>OW026455.1:45163860-46363860 GCA_932274525.1 Podabrus alpinus | reverse complement strand
AATTGTTGTTACGGGCGGGCAGCCCACGATGGCTGGAAATTATACACCGCAACCCCAACAGTTACAGTCTATGCAACCAATATGTGACCCTAACGTACAACAACAGTGTAACCGCCGACCGTCCTTCGGAACTACTTTTCCTAGGAACGGCTGGAGTTATTTAAAAAAATAAACAAATCTGCTGATCGAACAAAATTCCACTTATGCTCGTACTAATAGTCTAGAATTGATCTCGATTCCGGAATTAATTCTGCTGTTGCTATGATACGGCATAAATTTCAGTGATCTGATTGGTAGAAACTAGAATTAATTCCGGAATCGAGATCAATTCTCGACTATTAGTACGGGCATTAGACGCTTATCGATCTACTAAGAACATTTATTGATTAAGCTGCCACCGCCGTTCAACCGATTACGCCCACCGTAGAATTCTGTTCTCAAAAAAACACACTATCAATTTGGTACGCGACTTTCTGGTAATGAGCCCCAGACACTCCCCATTTTGGCGTTACGTTCCCCGGCTAAATGTTGAAGTTGAAACTTCGGTGCGGGCAAAACGACACTAAGCTATCGACACTGAAAAAAAAGACCGTTCTTTTCCTCAACAGGAAAAACGAAAATACTGAATTTTCAAAAACAATATTTATTAATAATGGATAAATTTAAAAAACACATGTACACTCTACATAAAATATCTCTTACAATTTAGGGTGGCCTTTTCAAACAAATATTTATACAATCCAAAAATAATCAAATATGGTACTTACCATGTCAATCAACAAAATTATTTGACCTTTGAAACCACTTAGCAAAACAAACTCAATAAAGACACTCCCTTAACTATTTCCCAATACAAAATCACAATCACCAAACTCATAAAAATGTCCCGCACAAGAGAATTTATAATACTCAATTCAACTACATATTAACATTAATCGCAAAAGGCCCTTTGGCCCCTCGACCGTGGCTCTATGGCCCACCCCGGCTTCTGACTCATTAACTCAACTGACATTAACAATCATCCCCAAAAACCCATGGCCCCCGGCCGCGGCTCTACGGGCGCACCCCGGCTTCTCTCTGATTCATTAATTCAACCATATTTATACCTTTCGCACAACTATCATACTCCTTCCAGAAATCGTGAGGCTTGACCTTCCATAGCGTGAGAATTTGCACCACTGACAAATTTCACCTATAGACAGATACATCCCTATCGTTTTTTAACGGGAAGCAATGTCTACTGATTGCTTCAATGTAATCAAGTCTTGATTGCTTCAATGCAATCAAGTAGACTGCATTGAAATATCCGGTCAAATTGGCGATACTCCTCTGTTGTCTGAAATTGAACAGTTCACCTGAACAAAGAACAGTGTAAAAGTCACTTCAGACGCAGGAAGTTCGCACACAGCTGAAAAGAGATAAAATCCATTATCAATTCTCGTTCGCGCTATAAACCTTATCTCTTCCGCTGTTGATAAATATGCTTGATTAACAATCATCAGTTATTATCGCAATAATAATTTATAATTATATCTGAATTTATATATTAATCGCTTCAAAACGTCCTACGCCGTCTTCCGATACCCAATCTCCATTCTTCTCTGTTATTCCACATATCATCCTCTAGGCCTCTTTCTCTCATCTCTCCATCTATAGCCTCTCTCCAACTCTTTCTGGGTCTCCCTCTTTTTCTACGACCTGTTGGACTCCAGTTCAGCATCTCTCTAGGTATCCCCTCCTTCATTCTCTGTACGTGACCGAACCATTGTAGCTGCTTTATTCTTATATCTTCCACTATTGTACGAGGTACTTCCATTATTTCTCGTATTCTTTTATTTGTTATTCATTCTCCTATAGATTTTCTTGCGGCCCGTCTCCAGAAGTCCATCGCAGTGGCATTTAAGAGTTTTTGGTTTCGGTCTTTTAACGGCCATACCTCACAGCTGTATGTCGTTATGCTCTTCACTATTGTGTTGTATATTAGCCTTTTATTTTTCTTGGTAATCTTTTCGTCCCATAATATGCTGTTCATCAATGATATGGCTTTTCTTCCCAACGTGTTTCTTTCTCTTAAAGCCTCGTCCATGTTTCCATCCTGGGTGATCTTTAATCCTAAATATTTATACTCTAGACATTGCTGAATCTTTTGTCCGTCCTCTAGAACCAGGTCTTGCTGTTGTCCTCCTATGCACATGTACTTAGTTTTCTTGGTATTAACTTCCAGTCCCCATTTGCTGTACTCTTCAATAAGTTTACGAGTCATGTATTCCAGGTCGTCGTAGTCTTGGGCCAATACAATCTGGTCGTCGGCAAAACATAATGTGTACAAGGTGCTGTCTCTTAAAGGTATTCCCATTCTCTTACATTTCTTTTTCCATGTCTTCAATGCGTATTCTAAATATATTTTAAATAATGTGGGTGAGATGCAGCATCCTTGTTTAAGTCCCTCGGTAACTTGGAACCCTTCTGTAAGTTGGTTTCCCACTTTTATCCTAGCTCTGGTGTTATCATACATTGCTTGTACGGCTTTTATAAGGTTCCAACTAATGTTTGGTTTTTCTAGGATTTCCCAAAGTTTTCCCCATGGGACGCTGTCGTAAGCTTTTTTCAGGTCAACATACAATATGTGAACCTCTTGGTTAAATGCTATCTTTTTCTCGATCAGCTGGGTTACACAAAATAGATGGTCAATTGTCGATCTACCCGCTCTAAAGCCAGCTTGCGCCTCTGCTTCCATATCTTTGTATTCATTTTCGATCTTGTTTTTTAATATCCTTCCGTAGATTCGACTGATAGCATTTGTAACCGCTATCCCGCGATAGTTGTCACAGCACTCCCTACCACCTTATGGATAATTGAGACATAGGATACCTTCCATTCGTCGGGTGGTTTTTCTCCATCGAAGTACTTTTTAAAGAGTTTTCTGAGGTGTTCAAATAGCTCCTCCGGTCCATACTTTATTAATTCCGCCGGAATATTTCCATGTCCAGTCGCTCTTCCATTTTTTTGAGATGTACATACTGCTTTAACTTCTTGCATCGTTAGTAAAATTGGTGAACCTATTGTTACAATTTGGACCTGAGGGTTGTCGTCTTTCACCTCTTTGAACTCCGCTCTATTTTCTGTAAGGAGTTTCTTAAAATATTCGTCCCATTGTTTTAGGGTAATCGGTGAAATTATATCTCTCTTCTTTTCTCGTCGTACACTTTTGATAATTTTCTAGCTCTCCGTACTCTTTTTCCCCCTATGAAAGTGTTTATCCTGGAGCATTTTCTCTCCCATGTCTCGTTCTTTTTTTGGCATATTTTTCTTCTTACTTTAGCTTGGGCTTGTTTGTATAGGTATATTATCTTGTCATTGATATTTTTGATGTTCAAGTACGTTTTATATTTCTCTTTCTTGTCTATTATATCTAATTCTATTTCTTCATTCCACCAATATAGTTTAGTTGGCCCTTTTTTTCTCTGTATAGTACCTAAAGCCTCTTTAGCCGCAGCACATATTGCGGTATCGAGATACCACGTCAATGGAAGTACGTCATTTAAGTTTCAGTAAAATTTTGTTAATGAATAAAAGCATGTAACTTATCAAAGTAATCAGAAAAACTTCATCCGATACCAAGAAATTAACTTAAAGTCAAATGATTCGTTGAAAACGGGACATAAAACAGGTTTGAATAAAATAAATTTGAAATGCATCATTTAATAATTTGTCTTTGTTAAAATGTTAATTTATAGTAAATGAAAAATTGTTAGCAATAAGAAAGGTATTTTAAAAGTCAGAAATTTGTTAATTAATTGATAAATGTAAAAATCCATGTTAGCGTTAAATTTAAAATAAGTTTGTTAAAATTATTACGTGAGTTCGGCATATCACAACTTAATGAACTGCGTATGGAAATTTCATGTCCATCATCTTTATGTGTCCAACCACGAAGCAATATCAAGAAGTCGATCCAATCTGAAAATATAAAAATTTTACTTATAAAATTTCAACGGATCACAATGGGCTTAGTCCATACCTGTACTGTGAAACTTCAAATAATATTGATTTTTCGATCGACCAATAAAATACGTCTATGAAAAGATCAGGATAGCGATGAACTTCGTAAATTAATTAATAAAAAAAAAAAAAAAGGTTGGTGTTGATATTCACACGTGCAAAGTGGCGAATTTAGAATCGTCCTAATAAAATTGATAATTATAGTAAAAATAAATAGTGAAATTACAAAATACGAGTGCATAATTCAACAAAATAGTGACTTACCTACGTAAAACCAATAATAAGGTGAAAATCGTAACGGATTGCAAATATTTTTGAAGAAAATAAACTTCAACACAAAACGAGGTCAACAAACTGCATCTGGAAGTTTCCGATGGTAAATGAACCCTTTGAGTGTCTTTGACGCGCAATTGTACCATCTCCATTTCAAATAACAGAAATATTCCTGGATTTAATAAGGTACCGTGTACATTGCAATAAAATCTTTATAAACTTAAGTGAAATCTCCGGACTTCGTACGACACGTGTTTTGCATCATTTTACGTTCAGAATTTTTATAAAATAGATTTAATAATAGAACTTTTTGATATAACCAAATATTTATTTTCATTTGTGTGCTTAATAAAAACATTAATAACTTTGTAACGAAGGATAATTATTTAGACCTGTTCCGCACCATAATTTCATTTACAGCATTGGTAACGGAACGAATCCACCCTGTACAAGGTAAGATACATGCACTACGAAAGAGCTAAGCTGAGGCACCTTATTCCATTAAATTGTGTTTACAAAATATCACATACTTTTCCATTGACGGGGTACAACTACGTACACCCATATAAAAAAAAAAAAAATAATATTAACGACAAGAACCTTTAACCCTATTAGCGAGGGTATTCATAACAATTTTGTATCATAAAGTGTGGGTCTCTTAAAGGCCTTACGTAAGCACACAGCAATATGTATGCTCTCCGTTATAAATTTATAGTGGTCCTCAGTGCTATCGAATTGTCGTTCCATTAATCTATCCTTTAGTCTATTTTTATACAATGTTTTTACACTTTCATGCTCAAAGCTCTGTATGTTATATTTATCTTCTAGTATCTTTTCCATCTGTTCTTCTTTATCTTCTTCTTTCTTTCCATTAGTTGTAATAGGAAACGCTATATTCACTTTTAAAAAATAGTGGTCACTACCGCAGGACGCCCCTCTACATACTCTCACATCTTGGACCTTCAACTGTGATTTTTGTTTCATTATTATATAATCGATTATAGATTTTAGTACTCTCGTTGACTGTGTCCAAGTGTACTTGTGGATCCATCGATGTTGAAAAAATCCATTCAGTATCTGCAGCTGGTTCTGTTCACATATTGCCGTCAGCCTATTTCCGTTGTCGACCCTATCGTCCTTCTTTTTTTCCAGTTCTGCTATTTAGGTCTCCAAGTATTATTAGTTCTCTAGCTGTTCCTACTTTTTGTATTTCTTCATTTATCTGTTCAAAGAACTTATCCTTATCATTTACGATAGTATCGTCATTGACAGAGTACACTCCTAATATGGTTATTTCATATCCGTGTAAATTGAGGTTCATCTTAATTATTCGCTCATTGACAGCCTTCCAATTTGATATATTATATTTCCTAAGACTTTTCCTGATAAGAATTGATACCCCTTTCTTGGCCCTACTTTCTTTGGGAACCCCGCTGTAAAAATGATCGTATTTTCCCAAATTTTCCGATCCTTGACCTTTTTTCTTCGTTTCCGTGAGAACTGCTACTTCTACCTTTAGGTGTTCCATTACATTTATAATTTCGTTGACTTTTCGAGAGAGACCCTATACATTCCAGGTTCCAAAGTTCATAGTCCTTTTCCGCATCCTTGTTCGTCGTAATCTTTCCATCCTATTCCGAGGCATTTGATTGGGTTTTTTAACATTTTGATTTTTTTCTGAGTATCGAGGAGTTAGCCCTTAGAATAAGTTTAATTAATTCCACCACTAACACCAATGTAGTAAACCGTGGAAGCGTAATGTAGAATTTATCCCACCGCTAAGTCCACCAATGTAATAAATCGGACGTTGGGGTGAAGTAGATTCTTTCGCTGCCACCACGAGCTTCCTTTTAATTATAATTACCTTAGCCTATGTTACTGGTTCGGTAATTTAGGGAGAGATTAGCTCGACAGAACTCCCTTTTTAAAACTTACGTAAGTTTAGTAGCTTTGGTCGTTCGGAAACGTAGGTAAACGATCTATGGACACTAAACACTTGCGTATTTTCAAGCAATAAAAGATTGAACTCTTTATAACATGAAGTCTATTATTACAATTATTATATTAATACAATCCAATACAATTAATGCAATAATGAAAAAATATAAGGATCTAAATTTGGTAAAATTTACAAATATGTACAAAATAACAGTTTATTGGGAACAGTTTCAAATATGCACAATACCTTATTGTTGATATTTAACGGACTAAATCACCAATGTAAAATCCAGGAAGAAGCTTTGAAACTAAACAAACTTCTCTGTTAACTTTACAAGTACAGTGGAATCCGTTTATTATGACTCCGCCTATAGTGACCTACCGCTTAATATGAAGTAATTGCAGTGCGAAGTTTGGTTTTCATATAAAATTCTTTATAACAAAGTTTGGATATAATGACTTCGCTTATAGTGACATGTCGCTTATTATGACCTATTTTTAAGAAATTATGTCAGGTTATAGTGACCAACATGATTCCTAATGCCGGGGATCCACCAAACAGACAGTTGTGGAAACCCGGCATAAAACCTTCGCTTGTTTCCGTGATCCTCCCCAATCCTCCCGACTCCCCGACGACATTTGGTGCTTGCGTGGCGCGTGGCTCGTTTTTGTTTCGATTCTCAGTGACGGGTTAATAGTTTAAGGGCCGGTTTCAGCAACCTTAACCTTAACCTGTGTTAGTTAACACAAATTAAAAATAATCCGTTGTTAAATTTTGAATGGGTTGTAGCAACCTTTTCTAATATGTAATTAGTTAATCTCGGATTATGTGTAGAATAGTTATGGTGGTACTCCTGAAACGACAACAACGCCTACTTCATACTATGCAAGTAGTTCAATTAGTTCGAAAATTATCAACAAGTGAGGTTTATAACCTATATTCTGTGAATACAGTTCATTGAAATATTTTATATTTTACATATATTTTACTGAAATGGCACAGAAAAGAACAAAAAATTATAAGAAGTATTAGAGAAGGAAGACAATTGCGGCTACTAAATGTAAAATTACGTGATATTGATAAATAAATTGTTAATTTGTTAATAACTGAATTTTTTTTCTCAAAAAGTACTCGGGTGCTCATAAAAAAATATTAAACTTTTATTTTATTTTATTGTAAATTTAATAAAGCTTTAAAAATTAATCCGCACGTGTGTGCAGTCGATGGCACCTATCACGCCTGGAATTTGAAAAAAACATTTTAAACAAAATTGTAATAATTTTTTTCTCTGGTTTTCTCTGTATGAGACGGTCAAATTTATATTAATTGCGTATTTACACACTTTTCTATAATAAAAGGAGGTCAGGTTTTTGGTAATTTAACTTTAATCACTGGTCAACTAGTAATTAAATACTTTGGGTATTTAACCTGTGTTAAGCATAAATTAACGTTGCTACAACCCAAACTACAGATTTAATCTATGATTACGCTAATCATTGATTAAATTTAACCTGTGTTAAAAATTATATTGCTAAAACCCAAATCGGACTTAATCTATGATTAAATATTTAATCTATGATTAAATTCCTAAATTAAAGTTGCTGAAACTGGGCTTAAGGCTACGCATTGTTAGTGATTTGTGCACAAAATGACATCGCAACGTCGTAGAGCATTTACCATCGAAAAGAAATATTTTTTTAAAATTATGCTTTGAATGACGTCCGGTTAGTATGACGTGTTTGTCACTTCCCTTCGATGTCATTATAAGCGGATTCTACTGTAATTGAAATAAACATTCAACTTTTAATCACGCGGAATAACTCAAAATTAACACTTGATACTTTTTAATCGAGCACCGACTCGCGGAACAACTGAACTTATTTAATCGAGCACCGACTCGAGGAACAACTGAACTTATTTAATCGAGCACGCACTCGAGGAACAACTGAACTTATTTAATCGAGCACGGACTCGAGGAACAACTGAACTTATTCCCACTTTGGATATTCATTAAACCGCCCTTACGCCAGGCGAAGAACCAATCCTTTGATTGTTCATCCTTCCTATGTAACCGCCGACCGTCCTTCGGAACTACTTTTCCTAGGAACGGTTGGAGTTTAAAAAATAAACAAATCTGTTGATCGAACAAAATTCCACTTAGACGCTTATCGATCTACTAAGAACATTTTTATTGATTAAGCTGCCACCACCGTTCAACCGATTACGCCCACCGTAGAATTTTGTTCTAAAAAAAACACTATCAATTTGGTACGCGACTTTCTGGTAATGAGCCCCAGACACTCCCCGTTTTGGCGTTACGTTCCCCGGCTAAATGTTGAAGTTGAAACTTCGATGCGGGCAAAACGACACTAAGCTCGACACTGAAAACAAAACGTTCTTTTCCTCAACAGGAAAAACGAAAACATTGAATTTTCAAAAACAATATTTATTAATAATGGATAAGTTTAAAAAAACACATGTACACATTTAAATATCTCTTACAATTTAGGGTGGCCCTTTTAAACACATATTTATACAATCCAAAATAATCAAACATGGTACTTACATACATCTTTTGGAGACCCAGACCACGGAACAGGGCAAAGACCTTTCTTTGTCTATTCCCCAAAATCAAGATAAACTCAATAAACAAAACTATTTGACAACCACTTAAAACACAAACTCAACAAAGACACTCCCTTAACTATTTCCCAATACAAAATCACAATTACCAAACTCATAAAAATGTCCCGTACAAGAAAATTTACAATACTCAATTCAACTACATATTAACATTAATCCCGAAAGCCCATGGCCCCCGGCCGCGGCTCTACGGGCCCACCCCCAACTTCTGACTCTACGGGCGCATCCCCGAAAGGTATAACCATATTTATACCTTTCAGAAATCACGAGGGTTGACCTTCCATAGCGTGAGAATTTGCACCACTGACAAATTTCACCTATAGACAGATACATCCCTCTAACAAACCGGGGCTGTCGGTGATGTTGTTATTACCTGTTGCCGGTACTATTGTAGTATTCCGCAGTTGGACTTTGGGAATTAGCTACCACCAGATTATTTTTAATTAATATGAGAATAATCAAACTCATAGGTAGTCGTTGGCTCGGTAAATTGAAGACGTAGGGGATAAACTCGTTTGCCAAATTAAACACAGCGATACATTTAATGGGGTTTTATTAATAAAAAAAAATAATAAAAAGAGATACACAAAAACAAAATAATAGTGCGAAATATAATTAAATGGTGTAAATAAATAACAAAAATGTATCGTTCTCTTACCTTGAAAAAAAAATAATCCTTAATAATTTGTATGTCGGTGTCGCGTCACTAATAATATTAAAGAATTTTATTTTTAATGATTTTATAATTTGGAACTTTTTATATTTGAAAATGAATACTTCAATAAAACACTTAATTTAAATTCAAAAATCAAACCGGCGTGAAGTATTTAGCTCGTGAAAATTTAAGAAGCGACTGACGATTTGACTAATTTTTAAGTCGTATTTATGAGAATTTCGTCCCTTAGGGGAAAAATTTATCAAATGATAAATTAGTTTTTAGGTTGAAGACTGACCCCTGTGGTCGTATTTCTGTCAAATTAATTTCCTTTTTAAGTAAGAGAATCGATTTGGGCTTAAATTTAATATTTCTAAAGCTATATATGTGTCGACACTTCTATGATAAAAGATAAAAACAGTCTCTTTCAATTGATTTTGTCGTAATTGTAAATCTTAATTTAGTGAAAATAATGCAATTTCACCGGTTGTTAATTTCTAATTATTGATTTATTTCTTCTAACTATATTAATTGAATCTTTGCTAATATTTTTGATTACTCAGTGATCTTTTAAAGTTCATTAGGGCGAGAATCGCATGAATCCCATACAGATAAAAAATATTTTAAGAAACTTTTGTGACAGTTCGAATCAATTAAAAGAGATTGTGGTAGGTCGTAAAAATTAATGGGTTTTGTTTAACATATACAGGGTGGTTACTACATCCCTATCGCTTTTTTAACGAGAAGCAAATGTCTACTGATTGCTTCAATGCAATCAAATCTTGATTGCTTCATCAATGAAATCGCGTAGACTGCATTGAAATATCCGGTCAAATTGGCGATACTCCACAGTTGTCTGAAATTAAACAGTTCACCTGAACAAAGAACAGTGTAAAAGTCATCTTTAGACGCAGGAAGTTCGCATGCAGACGAATATTGATAAAATACATTATCAATTCTCGTTCGCGTTATAAAACTTATCTCTTCCGCTGTTGATAAATACGGTTGATTAACAATCATCAATTATTATCGCAATAATAATTTATAAGTATATCTCAATTTAAAATATTAAAATTAATTTTTTTATGAATTAAAATCCCGTTTTGTTACAATTGAAATTGAAAATTAAGGTGCAATTACCTGTTATCTCCACTATTTGAGAGCGTGTATTATTTTGAAAAGAGGAAACAAATTAAAATAAAATCTTCTATCCAGATATTCACACATTGGAAGTAAATCTGAAAAAGCTATGGATTATTACATTCACAATTTAACTGCAAATGTATTAAAACAGTTCATCAATTGGAAGCTTTGGAACTCTCTTCCATGTCGCACATTAGTTTCAATTTTATCCAGAAGATTTACAACCTACATTTTAACTTTTATTTCTTCGCCTGGACTTTTAAACCACAACATTATACAGTTATGTGGTTCGACTGAAAGTAAAACCAAAGTAGATTTAAGATCTGCCCTACTGATGTGTGTCCTTGCGATTCAAGGAGTAGACAAACTCTACAACATTTGTTGTCCGATTGCCCACGCTATGTATCTTCCCGTTCTAACCATCTTACTCTCTGTAATTTCTACTTAGTATCCCCACTCGACCTCCTTCAAATTCTTAAACATCCTTCCTTAGTTATTTCTTTCACTACCTTCATAAAACATATAATTTCAACCCTTAAAGATTTTAATACTCCACCCTGAGCTTGAGCTCATACCAACAGCGAATATTGAAGGGCCGAAATGAATATTTGTTTTTCTAATCTTTCATTCTCTCGTTCTGGCCATGGCTCACACCTTGACTCATCTCTACAGATTTAAACACCAACACTAAACACATACAGGGCAGGGACAGTCAATCTCTTGCCTTAATATATGTTTGTTTAATTTGTTCTGATTACCATGTTTTATCAATTTTTAGTTTTAATAGTTCTACCAAATAAGTGTTTCCATTTTTCCCTAGTTATAAGTTTGCGTTTATATTAGATTAATTACATGTCAATTAATTAGTTTTAAGTTTATGTCTGCATCCAATAGCAGAATATACTCCCCCGTTGGGTGGTTTAACCCAATGGGGAAACAGGAAAAAAAAAAGTTGATCATAGCATGAAAGAGTCGTCATTGACTCAGTCCACCATTCTTATAAAACTGAAAGAAAAACGTCTCAAAACTGAAAAAATTGAAAAGGGTGTAACTCCTATTATGTCACCTAGAAGAATCGGCAAGGAAGCTTTCCAGATTTTACGAAACCATTAATTTGGATGAGCTTGATTCGTCTATAAACAGCAACAATGAAACTTTTGAAATCAACAGTTCAAACTCGTCGTCTAAAAGTGACGATGCAATAAAAGCTAAAGAAAGTGATGAAGCCCTCGAGGTAATTAATTCTTTTAATGAAAATGAAAATACAATTACGTATTTTAGATTAGTGATGTTGTTGAAACTGACGCGAAACGATCTGCCAGTGAACCTGTAAAAATTTACCAATCAAATTCTACTAAAACTTGGCGTAATTCATCCGACCTTGAATGTATTTTTTTAGGTCAGGATATACTGGTGTAACAAAACGGAATCCCTGTTTTAACAAGGGTGTTTTGTTTTTTAAAATGAATTTAGTATGCTGCCACCACTTAATCTATTTTCTTCTTGAGTTATCACCCTGGAGGTGGTAGATCTCGGAGGAAGATTAAGAAGAGCCTCCTTATTAAATCCTTTAACTTGAGATTGTTATTGGATCGAGTAGCGTGTATATCAGAGACGCAGGGAAAGCCGGAGGTATAACTGCACTTCGCTAATTTCTAATCGATCGCTGGAGTAACGACCATTTAAAGATTTAACTTGGTATAATTGCGTATATTGAACCAAATAAGTTGTACAAAAATAATCTACAAAGTACACAATTACACCAAAATTATTATAGTTTTTACAAAGTGATTATTATGATTTAAGGCTCAAACCTCCACATACCCAATACAAAAATATTTCAGTTATTAAATTACGATTTACACAATACCTATTTATTACGGTAATCCTTAGCTCCAGGGGGTAGTAGCTAGGTTTTGAGATTGTTGGTCCTTTTTGTAATCCCATCGACTTTACACTTTATTATTTTTTTCACCGGTTCGTTTAATGAATAAAACTTAATGACAAAACAAAACTAGAAGGATAATATTGAACACTGTGAAGAATTGTTTAATCGCTCTCTCGAATTTCCGGATAATTGAATAAAGTTAAAATTTACACTTGACTTCGTATTGAATTAATAATTAAAGTTAACTTGGTGCCGAAATGCGAGCCCGGCCTTAGCTCTCTATAAAACAACGATTGAACGAACGAACTCGGAACGAACTCTGAAGGAACTTCCTTAATTTTGGGTCCGCGGTCCTTTTATCAACTTTTTCCCGTTTTTCTGAATATTAATATGACGCCTCCGTTTTGGCTCCTTGACCAATGAGGTGTGGGGTTTTCTCCCTTAATTTTGAAGAAAGGCGGATTACATATAGGATATCTCAAAACTTACTTCCACATGTGTAACTATCTTACCGCTCCTCGATGGTATTTCTCACGGACCCCTCTTGGCGTTTTAGGTTTCTTTGCTCATAAAATGTTTCCCAATTTCTGTGAAGGAAGCCGAGCGTTAAGTTGGAATTACGCCCTCTTGTCAAATTTGAATAGTTATTAGTATTTTCTTTTGACGGTATTTCCATGCATAATGTTCTACTTCCTTTCACATGTGGATTTTACTAACAAGTGACTTATTTATCACCAGTTGCATTGATTTAACTAATCTTTGCTATGAAATAAGCGGCAGGGCGCTTCTTTGACTACGTAGCCGGCAGCACATCTGTAGTGCTCGGCTTTTCTTTGAGCCCGTTCACGTATTGATAAATGGTTTCCTGCTTTTAAATCAATGCATCAATATTTAAAAATAACATCTTACATAATTATTTTCTTGTATTAAATTAAATAGGGTATTCTTACCTCTATTTAATTATCTCAATTACAATTATCTATGTCGGTAATGAAAACACTTAACCGTATTTTCTAGATCGGTATTTAAATTAATTAGCTAAAAGCACGGGTTGTTACACTGGCATTTGAAGAATTAAGCGATCCTGACTCTCAAATTAAAGAACTGATTGAGAAAAAATTATGGAAAGATAATATAGGTAAAAAAACTTAAGAATTTGACTTGAAATTATGAAATAACAACGCGATTTCAGATTCAACAGAAGAAGAAAAGCCAGGTTCCACATGGAATATTTTGGAACCTTGGCCTAAAACGGATGGTATTGATGATAGTGCAATTTCTCCCAACACAAATTTACAAAATTATCTTAAAACAACTGCAAATACTGCATCATAAATTACTAAACCAATTGGTAAGAGTTGTATGGAAGTAATCAGGATAGATTTAATTTAATCATAATTTTATAAGAGGAAATGTAACTTCTAATACCTTGAACAATATGAAGGAGTTTCAACAAACAACCGTAAATACGATTGTTAAACCAATGTCCCAGGCCACCTCCAATGCGACGCACAAAATCGGAGATTTACAAGTAAGTAATCATTAAATCACAACCAATTTTTTTTCAAAACCACACTTCTAATGATGAAGCTGCCGGCATGGTAGAAGGCATTTTAGATTTCGGAATGGCCGGGTTACGTAAAGGTTTACGCCTCACAGGCCTCCAAGAAAATTTTACCGAATTGGCACAAGAAGCGCGAAATGAATTCCAAAAACCTGATAACTTAAAGACAATAGAAATACCAAGAAACCGCCGACATTCCGATACCACCAAGTTTATCGATAGGAGCACAAAAACAGCTGCTAAATTAATCAAAACACCGCACCTTTCTTCAGAAGAAAAAAGTGAACACACTCAAAGCAGTAGTGAATCGGACGATTCTGTTTGGATCAATCCACTTATTAAAGACTCACCAAATTTTGATGGAAATATTTTACTGGTACGTTGAATTTTTCTGTTTTAAATTATCCTAAGTGACTTAGGTTTTTTTTAGGAAAAAATACCAGAATCGAGTTTGTATGATGAAATTCCAAATCCACAAGATTTACTCTGAGTAGTTCGTACGATCATGACGAATTGAAAAATATTCCTAAAATAACAGAGGAGCTGTTGTTTGGAATCGATAGTCCTGATCCAGAATACGAAGAATCGCAGGATTTGGCAAGCACAATAGCAAAATTGAGGTCACTATTGCAACAAAAATCAGAGTCTGGTTTCACCACTCCGGCATTAAGTCCCATGTAATTTTGAATTTTCTAAATGAAATCGTTGTGAAAATTTCCTGGTTTTGTAGGCCACAGTTTGAAATGGATAAAACGCCCAACGAACCACCTCCTCTGGATCCTACAAAAGGCGATGGTGCCATGCCAAGTTTGTATAAATTTTGCGCACGTACAGCAACTGGTGTTTTTCAAAATACACTTAACACTATCAAAACTGCACTACCTGGAAACGTAAATGAAAATCCTTGCATTGTTAAGAGTGAAGATTGGACTTTCGTCGAAGGCAACTCAAATGTAACGTTTGGGTAATTTTAAAACGATGGTTTTCTGAAGTTTTGTTTTAGAACGATTTTTATTACCGGATGAAAAAGTTATTATAAGTATAATATAAAATATAACATATAAAAAGTAAAACAATATAAAAACATTAAAAAAATAAAGCTAATCATTTAAATTTTCAGTAGTGCTCTCAGTAGCAATGTAAGCTTTTAAAATTTCTCTTCCTAATGCACAACCTAATGGTGGTGGAACGGCATTTCCAACTTGACGATGTTTGTCAAGAATGCCACCATAAAATTGATAACTATCTGGGAAGCCTTGGGAGCGAGCACACTCACGAACACTTACTACACGGTGTTGATCCGGATGAAGAACTAAAATTTTGTATTTTGCATAAATCCAATCTAATTCATTATGTTTATTTACCTCTCCCTTGTTTACCCATAGGCTCCGGATTGGTAACTGTGGTGCTGAATATTCCATCCCACTCCAGTCTTCCATATAAGCCTGCCCAATTGTTGTGTCTATCAGCTGTGTGAGGCAAGCACCACGGTATAACTGTGTTGAACTGACGATCCTCAGGATTACAACTTTCTCCTGTTGCACACTGACACACACCACGGGGTGGATCGTTTTTCTTTTGCTTTTTAGATCTAAAATTCAAAAACATATTTTAACAGAATGGTAATTAGAAGTGCATCAACTAAAGTGAATAAAATAAAAACCGACGTACTTGTATGGATATCTCAATTTGTTGCTCATTGATCCATCACTTAACCTCGTAGTGATGTTAGGGAGATCTCGCCAGTCTGCGCCTACATGAAGTGGTATCCTAGACATACGAGCTACTACCAAAGGCGCCATATCTTTACAAATATGATCTTTCACCCTGTCACAACGAGTGACACGCATTACTCTTTGGAAGTGAGACAATGGTTCACCCTTATAATTCATTTCAAGTTCAGACCAGCCATTTTTGATGTCAGGCAAATCGGACATGGCATCACGAACTGTAATCATCCGGAAGGGAGCAGAACTACTCCAATTCGTACCTAAAATAACCGAGTATAATATAAAAAAACATAAATTGTTACTGCATCGACATACATGGATAGAATTTGAAGTTGTCCACCACCACTGATAACTGACACGCCTTTTTACTAAAAACATGTTGAGGTTCAGGATACGTTGGTAAAACATATCCAGGAGCTGCGGCCATGATAATTAAACGGCGTCGCGTTTGTGGCACTCCATAACTACCAGCTTGTAAGATACCGAAAGTCACTTGATATCCAATTGCCAGTAAACACCGTATAGTCAATTTAAGCACCATACTACGTTTGAATGACACAAAATTCCGGACATTTTCCAAAACAAAATAAGGAGGACTACAAAAATAAACATTTAACACAAAAGTAAGTGCAATCAGCGTTAATACTAACCGATAATAATCGCAATAACTTAAGTAAGATACTATTAGAGAATTCTTAAAAAGTGAATATTGGCCTGCATTAAATCGATTCATACCCGAAAATCCTTGACACGGTGGACCTCCAACCATTAATTCAACGTCACCCTTTCCTGGTAACTTTTGTTTACTGATAAGTTTTTCATCACCTGACATAATCACTTTTAGCAAATCATTACAGTCTTTCGTATATACCGTAGCGCTCGGATTGTTTAATCTAAATGCTTGTGCGGCTGCTGCGTCGTTTTCGATCTAAAAAGGTTCACAAAAATTAGTTTTTTCGATGAAAAATTATACAAAAACTTACAGCCCACTTGGTTTCAGCGACACCGGCTTGATGCAATCCTTCAGACAGACCACCACAACCAGCAAAAACATCCATACATTTCAATGGTTTGCTCATTTTAGGCCAATTTGGTGCAATTTCGAAATCTTCCACCTTTTTCAACTTTCCCTTACCTTTGGATTTGCCTAAAATTTAAAATGAATAAAATTTTTTAATTTCAGAGAAGATTTATTTACCTGTTCCTTTTCCACAGTAACCAATTTTGGTAGCTGCGTGCGGAAGTTCAATGTAATCCTTGAGATTTTTATCATAGCCTTCGTTGAAATAAAATCTGTATGGTCCTTGTAAGGACCACTCGTTAGCATTTTCATCTACTTGGTAACTCAAATAACATTTCCCTTGAATTTTGTTGAAGTTTACCTTGTATTCTGAAAAGTTGCATATTTTGACAAAAAATTTTGTGTTAAAATTTTAAAAAAATTATAATAACCAAGTTGAAAGCAGGCTAGCATAAAAATAACGAATTTTTTATTATAAAATTTTAAATTTATATTTACCAAGATTAATATTAATGAATACCCAAAAAATCAATAAAATTACATTTCTAGTTTCTAAGGAAATCGTTCTTAAAATTTACACTGTTTTATGGTTGATCACAGTAGGACCACTACTAAACACCTTAAGCCTTCCAAGTTAGTAGCGCCATCTGTTGATAATCTTTTGAACTACATCAGATGTGATGTTGTCAAAACTCCCAACAAGTTTAAATATTTAATAAACCATATAATCAAAGATTGAACGCGAAAACCTCCCTGACGACGTCATAGGTACCTTATTTTAGAATTTAGATCAAAAATAGGCTAAAATTAATGATCAAATATAGAAATATGTCTAGATTTTTGAAAAAACGCTAGGGCTCGGAGAAGATTCATTGTCAATCCTGAAAAAATCGAATCCAAGATACCCTGGTGAAACAAATTCAGATCTTGATAAACTCAAAAATAGTTAGAGGTTTATACTATACCAAAAATACAAAGGAAATCTAATAAATGAGTATATATAATATAAATCCTCATGCTTCATAAAGTCAGCCTGTGCTGAATATTCCAAGTAGTCAGTTCATAGGATTCAACCAATAAATCGTAATAACCTAATTTTTATTGATTGTAAAACCCACGCCCTCCTTTTTCAGAGTCTTTTTCATTGAAAGTTATACGTATACAAGGTAGAGATAGTTTCAAAGCTCAAGAATCCTAATTTGCATGAAGAGGAGCCAAGAGGGCAAAATACATACATACATACTATATGAATTCTTTAGCTTTGAAATTATCTCTATGCATTTCAACTTTAGAATTAAAATTATTCTAATTTAATTAAACATTCTAAAACACTATGAAGTAATGGAATAAATTTTATAAACTTACCTTCATCAGACCAATACAACAAATTTACATTTTGTTCATGTGATAGAAGAACGCCTTTACGTGTATTTTCAGGTCTATAAAATTTTCTGACTGTAACCATTATAGTATTTTTGTCAAACTTTGATATTTCCTTAATTAATCCAATTTTGAATGGTTCTGGAGTATCTCGACTTGACGTTTTGTTGCTTTCAAGAGGTTTACGATAGAATTCAGGATACATATTCTCGTCTGTTGCCTCCTAAGGTAGTAAAAATAAGGTAGTAGGTCAGCAAGGAAAACTTGATATTATTATTATTACCTGTTTTTTTGTATCCTTTGTCTCGGTGCTATTTTGTTCAGGTACAAATGGTGAATCATTTTCAATGAAAACCCCACTGCCAACTTTATATACATCACCACGCCATTTGACGCAATCTTCCTCAAATATAGCTGTTTCAGCCTTCTTTTTTCCGGCACGCCGTTTGCAACCTGGACAGGGACTGTGAGGGATCGACTCATCGATTGGTTCAGTAACAATGTCTTCAAATCTGCTATATTGGCATTCATAACGTTTTGTATAAAAAAACGTTTCTCCATCATCTTCTAACTGGGGCGGAAGTATGTCTATCCCACCTTTTTGTGACCAATCTTCAGGTAATGCTTTGAACTCGACCTATTTTAAACAAATCCATCAATTTTTGTTCGACCCAAGTTGCAGTGTGTACGTACTTTTGCTTTGCGAACTATGCTTCCCAGTGGACAATTTTCACAAATATCGACGATGAAAAGCTCTCTTGGATCTGAACATTCCCCTAACACTGTGTTAGAACCTCGGCAATATAAATAGGCATGAAACATGCCCTCTCCCGTTGGTTGCTTCCATATGTAAGAAACATACGCAATAAGCAATGGTTCGTTAGGATTTTCAGAATGTAACATGACATGGTCTCCTGCTTCAATCAACAAATCCCCTACAAACAATAAATTGTTTACAAGAAGATTATAAAATGGTTGTGCAAAATTCTAACCAACTTTTGCCGAATCATAATACTCTCTGGTGGGGTTCTTGATGGTCGATGGTGGTATAAACTCAACAGCTCTATGAATGATATTTTTTTTAGAACTTGGAAGCACCCTACCACTTCTAGTTTCGTCAACTGGATCATCATCATTATCAGATTCTTCATTTGCATCTTGAATTGCCATGTAAGGACACCTAAAAATTCATAACATAAATATAGTTTAATTTTATGTTACATTTTTTATTACCTGCGTGTTAAACAAGCCTGCTTACTGCGCCCGGTTCCGCCAAATTTTAACATATCACAACAGTTTGCACATGTTCCACAATCTGATGTTTGACATGCTTCACATACTCCACATCTGTGACGTCGTGGTCCTTTATCATCATTTTCTTTGTTGGCAAGTTGATCCTTGAAGAAATTTTCGAACACTTGACTCACCAACGGTGTGACAGTTGCTTTACTCAACTTCTTGGATTTCTTTCTAATGCCCTAAAATTAAGACAAAATAAAAAAATGTTAAGATTTATTTAAAAAGTAAAACTCACACTATGATCCACTGCCCTGAGCTTAGTTTTCATTTTTTTAAATGAAACCCCAGTCATCTTGATGAGGGATCTCATACAAGGCGCAGTAATTAATAGACTTTCACCTTCATTTGCACTGCCGTCGAAACTGGTTACCTAAAATATTTTGATTCGAATATAAAACGATATTTTCTTTGAACAGAGTAAATTAATAGTGGACTTCTTCAATAACTCTCTTATAGTGTATAATAATCAATTTAATCTTTATTACCCATAGGTGTTGGCATTAACCAATTTTATTTTTAACTATACAAAGTGTTCTGTTTTGGAGAAGCATAGCTCAATATTGTTAAATGGAACATTCTGTATTATTACATAATATTATCATTGCATACATATTTTATTTAAGGCATTTCACTTGATCGTAAACCAATATTTAACATTTCTTCATGCAAGTAATTTGTTGAATTTTTTAAACAAAGCAAAAAAAAATAACTGCATTTTCTGTTTTGCAGTTATAAGTCAGTCAAGAAGTTTTTTACTGCGGAAAAAATGGGGGCAACCTGGAATAAATTTTATTATCATTATTTGAATCTCTAAAAAGACAAAACTAATTTTGCACCCTCTAGCAATCCCGGATTTGGCCACCATAGAAAAAACCACGTTAAATCTCGTTGAAAAATTCATATTTCTTAAAAAGGTTTATGTATTTAACCCTTTCACCGATTTTACCAAAATTTGGGGATCCAAAATATTTATGCTTAAAGGCATTCAAAATGTTGGGTCAAAGGGTTATTTCATTCTTAAATTTTGGTAAGTTTATGGATTTATTTAGAATCAAGAAAAAAAATCATTATTTAAAAAATTTTAAAAGGGAAAATAAATTGATAAATCTTTAATTACAAGGACCATTGTGATATTCTTCGAAGAAAATTATATCTTATATATAAAAATTTATGTGAATGTTATTGACAAATTTTTTGCATTTCTTTTTTCATTTTTTACCCACAAATTTGTGGGTTTCTGATAATATTTTCTTCATTTTTTACCCACAAATTTGTGGGTAAACCGGTGAAAGGATTAATAGCTAGTTAATAAATCAGACCATAATTGAAGAGCATAAAATTCATTATAAAATAGTTTTTTTTAATATTTTTCCATGGCACACTAATACTTAAATTATTGACCGAAAACACGACCCACCCTTAAAATGGCACAACATTGATTCGTTGCAGGGAGAGAAATGTTTTCGGGCACGGGAAATGCTTTTAATAATAAATTAATTGAAATTGTAGCCAAGGTTGGAAAATGAAGAGGAAAATAGATTTCTTCAAAATTTGCCCAAGTTATAGTACAGTCGACTCTCGATAATTTAAACACTCGTTAATTTGAATCTCTCGATAATTTGGTAATAATTAATGGTAATTTGAAATTTTTCTCTGGTCCCTTGAGTTTCAATTTATCGAGAGTCGACTGTATCTTCCAAGTAACGAAACCGAAATTTTGGTTTGAGCTTACAGAAGGTCCGGGCAAGCTAAAATTTGGCAAAGATGTATATTGAAGTGTTCTAATAAACCCCCAAAATGTCTCATAAAAATCCCAAGCCGGCGTTCCCTCAAATGAGGATTTTAGCCCCCTAAGTGCGGTGTTTCGCCTATAGCTCACGTATTTTTACTTTAACGAAAAATTACCATTAGGCAAAGTTGAAGAACATAAAATTCTGTATAACTTGTGGCGCTGCAGTAGGTAGTACTACAATACATACTGTAATAGGCAAATCAAACTTTGTTTAATGGTAATTTTTCGTAAAAGCTATAGGCGAAAACCGCACCTAGGGGGCTAAAATCCTCATTTTGGGGGAGCGCCAGCTTGGGATTTTTATGAGACATTTTGGGGGTTTATTACAACACTTCAATATACATCTTTGCCAAATTTCAGCTTGCCCGGACCTTCTGTAAGCTCAAACCAAAATTTTGGTTTCGTTACTTGGAAGATACTATAACTTGGGCAAATTTTGAAAAAATCTATTTTTCTCTTC
Organism: Podabrus alpinus; assembly: GCA_932274525.1. NCBI lineage: Eukaryota > Metazoa > Arthropoda > Insecta > Coleoptera > Cantharidae > Podabrus > Podabrus alpinus. The sequence goes on along the minus strand of OW026455.1, from coordinate 46,342,071 downwards.
ATTTTCCAACCTTGGCCACAATTTCAATTAATTTATTATTAAAAGCATTTCCCGTGCCCGAAAACATTTCTCTCCCTGCAACAAATCAATATTGTGCCATTTTAAGGGTGGCTCGTGTTTTCGGTAAATAATGTAAGTATTAGTGTGCCATGGAAAATATGGAAAAAAAACTATTTTATAGAGAATTTTATGCTCTTCAATTATGGTCTGATCATAATTTTTCATACAAGCATAAATAAGCGAGTTATCGGCAAAAAATCGCGTTGGGGGAGCTAAAACCTCCGATTGTGGGGGACGCCGGCGTGGGATTTTATGGGACTTTTGGGGGGGTTCATTAGAACACTCCAATGTATATCTCTGCCAAAATTCAGCTTGGCCGGATTTTTTGCAAGCTTGAGCCAATTTTTCGGCTTCGTTGCCTGGACTAAAAATGACTTACAAAAATACGGGATGTTCCAATTAAAAAAATAAAATTGTATTCTGTTCTTCAAAAACAGAACACTCTGTTAAATTAAAAACAGTTTTAGGTTATGCTGGTCAAACAGGAGATACACAAGTTTTAACTTAACCCGTAACTGGTATTCCGGGGTCTGGAAGACACTCTTGAATGCATAATTCTTTGTTGCACTTGCGCCTTTTGTAATATAATTGTCATGTTATCAGTACTTTCAAATTAAATCATTTCTGATGTTGTTGCAAAATTTGGGCGGTGTAGGTAAATGTAAAACTTATTTATTACACCTGAAAGTCTGAGAGACCACCGTGTACCGTTTACGTAGTCGATTTGTAATCGACTATATAGGTGTTTTTTTAGCAAAAGAAAATATATTTGGGCTTCTATATGGTATAAATATTAATTTATGATTATTTCTCGATTTTTATATTCGAATTTTTAAACCACTTGTTATTAGTTTATGATGTTTTTCTTACTACAAATAAATTACCCTGTATTTGTTACGCAATACATATTAGCCCAGTCATAACGACTTCAAATAAGAAAAATGTTACCTTTGTCCAAAAAAATTAAAACGTAAAACTCAGTATCTATGTTGTAAGTGTAAAAAAGTGTAAAAAAAAATTTGTAGCGAGTGTAAAATAATATTCATTATGAAATCTAGGGGTAGTTAGTTTTTATGTGCGTGTTAAAAATTTTGTATTATTTTAAGTTTTTATTATAGTTCAATGTATAAACATTTACAGCCTTATGCATAGTCGTACTTTAGTGGCTACTAGTTAGTAGCCACTAATAATATGTAGGTATCCATGGTTTTTTTTAAATTAAAAAGTTAGTACTGTCATTTTAGTAAAAATACTAATTCTGACGTTTACTATTATTTATTTGGTAATTTAATTATTCATTTGGATATAAAACTAAATGATACCAATCGAAAGAGATTTTTCTTCCGCATCGAAAGATACCTAAAGCTCAATACTTTGCTCTTTAATTATAATGTAAAATGCAAAAATAAAATCAACAATTTTTAAAAAAATATTATGTGCCTTGGAATAGGTACATATCTACTCTTAAAATGTCTAATTAGTAGCTACTAAAAGTTAGTGGCCACTAGTATACGACTATGCATAAGGCTGTTCATATTTAAATCTAAATTTTTTGTTTTATTTTGTTTTTTGTCTAAATTATTATTTTGTCTAAATAATTTCAATATTTTTATAAATTTACTTACAAATATAAAAGCCTATTATTTCGCCGATATTTGAAAAAAATTCTAATTATTCCTTAAATTAAATTTCGTTTGATTGGTTTTTTCGCGTATGCTAACTTTAAAAACACATACTAATGTCATCCAACCTTCAGATAACAAATATAACAACTTAGGCTAATTTTAAGGGCTAGTTGTCTCTCAGACCACGGCGTACCGTTTATGTATCTAAAGTAGGACGGTACCAGTTACGGGTTAAAAAATTATTTTATATTGAAAAAATCGACATCATTATGCTTACCCTATCACACACGAATTGCGCGTTTCGTATAAGCGTTTCTTCATTCAATTCCGGATTACCGGTGACAGCAAGTGCTTGCAACAAATCTTCATATGTAGGATTTTGCCAATTTTCATTCAAGAGATACTCGATTACAACTTTCGATAAACAGATCTTTGTTGCAATACTTTTCATAATAGGTTTGTAATCGTCTGCCGGTTCTTGTAAGTAATATTCACCATAACCTGTCGAAAATCCCACTACAGCTTTCTCTCCACCATGGAAACCGCTAATAATCCTGTGACAAAATTAGTGATTTTACAGAATAGAAACAAACGAAACAAATATCAGTTATATTTTTTAAATAAAACCAATAAAGAATGTGAAATGACAAAATATTTGAAAAAATTAAGGAAATTCTAATTTATAAAGATTGTCGGAATTTATTACCATTCATTGATAGGCCCCATGTCTTTGGTCGGACAACCATCGGCAGGACTAGGATCATCACAATCAATTGGTTTTACATAACCAGAAAAAAATAATAATTTATTCGCTTCGATAAGGCCACTATCAAATGAGCAAAGATGCCCTTTTTTATCGTATACACTAAAATGCGTTATCTAAAACATAAAAAAGTTCGGTGCACAAAATTGAAAAAATTTGAAACAGAAAAATACTTTGACAACAGGTCTTTCATCACCTCGATGAACGGCACCTTCATCTCCTTTGAATAATTGTAATCGTTCATTTGTAAGCATGATGCACTCCTCGACAGAATCATTAGGATGCCCATTATAAAAAAGCACTTCATGTAAGTATTGCCTACAAATGTCACACCGTTCCAATTTAGGTTCAGGTTCCGGCGTAATCTTCGTTGTGCTTAATTCTACATTTTTACTAGCCAATCGAGGTTTCTTTGCAGGATGTAATTCTTCTGCAGTGTTATCGGCTCCATTAGAAAGCTCGTCAAATGCCATTTTCCTCACACGATTTGATCGTAAAGAAATGTTGTCCGGCCTCTCGGTATTATTTGCCATTGTTTAAATAGTCTTTTCAAAAAGTCGTTAATTAAAACAGAAGTGAGTATAAACACTAACGCTTACTTAAAATTTAAGTTGATGCAATTCTTACGCTGAAGAATATTGTAAATTATGTAAAAACTCAACAATCACCAACATGTAACACCATGTAACACTCAAACTTCTCGACAACGCAATCAAACGCAATGCAACGCAATTGAACGCAATTAAAAATTCGTTAAATTTTTGCTGATACAAAATACTTTAGTTGATAACCATAAAGTCAGGTTCAAAAAAAACGGCGCGAAAACTTTTAGTAATGTAAGGCACATTCACAAACTATCAATGAATATAATATTATATACAGAGTATATGTGAAAAGAAACTATAAAAGAAAGAAACTATGAAAAGAAAAAAAACGAATAGATTATTTTTAACGTGTTTTAAAGTGCAACTTTTTAAAGTGTTTATATAATTCCGGGACTTAAACTGCTATTTATGTCTCTTTTTTCGAAGATTAAAGTGAATTTACAGTGTGTTTAAATCTGATGGGACTTAAGAAAGTAAACAATAGATTATTTTTAAAATGTTTTAAAGTGCAACTTTTTCAAGTGTTTGTATAATTTCTGGACTTAAACTGCTATTTAAGTCTCTTTAAGTCTATTTACTCCTTCCAGAAATCCCGAGAGTTTGACCTTCCATAGCGTGAGAATTTGCACCACTGACAAATTTCACCTATAGACAGATACATCCCTATCGTTTTTCAACGAGAAGCAATGTCTACTGATTGCTTCAATGCAATCAAATCTTGATTGCTTCATCAATGCAATCAAATAGACTGCATTGAAATATCCGGTCAAATTGGCGATACTCCACTGTTGTCTGAAATTAATCAGTTCACCTGAACAAAGAACAGTGTAAAAGTCATCTTCAGACGCAGGAAGTTCGCATACAGCTGAAAATTGATAAAATCCATTATCAATTCTCGTTCGCGCTATAAACCTTATCTCTTCCGCTGTTGATAAATATGGTTGATTAACAATCATCAGTTATTATCTCAATAATAATTTATAATTATATCTGAATTTAAAATATGAAAATTAATTTTTATGAATTAAAATCCCGTTTTGTTACATTATCTCAATAATAATTTATAATTGGGGTGGTCAGAACAGGAGTGAATCAAGTCAATTTTTGTGATTTTTGGAGTTATGGTTCCTATGCGTCCTAGTTCATAATTTACTTCAGTGCAAAAGTAGATCAAGTCACATTTTGTTCGTTTTGTTCTCCTATGTAACTTGTTTACTTTCTTTACTGACAAGAATATATAGACAGTGGCGTACCTAGACCACTTGGGGCCCGGGGCGGATTTATTTTGTAGCCCCCCCTCACCCTCAAAAAAAGGTCATTTTTGCCATTCCGGGGGTAAAGTACTCACTTTTTACCCCGGTTTGCGGGTGTAAAGGGGCACTTTTTTACCCTGCTATTTCCTAGTACTTTTTGGTAGTAGTTGGTAATATTACTAGATACTACCACGTGCATTATTAAAAAAATGCGTTAAATTTTTGCTTTAAGTTACTAAATTGGCGAAGTTCCTACTTTACCTCCCGGAATTGCAAAAAACAGTATATGCACGACGGGAGTAAAGTGACTTTTGGCCCATGGGTAATTGTTTCACTCGGCTGGCGCCTCGTGTAAACAATCCTTTACCCTGGGGCCAAAAAAATGTCACTTTGCTCCCTTGGTGCATAATCTACTATTATCACTTTTTAATGTGGCTAGCCTTTTTTTTGCCTTAATCTAACCGTCTTCTATAAGCTATTGCCCTGTGCAGAGAAATAATAGATAGAATAAGGGAACAAACTCGTGCAGTCCGAGGTCATCAATTATCATTACTGTTAAAAATGTTAAACTGATAAAAAGTTTTATCGTAAGACCCCGAATTCGAACAATTTTCTTGAGAAACATGGAATTATTTATTTTTGGGTGGGGCCCCCTTAGTAAAGGGGCCCGGGGCGGACCGCCCACCTCAATTATATCTGAATTTAAAATATGAAAATTAATTTTTTTATGAATTAAAATCCCGTTTTGTTACACCTAAAGTCCAGAGGGATGTGACCAAATCTCCTCGTTTTCAAAATTTACTTCCTTTTTACATGTGTGGCCCTTAGAAAAGGACCGTGTGACATCGGCGGCATCTTATGTTTGAGTTTCCTCGAAATGAGGGTTTCTACAAACTGTTCCCACACATGATGCAAATGAGGCGTTAAATTAAAAACTACACTTTTCGCCCCCTCGCTTTACTTTATGGGCCAGGCTCTTTTTGCGGTGTAGTTATAACTTAACCACCCATTTCCGTACATGTGCAAACTACGTGCGAAATACTAACATTATTTTTATCGTATGCATTGACTTATCATAACAAAAACGCCGAAATAGGGGCCAGCGCTCTTTGAGAGCGACATACCGCGTGCCGGTATCCTTGTGGACTTGCACCCGCCTTGACTAATGGTTTCCTGATTTTTTCGGCAAAGTCAATGCATCGATATTTAAAAATTAAATCCTACATAATTATTTTATGCATTAAATTAAATAGGATATTCTTAAATTACCTCTATTTAATTATCTCAATTACAATTATCTATGTCTTGGAGGACCAGGGTTTTATGTCAAAGTTTTCCTTCTTCTAGACAGGTTGCTTTCACTGCAGCTTTGGGGTCCCATCTACCCCACCTGTTGGTCCGCGAGTGGTATTTTATTTCCCACTTACCCGCCGGTAGCACCGGTGAAGGCATTCCCCTATCCGCCACCTGGGGACGCGTTCTCTTAACTGTTAACTTGATTTGAATAATTTTAACTCGCGTATTTTGATAATAACTTCATATGATTTTTAATAACTAACTTCGCGTGGTGATTGATAACTTTTTTTTGCGTGACTATCAATAACTGACTGATTTTAGGGGTTACTTCTCTATTTATTGTATTAGTTCCTCTCAGGGGAGTGGAAAGATAACGTACGTGATTTCTTTGATTAAGTCCCCGTAGAAGAGGCTAGAATTGGAAAGTTTCTTAAGGGTTTTGCTTTATTGCTCCGATTTCTCTCGGTACTGAAAATTGAGACTGCTTTATAAACGATTTCTAAAAATTAGAAATTGTTGGATCTATTCATGAAAAAAAAAGAAACTCAACGTTTCGCACGGTTCGCGCCACCTGCAGTCATAAAACTGCGTAGCTCTCGCTTGATGATTGTTAACTTTATGACTTTTTACAATTTCTAAATCTTTGTTGATAGCTTTTTTACTAGCTCTGAAATTCTCGTTACAAATATGAAAGTCTTGATTCATTGTTACATTTTTCTTAAAAAAAGGGTTGTTAAATTTATAATATTAACTCGAGAATTTCTGAGGTTCCCAAACAATTTGCCAAATGGTTCAATTATTATAAACTAATTTCAAATGGTTCAATAACTATAAACTAATTCATAACATGGTTTAATATTTAATTTTATTTAATTTCATTGTAAATTCAATTTTACGTGTTACAATTTCGTGGTCGGTATTTAAATAATATGAGCTGAACGCGGGTTGTTACATTAAGGAATCTGAATTTAAAATATGAAAATTAATTTTTATGAATTAAAATCCCGTTTTGTTACAGTATAATGCATTGTGTGTAAATTCCACAGCATTGTGGAATTTATACGTCAAGCTTTTTATGCATATTTTGTGCCCTCCCATTGAAACATGTCACGAGCCGCCACTGTTTACAAAAATAATGTCAAGTTTTAAAAATGATCTTGTTCGTGTTCTGCACATGATTTCTTATCCATGTGGTTGCATAAACGATAAACCCGCTTATCCGTTATCCATTGTCGGTTAACCTTTATCTCTTAACTTTGTTGTATAAAGTATAAACCCCACCATAAATGTGTGAATATTAAAAACCGACATACGTTTTCGCATTTGTAATAGTGTTAACATGCCTTATTCTATTCGTACAGTGGGAATTTACCTTTAATTGTTTATAAATCATGACCTAGTATTATCGTGCCCTCACCTTTAATTTATCAACAATGTTATTAGAATTTCTTAGTTTTTATAGTTTCACAATTCTTGTTACGTAATTTATTCATTCTCGACATATTTTTTTTAACTGTGCTTTGGTGATTATGCATTAAATTAAAAGAAAACAAAAGAAAAAATTCCTTTCATTAATTTTATTGGTCTTAATTACCTATTCAATTCTCCATTTAGTAATTGAATTTGGTTAAAAATAGCAAAAATATGACATCACCTGTATGAACTCCCTTAGTTTACGTACCACTCGAAAATAATTAAATAAATTAATCGATTATTGTTTACAAGTTGCGAATTTAAGTGTAAGTAGAATACCTAACAAAATTATGATTCAAGAATTCGTGCCCCCTTTTTTACGTTGTGAACTGTAGAATGAAACTTCATTAAAATTCTTTAGAATAACGGCGTTTTAATGAAATAACAACGAAGGTAAGAAGTCAAGTGATAACTGTTTAATGTTATTAATTATTTTTGTAAATAATTAGTCATAACCTTACGATTGCGAATTCTTAATCTATGAGTGTGACAATTCATTTCGTATAATTTTTAGAATATTAATAAGTGAAAATGTGGATGCCTACGCACGTACAAGTAACAGGTATGTTATTATTACTTTTAAACTATTTTTACCTATTTCATTTTTATTTCTAGTTCAAAGGGGTTCTATTCTCATTACTAAAGGAAAGAATGACACTAATGACTGCTTTGTTACAATTAATTTGGGTAAAACCAAGTATCAAACCTCGGTTAAAGAAAAAGCAGGTGTTGATATAGAATGGCACGAAGAATGTGAACTGTAAGTTATCATCAACTTAATATTAAGTTTTAATTCTTTCAATTTTAGTGCAATACCCGATCAGGGCAATACAGCCGAAATTGCTTTAACCGTGCTGCATAGAAACTTTCTCGGTGTCGATGAGTTTCTTGGTCGGGTTGTTATACCTTTAAACGAACTTGATGTTTACGAACGACCTAAAAACCGTTGGTACACATTACAAAGCAAAAGCAGTAACTATCATCCAACTTGTGAAAAGCTTTTAAATAATTATTGTTTGATTTAGAAAAAGACAACAAGACGAAGGAGCGTGGACAGTTGGAAGTTAAAACAGCATTTATAGTTAAATCGGGCAGTTTAACGGATTTAAGTAAGAAAGAAAAGCATAAGTCTTCCATAGGACAACTTACCCATGCTGCTCAATCCGTCGGAGGAAGCCTTTTGAGCATCACGAGTATAGAAAAACGTAAAGGAATTAAAAAGTTTGCTAAATCTATTGGTTCAAAAATGAATTTAAGAGGAAAGAAAAAAGATTTTGATGAAAATTCTTCAATCGGGAGTGTGGACAGTTTGAAAATAAATAGAGATTTTGGAAATCATTTCAAAAGTAAACAGACAGTGGAGGATGCCGATCCTGGTGTGGTTAGTGACGAAGATGATGATTTTACGGTATTAATCCAAATTGTGCTGCAATAACTAACAAATAACTTTTATTTAATTTACAGTTTGATGATCTGTCTCATAAAAGTTCGGCAAGTTCTTTAAACCAATCCGGTAATAATGCAGGAAATACAAAAGTGCCTTCCATAACTGAAAATGTAAATAAAAATGAAGAAGAAACTTTACGTAAAAATTCATCTGGTGCTGTAGTTCCAACTAAACCTCCACGAGCAGAACAAAAGACTCAACAAGATGAATGGGATTTAAAATTGTACGGAAAACCACCAAAAGGTATGTCAAAATTTTTTAAATAACTTCCTTATTATTATTTATTCTCGACCTGCTATATCTTCATTTTAAGTAATGTGATTAATTATTACCAGTGCAATAACTATATGACCTTGAATAATATTCAATACTTTATTGATTTTTTATTAACAATATTATTGAAAAAATAATAATTGCAAATTTTGTCACGTTTTTGATAACAATTTTAATGTCCTAACAGATAAAAATCAATATTGCTAATTTTTCTAAGCGAAACCAATTTAGTGTGGGGATAAAAAAATATAAAATTATATAATCTCTTTATTGCGCTACAACTACTAGTGAAACGGGAATTTGCATAAAAGATACTTAGTTTATGCGAGTAACCCAATCTTAGCGTAGAACTAATATAAATATAAATCCAAAGACAATGGCGTATGGCGTAGCTAGGGGGGGGCGAATCGCCCCGGGTGCCACCCGTTTGGGGGTGACACCCGACCCCAAATTAACTGACTCCCATCCTGTCTTATACTTGTTTCCTTAGGTGCAACCCCTAAAAAAAAAGGTCATCAGCCTAGGCGGGGGTGAAACCCATGAAATCCGCCCCAGGTGTCACCCATGCTAGCTACGCCACTGCCAAAGATACGATATCAGCCGTTGATTCTGAAAAAAATTACAGGCCAATAACTAAAAAAAAAATTTTTTTCCAATACATTTAAGATATCTTTTATCGCGATCGTGATTGAAAACCACTATAGTTAATGAAATTCAGTATGAAATGTCTACTTTCCAACCATATATATAGAAATATAAAATGTTAATTCAATTCTAATCAACCCTAATTCAATATTGTTTATGCAGTGGGTAATTCGCGTGAAATCTATTCAGATAAAATGGAAAGTTTTTTTTAATAATGTTCTTGTGAGATCGAAATCTGCTTATGCATATGCTTACATTATATACTTATTTTGATAAATAGGACACAAATTAAACATTCCATGAAACTTTTAATATTAAAATGAACTTGAATCAATTAACCAGTTAATATAGCATAAAATGTAAATTATATTTTGGTTCAGCTTGGCCAGATATGGTTAAGCGCACGTCATTTTTGGCATTTTAACAGGGTAGTTGCCAGTCCTATCTTAAGTTCAAGGTTCTACGCCAAGATTGGATTAGTGAACGTTTCGTGGTGATTATCCGCTCGTCTATACGCCAACATGAGGTTTTTGGGGTTCTAGGACAGTTCGCTACGGGGAATTTCGTGCCCGGTCATTTCGTACCCGGACATTTCGCTACCAGGGACATTTCGCTACCAGGGAAATTTCGCTACCTGATTTTGCTACCACTTTTACCATATTATTTACTATTATTTTTATATTCCTATGGCAGATCCACCTCTTCGTGGCAGATCCACCTCCTTGCGGAAGATTTAACTTTACGCGGAGATTGATTTGTTTTCAATTAGTTTTCTAAAGAAATATCAAAAACTAACACTAACCTAACTGCAGATCCACTTCTTCGCGGCAGATCTACTTCATTGCGGCCGATTTAACTTTTCGCGGAAATTTAATTGTTTTTAGTTAATATTTATATGCATAATCAACTCGATCTCGAATTTAATTTCTACAAATTTTCATTTTTTGCAATTTATCACGTTAACTGACGTCACATGTAAACTCGGCGCTTCGCGCCTCGCCAGACGCCCCCTTTCCCCAATTGAAGGTTTACCCCATTGCCTACAACAGCTAAAACATCCCTGTAGATGATCCATACACCCCACCGGGATCTTAAAAAACGGGATATAGCATTTAAAATTAATCTAGAAATTGTATATACCTAGCATTAACCGCTACATATACTAAAATTCATAACAAAAATCCGGCGAACACAAACTAAAAACGTCAATCCTGACTGTTTGCGTTCAAACGTCCTTGCGTTGAAATGGTAATGTAAAATTGAAGTTTTCAAACAAAATTTTTAACTCTTGGAAACTAAATCGGAAGTTTTTATTTTCAAAAATTAATGTAATAAGCGTATTCGGTGAGCATTTTCGTAGATAATCGATGTAAAAATTGTAGAAAAATAATTTTTCCTTTGTAGAAAAATTTTGCAAAATGTAGAAAGCTCTTTCTTCCAAAACCTATACAAAATCACAAACTCGATGGCTAAAAAGTATTGCGGGATGCGATGTAAAATTTTCAAAAATTATCCCAATACTTTGTGGTGAGTATGAAGCATCCCCATTAAAAATTTAACCCTGATCTAACAATTCTTTCGGCACATTATGTGGGGACGTTTAAAAATATATTTGTAAATTTTGGAAAATTAAAATTTTTTTTCATGTACCGCTTAAGTTCACCAAACAAAACTGAAAATGTTTAATAAAATTTTTAGTTATTTTAATAAACAATTTTTAAATATATTTATTATTTTATTTTTATTATTCATTACAAAATAATGAATAGTAAATAATATGCTAAAAGTGGTAGCAAAACTAGGTAGCGAAATATCCCTGGTAGCGAAATGCCCGGGAGCGAAATGTCCGGGAACGAAATGACCGAGCACGAAATGTCTCGTAGCGAACTGTCTGGTCACCGTTTTTAATAATAATAATAATTATGTAGTAGTCATTTATACAGTCATTGCCTGGAAAGCTTTCTGATATTTTTAAAATTTGTCACTTTTCATAAATTTTTAGGTGTTCTTTTCGAATTTTTACTTGGCCACTTTGAACTATTGTTAGTTGCTTTGCTATATTGAAAAAATATTTATTTCCATATTTATATTTCATTTTCAAACTTACATTATGATAAAAATAGTTATACAGGGTGAGGCAGACCGCCCATGTCAGGCGTATTTTTCAAAAACGGTTAATCATAGAGGGTTGGGAAAAAAATTTTGATCACAAAATGGTGATACTGGCATTCCCTGGAAATGTTGGCATACTGGCCCTGAAAAGTACCCCCTACCCCCTTCGAGAAATATTCCACTAAAGTTAAATTGAACAATGGCCAAGATTTTTCAATTTTAAATTTAAGAAATGATTAAAATGTAAATTAGGAAAAGTGTTATTAATAAGTTTTTGATTGATGCATTTTTATGCACACGGGGCCGTTCATGTATTACGTAAGACGTTCATGGTGAGGGGGGGGGTAGATGACATCTTATTTTTTCTCATTCGGGGGAGGGGGGTCAATACAATTTCTTATGTAAGATTATTTACGTTCTAAATGAGTAAAAGCATTTTTTCGGGAGTAGCATGAATTTAGTCACCTGAAATCGACAAATTTCCTATAGAGATTCGGAAAGCTGACCGTTTTAGGAGATCCACCACGGAAGGAGTTGTTCGCAAGTGTTTCGCATGTCAGATGGATAAAAAATCGGTTCTTTGTAAAACCCAAATAATTTACGAATTGGGTTTCTTATAATTTTTGGGTGTCCATTTCACTTTTTGCGTTCAACTTGGAAAAAAAATTCGAGAGTGCGATAGATTCGACATAAATGGATCTAGCTTTTAATAGTAAACTTGTAAAAATTAAAATTAATTTAAAATGTAAAGTACTTATTACATGTAAAACGTACAATGAACTACTGAGGTGAAAATTTTCTAAGTGTTAAGTGTATATCGGAGCACTCACACCGACAACAGAAAGCGTGACATGTGGTTGAACTCTGTAAAAACCCAATTTTTAATCAACTTCAAGGATTGATTTTGAAGGGTAAACGTGATTTATCCGCTTTTTTTTAAAATCTAGTATATAAATGTTCAGCTTTCCGAATATCTATAGGGAATCGAGGTGATTTTTTACGTGCTCTTGGAAGTGCACGTAAAACGGTCCCCGGCTTTGACAAATTCCCTATAGAGATTCGGAATGCTGAAGGTTTATATAGTAGAATTTAAAAAGAAAATTTGCGGAAGATTAATGGTTGTATATTAAAGTAAATTGTTTGAATAACTTTTTTTAAAATTTAAATAAACATAATATCTTCATTAATTTCACTTTTAACGTTTAATAGATACCGAAAATTCTTTTGACCCGATTCGATCTGGCTTCTCATTGGGTAATAATTAATCTTCCGTAAGATTAGTGGGGGAGGAGGGGTATAAACTTTCTTATTTTTTCTTATTAGGGGGTGGGAGGGAGTCTTAGGCGGTTATTCTGTAACTCATCCTTTAGTAAAGGATCCTTTAAAAATAGGTAAAGTGCGGTTTATGATGTAAACAATTGAATTACAAACGATATTTTAAGTGGTAAACCAAACTTTACCTAATTTTAAAGGATCCTTTAATAAAGGACGAGTTACAGAATAACCGCTTAAAAGTAGGAAAAAACGTCTTACGTAATACATGAACGGCCCCCACCTTCGCGCGATAAGATTGTGTTAAAATTTTATTTTATTATTAATCTGAATCGATCCTGAATCGAGTTAAGTTGTGATTGTTATTGAGCAGGTAAATCAGAAATTTAAACAATGACATTTTCGAATTTACAAGCTTGCGACACGTTAATGGTGTTAGGAGAATGTGGCAAAAATTACAGAGCCGCCAAAAGACTTTATGTTGAAAGATATTCTCAGCATGCCCATTAATTCTTCAATGTTTTCTGGCGATTGGATACACGTGTTAGTACTATTGGTCAGGTGCAGCCGAAAAATAACGGCGATAATCAAGTGTTACGGTAGATAAGAGACGAGAGTGGGGCTGGTATTCTTGCTGCAATAATTGTTGATTCGCATGTTTCGACAAGAAGACTTGAAAGGGAATCTGGTGTTAGCCAACGAAGTGTGTGCAGGATATTGAAGGGTCATAGCTTTCATCTATAGTTCTATACCACATCTACAGGCACCAAGAATGCAGTGAAAATCATTTTCAAAGTCGACTTATTTTCTGTACTTGGTTATTAAATAGTAACGCACAATGCTCAGCACTGGTCGCAGACAAACTCTCATTGGATGCAAACCATTGACAATCAACATCTTTTGAATATCAATACATGGTGCGGTATCATCCTCAGTCGATATGCCTCTACAGAAACGTCGTGATCCATCTCTTTCTATGCATGTGATATGTGTTCATAGGCCCTTATGTTTTCGAAAGAACCCTTAATGGGGTAAGGTATTCTAATGTTTTGGGATGCAAGCAAAAATGTGGTTTCAGCAAGATGGCTGCCCAGCTCACTTTTCATTGGTTACCAGGAACACGGCAGATCAGCTTTTCCCAATTGGTGAATTGGTAGAGAAGCCTAGTCGCGTGACTTCCAAGTTCACCCGATTGTACCTTGCTGAATTTTCTTCTCTGGGGCCACATGGAGGATATTGTGTATGCATAAAAACCTACAAGAGATGATATGAAGCTGAGAATTTGCAATGCCTGCGCCTATCGTTAAGTGCAGAAAACATACTTACAGCCATTGATAGTATTACCAGAAGAGCTCAAAAGTGTTTGGAAGTAGATGGAAGGAAGTTGGAAACCTTGTGATATTGTCTAACTTTTTTATTTAGTTTAGAATTTAACTTTAATGAAATTATTCTTCAAAACTGGTGGCGGCAATAACTTTAGTTTCCTGCAAAACTTGCTTATTTTTTAAAGAAATTACACCATTTATGCCTTTATGGCACCTGGTACTATTTGAAAATCTGGAGTTTTCGAGATTTTGCAGCAAACTTTTAAGAATGCCAACATTTCCGGGAATGCCAGTATGATTATTCGATTCTTCATGTAGACTATTGTGATAAAAAAAATTTCCAACCTTCTATAAATTGCCAATTTTGAAAAAACTGCCTGATACGGGTGGTCTGCTTTTCACCCTGTATAATAAATTAAACTAGAGGAAATTTTCTATAATTTATGCCTCTACAATTATTTTTATAAAATAATAATTTGTGGCGTAGGAACGCCACAAAGTCGATATAAAATATGCGATTCCATTTCTAGATAGGCCTACTTCTAGATCACCTGGAAAGCTGAAATTTTACACAGACCAAGGTTAGATCGTTGTAAGATATTAGGTAAAGGGAAAAAATTGAACATCTTAAAAACAGGCCCCTGTGTGTTGTAGGGGCGGGAAAATACTTTACAGTCAGGCCCCACAACTGCCTTATTGGTGAATTTTTGGTTTCATTCTGAATTTAAATCTACCTTTACTTAAAAAATACCTAGGGCGTAGATAAACTTTTTCTGGTTTTCCAAGTAACTTGAAAATTGGAAAACCAACTATTTCAATAATCTTTTCTGAGCTACAAAGATGCCAAGCTCACGAATAATATTTAATAAACGTTATTTAATAAGACGAGCATGCTGAGCCTATACAAAATAGATCAGCTTCTTATATAGATTGCGATCGATGGTGACCCCCCACCAGCTCACCATAGTGCTGTTACCAAGAAAAACCACTAGTGATATGTAGATCCAAGAACTTCACTATATCATTGCAGGTCGATTCACTATTTCTAGCTTAATGATAACACTCAACAGATTTCTGACTTACTGAGTCAGTTACTGAGTAATTTGATTTGCACTGAACCACATGGGAGAAGAACATCACTCTCATCGGAAATATCTCTCATATAATATAAGCAGCAACCCCGAGGCAGCGCCTGAGGAACGCCGTTAAAAAAGAACAGAAATAATAATGGCCCAAGAATTGAACCTTGACCCACTCCAACAGCAATCCAAACCTGTTTAGACTGTTTAGAAAAATAAGTTTGCAAAATAAATATTCGGCCATTTCTAGACCACCTGGAAAACTGACATCCCTGATTGGTTTGTTAATTTGTTACTAGCTTAAAATAATATTTGTAGTGCCGAAGTCGTTTGGTCTAATAAAGCACCAAGGAAGTTTGTCTCAGTAAGTTGAGTGAGAGCTTTGTATTGGGGAATGATGGTTTGAATATGAAAATTGAACAGATGAATTTGCGCCCTGCTACGTGACAGTAACCCAATTCTTTTGTTGTGCTTGAGTCTTAACTTTCAGCATAGAGAAACCAGGATCAAAATAGTTTATAGAATAGTATGTTATAGATCAGCCTATCATTTATCACCTAGGTATAGGGAATAAATATTGTCGATGGAGCGCTGCATGCAACAACAAACGTGACGTCACATGGAGTGACATTAAGGTTATAACCTTAATTCTTTGCTGTCGTTTCGAATTTTCCTGGTGAAATAATATTAAAAAATTTGTTATACTTACATATTAATATTATTTCAGCAGGATAAACAATAATCACTACCGTATAAAACCCATATGAAAACAATAAAAGTTTTATTTTTACTTTTAGTGACGTCAAATATTTAGTTGATATTACAGCCACCAGGGTGCGTACAATTAATATTTTTCCCCTATAGGATTTTTGGTGGGATTTAGTTTTATTTAGTGGGTAAAAATGTATGAATTTTGGTATAAATGTGACTCCCATGTAATTGGAAAGCGATTGATACTTTCGTGCCATCTTTGCAATATTTATGATTGCAATTTTAAAGCGACGTTGCTCCAGATAGGGTAGGATAATTAATAATTATATATGTATACAGATAGATATTGATTTATATTGGTAATCCCCTAATTATGGCATATGCAAAGAATGTTCGTTGATTGGTGCATTGTAAATCAATCCTAATTTTTGATGAGTGAGTACACTTAGCTTTATTATGTAATGGACGAGATCGATGATCCTCATTTGTTGTAATTGATAGATTTTCGTATCCTGTTTAGTACTAGATCAAGGGTTTTATTCGCCGAGAGATCTTTCCTCACAATCTTATACCACAGTCATCAGACGCTAATTAATCAACAGTTAATGCAATTTGACTTGCAAACATTGATTTCTTTGCAATCCTATCGACTACACCAAATCGCGAGTGTTAATTTATTAAGGTTTTATTTTCTTGTAGTAATTACTCATTATTATGTCTTAATCACAATGTATCCTTGTTTTGTAAATTTTAGAAAAGTTAATCATTTTTCGCTCGACATGTGGATAAGTTAATTGTTTCATTAATATACTTACTACTGTGAGTGTCACAAGTATTCGTCACCTAACATATTTTGAATTAAAAACGATATAACTTTTCTACATTACACGCAGGCCTGATTACACGTAATTTAAAAAATAGAAAATACAATAGAAACTATAAACATATCTGTTTATGATTTAACTTGTTCTATTTAAAAAATTCCAAACACATTTGCTTAAAAAATAGAATACGAAAATAACACATTCATATACACGTCTAAAGTATTCGACATCCCAACTTAATAAATTCGAAAACGCAGTTAAGGAAGTTTTTAAGATTTAATGGGATTGTCTTTAGCTTTTATAATTGCCTTTAAATATTTAGCCATAGATTCTACTAAATTTCGTATCACTGAAAACGAGATTTTATCCCATTCTTCTTAAGAACAGTTTTTGAATCATTTTTAATTCTAATTTACCTTACCCTAATTTTTTTTGTCAAGGTGATCGCATAAATGTTCAACATGATTATTGCCTGGGCTTTGAAGAGAAATTTTCAAATATTTTAGTGTGCTATAAAGGATCCACGTCCCGTTATGGTATAAACTTCATCAGATAATTATCTTGAATAAATACGTAATTATTTTGTAGTCCCATATTGTAATCATTAAATATACAAATTTTGGCGTAAAATATTGATATACATTTGTAATCCATCGATACAATGGAAATTTGGTGTACCAGAGGCACTTGCATAACCTCATACAAATAGCAATTCTTCCTAGCTTAATAGCGGGATATACATTTTCTTTATTCAGCTTTGTATTTCTACCTTTTCCTCACAAATTACGTGGCATCTGAACCAAAAATATTAAATTTTGACTCATTCGGTAAATATCATCTGATTCAAAGTTCTCCGTCACATTTTTATATTGTTTTGTAAATTTAAATCTTTTTATTCTATTTCGATTCTATATTGCTATAATTTTTAAATATTTTCCACAGGTAATTTTGCTGTAAAATCGTAATTTTTGTAAAATATTACGCACAGTACTAGCTCTTATATTTGTCCTTAATGTGTTTTGCAGTTCAGGTGCCATTTTCGCGTCACTAAATTTAGGGTTTTTGATTTTTGTAATAGCCTCCAATGCAGCTTATTTAAACAACTTTTTGTTTTTGATTTTAATTTATATTGTAAATTTATAACAATATTTGGTTCCTTTTCATTAAAATGTGTATATTACAATAAAAAAGATTGCCTCATAAGGTACTCACAATCACGTTTAAATTAGCTTCCAGAAAGAATACAATTTCAGGCACAGTAGCAAATTTTTAATGATAAGCAGTCCTTGCTTTTTGTCTCAAATTATGTGATGTCGAATACTTTTGACATGCGGAAAAGTATGTTATCTTCTTATTTTATTTTTTAAGCGAATGTGTTTGAAATTTTTTAAATAGAAAAACTTAAATCGTAAACATATTTTTCTAGTTTCTATTGCATTTTTTATTTTCTAATTTCTTGTAATGTGGATGTATGTAGTATATCGTTTTTAATTAAAAAATCTGATGTGACAACACATTACTTTCCCATTCACTAGATTCCACTTATTTTTATATTAATAAAAAACATCAGTAAGACAGAGTATAAGGTAGTGGGGGTAGAGGGTGAAGAGATTGGTGTCGATGGTGGAGTGATCTGGTGCACAAAAAAATATAGATATTTGGGAACAGTCATCACAAACGAAAACAGCTGTAATGACGAAATTAAAGCAAGAATGGCGCAAGGAAGAATAGCTATTAAAAGACTACACCCAATAATCTGGAATAATACGTTAACGAAAAGGGTGAAGCGACTAATATACAAGACTGTTGTGGAGGCTGTATATGACACAGAAGTATGGGCAATTTCAAAAAGGAATAAGGGAAAACTGCAAGCAGTAGAGATGGAGTATTGGAGGCGAAGTTGCGGATTGACAAAAATGGACAAGGTGAGAAATGCAGAAATCAGGAGACAAGCCGAAGTAGACATAGATATAACGGAGACCATAGAGATTAAACAACTAATATGGTATCGACACTTAAAAAGAATGGGAGAAGAAAGATGGCCTAGGAAAATGTTAAATTGGACACCATCCCAAAAAAGGAAGCGAGGTAGGCCAAGACTCACGTGGAAAGAAGGCGTAATGGCGGCGATGAGAGAGAGGGACCTACAAGATGATGATACCCAAAATATAGAGGCAAATGGCGATTAGAATGCGTGAAACGTCGGCAGATGTAAAAAATAACACCGCAGATAAATATATTAAAAAAATAGTTAATCAAAAAAATTTGTAAACCGTTAAATACACAAATTACTTTGAGTTATCAAAGTTACCAAATTTAATTTGTAATTTGCAAAGGATGTTGTTTATAACATGGTAACTTATATTTTTTAAAAGCACCGATTTTATTTTTCATTTTAACAATAAAATAACATGTTTGCATTGAAAAATAATTTTAAAATGTCATTCAGCAAAAAAAAATTAGAAATTAACGGGACGCCGCGCCGTCTATATGCAATCAAATTTTAACTATGGTCGTAAGGACGTGAGAATTAATTTTTTTACAAGTAATTAAAAAATTCGTTTGATAAATTACATATAATATGTTTATTATAAGTAAATTAGTTAAAATAATAAATTATAGTAATAAACAATACAAATCACTCTGGTAGATCTAAATTATCCAAGGTAATCCATATTCTTTTAATAGCGCTTATTTTATTTTTGCATTTTAACAATAATTTAAGAGAAAAATATCAAGAAAGATATCAAAAGCTGCTTCGAACTAGTGTATAAAATTTCAACTCAATCGGTGCACGCGTTTGTCTGAAAACGTTGACGATAAAAACTCATAGACCATGGGAAAAATGTTCACTCAAAATTTTTTTTAACTCAATAACAATACTTTCCTTTACTACGTAAATGGGAAAGTAAAATATGTTAGGTGAAAATATGTCTGGAAATTTATAAATTAAAAAAAATTGAAAATTAATCTTTATAAGAGGTTGAGAGATAAGAACTTTTGTCTCTCAGAAAAAATTAAGCACTGCATTTACTTCATATGAAAAACATTTTAATTATTCATCCCATTTTTATTAGGTATGCTAAAACCAAACGGCAACGAATCACTAAGTAAAAAGAATTGGGAATCACCTAAATTATCATTACGTATAGAAGAAGAGGTTATAGAACCACAACCAGAGAATAATAAAGAAAGTCCAATTTCTAATAAATCTCCACAATCCCTTAGTAAGATAGATGAGAAAGTGAGCATGTTGTCCAAGTTAATGAAAATACGTAAAGGTAAAACACAGAGATTAAAATTTTTTTCCAAGTAGTAATAAATTGTTTATTTCAAAGGTGCAGATAAACACGATTCAGATTCAAAGCTTGAGAAGCTCAGTGCTGAATATCAAGAACGTTTAATGCTTGCTGGTGAAAATGACGTAAAAATATCTCCTAATAATAATAACAGTAGGGTATCCAACGAAATTATAAGGAAATTTGAAGGAAAATCTCGTGAGGTTTGTTTCTAATTGGAAAAATTTGAATTTTGTTTTTAAAGCATTATTTTTAGGATTTGATAGTTTTGGTTTGTGATATGCAAAATGAGGTTGAGCATTATAGGAAGAAAATGAATGATTTGGAAGATTATTTAGATGAATTATTGTTAAGAGTTATGGAAACTACGCCCGTAATTTTGCAAAATCCATATGTTGGTTGTAAAATGATTAATTCATAGTTGCTTTTTTAAATGTGTATTTTTTTATTGCAATTTTTGTAGACTATTAAAATATTTCAGGCGTCTTCGAGTTATTTTAAGTCAATAGTAATAAATTATTGTCAGTACTCGATACAAATCAGAATGGAATGCCAATATGTTTGGGAACTTCCTTTTTTTTTTAATTTTCTGATTATTAAATTAATATATTAATAAACCATATGTAAATATAATTTATAAAATATTAGTTTAATGTTTATATTGTTAATTATTATTGTTGTTCAAAAAAAAATTAATTTTTTATTGATATTTTCCATTTGTGAGGATTTTAAGACAAAATCAGATATAAGTTTGATCACACAATGATAGTAAAGTGAAAGTACATTCTATCCTTCCAGCATTGTATCGAACAACATGTCTTCAAGCAAATGTTATATTTTAAACAGGCTTTACTATTCCGGTGATTATTTGTTTATGAAAGCATTTTTTTTATAATTTTTAACAATGTTATAATATGTGCTAAGAAACGTTTTATTTAACAAAACTTACTTTATATAAAGGAGGTGGTTAAAATTTATTTTTATATAAATAAAATTTAAATAAATACTTTATTTTTTATAACAAAGTACAAAAGTTTCTAGTTTCAACAAAATTTAAACATTTAACAACAGTAAATAAGGATTTTCAATTATTTTTTTCAGTTGTTGTGTAAAACGTGCAATTGTTGCTCCATCAATAATCCTGTGGTCAGCACTTCCACTGATGTTTATAATTTCTTCAGCAATTACGTTATTTGATGAGTCAAACCTTGGTAACCGCTACAAAAATAAATAAAGAACAACAAATAAAAATTTGCAATTTTAAAAATGCATTCATACCCTAATTGCACCAAATGCAAGTATTGCCACTTGTGGTGGTAAAATTATCGGATATGCATAAGTTCCTCCAATCTAAAACAAAATAATTTAGTGATATTCCATATCATACATGAAACTAAAACATACAACTCCTATATTTGAAACACAAAACGTTCCATTAGCTAAATCTTCCCTTGAAAATTGCCCCTTTTTACCACAAACTAAAAGTCTATTTAATTCTTTGGCTATCTCAATAATTGTCAACTTATCAACATTATGAATAACTGGAACTGCGAGCCCCATAGATGTGTCCATAGCTACCGAAATATTATGCGAACTTTTAAAAATAATTTTTTCAGCATTTACATCCAAACTTGAATTGAGAATAGGATATTTATGCAAACAATTTGACACTGCTTTGATTAGGAAAGGCATCAAGGTCAATTTAACTCCAGATTCTAATGCTTGTTCCTTCAACATTTTTTGAATTTTTAACGTATTTTTTACAGATATTTCATCGCAAAATCCAAAATGTGGAATTTTCTAAAACGAATACAGGATGTTGTGTGTAAGTCATTTACATGCTTTGCTACAACTTACCATAGCTTCAGTCATACTTTTAATCATTGCTTTTGTATACCCACGAAGTGGCTCTGATCTATCTTTTGAAGCAATGGACATAGAAACCTGAGAAACGGTTTGCTCTATAGATTTAGGAGTTTTTGATGTTTCTAAAAATTTCAGGATATCCTCTTTAAGAATCCTACCATGTTTTCCAGTTCCTTTTACATCAGCTAAATTTATCTGAAATGTGAGAGAAAAGTAACTCAAATAACTTTTAAAATATATTCACATTATATTGTTTTCCTAGTCTTCGTACTGATGGAATGCAAATTATTTTATCATAGTCTGAGTCGGATGAACTACTAGAATCGGATTGTGAATAATCTTTATCTTGATGCTTGGTTGAAGATTGTGTTGGTGCTGTTGTTTCACCTAGAAAAGTAGATGTAACATAAATTTTAAAAAATAAAATTTTTTGAGGAAATTAACCCAGATATGCTTAATGTTCTATATATAGGACGCCTCAAATAAGTCAAAGGTAACTTGCACCCCTACTTCAATGCTTCTCAAAATGCATTTTGTTGCTTCACTATAGTGTCCTCTTTAATTGTGCAAAGTTGTGCGACACTGATATTGTGAATTTGATATTTTGTGTGTTTTTGAAATTGACTATTTTTGAAAATGGCAGAACAAGATCATTTAGTTGTGAGGAAAGTAGTTTTATTCTTTTCTGTATAGTCATAAAAATTTTTTATTTTGGTCATTGTCCTTCTGGTTATTGTACTATCATTCAATGTCAAAATAATAAATATAACAGTTTTGAATTTCATTCTGTGGCCTTTCAAACTCAGGTGACCTCATCAGACACAAATATCGCTACAAATAATACTTAATCGTTGGAATTGCTTCAGGGGATTTTCATTACATGATTACTCATGATTCTCTAAATCATGCTCTAAAGATGATAAAGCTGAAAGAAATATAATTTCCTCTTTTTTATTAAGAAATTAATGTTAAATTTTGCAAAAAAAAAAAAATTTTTGTTTTACTTTTTATGTTAATTTCTTTCTTCTCTTAGTCACACAATGCTAGTTTTTATTAAAAAAAATTTAAAAAGTCATATGTGGACGCCATACGCCATAGGCATATCTGGGTTAGTTCTAAGGATGTCCTTGGCCATCTGACATGATTAGAATTTTTGAGGACAACTCGTTTACATAAAATATGAAGACTTATAATGAAAACCGGGCTAAGTGCCAAAAATACTTTTTTTTTAGACAATACATGAAAAAATTACTATAAGCCATCGCCAATAACATATTAAGTGGGCTAAGTGCCATGATCATAGATAATCATATAAGCGGCTGTGTAACAGGGTTTGTGTCAAAGTTCTATAAATAATACATTTATAAAACATCATTTATCTCTGAACAGTACTTTTGGCATTTAGCCCGGTTTTCATTATAAGTCTTCACATTATAACATTCAAATTAAATAAAATCGGCAAAAATATCGTGTGACATTACGATGATCATAAGACGCGCAACGAGGTATCGAATGTTGTTCAATAGTAGGGTCAATTTAGAAAGGTATGTTTAGATATTTCGGTCGCACCCTTAATGTAAAAATTTGCGTAATTATTCGACTCAACGGAATTAACTGGCTTGTTTCAATAAAATTGAACAATTATTATTAACAAAGTTATAAGTAAGATCCACAACAAATACCAAAAAATTACCAATACAAATGTATGCTTCTTAAAGTTTTCAAAGTCGCGGAATACTTTTGATTATACGCAAAATTTGCGGAACACCAAAATTACTAATAGTCCATACAAGGAAGCAGAAGAAATGGCTAAGACTTGCAAAAACTCTTAAGCTGAAATTGGGTAGACATGCACAGAGAAAAAATTCTTTTGATTTAAAGTATTTTTTATTTCAAATTGAAGTGCAAATTCGTCTCGCATCAATTTGATGTCAATTTTACAACAGATGAGGTAAATTTTTACAACAATTAAAGTAATATTTATTTCAAATTGTTGCGAGACGAATTCCTACTTCAATTTTTTCTGTGTGTCTTCTTGAGTATCCGAATGAACCCTCTAAAATCCCCGATCGGGTTTTCCTCCAATTGAGGATGCTATTCCCCAAAGCGGTTGTATGCATAATATAACTCTTAATTTCACATTTAAGAAAATTCTCATTCGACCAAAATTGAAGAACATACATTTCTTTTACAAATGTTTTTTAAAAACTACCATATCCTGCCATACTGGAATAAATTATTCCATTTCTGGAATAAAAATCTATTCCAAAAAGGCGAAATGTGCCTTGTTTTAAAAAATTGAAACTTAGTTTCTGAATAATTCTTATTCAAAGTAAAATTTTCTTATAAGAATTTTATTCTCCTCTAATGATAATTTTTCGTAGTTACATTTCACATCCCCCCCGCCCCCCGATCGAATTTTTTTATAGAAATTGGTGTCAATCGTTAAGCTTTAATGAGCTGCCATTCAAATCCTCCGCAAATATTTTAATAAAATTAATGTCAATCATTTGAACTTCAGAGAAATTCTGTTCCCATGAACTTGAAAAGGTTTTTAATAAAAATTCAATGGTTTAAAACAATTTTAAGAGGGGCTCCAGATATGCTAAGACCCCCCCCCCCATCGAGAGTTTTAATGAACTACATGGTATTAAGTATTAATCTCTGGCTTTGTTTGTGTTTAGATGGTTTTTTTTTATAATTTATGGTAAGGCAGATTCATAGCATCCATGTTTACCGGAGGGCTGAGCTAAGAAATTCCGTTAAGTCAGGAATTTCCGTTCGGTAATTCAACCAGCGATAATAATTTTTTTCTTTTTAATATTAAAAAATAAAAACTGTTTCAATTATTATTGAAAAATAGGCTAAATTGACTCGACGCCCAGCAAATTTGACGAAACTTGGTACACCATCTCAGTAAGAAATAAAAAATTCAAATTTAAAGATTTTTCCAAAAGGCATTGTTTCCTTGTTTTGGTTCTTCAAAATGTCAAAAAGTTGGTGTGTAGACTTGTAGTAAAACGACTTCATCCAGTGGTCTAAATTTAAAAATAAAATCAGTTTAAAGAGCACAATTTAGACCACTGTGGATGAAGTTACAGTCGTTTTCTTACAAGTTGACACACCAACTTTTTGAAGGACCAAAACAAGGAAACAAATCCCTTTTGGCAAAATCTTTTAATTTGTATTTTTATTTCTTACTAAGATGTTGTGTATCAAGTTTCGTCAAATTTGGTGGGGGTCAAGTAAATTCTTCAGTTGATTTGAGATGGAATCACCCATCAGCAATGTTAAAATTCTGCGCGCTACTTGCTCGGAGCGATGTTGATAAAACAATTTACAATTTCATAAACTTGAAAACGTTCTAACTTGTTTACCTCTGAAGTTCAAACAATTCTCGAACGATTATTACTAATTTTATTAAAAATCTAGCATTTCTACAGCCTCTCCCAAATTTGAATTTTTATTGAAACGCTTTAGATCAATTTTTGCTGTTGTTTCGTTAGCCCCCTCCCAAAGTATTCTTTAATAACTTCACGATGTTTGTGGTTCAAACGATGTGAATGGTAGCTCAAACGATTGATCTTAGTTTCATTAAAAAATTCTCAAAGGAGGGGGGAGGGCGAAATGTACCTGGTTTTTATAAAAATTAAATTATGTGAGTTACAGACGAAAAATCACGCTGGAGGTACTAAAATACCTAATTGGAGGAGAGCCAACAAGGATTTTGGGGTTTCTTTTGGACACTCAAATACACATATCTGCTAAATTTTACTTTCTTTTGTGTCTCCAAATCAGAAAATTTTAATTTCACTTGTCTGGATTCTTTGCAAGCTGAAAATGATTTTACTCCCAAGATTGAGTTGACTATCAACCCTGAAAACACCGCCTGATGTCGACGGACCCGGGATCGATAGAGACTTCTACTCGCTGAACCACATGGTCTTATCTCCCGCTTAGAACTGAACAAATATTCCTTTTTTTTTAAGAAAGTTTCCGGTTTAAAACACTACTTTTATATATACAGGGTGTTCCCGTGACCGATGCCAAGCTGTTAGGCAGTGCTGTCGTCCAAAGTAATAGGAGCGTAAGTACATTTGTTTCAAAATTGAGGTTTAGGTAATTTTGACAATGTGAAAAATTTTCAGAAAGCCTTCACATGAACTGTAATGCCCGCTGTACACTCTCGCCGAGACATGGCGAGAGCAGGAGTGTAGATGGGAGCTCTCGCCCCGCTTCGTTGGTCTCGGTGTTCCTCGCTAGCTCTCCATCTCGCGAGTCGGTATTTTAGGTCCGTATCAAAGGGTCTCGCCTGACCTGCGAATGTGTACCTGTACACTCTCGCATCCCTCAGTCTCGTTTGTGCCTTATTTTCCTTATTTCACCATTGTTTTCTTATTTTTTTGTTATGCACAGTGTGCAAATATTTATAGTAACTGATGGCACATAGAGCAACAGCAGCAGCAAGTTCAATTTCTTCAAATTTTCTCCCCTGAGTTCACAATTACAACTGAACTAGGCGAGAGTGTACATGGTCGCACTCGGCCACAGGCCTCCCGGTGAGATATTCGCCGAGACATTCGAACGAGAGCACTCGGACGAGAGTGTACAGCCGGCATAAAATAGAATGGTATTGACAAAAAACGTGTGTGGTTAGTTTTTGCATTTCTCTCAAAACTGCCCAAATTGTACTTCCGCTCTTTTTACTTTGAATGGCAGAGTGACGGAAGACCTTTTTTTAAGTAAAATTTGTAACCATTTATTTTTAAATCCAAACCCTTGGGACTAAACCTAAAATTAGACGAGGAAAAAGTTTTTATGTAAAATAATAAAATACACTACATAAAGCAAATTTGACTAGACAAATAGATTAATTAAAAAATCATAAATTAGGGGTTTTTCATGTCAATAATAATTTTAACACGAAAGGAGTCGACTAAATACGAATTTTGTCATATGAGAACTATGAAGGCAGTGGTAAATTACACACATCAATAAGCGATTTCAGTTTTTCCTAGAAATAGATTGGTTTTAAAAAATCAACTAGATTAAAATTGCAGACCGTTAAATATGCTCTCAGGAAAGGGACATCTATTTTTTTTAAACTTGTCATTTAAATATACTACAGGATTTTCAACCCAGACAACACTGAAATCCAGTGGATATCTAGGGAATCCAGTGAATATCCAATGGACGTCCAATAACTAGTGGATATCCACTAGATATCCACTAGTTATTGAGTGTTGTTTGGGAAGAAAGTCAAAAAAATAAAAATTAGATATTTTTAAGATTTCGTTACTTAATTTAATCCATAACTCCAAAACCGTCGATTAAGACAACTAAGAGTTACAAGCTAGTTTGTATATAATTGCATGCTTTTTAAAAAAGCACCAAATCATTAACACTAAAAAATCAATAGTTTCGGTTTTATGACTATTTAAAGTTCGAAATGCAACATAATTCCAAACTACGAAAAAATTTCCGTGGTAATTTGGCTATCTAGGATGGGTTCTACTGAATTGGTTTGTATTTTCTATACCAATAGTTGAGCTCTACAGGCATAGAAAATAGTATTGAATCCAGAGGGTTATTCAGAAGGTACTCAGTCTTTGGTCTACAGCGGTTTTTAACTTTAGGATGAGATGATGCAATGTTTGACATGAAATTCACCCAACATAAAGCAGGGGTGCTAACGTGTCGTCAAAAGTTTTCGCTAATAACTTAGATCTGTAATAAATGGAGATGCGTTTCCCCCCCCCCCCCATTGAAAATTTTTGAATGAAATTAGTGTCAAAGGTTTGAACTTCAATAAGCTTCCATTCAAATCGTTTGCACCACACGTATCGCGAAAACTTTGGAGTTGGGACTGCAGAAACGAACACCCCTAGCCCCACCATCGCAAATTTTTGTATAAAATTGGTGTCAATCGTTTGAGCTCCAATGAAGTTCAAAGGTTTTTAATAAAAATCTGATGTGGCCATCAACACGACTTTCCGAACAGAAGTAAATTTTATTAGTTATATTTTTTAATAAAATGCTTACATAATTTCAACATTAAATCGATGAAAATTTTTTAATTTTAATATTTTGCCAAAATAGGCAGAAAAAAAACTTTTTAATGCCCATAGGTATCTTGCAAACGAAGCATTTCTGGGCACATCTAACTTTTCATCTTCTTTTCATTAGCCTTTCTTGTAAGTCGTATTGTTCGTTTGCGAACGTCGTGACCCATCTCTTTCTATGCATGTGATGTGCGTTCCAAGTGTTTTCACATACATAGAGGACCTACTTGTATAACGTGGGCTCCAAACCACGGGAAGTGTAATACACTTCATGTTGAGATGGGCCCTCTTGGCAAATTACCTCGGTGGTTTGCCATTGCCTTCCGAGGAGAGACGGCCAGAATAAAGTTCTTACCCTGCCCGGATTCGATCCGAGCGTTTCGCATTAGCAGTAGACGCACTTAACTGCCAAAGCTATGACCATCTCTTATTATTATCTTATTATCTCTTATTATTATCTTATTATCTCTTATTATTATCTCTTATTATCATCTCTTCATTAGTAGAATATGTTAAAAAAAATTGCGGAAATTTTTGAAACACCCTGTATATTTTAGAATTTTTAGAGAAAAACCTTTTAGGACAAAAAAGTAGGAAATTCCATAGCAGTAATTTTTTTATTTTTGAACTTTACTCCCGCAGGGTAAAAAAGTGCCCCTTTACGCCCGCAAACCGGGGTAAAAAGTGAGTACTTTACCCCCGGAATGGCAAAAAACAGTATATGCACGACGGTAGTAAAGTGACTTTTGGCCCATGGGTAATTGTTTCACTCGGCTGGCGCCTCGTGTAAACAATCCTTTACCCTCGGGCCAAAAAAGTGTCACTTTGCTACCTTGGTGCATAATGTACTATTTTAATAAGTAATTTTTAAATAAAATTAATACAAATCGATCGAGGATCATTTGAGCTTCAATGGCCTTCTATTCCCATCGTTTGAGCCTCAATAGTAAGAAAGCTCGAGCGTTTAAAAGATTGTGAAATTGTAAATTTTACCAATATCGCTCCGAGCAAGTAGCGCGCAGAATTTTAGTGTTGCTGATAATAAGTAAAAATTTTTAATATTTTAATATTAGAAAAGAAAAGAAGCATATCGTCCGTGAATAAAAATAATTCGCAAGATTATAACACTGGCTTTAGTTATTCGCAAAAACTTTTTGGTCGCGAATTTTTTTAATTAAAAAGAATTTTTTTAAATTGGTGTCAATCGATTGAGTTTCAATGAGTTTTATTTACGTCGTTTGAGCTTCAAGGTTCTTAATAAAAATTGTAAAAATTCAACTATTGAGAATAATTTAGCGAATAGTTTTTCTAAAATTAGAGAATAATTTTAAATAAAATTTGGCGAAAATTTTTGAAACACCCTGTATATTTTAGAATTTTAGAGAACAACTTGTAGGACAAAAAATATAGGAAATTCGGTAAGTTTTGGTTCTTAATATTTTTACATATTTAATTTCGTTTCGAAGTTATAATGTCATAATAGCTTCAGGTAAACCCCCTTTTCCCGTTCGACGATTTAATTTATTTTCATCTGGCTTCGTCCTACGGCAGGATAAAGCTTATATTCAAAATTTGGAATGATTTGCTTGCTTCGTTTAGACGCTATCGTGTTCACAGACGTACACATACATACAGACATCCTTCCAAAAATGATAAAAATGGATTCAGAGAACCTCAAAAAATGAACATTTATCAAAAAATTGGGGGGTCAAATTTTGTCTGATAACAATACTTTCCTTATTCGGAAAGTAAAAATCGTAAGGTACGATTTAATAACCGGTAGAATTTTGCAAGAACAATCAATGAATAGTATATTATACACCAAGTGGCTAAAGGAGGCCATTTAATCTCGCGTGCGAATTGGGATCCTGCGGCAGCGGGGGTTGCGGTAGCTACCCCCTCTACCAAGGGGGTTGCAACCACGCAAGGATTGCATAAAGCAATAAACTAATCACTACATTATTAACTTCACTTGTCTTGCGGGGGTCAAGGGGGCGGAGCCCCTTTGCGAGGCGCGGAGCGCCGAGTTTAATTTCACATTAAGACTTAGCTACTTTCCGCTCTGATGAAAAGATGAGTTATTAAAAATTTTTGGGAATAACTTCGCGATGCGTGTGGTTCATACGATTTGAATGGAAGCTCATACGTTTGAGACTAATTTTCTTAAAATATTCGTGTTGGGGCGGGGGGGGGGGGGGAATTTATTAAATTACATTTAATAAATGGAACAATGGAATTTAATTGATATTCGAACTTTTAACAATCATTTTATGCCAAGTTTGATGGGGAAGGACGGGGGCAGCGATAATGCGACATGTACATAGGAGCCTTCGTAACCGGAAGTTCATTAAACTTTTTGTACAGTCTGGTTACAAACCAATGCGTTTGGTATCCAATTATTTTTTATAATCAATTCCCCATGCCCTCGATGCACCACTGCACTGGGTTGGAACGCGGCAGTTATTTTAAGTTTTTAGTTCAGTAATATAAAAAAATATGTTTGAGAGAAAAGGAAGATGTCAAAAAAAACTTACTTTTACTTTCTGCAGTTTCTATATCCACCAATGGTTGCCCAACAAGAGCAGTTGCATCAATTTTATGATGAAGTTTTGCAATGACCCCGTCATAACGACTGGTTATTGTCACAGATGCTTTATCACTCTGAACTTCACAAATATTATCAAATTGAGAAACCTTATCGCCAACTTTAACAAACCATTCCTTGACTACAACTTCCCTTATACCTTCACCAATATCGGTTAAATTGAAAGAAATATTTGCCAGTAAATGATTTCCGGTGAAAATCGTTCGAAAAGGATTTACATTTCTGTTATTTATAAATTCAATATTTTTTAAGGTTAAACTTTTATTTATCTAAAAAAAATAAAAATTGGTATTATGGTCGAAAAAGACAGAAAAACATAACTTACCCCATATTTATAATTTTTATTTAAAAAAATTGATAAATACTTTGTAGTTACCTTATACAGAGACATATTAATTTCTACAAGCACACCGAAATACTGATAAGAATTTTAATTTAGTAATTATCTTATGTTAATAATAGTCATATATTCATAAACAGCTTAAACGTGTTTGATATATTTCGCAATCAGATAACTTCCTAACAATAAAGTAAATATTATTGCAATTTATTAAATTTAATCTATTTTTCTGTAAAGTGTAAAGTAAATTTTAATTAGAACCAAGTCTCGAAAATAGATAACAACATTTAAATTTCCCGCTATTAAAGTACAAAGATCGCGTTGTGTTGTGGACTTTCAACTTCTTAACCTTAATTTAAATTTTATTCGTGTACAGTATTTAATTTGTGAATTAATTTTCAGTGTATGAATCAGAATTATATTGGGTGAATGAAATGCATGCTTACATTTATCTATTTTTAACTTATTTATAATAAAACGCACATTTAAAATCATCAGGTTTTTCGTTTTTGATTTAAATTTTTGTGATTGATTACGTATAAACACCTGTTACCTAAACACATTATGGCATCAACAGTATTCAGATCCGTAATTCTTGGCGCTCCTGGTTCAGGGAAGGGTACCATATCATCGAGAATTATTAAAAATTTCAAATTGGAACATATTTCTAGCGGTGATAAGCTTCGACTCAGTGTTCAAAGTAAAAATGGTAAGTTTTCTACAAAACTTGTTATATTTGAAAAATTTACATAATTATTGTAGAACTTGGACTTCAAGTTTCGAAGTATATCAAAGAAGGTAAATTGGTTCCTGATCCTATAATATTAAAATTGATTACGAACGAAGTTGATAAAGTTGGAAAAAATAATTGGCTTCTTGATGGTAGGTAATTCGCTAGCTAGATCAAAGGTTATTCTATTAACTATGAATATGAACTTGACTGTTAAATTTTAGGTTTTCCCCGTACACTCTCTCAAGCACAAGCACTATGGAACGTACAACCACTAGATTTAGTCATAAACCTTCAAGTACCTTTTGATATCATCGTGGAAAGAGTGAAAGGACGTATGATTCATTTACCTAGTGGAAGAGTCTACAATAAAGATTTCAATGCTCCCAAAGTACCTGTAAGTTTATCAAAATTTTAGTTTACATTTTAGGGTCATTCCATCTCAAATCTACAAAAAAATAGGTAAAATTGACTCGACCCTTACCAAACTTAACGAAACTTGGTACACACCATTGTAGTAAGAAATAAAAAATACAAATTTAAGGATATGTCCAAAAAGGCATTCGTTTCCTTCATTTGGTCTTTCAAAAAGTCAAAAAATTGGTGTGTAGACTTGTAGAAAAACGACTGTAACTTCATCCACAGTGGTCTAAATTTAAAAATAAAAAATGCTCTGTAAAGATAAATGAACATTCTATTCAAATATTCAACCACATTTTATATTTTCAACCCTTAACTGGATTAATTTTTTAATTTTAACCCTATTTCAACCCCTCTTTCTAAAGAGGTCTTTTTTTTTGGTTACTTTTTTTACAGTTTTTTGGTACAAAT
Organism: Podabrus alpinus; assembly: GCA_932274525.1. Taxonomy (NCBI): domain Eukaryota; kingdom Metazoa; phylum Arthropoda; class Insecta; order Coleoptera; family Cantharidae; genus Podabrus; species Podabrus alpinus. Next base: position 46,309,575 of record OW026455.1, on the reverse strand, counting down.
GTGCTGAGCATGCATACCAAATTTTATCATGGGATGAGCATGGGTTCGGTTATTAAAAATTAATTAAGTATAGGCAGAAACGGACAAAAATCAGTTTTTCGCCGATTTCTCAAGTTTCTTTGAACTTGATGACAAAATAGTTTAATACAAAATTAAAGCTAATTAAATTCTCTACAAAAAAATATTTATACAAATTTTTCGTCAGATTCGTATTCACATAGCAATAACAGCTCAAAGTATAGCTAAGTTGCGTGACCACCATTATATTTATTTAAAAAGGTCGGAATCGATTTTTGATTAATTGTATAGATTTTCATTATAAATATTTATTATCTGAATATAAGTTGACCAGACCACACCATCCCTAATTTTAATAAAAAGTTTAGCATAAATGACAATGCAGTTAAACCAAAAATTATTTGATTTTTTTTTGTAAACTTAATTCGTTTCCATGTTAAGGCCAGCTAAAGCGACACTTTTCAGTTTACCCCTCTGTGTATAACTTTGGATCTAATGAACATAGAGGGTGGATTTTTCTTCAACAAACTTATTAGTTTAGATTGCCAGAACAAACTTTTCTATTTGAGAGTTTTGCACCCCCTCCCCCTCAATGGGGGAGGGGGTTTACTTTATTACCTTTACCTTCACGGAACATTTTTTATTTTTAAATTTAGACCACTGTGGATGAAGTTACAGTCGTTTTTCTACAAGTCTACACACCAACTTTTTAACTTTTTGAAAGACCAAAACAAGGAAACGAATGTCTTTTTGGACAAATCCTTAAATATGTATTTTTTCTTTCTTACTACGATGGTGTGTACCAAGTTTCGTCAAATTTGGTGGGGGTCAAGTAAATTCATCAGTTGATTTGAGATGGAATGACCCTAAAGCAATCATGAGCCTGTTCATTTTTACTGCACTCTAAAGCAACAAAGTGAAGCTTCACATTCCTCATACATCCTACTGTGAAGGTTGAAATGAAGGTGTATTTTGCCAGTCCCATCCCACTTTGAATTTTGGATCCAAAATAGTTTAAAGCCTTTGTAGTAGTAGGATGCAAACTGGCTTCAATTTTTACTTCCGTGGGTATTTTGAAGTGAAACGGAACAACCTACCGAAAAATGTTGCTCTGGCTTTGCAGATTCGAAATGTGCAAGTCGTCAAGTGGAAAAGGATGCAAACTACAATAGAAGGGCACTCATTTTTTTTATTATTTATTTATTAATAAATTATATAAATAATTTTTGTGAAAATATCTTTCAATTAAATGATGTGCCTGCTTTCAAATTAAAGAATAATTTGAAAAAAATTGAAAATTTATATAAATCGATTTGCAGCAGAAATTTGCCAAAAATATTATAAAACCTTGATTGAGTATACTCGTTTTTATGTATCACATAAATTTTATGCAATTTTATAGAAAAACATAAAAGTTACGGATATTTCTATGACTATTAAAAATAGCAATTTTCTGTAAATTTTTTAAAATAATTTTGAAAAGGCGTAAGTTAAAAATATAAAATTTTAGTATGACATTATTTAATATTACCAAAATATTATCCTACATTTTTTTCAAAAGTTTTTACACCGTAGTTTTCATTTTATTAACTCCTAAAGTCAGTGCTCAGAATTACACCTTTTCCACCAGTAATTTAAAAATCGTCAACTGTAATTCACATTTGTCAACTGATATTCAGAAACCATCCAATGTTCATCAGAAAGCATAATATTTTAATACAGATTACTTATGTAAGCACGAGGAAATTATTCATAAACTGACATTTAATGGACTATTGTACAAGTGGGTCTTATAAAAATTTAAAAACCACATTTAATTCTCTTCTTCAAGAAATACAACATAAATTGTGCCGTACTAATATATGGCGTCCGTGAAGCTCTCCCCCCTCATTTTTTGAATTTTAAAATTAAAATTGTGCCGGTTTTAAAATTAATTTACCGTTTTTAATTTCCACTGAAAACAAAAAAAAGCTGTTGTTCACTCTAGCTCCCCATTTCTGAAATAATCATTTTTTTATTTCTGTTCTTTGTGCCAGTTCTAAACATTGTGCCGAAGCTTCAATTTAAAATTGTGAACAGATTTCTGGAAAATCAAAAAAAGCAATTTGATGATAGCCCCCTTTTTTTAAAATTGTTTTTTTTGATTCAATAAATTGTGCTACTTGTTCTGAACATTGTACCATAGTTTCAATTTAAAATTGTGAACGGATTTCTGAAAATTCGAAAAAACAATTTGATGATTGCCCCCAGGGCACCCAGCGACCTGGAAAAGTCAGGGAATATTTTTGAGTCAGGGAAATGTCAGGTAAAACGGGAAAATCTCGAATTGTCAGGGAATTTTGAATATTTTTATGAAAAAATATGCAACAGACTTCCAAACTTAATTACTTATTGCAAGCAAACAATCTTTCTTTTTATTTTTAAAAAATATTTAAAATTTTCAAAAAAAATTTGTGTAAAAAATTTTATGTAAACATTTCTCTTGGTATCATTGTGGTGGCAAAAAATAGTATATACCAACCGCTTCCAGCATGACGTTTTTTATTGTAAAGTGTGATATTGTAATAAAAGTCAGTAAGTTTTAATTTGTGTAATATTTTTCTCAAGAATTTCAAAAATCAGTATAATGCCAACAATATAATGCCAGTATAGTGGGCAACAAAACGAAATTAAAAACATAGATTTTTAATTTTTTTGTAAATATGTATTTATGTATGTTTTATAATAAAATATTATTGCCATATTATTGAATTTATATGTAGGAATAAATAATAATGATGATCAGGGGGGGGGGGGGTCATTTTTTATAATGACTGGAATTTTTCTTGTATGATTTTTGAAAATCTGGAAAAGTCAGGGGATTTTAAAACAAGTTGGCTGGGCACCCTGGCCCCCCATTTTTGAAATAATCAATTTTTTTTTGTTTTAGCGCATTGTGCCAGAGTTTCAATTTAAAATTCTGAACGGATTTCTGGAAAATCTAAAAAAACAATTTGATGATAGTCTCCCATTTTTGAAAAATTAATTTAATTTTGATTCAATAAATTGTGCTACTTGTTCTGAACATTGTGCTAGAGTTTCAATTTAAAATTGTGAACGGATTTCTGGAAAATCGAAAAATACAATTTGATGATAGTCTCCCATTTTTGAAAAATTTAATTTTATTTTGATTCAATAAATTGTGCAACTTGTTCTGAACATTGTACCATAGTTTCAATTTAAGATTGTGAACGGATTTCTGGAAATTCAAAAAAAAAATTTAATGATGGCCCCCAATTTTTGAAAAATTTTATTTTATTTTGATTCAATAAATTGTGCTACTTGTTCTGAACATTGTACCATAGTTTCAATTAAAAATTGTGAACGGATTTCTGAAAATTCGAAAAAACAATTTGATGATCGCCCCCAGGGTACCCAGCGACTTGGAAAAGTCAGGAAATTTTTTTGAGTCGGGGAAAACGGGAAAGATCTCGAATTGTCAGGGAATTTTTAATATCTTTATGGAAAAATATGCAACAGACTTCAAAACTTAATTACTTTATTGCAAGTAAAAAATCTTTCTTTTTATTTTTAAAAAATGTTTAAAATTTTCAAAAAAAATTTGTGTAAAAAATTTTATGTAAACATTTCTCTGGTATTATTGTGGTGGCAAAAAATAGTATATACCAACCACTTCCAGCATGATGTTTTTATTGTAAAGTGTGATATTGTAATAAAAGTCAGTAAGTTTTAATTTGTGTGATTTTTCTCAAGAATTTAAAAAATCAGTATAATGCCAATGGGTAACGAAAAGAAATTAAAAATATGGTTTTTTTAATTTTTTTGTAAATATGTATTTATGTATGTTTTATAATAAAATATTATTGATATGAAAATATGTAGGAATAAATAATAATTATAAGCAGGGGGGGGGGGTCATTTTGTTTAATAACTGAATTTTTTCTTGTACGATCTTGGAAAATCTAGAAAGGTCAGGGTATTTTAAAACTCAAGTTGACTGGGTACCCTGGCCCCCATTTTTGAAATAATCAATTTTTTTTGTTTTAGTGTATTATGCCAAAATTTCAATTTAAAATTCTGAACGGATTTTGGGAAAATTCAAAAAAAACAATTTGATGATGGTCTCCCATATTTGAAAAATTTGATTTTATTTTGATTCAATAAATTGTGCTATTTGTTCTGAACATTGTGCCATAGTTTCAATTTAAAATTGTGAAAGGATTTTTGGAAATTCAAAAAAAAATTTAATGATAGTCCCCGCATTTTTGAAAAATTTCATTTTATTTTGATTCAATAAATTGTGCTACTTATTCTGAACATTATGCCAGAATTTCAATTTAAAATTATGAACGGATTTCTGGAAATTAAAAAAAAATTAATGATAGCCCCCCATTTTTGAAAAATTTCATTCAATAAATTGCTACTTGTTGTGAACATTGTGCCAGAGTTTCAATTTAAAATTGTGAACGGACTTCTGGAAAATCGAAAAAAAACGTTGATGCTAAATTTTTATTTTTGTGCGACCCACAGTCCCATTTTAGATCAGTCCCTTCATAAATCCGCCCCTGCTTTACATAACATAAACATAAACAGTAAACCATGAATAAGTATACAGAGGAGGTACATAAGCACTACAAAACAAAAGTCTCGTTATGTAGTATGTAGTTGTAATTCGTTTATAATAATAAATTAATAATTTAATAATAATGAAAATGTGGAATATTACTGAAATAATTTTTTTTTCAATTATCTTAAAATCTAAACGTAATATCAAACTGAAATTTTAGCAGTGCATTCCGAACAACTTGTAGAATCAACTGGAGCAAAAAATATTTGAAACTCTTGAGGCTATCGCGATATCAATATTTTCTATTTTGTCGGAATTGGTTCATAATATCAAACAGCAATAATTTTAGGTAGACATTCAGAATAAGTAGCACAATCTATTGAATCAAAAAGAAAATTAATTTTAAAAAAAGGGGGCTATATCATCAAAGTTATTTTTTCGATTTTTCGGAAATCCGTTCACAATTTTAAATTGAAACTTTGGCACAATGTTCAAAACAACTGGCACAATGCACATAAACAAAAAAAAAGATTATTTCAGAAATTGGGAGCTATTTTTTTTTGTTTTTAGCAGAAATTAAGAACGGAAAATTAATTTTAAAACCGCACAACAATTTAAATTCTCAAATTCAAAAAATGGGGGGCCAACTTCGCGGACCAACAATATGTTAATTAAATTTTTAGTGAATAACTTAGCGACTGACTGGTGTCATTTATTGACAAGGCAGTTGCTTGATGTTTGTACAGTATTGGGGTGCAGTACCCTATCAAGTACTCGGAAATTGAAATTTCCTTATAGAAATGGCTTAATATTTCGATCAAATAAGTCAATAGCTTTAATGTAAAGACAGGATCATTAACTTTTAATTGAAAAAACAACCATAATTTAAGGGAAAACTAAATGCATCGGTTGGATTGGCTGCGGCCTAAGAAATCACGGAAAATAGGCCGCGCCCTTGAACCGAGGATATAAATATGGGTGATTGGTGGGAGTTACGGCAATACACCTCACGCAGTCGACATGGTAAGACGTGCTAATCGTGCTCTTCAACATGTTGGAGCATATGACCGAGCATTGTGCGGTGTAACCGTACATTTTGACTTCGCATTAATAAAAAAATCGGTTCTTTTCAAAACCACAAATATTTTCGAATTGGGTATCTATTATTTGCTTGGGTTCGATACAGAGGATTAGGGCGCTTTAAAAACCGCCCTAACGCGCGATTTTTTTAAACGCTCACTTGGGCTCAACATACTTGAAGGGTCATCCATAAAAAAAACCGGGATTCGAAAAAAACGGGATCTAAAAAACCCGAAAAGTGTGAAAATTGGGATTCGATACAGAGGATTAGGGCGCTTTAAAAACCGCCCGTTTTTCGGCGGCCCCCGAAAAAGTTTTCAAAATATAGAAATTTCCAACGAATTTTGTAAATATTTCAAAAATCGAAAAAGATACAAGATGTTTGAAAGAACATCAAGGTAATAAAGATGGGTCATTCCATATCAAATCAACCAACGTATTTTCATGTCCCTCTTCGATTTTGCTCAAATTTGGTGTACTTCAAGTTATTTCAAATAAACGGACCCGTATTTTTAGTTTGGCTCTAAAGTTTACATTGTACAGCCTTCTAAAATTATTTAAATTTGGCTTGTAGAGCTTCGATAAATAATTTCTATCGGCCGAACCGTACCACTTACGGCCGTATTCATTTACAACTTTACTTGAAAAGTTAACACCTTTCTACTTGAGTAACTAATTTTTATCAATGAATTTTATCTTAAATATTTTACGAAGTTTCTGAATTTCCAAGTGTTTTTGCCCGAAAATGCGTCTATGCAAAATAAATTTGACCCTTAAGTAACGACTATGAATTTGAGCGTTAGAGACATGAACTTTTTTATAAAATGAAGATGTTGAATAGGTCTTTTCAGTGAGTTTTTGTATGTAAATAATTAAGGTCATAAAATGAGGACCTTGATCAAATTTTGGCTTTAAGTGCTCCTACCTCAAAAACGAGGTAATATAAAATTCTCAAAAAATTATTACCTTTATTATACTTTTGGCTACTTGCATACCAAATTTTCCAGTGGGTACGTTTTTGGTTTAGGGCTGATATCGAAATGAATTATCGTGATCATAAATCGAAACACTTTACCAAAAGTATTAAGAAAACTAAAAGCGTGCCCATTCTAAATTTTGGTATACAAGTAGCCAAAAGTGTAATAAAGATAATATATTTTTTTGAGAATTTCAATTATTTACATACAAAAACTCTAAAAAGGCCTATTCAATATCTTCATTTCATAAAAACATCGTGCCTCTAAGTGGTACGGTAGAAGTAATTTATTGAAGCTCTGCAAGCAAAATGTGACTTATTTTGAAGGACTGTACAATGTAAACGGGCAACTTTAGGGCCAAACAAAAATGTACGGGTCCATTTATTTGGAATAAAACTTAGAAGTATACCAAATTTGAGCAAAATCTAAGGACATGAAAATAATTGCAAAAAATTGGTTGATTTCATATGGAATGACCGAGGGGTTTATCACTTATGTAATAGTTTGGACAGATAAAATGTAATACTTATATACTATGTATTACCATGTAATACAATGTAATAATAATAATAAAAAGTTTATTAAGCAATGCAAATAAATACAAAAAGAGAAACGTACTTGCTTAGAGGTAGCCAGTTCAGCGAACTGATTTTCAACCAACACCTAGGGGATTGATGATCTTTGTGGGTTCAACAAGTGTTCCTTAACTCGGGATTTAAACGTAACCTTAGATCTGGCAGTTAAATAAATAAAAGATCGAAAAATCTGTTGAAGATGCGATAAGCCCTGCATTGGAAAGATCCAGCTGTCTTGTGTATAGGAACCGCTAGGGTTCCACCATTGCGAAGATTCCGATTATGGCATTCTGATCTTAGATTTAGGAAGCCGTGCAGGTAACTTGGGAGACCAGATTTACAGATTCCATAGAGGAGCAGAGCGAAATGCATTCCGCAGCGAAATCTTCAAGATGTTGAACGAGTTGTTGGACGGCGTGATGTGTTCATAGCGATTGATGCTAAATGCGTAGCAAAGGCATGCGTTTTGGAGAACTTGCAATTTGTTCTTTAAAGCGCCCATTAGAAAGCCATAGTATACGGTGGAGCAGTAATCAATGTGACACAATACCAGGTTTTGAACTAGATTCCACTTGACATGCGGTGGAAGAAGATGTTTATACCTGTGCAGGGACTTGAGCTTTAAGTAGCTGATGGTACTACAGACTTTGTTGACATGGTCTTCAAAGGTTAAGTCACAGTCCCTCGCCAAGGTGTTTAGTCTTCCCACTAAAGTTAATCATGTAGTCGTCAAGTTTGATGTCGGTATATCTTGAAATATCCGTCGTTGCACGACAGCACGAGGTACTCGTGCAAAGACTCACAGTTTTTTAAGGTTTAAGTAACAAACCATTGGCAGAGGACCAGTGATGTTGTTGACAACTTCATGAATGGATCCAGGTTTACCAGAGGTATATCGCTGGGTATCATCAGCATACATGTAATCTCTTTCAATTGATATGATTTTCATTCTCATATGTTCCACCATGAAGCGGCAATGCTATTTAGCAATTTTCATTCTTCTAAAAAATGGATTAAAAATGGACGGTTTTCAACCAAAATCTAATCAGCTCTTTAGACAGTTTCTTCAAAGTAGTACATAAAATTTCAACTCAATGGGTGCACGCGTTTGTCTGAAAACGTTGACGATAAAAACACCACACACACATCCAGACATCATTCCAAAATTGGACTTAAACAATTCGTATGGGCTCATAGACCATAGGAAAAATGCTAACTTAAAATTTTTTTTAACTCGATAACAATACTTTCCTTTACTACGTAAATGGGAAAGTAAGAAGTATTTGGGTTGTTGATGAATGATCAGAGGAACCATTCTCGAGAAATAAAATGCAGAATACAACCAGGGGTGGGCAAAATACATGACAAATGTATTTTAAATACAAAATACATTTATACAAAATACAGTATTTCAAATACAAGATGCAGTATTATGTTATAATAACATAATAATAACATAGTATATGTTATAATGGTAACCGAACAGAACATGAAAGAACAGAGAACATGAAAAAACAGAACACGAAAGAACGGAACATGAAAAAACAGAACATTGAAAATTCAGAACAACGGGAAAAATTAAAACGCAAAATTAATTATGTCATCAGTATAATCAATTAAAAAAAATTGCTAAAATTAATGCAACACGATTTATTAATTTTAAATATTAGTTTATTATTATTATATTAAATTACTGCAAATTTGCCATTCGCCGCAAAAACCTCAGCTTATCCTCAAAATTTCCGTATTCTTGTACAACGGCTGCCACTTGATTGTTGAGGTTCTCATACTAATTTTTCTGTACTTATGGGAGACCAATTTGTGCATTGGCTAGTAACAAACGTTGGCAAGCAATGTCTCGCCTTAATCCGTCCAGCAAATTCCATACGCTAGGGTGGCTGCAGTGGAAGATTGAGTTCAAAGCGTTGTGAAAACCTTCACAACAATTAGTTGTTTTTGAACTTTTCTCCGCAGCGGCTTCGAAATGGTTCCACAGCGCGATAGGATATTGTGGTGATCGTCCTGCAACGCCTACTGTATATGTGGAGAAGAAATACGTCAACACGTCATTGTAGCGATCATCTTCGGGAAATGTTTCAGCTAGGTCGTCAAATACGGAGCGCACGTCCTGTGCTGGTACAAACGATAGAGCAGCCAAAGACTTAAGTTTTAATTTAACGTCAATGTCAGATTCATATTCGATTTTCAAACCAGCACTGTTAATCCTTCTTTTTAGCAAACTTTGACACATATGGAAGTAGCAATCCTTAATTTCCGCTTCCGGGAATGCAGTCCTAGCAGCAGAAATGCATGCTTTCTTAAAATCAATTAAAATCTTCTGGGGTGCGATGTTGGGCACCTATTCTTTCAAAATTGTGAACAAGCGATGGTATATACGTATTACTGGTCTTCTTTTGCAGCAGGAAGTAAATGCAAGGTGGATAGGAGTTGCCGACCTTAGCATGCCATGTATACGTATATAGTTGGTAAAACATGCTGGGGGCTTTGTCAAATGTTCCATCTCCATAGCTTACGGTCTTATCCAGTTCTCCCTGTAGCTCACCATTCCTAATCACCAAAATTGTTTCTTGATCGTTCGCTCCAGTGTCGTGCAAAATTAAGTCCGCATAATTTTCCGCGATCGAAAAATTTATTGTGATCGGATTCGGAATATGTGCCGTTTTCTTGTAGTTGAATAGATTTCGGGTCATGGAAGATTTTTTGGGCAAATGTTCTAATACATCGGAACTAACGTTACTTAATGCTTGTCCCAATACATTTCTTGCAGTTGCACCAACTGCCTTCATATTTTGCTTCATTTTGCTCTTAATAATGTTAGCATGCGCGACTTGCTGAGGTTTTTACGACGAATGGCAAATTTGCAGTAATTTAATATAATAGAAAAAAATTTTAAATTATATAAATAAGTAATTTTTGTTTTTAATTTGGCAGGGCAAATAAGGGAAGCGCAGCTTCCCTAGCTTCCATAGAGAACACGCCACTATATAATACTAATAACAAACTAATTTAAAATTAATAAACCGTGTTGCATTAATTTTAGCAAATTTCTGTAATTGCAAAATTTTACAAATTTAGTAATATCATTATTATGTAGTACCTAGGTATATTAATTATTTCTGATGGCATAATTAATTTCGCGTTTTAATTTTTCCCGTTCTGAATTTTCAATGTTCTTGCAATACAACTAGCAAGAAGCTGTTTTCTTAAAATATGGAACCTGTACAGAATCAAGATTCTAATCTGAATCTAAGAATCTGTATTATGTATATGATTTTACATCTTATGTATGGAGTGGAAACCTGATGAAGTAGTTTATTTATATTAAAATAAAAATCGTTATTACCACCTGTCTGCAAATTGAGACCTGGATACTAACTTAAAATACTGCAAGGAGTGTTGAGGTTTTTGAGATGTAGTGTTATAAAAGAATGTTAAGTATCTCGTGGGTAGACAGCAGTGGCTGCTGGTACTTGGAGGGAGCTGGGGCGCCGCCCTCCCTAATTATAATAGCAACTTGGAATAATATTGCTTAAAGCCAATGCACTGCTGGTACCATGGCAGAATATTTGCCATATTGATTTGCCATCCGTTGTCGGATGTTGGCGACCTCTCTCCTATGTATGTGTTGTGCATTTGTAGTACTATCACACACATAGGGGGACCTACTTGTTTAACGCGGGCTCCGAACCGCGGGAAGTGTATACACTTCATCTCAAAGAGGCTATTCTTGGCATATTACACCTCGGTGGTTTGCCATTGGTTTCCGAGGGGAGACGGTCAGAATAAAGTTTTTACTGAGCCCGGAGTCGAATCGGGCATTCAGCATTAGCAGCAATGCACTTAACCGCTTAAGCTGATCACCGTCTCTTTTTATTGTTATGATGGCAAATCATTAACACAGGGGGACCGCCTGCTTAACGTGCCCTCCGAAACACGGAAGACGATCAAGAAATTTTGTAGACAATGCCCGGAGTCGCATCAGGGCGCTTTGCGTTAGCAGTTGATCGCGTTAACATTCAGACTATGACCGTCTTCTTAATGTTAAGTTAAGTAAATAATATAGTAAATTTATATACTTTCCTCTTGCTTTAAATTTTGTGTCCCCTTCCATTGATCGTTGCTATTACAAATGAAGTTGTTAAAACGTTGGCGGCTGCTGAGACCGGAAGTGTAGAATCAAGATGGACATATTGACATACTGCGGATGAAGAATATTAACATTTTCAAGGTAACAAGAATATATAGGTACGTATTTATTATTAGATTTTTTTTAATGTTATGCCCTCCGATTGAAACATGTCACGAGCCGTCACTGGTAGATAGAGTAGCAAATGAAGACGAAAAGAGAAGGATGTGTTGAACACAGTAGTTAAGAGAATAAATTTGGAATATCTAGGACATTTCATGAGGGGGGAAAAAATATGGGGTTTTGAGATTGATATTACAAGGAAAAATTCGAGGAAGACGTGGTGTAGAAAGAAGAAGAATCTTCTGGTTAAAAAACATAAGAGAGTGGTTTCATACCATGAAGGGATGAAGGTCTCTGTTTAGAGCCGCTGCGGATAAATTCAAGATATCCATGATGATAACCAACCTCCAACGTTGAGAGAAACTATGAAGAAGAAAAAGATAGATTACTTGTGCGTCACACAAAGAAACAAATAGTTTTACGTTGGAAATAAACAAGATGAAACTCGGATGACCGCAGTTCCTATGCTTCTAGTTCTATCCATGGTTAGAAGGGTTTTTAGTTATAAAAATTTTCCTAAAAGACGGGGACAGTGACAAGTAAATCGGTCACTCATGCAAGTGCATACCGCTTGCTTGTCTTTTGTGATCTGACGATTACCTACTATATTTGCATTGCGTTACAACGCTGCTCTATGTAGTAAATATGCTAGCATCATCAGATAATAATACTTATATAAAATACTAATTCTATGTATTTATCTGTTCGTAACGCTCTGATTGGTTAAGTTTTTAATTGCGGCCTTCAGGCCGCACAACCATGACAATTACACGATGGAATGTCATGGGGACCTGCGAAAGACTGCAAAATGCTATCGTTAATGTTTTGTTCATAATTTATAGTTGAACCCACAATAATATTTATTCAAAATTACTTGAACTATAAAATATCAATAATTTAACGAATTACCCTTATGAATACTATATAATTAATATAATATTCTTCTTCAGGTGCCTATCCGTTATCGGATGTTGGCGACCTCTCTCCTATGTATGTGTTGTGCATTTGTAGTACTATCACACACATAGGGGACCTACTTGTTTAACGCGGGCTCCGAACCGCGGGAAGTGTATACACTTCAACTCCAGAGAGGCTATTCTTGGCATATTACACCTCGGTGGTTTGCCATTGCCTTCCGAGGGGAGACGGTCAGAATAAAGATTTTACTGAGCCCGGAGTCGAACCGGGCATTCAGCTATAGCAGCAATGCACTTAACCGCTTAAGCTGATTACCGTCTCTTATATATAATATTAAATATAATCTTAAATATAATATTAGCTGTATTCTTTTTACCTATTTTAAGTGAGATTGTACTAAGATACTCAGGTACTCAGTTAAAAGGGTGTTCTTTTTACTGTTTTGACGAATGCACCGTGCCGTGCCGAATTGAGTTTTAACTGAGAAAATTACCTCCCACCCTAACCAAACTGATCTTACTATTTCGAAGTGTTACAACTGAGATAAAGTGGGAAATAGCTCGGATTGGTCGATTTAAAAAGGTTAACGTCATCTTTCGTCTTTTTGGAGGTTATGTAATTTGTAAAATAATTTGGTTGGTAGGTAAATTATTATATCATGGGTTGGTAGTGTACATATTTTTGTTGTTCTTTTCACCTTATGTTTTTCTCACTTTGACTCAGTTAGTCTCTGTTCGGCTCAGCTCACTTCGTCTCAGTTGCGTAACTGAGATGGAAATAAAACAGGTAAAAAGAATACGCCTATTGTCGGTTTTGTACTATTTATACAGGTTCCAGTTCCGCTGCTTGTGGCTATTCTATTGGGTGTTGAAAATAGTTTGCGGGCATAGGTAAGCTACAGTTTCACGTGAATTCCGAACCATGAGAATAGACGATATTTTAAACAGTCCAAATAGGAAGTATTTAGGGCCAGTTGTATAAAGAAACTGACTCTCGGATCAGAGTTAACTCTGGGGTTTCTGTTCTTTGGTTAGTTGATACACCAGTAATCTCGGAGTTAACTTTAATCCCAAGATTCTTCTTTGATAAATCTACCCCTTTTAATGTTACCTGGGGCTAGCAGGTAGAAATTTGATGAGTGAAAAATTCTACCATGAATGGCTGGTATGAATCCTGGTAGGAGAAGTTAACACCTAAAGTTGCGTCCCCATCTGAGCATTTTTACTCGCACGAAAGCCGTGCGGAGCCAGAAAAAGGTGTGTGGCACGAAACTTGTGCACATAAATACGTGCAATAAAAATTAAGCACACCTTTTTTCTGGCTCCGCACGGCTTTCGTGTGCGCAAAAATGTTCAGGTGGGGACGCAGCTTAAGAGCGCGCTGCGGAAAGAGAGAGAGGGAAGCAGTAGATATGATGTTGAAAGAAGCCTCTAATCTTTTGTAGAGATTTAAAAAATTTAAAAAAATTATTTGCGCCATATCTAAGGGAACCCTTGAACCCTTTGTACATTAAGTTGATTTTATATAGTTTAAAACTCCACTAAAGCAACTAAAGGCACTTTTTGATTTACAAGTTTTGTACAAGTTTTCTATAATTGATGATGAAATCGCTTCAAAATCAGGTTTTGTCCTTATAATGATATGCAGAAGGCAATAAAGAAGTTTCATTAAGATCGGTTGTCATAAAAATTCATAAATTAAATTAACCTATTTACTTTTAATTTAAAGCGCTCAAAATTGTTTATTGCCTTCAATAGTCTTTTCTTATTAATATAAAAAAAGAATTACATTGATACGACGTTTAGTTTTTTAAATTTGTACAAAAGATTAGAGGCTTCTTTCAACATCATTCCCTCTCTCTCTTTCCGCAGCGCGCTCTTAATGCTCGACCATTCACTTATCTTCAGTTAATAGTATCAAGATCGGGCACAACTTCGTGTTTTAAACTATTTGATCACCATTTCCTCTAATTTAATTTTTTTATAATTAAAACATTTTTAATATGAAATTGTTATAGTTTTTATTTATTTTAGGGAAAAGATGATGTAACTGGAGAAGATTTAGTGCAACGTGTTGATGATAAGCCTGAAGTAGTAATGAAGAGATTGATGGAATATGATAACATAATTAGTCCAGTTATTAATTATTATAGGGATCATGGAATTGTTCGAGATTTTAAAGGTAATACTTCTGATGAAATATGGCCAAATGTTTTAGAGTGCCTAACATTGTATATACCACAAAATGTACAAAGTAAGTTGTAAATAGGATTTTGGCTACAGTCCCACTTCCGAAACCACCTAAATCAAAATTTCTTCTGCTACACACTAAAGAGCATAGTTAATAGAGCAAATTGTAAAAATATTTTGGGTGAAAGGGGTCCAAACTTTTGAATAAATCGAATTTGAACTTAGCTAATTTAACGAGATTCAGTGGTAAACTTAACGAGATTCCCGCGCGTCGCTCATTCTATTGACAGTCCGTGCAGTTTTAATGACCCTAACACTTCGAGTATTTCGCACCGGCAGATGCAGCTCGTCTCTCGTACATGTAACATCGATTATTTTTTGATTTTACGCGATTTTTTGGGGGTGAAACGTAATAGTTTACTGTCCCATACCGCAACTATACTTTCTAATGCTATTTCGAGGTTCTCTCACATCCTGGTTTCATTTATCCCGGTTTTCTTGATGGGTGGCACCTTCTCGTATGTTTAGCCTAGTAACCAGAGTCAAAACCGCCCTGGAGGGGTGCAGAGCGGAGCGGCGCCCCGAAAGGGTAGGTTTTGACGATGGATTACCCTCCTTATCGAATGCACACCCCAAAATTCGAAGGAAAAAAAAATTTAATTTTTTCACTTTTTCGGCAATACACGGGTTATTTTTCATTTTTTTGATTATATTTATTACTAATATCCACTAATCACACCCCCATATATCCGAATTTCAAAAAAAATTCAAATCGGAGCGAAAAAATTTTACGCATTTTCAAGGGACCGTCTTTCAATTGTATAGCGTCTGACCGGGGTCTGCCGCATACTCGATGCTAATTTCCCGTACTTTCAAAAGTCGATATTGGGGTTGTTTTTCAGGATTTCACCCAAAATATTTTTCTATAGACAAATATAAGCATGTTCTTGAGTGTGTAGCACACGAAAATTTTTTTCGGGTGGTTTCGTTTGTGGGATCGTCGCCAGGATTTTAAATTTAGAATGTAAATATTGGGCAAATAAAAATATATTTTAATTGATATTTTAAATTTGTAGTATTTCTTAATTGTTCTAGAAACTTTTAATTTAACTAAAAGTGCTTATAAAAATTATTTACTAGATGGGGCTAAAATTCAAATAATATTTTCGTTTGTATTTGAAACGTTTTTTATTTTGATAACAAATAATACAATAACTTATCTTCAAGTTTAATAAATTATCCACAAAATTGTAAAAATTAATAGTATTGTAATTTAAGAACACACAAAATTTTAATATAGCATTATGGGGTGAGTGTTTTTTAATTTGAAATGTTTTTGGTTTTCCGATTTAATACAAAATTATGAGTTTTAAAAAATTACAATTAATATATTTAATTATCTAACCATTTTTTAAAACTAGTAATTCTCTTGTAATGAATAATCAAAATTAAAAGTTCGTCTCTTAAGTACCACTCCATTAATTACTACCAATTTTTTAATGAAATTTCTTGCACAATTTTCGAACTTATTAAAAATGCAATCAATTTTATGATTAAAAAGAAAGCTCTTTTTTGTAGCAATATTTAAGTTCAGGCGGAGCCATTCATCTAATTTCCGGGGGGGGGGGGGTTAATTCATTAAGCGGGCGGTTATAATAGGTATTACCTCATTCTAAAGTCGCGACCCATTTTCTCCTAATATCAAGTTGATGCATAAGTTCGTAGCGTTTTTGGTTTCTAAGGTAAAGAGTGCTTTGGGAGACCAATCAACTATCGTACGACATTTGCATTCCATGGGAAAAGTTGGGTGTTTGGGTACCATACGTTTTGAGCGAAAACAACAAAAATCAGCGTGTTACCATTTGTGCTTCTTTGCTTGCTCGTCAACAACACCGGCCGTTTTTGTTCCAAATTGTTACTGGTGACGAAAAATGGTGCCTTTACATCAACATCGAGAACAGAAAGGAATAGTTGAGCCCTAACAAACAACCAAATCCTCGTGCAAGAGCTGGTGCCTATCCATGCAAGGTAATGTTGTGCATCTTGTGGGATAAAGAAGGCGTCATCTACTATGAATTGCTTCCGAGGAATCTGAGGTTTATTGTCAACAACTGTGTCGCCTGGAGGCTGCAATTCAAGAAAAACGACCGGCAAGACGGTATAAGTGGTTTTGCAGTAAGATAATGCCCGTTCGCATACTGCTAACATTACAAAAGCAGCTATTCAAGACCTCAGTTGAGAGATTATTCCAAATCCGCCCTATTTTCCTGATCTTGCTCCATTAGATTTTCATCTTTTCCATTCTCTATCCAACAATCTTCGCTGAATCCCATTTAATAACGACGTTGCTCTTCAAAACTGGCTCGACGACTTCTTAATCTTCAAACCACCGGATTTCTCCATGCGTGGAATCGAAAAACTGCCAGAACGTTGGGAGTGAGTCATAAACAATGCAGGAGAATATATTATTGATTAGTTTATGTATTTTTTATAATTAATAAAAATTAAATTTTAAATTTAAAAAAGCGCTACGAACTTATACACAAACCCAATATATAAATACACATTTTAACGTGGGCTCCGAACCACGGGAAGCATATTACATTTAATTTCGAGAAGAGTTTTCATGTCAGATTATCTCGGTGGGTTCTCTCAAAGAAAGATAGCCAGAATAAAATTCTTACTGTGCCCGAATTGGAACTCGATATAAAATCATCGGTGATGTGGCACAAAACATTGTTTGAGCAGGCTAAGGAATTAGCAACTGGTTTCTGTTCTGATAGCCAAATTTTTGAGAAATTATTGCAAGAGATTGAATAATGAAGTCAAAGAACCTCTCAAATGCACAAAGTGAACAAAATTTGCAAAAATCCCTTTTGGATTCTCAAAAAAATATTCTTTTGTTCATAACATTATTCCAATATATGGAATAAAACAAGGCGGTCAAAAAATAACGTTTAATTATGTAAAACATTTAGTTTTGAAGCTGGAAGCGTTGATGAAGCAGTAGTAAGAGATCAAGAAGAAACTATGAACGAAAAAATGTTTAGGTATCAATTAGTAAATGTCTTACTTGATAGACACATTCAACAACAAGAACTACAGTATGGACCATTACCTAGCGATGAAGTCGATAGCAATTCTGAAAATTTGGGTATATTAAAAATTTCTGTTTCGTATTGTTTATAAATTATTTTTAATTTCGTAGATTCAATGGATAATAATCACGATAATAATCCTCGCTACTATAGAGAGTTGAAATCAAGAAAAAATAGCAACCGTTCTCCTATGTGGAATCAGTTTGTACCTTCTCATGTAGAAAGTATGTAAAATAAAATCCAAATCGTTTGAAAAAAATCTTGTTTACTAATCGCGTTCATTTCAATAATTAATCAATCAATGGGATAGCGAAGAATTTTGGGAAAATTAAAATCAACTTTTGATTGAGTGTTTTTCGCACCTACGTTTCGAAGATACTATTTTTTTTTCAATCGAAGAAGATCCTGAAGAAGAAGCAAATATAAATCTTCGAAACGTAGAACGATAAAAAAGTTGATTTTAATTTGTCAAAAATTCTCCACTATCCCATTGTTAAAAAATTTCAAATTTTGAAAAAATAAACAAAAATCCTTACGAAATTTTACATTTTTTAAAATTTTAAATCTATTGTAATATTTTTAGATATGAAGTATTTAATTTCAAAATTAGATATTTCCGAAGAAAATGAAAATTCTGCAAATATGGAGGAAGCATCCAATTCTAAATCAAATAATCAAGTTTCCCAATCCGTAGAAACATCAACTATTAATCCGTCAACGTTATCCGTATCTTTAACGCCTTCTGATGATAAACTTGAAGAGTCCGCTTTGAATTTAAAGCCATTTGATATTGTTCAATATGATTACGATTGGCAAGGGGATATAAAAGATTTCGAGTTGAATTGGGGTATTGCTGATTTATTTTAATTTTGAAAATGCATGAACTTGGAAAAAAAATTTTAAAAACGTAAAATATAAAAAAATCTTTTAAGTAATTTTCATGTTAATATATTTATTTGTAACATTTTCATATTTTCACCGTTTCCTTCATTCCCACAATGACAATAGATAAAGATTAAATAATTTTTGAAAATGTTTAGTTTTTAGTGTACTTATGTGAAAGTTGTCTGGAAATTGTAAAATCTATAGTTTTAGAATAAAAATTTTGCAATAAGGTTTTCATTTGTGTGTTTTCAGCGACAAGACTATGCCGGATGCGAAATCCAGCTGTATTGGAGAGACGTTCCCCAGCGCCAATACTTCCAAAGCCCAAATATTCGACGAGTTTTAGTATTTTTCTTGTATGAAAAAACTCCCGCGGTCTGTTTGGTGAATTACAGTCACGCGGTAATATTCACGGGGCTGTTACCTTCCTTGCGAGGCTGTAATTGCCCCAGGGAAGCAAACATATTCGATTGTTGCCCGACAATAGTCATTTTACCCCGATGGAAATCGGCCAAAATTACTGTCTAATGGCAATATGCCGAATATTTATTACTTCCAAATGTTCGTTTTTTATGACGACGGTCATGGCCTGATAGCACGATCAACTGCTAACGTAGGGCTCCCCGGTTCGACTCCGGGTACAGTTTAAAAATTTCTTGACCCTCTCCGTGCTATCGGAGGGCACGTAAAGCCGTCAGTCCCCCCGTGTTAATGATTTGCCATCATATAAATAAAAAACAGGATGCAGGTCGTCAGCTAAACCGGTCAAGTGCGTTGCTGCTAATTCTGAATGCCTGGTTCGACTTCGGGCTTAGTAAAACTTTATTCTGATCGTCTTCTCTCAGAAGGCAATGGCAAACCACCGAGGTGTAATCTGCCTGGAACAGCCTCTCTGGAGATGAAGTGTATACATTTCCCGCGTTAAGCAGTAGGTCCCCTATGTTTGATAATACTTCAAACGCACAACACATACATAGGTGAGAGGTCGCCAATGTCCGGGGGACCGGATATGGCACATGAAGAAGAAGGGTACAAGCACATCGAAAGGCAAGCCTAGCAAGCTACCTGAGATGTAAATACAAAAATGCTCATAGAACTAATTACAAAAATTAATAAAGAATAGGTCCTGAACCTTATATTAAGAGAGAGAGAGAGAGTTCTTAATAAAAGTAGAAGAAGTTTTTTATTTGTAGATCATGCTTATCATACTTTTGCATTTTACAGGATAAAACATGAATGTAATGATAGACAAGAATGTGTGCTTCAGCAACCATGTCAAATCCTCAGCATCTAAGGCAGCCAAGATTGGTACTGCTCTAGCTAGGCTGATGCCGAGAGTCGGCGGCCCTAGGTCAACAAAGCGGAAAATATTGGCATTAGTGATCCACGCCATACTGTTGTACGCTGTTCCAGTTTCTATAAGTGCTATGGAAGTAGGCAGCTACAGACGTGAGTACGAGAAAGTGCAACGTAGGTTGAACATCAGAACCACGTCGGCCTATCGTACCGTGTCCACTGAGGCCATATCGGTTATTGCGAGTATTCCGCCGATAGATCTCATGGCGGAGGAAAGAGTGCGAAACCACTGTAACCCGGATAAAAGACCAACGAGCAGGAATGAAAGCAGAAGAGTCCTTCTCGAAGCGTGGCAACAACGATGGTCCCATGGGGAGAAAGGAGCCTGGACGAGACTCCTTATACCAGACGTCAAACCATGGGTCGAGAGAAGCCACGGTGAAGTGAGCTACGAAGTCACTCAAGCCCCGACGGGACACGGGTGCTTCAACTCCTACCTCCACCGATTCAAACGATGAGAATCGCCGGGGTGCTACTATTGCGATGAGGAGGAAGACGACGCATTCCATACCATCTTCAACTGCTCGAACTGGTCTGAAGTAAGAAATAAATATAGCATCGAAGACGTGAGCCCCGACATCCTAGTAACAGAAATGCTATCATCAAAGGATGCTTAGGACAGAGTTGCTGATGCCCTAACTGAGATCATCCGTACCAAGCTGGATGATGAGAAGGTCATCGAAGCAGCTCTGGGTTCAGGTCCCGAAGACTTAAGAAAGACACAACAACATCGCAGGTTGACAGCTGAAGAAATACCGAGAGGTGAATCCGGCTCTCACCGGGGAGGGGGTTTTAGTGAGTAAGAATCTCACACTACCATACCAAATTGGGGTGGTGCCTATGAAGGTTCCCCCCTCCCCTGCACTGATAAAAAAAAAGGATAAACCATTAAATAATTAGAAATTTCTAACTTTTGACTTGATGTCGTACATTACATTCTGCACAACTTCTTCGATAATTCTATCGATGGTTTTGTTCCTTTTCTTATTGAAACTCTAATACGACTCTAAGTTGAACCAGGACAATTCGATATTTACGGATGAACATACCGTCTACCGGAAGAACATCAGTGGTCGCCGAGTAACAAGCAATAACCGTCACGTGGTTCTTTACAACAATTATCTGCTGAAGAAGTACAAGTTACATATCAACGTCGAGTATATTGCAAACCTTGAAATATCTCAAGAAGTACATCTATAAGGATCATGATTGCGCATACATCAAGATCGTAGAAGATCAGAGAAGCCTAATTTAAAATGAAGTGGATCTCTATGTTGAATACCGATGCTTTACTCCACCGAAAGCACATTGGCGATTGTTTGATAACGTGATCCAGAAGAAGTCACGTCGTTCAAAGTTTGAACATCTGCTTGTCTAAAACTGAATTGCGAATATCGATCAAACTCAAGAAAAACGAAGATTGGCAACTACAAGCGTCGAGCTTGGCTTTCCTATGCTAGCCTTTCCTTAAATCTAACCTTTTCGAGCCTCCGGATTGCTACTTTGGAGACTGGTCGTCACCCTCATCTCAGTAGCCGCTCTCTCTGTGCTACTTGGTGTGTCTCTTTCCCCCAATAATGCGTGATTAGTGGATGGGAGCTTTCCACTTCGTGTAGTCTCTCTTTTGTTCTCTTGCGGGACTTCTTCTTAGCGCGATGGTTTGCGATGAACTTGTTCCGTCATCCTCAGTCAGTTGTTTTAGACAACTTCGGCTGAGATAACGTTTCTTCCTCCTTTTTTTCGTGGCGCATAGTGACGTCTCTTCTTCATCCTTCCCCTACATGGTGCGCTTCGGCGTTCAGCTGTTTCCCGTCGGAGGGGCCTTAGTACGGCGAAACTGGGTCCCACTGCGGGTCTTTTTGCTTGGCATAGTACTGCGACAATTTGACTGGCTATAAAATGGAAAGTAAACTATTCTCTGATTTCAAGTAAACTATTTCAGTGATAAAACATACTCAAAACTTCTTATAATTTTTTATTTACAAGAAAATAGAAATATTAATTTTTTTATTGACTGAATAAATGAATGATTACAATCCGTCCGATGGACGATAAGTAACTAAGTAACATTGTTTAAATATGAATGAATATATTGTGGTGTTTTAAAAAAATAGCGCCACGTTGGGGGAGCAATTTAAAGATTTGGTGTTCCTACGGTCCTAAAATTTCACGAAGGAAAATTAAACACTATTATTTTTTAATAAAATTCAAATTTATTTTCAACTTCGACCAAAATACAAAATTCAACTTCAATCCGCTACGTGCGGACCCGACTGTCTGATACCACATTTTTCCACTTATCTCCTTGAACACTTGAACTCAAATTTCAAAATGTTTCTCGTAAATTCAATCAATACAAAAATATACCTGGGTGAGGAAAATAACAGGTCAATGTGACACTGTGGAGAGCCAGCCCACGGGCAAGCCTTATTTAGAAACAGTGGCGGCTGGTACGGGGCGCCGCCCTCCCAAAATAACATAATTTACAATAATATTTTGTAATGCAAATATGCTGCCGAATATTGGACAATCCAACGTCGCTTGGACCATAAACGGTCGCACAGATTTAAACCATTTTACTAAAAAGTTAATAATTTCATTTATAGTCGCCTCCCCCCCCCCTAAAATAGAAAAACCACGAGCGTCTATAGATGAGCAGGTTAGTAAAACAACCCCCCATCCTAAGTAATAGATTCGCAAAATTAAATTGGTGTTTACCTCGCAACCCCCAAATTCAAATTTTAATTCAATATTTAGTTCACAAGTTAATTATTAAAAAATAATATTTAGCTTTAATTTATTTAAGTAAGAAATATATGGTGGTGGGCGAATGGCTGAGCGGTTAGCGTGATAACTTCTCATGCCGAGATTCATAGGTTCAAATCCTGTGAGGTGCTATCTATAAAAGGATTTTTCGCCCACCAAGTGCCTATCTGCTGGCCACAGGTAACATTAAATATGGCTTAAAGACTTCCCTGGTCGGAGTAGATGATGTAAACATCATCTAAAACCGATGTATGAATGAAGAAATATATAAAAATATAATTTCTATTTAAAAATTTTACAAAAGTTACCTAAAGTAACCCTTTTATTAATGTAATCAACTATCTGTATGTATTACGCTAAATTGATCCGTCAATCCCTCCACCAGTGCGGCCGATAGGCCGCACAACTAAGGCAATCACGTTCTTGAGAGTCTACATTCATACTTAATACTTCAAACGCATAACACATGCATAGGAGAGAGGTCGCCAACGTCCGGGAGACCGGATATGGCACACGAAGAAGAGCAATTTTCTAAGGGGCTGTTCATGTATTACGTAAGACGTTTAGGGGGAGGGGGGGTAGCTGACATCTTATTTTTTCTTACTCGGGGGAAGGGGGGTCAAGACAATTTCTTACGTAAGATTTTATTTTTTTAATTAAATTTCAAAATTTGAAAATTATTTAATTTAATTTAGGTGCTGTTGGTATTAATGTTAATGTGAAACACAATACTATTAATTATTTACGTTCGAAATGAATAAAAGCACATTTTCGGGAGTAGCACGAATTTATTCACCTGAAATCGACAAATTTCCTATAGAGATTCGGAAAGCTGAACGTTTTGATAGTAGAATTGAAAAAGACATATTTTAATAATTTTTGGTTACTCTCTCTAAAAAAGTCTATTATATGATAAACTCTATTAATATATCGTCTGTGTATTAGTTCTAATACATCGTATCCCCAAAATGCAAGTTCTGAGATAAATGAAAAAAACTGTTAAATTTGCATATGCACTTTAACAAACGAGGTATTAGAAAACCGTTTTAATACTTAAACTAATTTTTTTTTGGCTACGTGTAATTATAAAATGGTCAAGTGTGGCTTACAGCATACAAAAACATCATAACCCGATTTTCACATTTTTGTGGCTTACGAGGTATTAGAACTACACAGACGATATACTCTATATATTATAAAAAATATTTAAAAAAATTTTTATTATAAAAAAGTCAGGTGAAAATCGAGCGTCATCGCAATTTTCAAAAATGTGCTGTATTTAACAATGCTGGCGCTCAGCAACAAACTATTAGACTTATAGAGAAAATTAACTAAGATAGAAGTTGTAGTAAATTTTATTCTCTGTAAGATTTATAGAAGTCATTTTCGTCCTAAAGTCAACTGGTAAGGAAATATTGCGAGGAAACATTTTGTTTTCGCCATTTTTTTAAATGGCGGCACTTCCGGGCGCACGGCTGAAATAGAACTTTGTTTAAAAATATTTTGCCGAAAAACATAATTTTCACTCCTTCATAAAAAATTTCAACTGCAGACGAAGAATTAGGTAAGAAGCTCAGGGTTCCTAGAGGACGTTTTTTATTATACAATTACCTAACGAAATCCGTCGAAAAATCGCAGAAGACCGATTTTGGATTTTTTTTGCAATTTTCTTACACTATAAAGTAATTTGTGTGAATAACATTTTTTTTAATATAAAATAAACATAATATCTTCATTAATTTCACTTTTAATGTTTAATATCTGACTTCTCATTGGCTAATAATTTATCTTACGTAAGATTAGTGAGGGGTGGAGGGGGTATACATTTTCTTATTTTTTCTTACTAGGGGGAGGGGGGGAGTCTAAAAGTAGGAAAAAACGTCTTACGTAATACATGAACGGCCCCTAAGTTGTTTCGTACCTTTGATTAAATTTCTTTTGTCTCTTGGAGCGTGTGTTATAATTGCCAACGCTTTCGGAGCTTTCTCTTTTCTAAATCAGTTAGGGTATTTGTGTTTTTGACTCTCTCTACAAATATAGGAACTTGAACATAATGGTTTTATGGACCATATCTCTTTCATATGACGTTTTTAGGTCTGCGGAAGATTTGGGAGTTCTTGGAACCCCAGTGGGTGGTTAATCACAGGCCAAGACAGGAGTGGAATGTGTAGTATTGAAGCATTAGGATGTTGGCTATAGTAAAGGGAGTTTAAGTCGTCGCCGTCGTTTGAAATTTGAATTGAAATTGAATAATGGCGTTGGGAACTGGCGCGGCGGTCTTAACTAGTCAGAATGTATGTAATTGGCGAAAAGATGGAGAAGAGTCTAAGATAACTAGCGCCGAGAGAGTCGGCGGCTGCAGAGTTGATCTTGGCGATAACCGTCTCTCCGATTCCTCAGCGCGACCTTTAGGCGGCACAGATAGACTTTTGTCTATTTATTTCTTTATAACGCATCTCTGATTGATTTACTTGTTAGTTACCAACCTAACTAATACCAGTGCGGCCTTTAGGCCGCACAACCACTATAATCACACTTTAGTAGAAAAGTAATCAATAAATAAAAAGAGAATTTGATATTATATTAAATAATAATTGCTGTGAATGAAAAACAAACTCTAGAATCATCTAGAACATGATTACCTCGACTGTGCGACCTTTTTTTTTCTTTTTTTTATCTTACCTGTCCTCCCGGGTGTCCGCCGTCAGGCATTGCTTCCGGGATGCTGTGTCTTAGGATCGGACCCAGTTCTTCTCCTTTGATAGTGTCGTCCTAGTTTGTCGGCCGGGTAGGGGGCAATACGATGGAACTCGCGTGTGCTCTTCCGCATGCCTCTCTTCTACCTGTCCGGGTTTCGCGTCGGATCGTTAGTCCTCCATTTGTGTGTCGTCCTCCGTTTGTGTGTCGTCCTCCGTTCGAGTAGCGGCGGCGGCGGCCTGTTGCTCGGCTCTCTCGGCTGCCTCCTTACATCTTAATATGGTGGTGATGAGGGTATTTATCCGCTGCCACTGTATCTCGTCGACGAGCATTGCTTCGATTAGGTCCTCGGGAGTCATCGTGTACCCCAGTGCTAGGGAGACCATTGTCCTCTCGCGTTCCCATCTCCAACAGTGGAAAATGGAGTGTTCCGCGGTGTCGATTTCCTCGCAATACCTGCAACGGGGGCTTCCCAACTTGCCGAATCTGTGTAGGTAGTGGGCAAAGCATCCGTGCCCTGACAGCATTTGTGTGAGGTGGAAGCTTACTTGTCCGTGCCGTCTTTCGATCCATCTTTTGATGTTGGGGATTAGTCGTCGGGTCCACAAGCCGCAAGTTGCCATCTCCCATCTGGCCTGCCAAATATCGGCCATCTCCTTTCCGGCGTCCTCCGCTCCTTCGTATGTTCTGCTTCTTGCCAAGGCGAGAAGGTCGATTGGGGGCATCGACGGCATGACGAGGGCCGCGTTGAGCGAGACCGTCCTATAGGCGCAGGAAACTCGTAGCGCCATTCTTCGCTGGACGCTTAGCAATCTCTGTGCGTTCCTGTTTACTCGGAGTGCTTCGTGCCATATCGGTGCCGCGTATAATATGATTGATTGCGTCACCAATCCGAGGGTTCTTCTTTTGGCCTGTTTTGGGCCTCCCATGTTGGGCAATAGGCGGGCAAGCGACGTCGTGACCGCTCCTGCCTTTGCTGCCGCTTCCCTGATGTACTCGGCGAAGTTTAGGTTTTTGTCTATCTTCACGCCGAGGACGGTTACCGAATCCTTGCATGGGATTGGAACTCCGTTTAGTCGAATGGAAATCCCAGGTACTTTCCTTCTTCCACTGAGTAGTACCCCCTCCGACTTTTCGGGGACTAGGGTGAGTCCTCTTTCGCGTACCCAGGCAGAAATGTTCTCCAGGGCCTCCGTCGCGGATCTCTCGATCTCTCGATCTCCGCCACGTCCTTGCCCACGATTACCACGTTGAGATCGTCCGCGAAACCCACAGTGGTGCAACCTTGTGGGAGCTGCAGACGTAGCACCCCGTCGTACATTAGATTCCATAGCGTCGGTCCAAGCACAGAGCCCTGAGGGACTCCGCTGGTGACCTCGATTTCGTCTTGTTCTCCATCGCCTATTATCAGGCGTCTCTCCTTTAGGTAACTGACCACTAGGTTGAATATGTCATTGTCGATTGTCGCCAGGTTCCCTAGTGCCCCAAGGATGTGCTTCCACCCCGAGTTGTTGAATGCATTCCGAACGTCGAGGGTAACGAGTAAACAGAGCCTTCTGGTGCGCCAAGTTCCCGTCTTTGCCTCCACCGCGATCTCCATGATCCTCTTTAGGGCGTCCACGGTTGATCTTCCCCTCCTGAATCCGTATTGGTTGTCGGATAAACCGCCGCTGTTTTCGATGTTTCGATGTTGACTGTGCGACCTAACGGAACAATTTAGTACGTGAAAATTTGAAGCAGAATTTTTTCTTCTTCTTCATGTGCCATATCCGGTTCCCCGGACGCAGGCGACCTCTCTCCTATGTATGTGTTATGCGTTTGAAGTATTATCACACACATAGGGTACCTACTGCTTAACGCGGGCTCCGAACCGCGGGAAGAGTATACACTTCATCTCTAGAGAGGCTGCACCAGGCAGATTACACCTCGGCGATTTGCCATTGCCTTCCGAGGGCAGACGGTCAGAATAAAGTTTTACTGAGAGAAATCTTAATTAATAATATCGACTTCAGTTTTCGGAACGCTCGGTATAAATGCTACAATCCATTTGTTTCGTCGGAATATGGAGGGGGGGGGGTTGAAAATCAATGTAATGTCGCGAATGTAGTACCTTAACTAACAACTTGTTTAACTTTTATGTTGCTATTATAATGGGGAGGGGGTGTTAAATTTTTTAATTTCTTGGTGAATTGTTTTAACTCAGCCACTCAAAATTGTCGCCAATTGTCGAAAATATTCAGCGGCGTAACTACAATGGTGAGAGCGGTGCATTCGTATTAAACAATATCATTCCGAGTTGGGAGGGTGGCGCCCATCGCCCTCCATGTACCAGCCGCTACTGCTATTACTGCCACTCCATGTCGGTGTTGTTCATCACTTTTTTACAGAACAGAACATTACTTCTCCACTTTCTATAGAGGGCATTCCCGATCCTGTCTATCTGAGTTTGCAAATTCTCATCGATTCATTTTCTGTACTGTATTATTAAATCTTCCCGCTTCATCTTCATATATAGTTCGAACATTCTATGTTACTATTCTCATTTACGATTTGTTCTCTGATCTGCTTCCTTTAACCGCCCTATTCAATCCTCTCCCCGAAGATCCGATTGGATGGCTTAAAACGCCGCCTATACTCTTGATTTTCCCAGTGATTCCAAATAAGGCGAATTTTGAAATAAAAATCTGTGTGATTGACTTTGACAAAAATTAGGTTAAATGTTATAGATTTCCACGCAGGACAACGTAACCTAATTGGTTAAATGTTTTGCTAATGTGCTCCCCGCCCTTTTGCTCCGCCTTTTCTTTACCCCCCCCCCCCCTGTTGATCCCACAATTTCCTTATCCCTCCCCCTTCTTTTCGGCTGTAGGCCCAAGTGTACGCTCTTCGTCTGTGTGATTGACTCGACGATCATGTACTTGACTTGCGTTACGCATACACCGACCGATATTTTGACGCCTGGTGGCATTTTTTCAAAAAAAAATTAATTTAATGCATAGGCGGCGAAATATATATTGAGGCGGCGAAATGAAAAGTGGCGAAATGGGAAGCGGCAAAATGGAAGGCGGCGAAATAGGGTGTATTCCCTACACCCCACTTACTTAACTTAAATAAGTACCTAAGACAACCTTATTTATACACTTTCAAAGTAGTTTATTTTGAATTTAAAAATTTTCCTGCCAAATTTTTACTGAGCAAGACACCCCCGGATTTTGTAAGACAAAATTGAAATGTTATTTACTAAGATTCTCTTATTTTTACATGCATATCTTAGTATACTATATAATCAATGAGCACCTCGTCTCTCAGTTGTAATTGCAGGAGTGTAGCATGGGTTGCATAATTTCTATAAATTTTACAATTAGATCCAGTGCTTAACCAAAATTTGGATGGAAATTGCCCAGAATGAATTATTTTTTTAAACAAGGTTCTAAATCCATCACATAAGATGACCTCCTAATAACGGATGTATTTTTGACCCTTGATGGAATTCATAAACGTAATGTTGGTATAATTCACTAGAAAGGATATACGAGTTAAGGTTAATTTCATAAGTGATAGCATCTATTATGCAATTATCCAATGTAGTTTTTGGGCAAGAAAAAATAAAGAAGAATTTTTTTAAGTATATATATATATTTAAACGAACAAGTTCAATAACTGATTTCACAGATCTACTAAAAAATACAATTACATCAAACTCTTAAAAATATTACTACAAAGGCCGTGAAAATTATCAGTCATTAGAATCTCATATTATCAATTTTTTTAAATATCATTGATTTCTCAGCCACTGCAGTAGAACACATTTAGTTTCAAAATTAATGTAAAATACTGTAGGTGTATAAAAAATTAATTTGTTTAAAATAATACAAGTAACAAGGAAATGAACTCTCTTTGATGGTAAGGAGTACAGTTTAACCCATATAGGATTTGTTTTTAAAAAATGATGAACGTTTGCTTGTTAAATGTAGAACTTTAAAAAAATTGAAAATTTAAGAACAACGAGTTTGATAAACTAAAATTACAAAATGAGAAAGTATACACCAAGTTGACACTTAATTTATATTTTTTATATTACTTATCTCATTGCACAGAAACAAAAAAAATGACTATTTATAGACAGAACACTGAAATCACAGAAAAATAATTAGTAAAACGAATTCCAAAAGTTGTAAACTTCAAATTTATATTTTAGGAATTGTTGCCATGTTATTTAATAGTAGTTAAGCGTTTGTAATACTAATTTGCAAATGATTTCAGCAAGAACAAAAAAATTATACTGCTATTGCTCTCCTCATTGCACAAAAATGACTGGCTGACATAGCCAATCCCACACAAAAGTTGATAAATCAAAATATACTTTGGTGTAAAAAAATTGCAAATATATAAAGTTACAGATAAATCTTGGAATGCAGGGGACCAAGAGCTATTATAGTCTTTAAGAGTAACAAAATACATACATACATACAGTTTTATCAACCATGTTGACGAATAAAGTTTTCTTATAAAACTACTATATACAAATATAAAACTCTGATAAACATCTTTAGGAAAAACTTTACAGGTTATATACATTTTCAAACTTATAGTTAACAATAAGGCAAATAACCTTCCGCTTTGTACTATATTTGATATACTTTTTTGAATTCATTTTTGGCACTGTTATAATATTAAGAAATACCTAAACGTTTTAAACTTCCCCTACTGCTGGAACGAACGCGATCACCGTTGAAGGTTTTGGATTTTGCTCGAAAATGTCGAAAATCGTTTTGATGGGCGGGATGTTTCATGGGCTTATACGCTTCTGGAACACACAAATCGGAAAATTGTTCATAAAAGCACTTGTAACCGCCTTCCAATAAATAAACTTCGGGGTAATGAAGAGCAGGATAAAAATCTTTGTTGCGTATTCTATCCAAGTTTCGTAAAAAACGATATCTGTAATTAGAGAAAAAAAAAATTAGTAAAAAAAAATTTAGATTGGTTTTCTTTAACTTACAAATTTGGTGCTCTCTCGCTGGAAAATTCACAGTGGAATACCAAGATGTGCCTTTTTGTTCCTTCGGTACTAATCGTGGGAATGTTACTTCCAGTTAATAATTGTTCTAAAATTTGATCTTTGGTGTAGAAATTAGTAGACCCAGCGATATGACCACCTTCGTACTCGTAAGGGTAACGGCAATCGATAATTTTATACGAAGCAACGGAATCGTCAAATTCGCCTTTCATGAGTGACATCAATGTGTTAGGCGTGATGGACTTCAGATCTTGATGACGTCCCGAAATTAAAGGTAGACAGAAAGAAATGCTGAAGTCACCAATTAGATCCGGTTCGGTGGATGATCTATGCAAGGCAAATTTTATACTTTCTTCCGAAACCGAAACACTTTTTTGTAAAATAGGTCTTCGTTGTGGAACAGGCGCGATTCGCGTAATTTCCCGTTCGTCTTTATTCGATTCATCTTCTTCGAGAAATCGCGAACGCTTAATCATCAATGGACTTAGTTCCTCGATTGGTGGTTCGGGTCTTTTAAATGATTTTACAATATCGCCGGTTTGAAATAAACAAGACCGAACTCGAGTGGTGTTTGGGGTGCTTCCGTCGATGTTTAAGGATACGGAACGTCGCAATAGTGGTCTAAACGATAAATTATATTCTGGCGAAATTTCTTTAGATTTTACGGATGGAAACACATCGTCAATTAATGTGTTAAAATCGCTTGGTAATTTTGTATTTTCTTCGAGTTGATTATCTAAATCTGATAACTCCAAAAATTCGGCGTCCATTGAATCGATGGAACCGAAGGATGTCTTAGTACTTTTAGGTGGAGATTCATCGTTGCGAGGTGTAACTCCTAATGATTTTGCAAATCTATAAAATTTGTTGTTGTCTCCTATGTAACTCGCACCGTAGCCCGAATCTTGGGAATTGGTATCGTGATCTTCCAAAGGGCGTCTACGAAATGAGCAATGCGAAGATTGGCTACACGAAATTGACCTATCTGGACTCAAGGTACTGTAAAGTGACAAATCGTTTTCACTTTTTAAAGGACTGCCTAATCGTTCTTGGATATTTTCTTTATCTAAACAGGAATTGCGCCTGAATCCGTTGCAACATTTTTCTGATAGATTAAATCCGCTGCTAATCATACTGAAATAAAAAAAAAACTCATCAAAAAAAGTTCCAACTAAAACAGTACGTATAATTAAATCTAAAAAATACAGGTTTTGCATGCTGAAGATCTGAATTGAAACTAAAATGAATCGAGTTAAATTAACGGTTTTCAGTTTCACTTTCTTTCTAACTGTTTTTAATCGAAAGTAGGTTCGGTTTAAATGTTTATTTAAAAGGCAACTAGAAGTATTTGAATTCCTTCTTTTTTTTCTAAAAACTTAACCATAAAAATAATTATTATTGTTTGTATTTTATTCGAGTTGCATTTGTTTTGGTAATTAAACATAAAACGGCGATTTTCAAAAATATTTAGTTTATCGAAAAAAATTTTTATGTTTATTGGCGCCTAAATATTTTTAATATTACAGTAACATAATGTGAAGTAATGAGTAATTTATTGCTTATTTCCTTTTACGATTTGATATTTGAATAATAAAAATATTATTTGTCGAAATTTGGATGTCTTGTGTAAAAAATAATATATCATCCAAAAATTCAAAATTTGCGATGTATTTTGAGATAATGAAGCACTGAAACCAAATGTTCGATAATTTTAACATATTAATTTTAAATTAAATAAAACTTTCTAAATAAATCACAAAGTAATTTTGAAAAATTAAATTGTTGTAGTCAAAATCCACTTACTTTGAACATTCGCAAACACCACAAGAATCACTAACAGAATCCCAAAGCATTTCGAAAATTTTTAAATAACAAACAGTTTAATACACTTTATATTAATTAATCCTCACAATTGATTGATTGAATTAGTTAAACACTCGAACACAACTTTAAAATTTTTATTCATATTTTCATAAATATTTACCGCCGAAACAAACGTAAATACGCTTTTTCAACACACGAATACTCTGCGTTACTTGGCCAGAATGTTCACCACTCCAAGTTCTCCCTACTAATAACCAAAGGCATTCCCACTCTTCTATATATAACAATCTATAAAAGTTTTCAGTGGTGGGGGTCACACCCTTGAAGTAAATAAGGGATGGTTTAGCCCCTTGTTCTAAAAATATGCGCAAGCCAATTTTAGAAACTTTTTTCCCCCAAAAAATAAAAAAAATTTCAAAATCAAAAATTAAGTTTTTTTTTAATTAATTAAATTTAAAATACACTAAATTAAATTATTAACTTAATTCAAAATATTTCCCAAAATTTTCACTAAAAACTGTTATAATTTTAAATTAACGATAACGATTCAAGTTTTCAATTGTATTGTTTGTTTACATTAAATCAATATTTTGATATTCTAGTTTTTGTTTTTATGAAGATAACCTTCTTTTTAATTATAAATGCTTTTTAACTAATCTACCACAACTTTGATAACGTCATTACCGGATTCCGGTGGTGATAATATACACAACTTATTTTATCTCGTTATCAATTTGAATAAAATCCGTTGATACAAACTCATTTATCTAAGTTTGGCGACTTAACTTTTTTAATCGACGGATATTTATGAATTTGAGAATTTTAAGTAACATTTACTAATACAAAAATCAATGTTTATTACTTATTTAATTATGAATATCAAGTTTTTCGTTTCCTGCTCGTTTTCGTAACTTCTGAATCACCTGATCAGTATTGCCTCTCGTGGGTGTCTGAAGAACTAATATTTTATCCTGAAAATGGTCAACTTGAGTATCTCAAATTAAATTTTGAATTTTACCTCGAAATATTTAAATATTTCAATTAGATAAAACAAATAAAATTTTATACCTATAATCCCAAAAAGCAGTTAGAGATGGTATTAAATAATTAGGGACTTTAAGATTCTAAAACATTTTAAGAATAACTTCAAATGTACTTAAAGGTAGTACCTACATACTTTATTATATTAAATCTGTAAATAAGTTAAATGTTTAAAAAGTATAATTTTGCTTCTGATATTATTTTTTTACAGGGCGTTGAATTAATAATAGCACAATCATGTTTTTTTAAGTTATTCCAAATCTAGACTAAACAAATACCAAATATATTAGGTCATTTGAAAACGCCTTTTCAGTTCTTTTGGAGCTTTCGTTCCAGCAAACTTATTTGAACACATACATAGTCGGTGTGTCATTGTTTAGTTATAAATACCCTAATTTTTTATATCAATTTTTGTTTTCTAAAATCTTATGATTTTAATTACACCTTCTGATTCTAATAATTATTGATTTATTGCAAAAAATTATATTTTAAAATTATTGATAATCTATATCTGTTATTCGGCATAAGTAACTCAATTACTGGACACAAAATAAAAAAAGCATATTAAGATTCGATAGGAGTGTTTTTCTATAACCTATACGTATGGTGACCATAGGTACTTATTTTAGTAGAACAGTACTCTTTTTTAGAACGATGTACTATGTACTTAAAAACTTCTCCAAGTATAGTTTGTTTCAGAATAATTGAAATTAAAAAAAGTCATAGAATCAAATTACGTTGATATAAAAGCGTAGGAACTATATGATAAGATATGCTGTGGACCAAGCATATGCATTGCTAAAGGCTGGCGCGAGATTAAAATAATTAACCTTATTTCTATATATTACGTTTCGTTTATAGTTTATACGTTTTTATATCAAGGTAATTTGATACTATGACTTTTTTTAATTTCAATTATTCTGAAACAAACTATACTTACAAATGTACTTATTTTTTGTACACCCGCCGGGGGGGTGCCACCCGACGCTGCCCCAAACCTCATGGTTGTTTCCTTCAGTGCAACCCTACAAAAAAAAAGGTCATCAATCGTAATCGTCGTATATTTAGGTACGCCGCACAGTGTGGTGAAATGGGGTTTTTGTGGACAAACGGTTGCTGAGCCTTCAATTTTAGGGCAAAAAATCTGGAAGTTGTCTTACTATATCCTTAATCCTTAATATATATAAAAATTAAAGTAGGCTATGTTCGGGGACATGGCCGTTTGGTTTAACGTGAATACGTCGTCGCAGAATACCCATTTTCGTTCCAAGCTTTTGCTGAATAAGGACAATTCGAAATTTATCATTTCTACACTTTTCGTACACACACACAATTTTCGTTACACATTTTTATTAAATTTTTAAACACGTTTCCGATTTTATAGATGTATTCACGTCAAAATGGATGTATGTGTGCATCATTGTATCATGTGTGTGTATGTATGTATGTATGTTCCCTATAGACTCCTAAACCATTTGACCGATCGGAACCAAATTTGGCACAGTTATTATGTAGGTCCCTGCGCATGTTTTTGTATTATAATAGTGCAAAAATTCGCAAAGGAAAGGAAAGTTGATTTTGAGTCCTGCCTGTAAAATGTTTTACTCCTCTAAGCTCGACAAGCTAATGAGACCTGGGGAGTCGAAGAAGCAAAACTTTACATCTGCCAATATAAATATCAACAGTAAATTCGGTGACAGACGTAAAACCCTGATGGTCGTATAAGCTAACTCTTCTCTTTTGCGGAGGCAAAAGGTCGTGGATAATTAGAATCTCCAGGTGATCACTGAACAGGCAAATAAAGCTAACGACAAACAAATAATCGTTTAATGAAGATAAAAATATCGTTATCATATGCACAGTACAAGCAGTAAATCAACAAATTAATGAATGCTACCAAGTCAAAGGCAAGAATCAATACAATTGCAGAAGGCAATTGTGATAGCAAAAATATGGTGTACAAAATTCACTGCAGTGCAGATTAAAAAAGTAAAATACGGCACAAACCTTAAAGCGCTCTCGGGTTCTACAATGCCCAAAACACAACGCAATACAATTGCGGGAATCTCCTTTAATCTTCCTGCAGTCACCAATAGTGGATACGATGTTGACAGATTCTTTCGCCGACTGGTTAGAAGTGGAAACAAATAAACTGGATCTTGCCAAAAGGTCACCCTGATCATTCAATATACTGGTCGTCCTGGTAGTGTGATTGATTTCAAGTAAAAAGCAATCAACTTGATGTTTGTTGACATAAGTAATTTTTGACAGTTTGAGTTGTGAAATGTCAAAACTTATAATTGAAATCTCTAAAGATAATATGACAGCATAAAAATGACAGCTCCGCACATATATAAACTGATCTATCTAATCCGCGAACGTGTCAGTTGTTATAATAATGTATTCAATAATTAAACATTAATTATCCCAAAGAATTTGCAAAAATTCCACGAGTTGACTTCTCTCGTACAAACGAAAAATGCAAATGCTATATGGCCATTGACAGACATGCGCACACATATCCGACGATTAAAAATGCCGTATATAGGATGTTGCGAAATAAATAGTCAGTAATGTTTTGCAAAAAATCGTTACATGCCTTCCTTTAAGGAATCTCGATAATCCATTCATGCGCGTCCCATTTTTGGCAAAATTTTGTATTTAAATAAATAAATTAGTAAAAATAATTTAAACATACGAAAAAAAACAAAAGAAAAAACTTATAAATCCAAATTAACACATACAATGTTTGACACTACCATCAGGCGTCCATATTGACTTCGATTTAAGTCAAACGGTAATTTGGTACACTCAAAGAAATAGTATAGGTTAATTCAACTAAATTAAATGTTTAGCTAACAATCTAGTCAATTTTGTAAAATCAAACTACATTAATAGTATTTTCAAACCAAAGTGGATTGTTATTACAACTACTAAAAAATTGTTGGACAACAAAATGAAAACCTACTTAAAAAATAGGCACATTTGACTATTATTTTGTCATCTAACTATTAATTTGTTAAATTTTGTAAAATCAAACTACCAACGCGTTCAATTTTACATTTAACTATTATCAAATGGTTAAATCTAACATAGTAATAGTTTGCTTACCTTTATAATTGTTATATAAACAAATATTACAGCAAAATCAACTAGTTGATATGTTTATGTAAACATAAAATTGTTCTGCTACCGACCTTTATGATATTGTATTTTTTCTTAATGCAATTTTGCAATTTTCAGTTCTTTCCACCTAGTGATACAAAAATTTTCTGATCGTGCAATTTGTTTAATTATAAAAATAATATAAAACTTTTTTGAAAAAAATTTGATTTTATAAATTAATCAAGCTAAATTAACGTTATAAATTAACGGTATCTTGGAATATTTTCTGAAATTGAAAAATACAAATACAGCCGTGGCTAAAGTATTAGATCACCCCGGATTTTGGCCAAACGTATTAGATCGGGTGGGAATTTTATTAATTTTCTTGCTTTATGTTACACCTGTGACCTTTTAAAAGATTTTTAATCCAAATCAACCATCATTTGCAGTTCTAGGAAAAAAATTGTCATAAAAATTCTATTTTCTAGTTTATTACCTGACCGTAACGGTACTTTTAAAATCCCTTAAAATGTGATGCTTAAAATAATTCCAAAGGGATAAATTGTTATGTATTTTTTCAAATTATTTGTGTATTTAATAAATGTGACTACAAAATGTGTTTTTAAAAATAGCAACTTTTATCAAAAACTAAAGATTTCTTTAAAATTAAGCTGTTAAAAAATTTTCAAATTTAATTAAACAATTTTAAATAATTCATAATATAAAATTGATCTGAGAAACATTTCAGAAAATATTTTATTTTTATTTTAATTTAACACTGAATTTTTAATCTATGAATTATGATAAATGAAGTTGTTCATCAAAAATCAACATTCGTTTAAGTACACCCTTCCAGCTTCGACGAGTAAGCAGGTACGTTCAAATCTGTATGCACGTTGCGGCTTTGGTTCGAATCTTGTTTGGACGAAAAAAAAAAGTAAGTAAATTTTAAGTGATTTATAAATTTTCAGTTATTTCCAGATACACAGATACGGAGGATGGAAGCATAATATGGTAAAATTAATGATTAAATAATATTGTAAATAGTGTCGAGTTGTTAATAAAATAATTAATCAAATTGTTTAAAATTGTTAAAATTTAACAGCTGAAACGAAGAAATATGGTTAATTACAAAAATTAAATATTTTTATTTATTATATTTTTATTATAAATTAATATTAAATAATATACTGAACTACTATTAATTTGTTTATATGAACAAATAAAGTTGTCGTAGAACTAAAAAAATTGTTACTTAACTTAAAAAATTGTTTACCAACTATTTCTTAGTTCAAAATAACAATCAAAATTGTATGGTAACAAAAATGGTTTAACTATTATTTTGTGGTTGATTTAACCATGGAACTAGATAGACGCCGTTTCATATGCTCTTTGTAGTTGATTTTACCTATTATTTTCTTTGAGTGTAATTACGTTTTAACAAATAATAGTTGACAGCATATTCATTTGCAAACTGTCAAAGTTGGACGTTTTCTTGTGCACTCTGTTTGAATCCGAATCCGGAAAAGTTTGTATCGAAAGAAAGAACCTAATCTAATACATATTTATTTGAAGATACAGATCATCTTTCGAGTAATGGCAGATCGTGACTTGTTTCAATGGGAGGGCACAAAATGTATAAAAAAAGAAAATTATAATGATATAAGTATTTGTGTTACTTAGAAAGTGTTAATACTCTTCATTTTCAATTAAGTAAATACTAAAATCAACAATACCAAGTGAAAATAGAAACTATGGGGGGGGGGGGGGGATACTCTTAATACATATCATTTCATGGAAAAGGCGATCATTGTAGATTTACCAAGCACGTCTAATTGATGAATTCAATAATGTGGAAAGGTCAGTGACGCAGCACCGTTCCACCCCAACGCGATGTAGAAGATGAGACAATTTGGGTAGTTAAGATCGAAAAATGAGTTCAAAAGCTCTAGCGTCATAGAGTAATCCCCATGTTCTTGTCATTCAACATACCGCCGTGAAGAACAAACCTAGCATTTTCTAATTGCGAACCTGGTCTAATTAATTAATTTTACCTTAGTACTGGCTTTTCCTCATCTGAATGTTTGAACGTTTTTAAATGAATTTGACCAAAAACAAATCGCAAGGTTGCAGCTGCAGTTAAGTTTGGGATAAGACACTATCGCATTCTTCTCTTGGCGAGTTGAAAATTTCAATGAATGTTATCAAGAGATAACTTTTCATTTAAATTAAAAAACCACTTAGGCTTTGAAATGCAACAATATTTTATTGTTGAACATGAACAATCAACAATGAACGAATCAATCGGACGGGTCCTGGAAGGAATTTACAAGTGTACTAAAAATACAATAAACTAAACAATAAAATACAATCGCATCCCAAACTGGGCGATTGCAAATTGAATGTTATCGTTGCGATAACATACCACACAAATTCACAATTATTTCGGCTCGAAAAGCAACAATATCTCATTGTTAATCAAGAACCAGGTGGATCGGTTGACAGTTTGACAGCATTCATTATTGTTTTTAAAGTTGATTTTGAGTAGCCTGCCTTCCTTTAAGGAATCTCGATAATCCATTCATGCGCGTCCATAGGGACGCGCATGAATGGATTATCGAGATTCCTTAAAGGAAGGCAGGCTACTCAAAATCAACTTTCCTGTCCTTTGCGAATTTTTGCACTATTTCAATACAAAGACATGCGCAGGGACCTACATAATAACTGTGCCAAATTTGGTTCCAATCGGTCAAACGGTTTAGGAGTCTATAGGGAACATACATATGTATATACATACATACACACATCCATTTTTATATAATAGATTGATTAACACACATGGTGTTTCCGATATCGATGGAAAGCTCTTAGGTGGTATAGTAGAAGACATTTTTCTAATAAAAATTTTTGCCTTAATCCGAACCCGAAACAATTTTAGTGCTTCTGCCTTAAAATGGCCCTATAGCATCGAAACTATTTATTCTTATTATAACTTGATTATAATCTCTTATTGTGTAGAATCAACGGTTTTCGAGTTACGGATTAAATTGACTACAGAAAAGTTAAAACTTTGGAAATTTTTATTTTTTGCAAATTTTTTCTTGCAACCCTGTAGGTTTTAAACGGAACGTTTTACAAAAAACATCGGCCTGTTTCTCGTATCAAATTAACGGGCTGCAATTTTAGTCTAATAAATGTTTCTGAAAAACCAATAATTTCAGAAAAAACTGAAATTAAATGGAAAAACCTTGTTTTTATGTAAATTTCACTGCACAAAGCAAATAAAAATACTGCATGAAAAGATAGTGAATTAAAGGTTTTTAATATCAATGCAAAATCAACTTAAAAACAATAATGAATGCTGTCAAACTATCAACCGATCGACAATGCAAATACGCGTGCACGTGCTTTACGTTTCTATTTGACCAATCTTAACCAAATTTGGTGTAGAAGTTATTTACAACGCTACGAGAAACATAGGCTACTTTAGAACCTTGTAGTGAGGCCGAAGGCCGAACAACCACATCCGACACGGTCTAGATGGCTAAAGGCGGCCGGTAGGCCGACTGTGCCAGCTAGTCCTTAATAGAATAGAAAAAAACAATAATTTTTGTGTTTTCCCACAGAATATTGCATAAGCCACGATTCGAAATGCTAAAGTTCGTCATTTTAAAATAGTTTTCAATTGTTTTTAATATATCTTTCTGTATCGTCCGTTCTGCTTA
Organism: Podabrus alpinus; assembly: GCA_932274525.1. Lineage (NCBI taxonomy): Eukaryota > Metazoa > Arthropoda > Insecta > Coleoptera > Cantharidae > Podabrus > Podabrus alpinus. Next base: position 46,269,464 of record OW026455.1, on the reverse strand, counting down.
TGTATTGTTTACATGGGCATTTGGGAAAAATTTATTGATTTGTTAATCCAATAATACCTTCGGTAAAAATTGGACAAGTCTCAGTAAAAACGCTCTTGTGTTCGCATCTGCAAGTATCTGCAGCTGAAATTTGGAGGGCAAGTAGGTACTAGAGATACTAATGATACCACAAAAAAATTTTCGGTGTGTCTCATGCGTTCTCACACAACTGAAAGTTTAAGAGAAGTTAACATTTAAAAAAATCGAGTTTTTAGGTCGAAATTAGGTCTACAAACCGTTAAAAATGTAATTCTTTGTTTTGGCACTTGTGTGCTAGTAACGAGAAACAGAAATAATATTTCAACTTGAAAACTGAAAAAAAATCAATGTATTTCCGTTTTTAAGCAAAGTTAAAGTACTTATGTATACGGTACATATCGTCGTAGTAGAGGTCAAGAGAGCTAAGTCACATATAAAATATATATGACTTAGCTCTCTTCACCTCTACTACGACGATATATGTATATAAAAAAGGTTGACTTTGCCCCATTTTTTCGACACTTTCCAAGCACATTTTTTATGATTTTTTTTGTGTTCCTGAATCCTTGGGATGTTCCTAGCAAGAAACTATTATTAAACAGACCAAATGAATTACTTTAAAAATCATCATTTGTCCGCCTCCACCACACTGTGCGCAGTTGACCTTTTTTTAGGTATTTACCGTGTTTCGCCGAAATGTACTTTTTTTTCATAAAAATAATATGGTCACCATACCTATACGAAATCCTAAAACCCATAAAACCATATTTTTTGGTTCAACGAGGTTTTTCGCCAATAACTCACTTAATTGCAATTTTAGGGAAAATTATCATTAGACCAAAATTGAAGAAAAACAAAATTCTTTACAAAATTGATTTTAAAAATTTATTTCAAATGATAAAGGTAATATGTAAGATAATTTTATTCCAAATGCGAATAATTAAAAAACTCAGTTTTTTAAAATAAAACGTCTTTCCGCCTTTCTGGATAATGTTTTGTAGAGAATTTTATGCTCTTCAATTTTGATTTGCTGAGAATTTTCTGTAAAACTGAAATTAAGCGAATTATAAGTTAAAAACTATATTATGAAACCCTAATTAGGACAGAAGCCGTGGGAGATTTTTAAGAAATTTTCGAGGAACAGGGTTGATTAAATACACATCTCTGCAAAATTTAAGATTGCCAATTTAACCATTTTTTCAGTACGGTTGCCTGGACTATAAATAAATGGGTATATACAAATAAATATTGTGTCGACCTGTTTCGAATCTAATTTTGGTTACATATTTCGGAAATTACCCATTTTATTAATCGGCCAATAGCAGTATCAGCCTCTTTCATCATTTGTATTCACGATACAATCCTTTACACACTTTGGTTCTTTTCGGATTAAAATAAATTATTGTAGGCTGTTAAGCTACGTAACAATTTTTTCCGAAGTGTTTCATTATTTTTTCACCACTTTCTTTATTTTTAATTGATTTAATGGTTTGCATGCATTGAATAATTATTTTATAATAGCCATAAATCAATATCAATCAATTACAAGCCAGCAGGGTTCACTTACCGGATAAATATAAATGCAGCTTAAAGCTTTAGTTAGCATTACGTTAATTTAGCTGTAGTTAAATTAGAATTTAACGTGGAATCCAAACCACGGCACAAATTATTTAGAAATTTGAGAATAAAAACTGTTAGTGTAGTCAGTCGTGGCTCCTGGGATTGTACAGCGATGGGACAGAATTTTTTTTATCAAGGTAATTGTTCGAGTTCGACTGCAGGTAATATTTTCCGGTGCACCCGAATTGCACCACGAAAAGATTAGTTCACAAATCTCCTACCCGAATTGCACCACCGTAATTTCAGGTAAACACCTCACCAAGGGTCGGTCGTCCGAATTGCACCACCTCTATTGTAATATTTTAGGTAAGGTGGTTTTATTGTTAAAAGTTAAAGCACAATGCTGGAGTTTAACCTGATGCCTCCTACATGTAACATCGATTATTTTTTGTTTTTACGCGATTTTTTGGGGGTTAAACGTAATAGATAACTGCCGCATACCGCGACTATACTTTTTAATGCTATTTCGAGGGTCTCTCACATCCCGGTTGCATTTATCCCGGTTTTCTTGATCGGTGGCGCTTCTCGTATGTTTAGCCTAGTAACCAGAGTCAAAACCGCTCTGGAGGGGTGCAACCCGGAGCGGAGCGGAGGGGCGCCCCGGAAGAGTAGGTTTTGACGATGGATTACCCTCCTTATCGAATGTGCACACCCCAAAATTCGAAGGCAAAAAAAATTAAATTTTTTCACTGTTTTGGGTTATTATTTTATTAATACCTGCTCCGACCCTGTATAATATAATATGAATTAATATATTAAACTCGAAATTTAAATTGCAAAGAATTTAGATATTTGTGTATTTATTTCTTTATATTATCTGTTTGCTTGTGATACCTGCTCGGTTTGCTCGTGGTGCAATTCGGTAAAGCGATTACGGAACGACATTTGACCGTGGTGCAGTTCGGTCAAGGGATTACATTTACCTGGGTACAAGAAATGACCCCTGATAAGCCGTGGTGCAGTTCGGGTAGCACCATATTTTCAGCCGAAACCAAATTACAATTCTTCCATTCAAGGCGATAACGTTCACCTACCTCCTTCACCCACTTACATCCCTCTGCAATCTATATTTTATCCAAAAACCGGACTCACGTCAAATTGGATCGGTTGTGAATAAATTATATTTCTGAGTTATTTATTTAAAAAAAATTAATTAAATTCTAACCGGGAGCTGGGGGGTACATGCGATGAAAGGGGCGGAGGTAAATGTGCCACCAGTAATGTTATTCTACCTGCTACGAATTTAGGATATTAAAAGTACACAGGTATTTGTGCCACCGGAGAAAACGGCATCTACCTGATGCATCTCCTACATGTAACATCGATTATTTTTTGATTTTACACGATTTTTTGGGGGTGAAACGTAAAAGTTTACTGCCCCATAGCGCAACTATACTTTTTAATGCTATTTCGAGGGTCTCTCACATCCCGGTTGCATTTATCCCGGTTTCCTTGATCTGTCGCGCCTCTCGTATGTTTAGCGCCCGCCGCGTAGCGGCTCGGAGCACGAAAAACCGCCCGGAGATGCGGAGCATCGGAGGGTAGGTTTTTTGATGCTCGCAGTTCTGGCCAAGCCAAAATTTATTATTTTGCCGAGTTGGTCTATGTATTTCCAGGTAGAAAATTTGGACCCGGATTAAATATCTGACCATTTGCCGAGCTGGCCTACAGCCTTATCGAATGCACACCCCAAAATTCGAAGGCAAAAAAAATTTAATTTTTTCACTGTTAGTGGCACAAATACCTGTGTTTATTTAAAGAACCCTTTTGGTCGGTGGCACATTTACCGGTACCCTTTTCTGGTCAGGTACATTTGGTGGCACATTTACCTCCGCCCGATGAAAGTTTTCAGGTCTTCAAATTTGCGTAAAATTGAAAATACCTGTAAAAATGTACTACCGTTATTCTCAATGTCTTTCATTACTTTTATTTAAAACCACAGGGGTATTCCATATCCCCCGACCCCCCGGTTTGAATACGGTTGAAGTTTTTGACTTTTCCATTATTATATTTATTGTTTCTTAAGTTGACCGCTCACACCCAGCTACAAATGACCGACCAATAGTTGAAAGTCTTCAAAATTGTGTAAAATGGAAAATTATAAATAAAAATTACTTTAAAATTGTGTATATATAGTTGACCTTCCATTATAAATTAGTGGATATTGTTGAGGAAGCGGTCATAAAAACAAATAAAATTTGCCAACGTTTCGGGTTCTTTATTGACCCATTTTCAAGGCTACAAAAAGAAAGAAAAATTAAATAGAATGTAAAAACATAAAATGTGAAAAAACCATAGAGAAAACAAGATGACTAAAATTATAAAAAACTAAGTGATTATAAAATTTTTACAAGAAATATAACAGAATGAAACAAAATGAATAAAAAGATTGAAAAAACACATATAGATGGAATACAAACCTAGAAGGAGAAAAATGGAGGTTAAAAAGCCATCATTTTTCAAACTGCCCTCCTCCTGGCCAATCTCACTGCCACGTGCTGTCTTCAGATTTAAACTTATTCAACAAAAGAATTAATCGACCAATTCAGATAGTCGTCAACTTAAGAATGAAAAAATTTTTTACCCTAAGTTAACTACTTCCTTGAGGTTGGTACCAGATAAAATTCAAATTGAAAAATCCAAAAACTAAAAACACCCAAAGGAAATGAGAAAGGATATAAAGAGAGGAATTTAGGTTAATATTCCATCTGAAAACCAAAAATTATACCGGATTCAACATATCCAAAATATGCTTATAGCCTCCGTCAAAGTGGTCAACATCCCTTTTATCATTTATTGACGATTTTTGTGTATAGATGTGAATTGCCTCCTTAATTTTTCTCTTCTTGTCTATCTTCTCTCGGTCTAGAATGTTAATGTTGTCATAGTCAATGGAGTGGTTTTCATCCACCATATGTCTGCATAAAGCCGTGGGTTTTTTAGAATTTTTGCACCCCCCTTCTCCGTCAGCCAATCCGAGGGTACGAGCGTTCTTTAAATCCCTAGAATGTTCTTTTATGCGGACACATAGTTTCCTGCCCGTCTCACCAACATATACCGCATCGCAATCCATACACGGGATTTTATAAACAAGACCACTATGGAGGTCCCCAGAGATTGGATCTTTGGTTTTTGAGAAAAACCTAGAGTTCTTGTTGGGACAACTCAACCCTAATTTAATCTCTGGAGAAGATCTCAAAATAGCAATTAATTGTTCCGTAAGTCCTCTGACATAAGTGAGGCTAAAAAATTTACTATCAGAGCTCGTGGATCTACTTTCCTTATTATTTACGTTAACTTTCTTCTGGGTCAGGACAGTATTAAGGAGGGAGTTAATAACATTCTTGGGAAAGTTATTGCTAGAAAGGATACTGGTTATTTTAAGGATATTCTTGGAATGGAACGAGGGATGTGAGGTGGTAAGGACTTTGTGAATAAAATTACGCCCGACGTTAAGAATTTGGTATTTAGGATGACTTGAAAAATAATTTAAAAGCCTTCCTGAATACGTGTCTTTGTGGTACCAATCAGTGATTAGTATACCACTCGGATCCCTAATGACGAGTAAGTCCAGGAAAGGCAAGGATTTATTACATTCAAGTTCCATAGTGAATTGAAGATCCACATGGAAGTCATTAAAGTGATCCAGAAGAAAGGAAACGTATTCACCTTTGATCACGAGAAAAAGATCATCGACATATTTTTTAATCAGTCTTATGCCGTTGTTGTGTTTTTGATTAAAAGACACAACACGGTCATCAAGAAGGATGTTCATACAGATGTTGGCAAGATCAACAGATATGCTTCCACCCATAGGAACTCCCTTCTTCTGAATTAAGGAGGCAATTCACATCTATACACAAAAATCGTCAATAAATGATAAAAGGGATGTTGACCACTTTGACGGAGGCTATAAGCATATTTTGGATATGTTGAATCCGGTATAATTTTTGGTTTTCAGATGGAATATTAACCTAAATTCCTCTCTTTATATCCTTTCTCATTTCCTTTGGGTGTTTTTAGTTTTTGGATTTTTCAATTTGAATTTTATCTGGTACCAACCTCAAGGAAGTAGTTAACTTAGGGTAAAAAATTTTTTCATTCTTAAGTTGACGACTATCTGAATTGGTCGATTAATTCTTTTGTTGAATAAGTTTAAATCTGAAGACAGCACGTGGCAGTGAGATTGGCCAGGAGGAGGGCAGTTTGAAAAATGATGGCTTTTTAACCTCCATTTTTCTCCTTCTAGGTTTGTATTCCATCTATATGTGTTTTTTCAATCTTTTTATTCATTTTGTTTCATTCTGTTATATTTCTTGTAAAAATTTTATAATCACTTAGTTTTTTATAATTTTAGTCATCTTGTTTTCTCTATGGTTTTTTCACATTTTATGTTTTTACATTCTATTTAATTTTTCTTTCTTTTTGTAGCCTTGAAAATGGGTCAATAAAGAACCCGAAACGTTGGCAAATTTTATTTGTTTTTATGACCGCTTCCTCAACAATATCTAAAAATTACTTTCTTGACCAAAATATAAAAAAATACGTTTTTACACAAAAAAATATTTCTGATTAAAAATAATTTCTGTAATCGTTGTGGCCCCGTAGCACCTTATAGCGAGTCGCCATTACTTGTAGTACTTAAATAATTTCTCAATATTCTTGTATTCATAGTATGTTTTATTTCAAATACTCTGCTTTTTTGTAAATATGAAGGCCACCATTAGTCGTTTAATGCTTAATTTCCGCAGTTTCCGGCCTAAAGGTCGCACCAAGGGAATTGCGGGCATATGTGTAAGTCGTATTTACTCGACTTTAAGCCTCTTGTTCATCAGATGTTATTCTTCATCAGTAGAGGTTTAAAATCGAGCAAAATGGTCGCAATTCCCCTTGGTGGGGCCTTTAGGCCGAAAAGCCGCGGCAATCACGTATTAAACTAACAACGGTGGCCTTAATATACAAAAAAGTATACAAGTCGTATTTGTCGACTTTAAGCCTCACTCAGTGGAATTGAGAAGACGATTGCTTATTACAGGATTCCATTACAATATTATAGTTTTCATTTTGAGATTATACAATAAAGTAATAGTGGTCGAAAAATCGGAGAAAATCCGATAACTTCCTTCGGTGGTCGAAATATAAATTTTTGCGATTCTTCCAATCGAATCTACGCCCGTGCGAAATTTTAGTTTTTCCCGTGGTTTAGATTCAGCCGAACAGTTTTTTGCAAATTTTTTTTTAATAGTTTGTAGTCTTAAAAATTGTTTACATTTCACGGAGGGATCCTAAAACTCTTATCAGTCCCTGAAATCGGACGCGAGCCTCGCATCGCGGTAAGTAGATAAGGACTTCAAGTTTATATGTAAGTAGAAATTTAGAAATTAAAACTGATTGATTGGTTCCATTTAAACCAATCCTGATTTTTTGATGAGTGAGTGAGAGCTCTTCTTGTTACTCTTCTATTTATTGTTTTATTGGTAAACACCATTATTTAGTGTCATTTGTATTATATTTGAGATATAAATTAGTTGGCTTTAAATTGACTGTTATTATAAAGTGTCTTCGGGACCAATACAAAGTTCTTAGTGGTGCTAAGTGAAATACATTTTGCTAAGAAATATTTTTAACTGCATTTTTATCTAAATCCAAACCTTCTCTTGAAATAAAGTTTTTTAATTTCTATCTTCAAATGGCCATAGCACTGAAACTATTGATTTTTTAAGGGTAATACTTTAGTACTTTTTTGAATAGCGTAAAATTATCTACAAATTAGATTACAACACTTTATTAACTACAGAAATGTTAAAAAATTAAAAAATTACTTTTTGATTTTTTTTGCACCCTTGTGTCTTTTAAACAAAATTTTTTACAAAAGCGTCTTTTTACAAACTCTTTAACGAGTTATAACTTTATAGTCTAGTAAATGTTTTTGGAAAATCAGTCTTTACAGAAAAAGTGAAAACGCTTTTTTATAATTTATTTAGTCGATTCCTTTTGTAGACGTATTAAAATTATAAAAAACATATTTATTATGGTAGTTTGCATTATTAAAAACCTTTAATTCACTATCTTTTCATGCAGTATTTTTATTTGCTTTGTGCAGTGAAATTTACATAAAAACAAGGTTTTTTCATTTAATTTCAGTTTTTTCTGAAATTATTGGTTTTTCAGAAAAATTTATTAAACTAAAATTGCAGCCCGTTAATTTGATACGAGAAACAGGCCGATGTTTTTTGTAAAACGTTCCGTTTAAAACCTACAGAGGTTGCAAGAAAAAATTTGCAAAAAATAAAAATTTCGAAAGTTTTAACATTTCTGTAATAGTCAATTTAATCCGTAACTCGAAAACCGTTGATTCTACACAATAAGGGATTATAATCAAGTTATAATAAGAATAGGTAAATAGTTTCGATGCTATAGGGCCATTTTAAGGTAGAAGCACTAAAATTGTTTCAGGTTCGGATTAAGGCAAAAATTTTTATTAGAAAAATGTCTTCTACTATACCACCTAAGAGCTTTCCATCGATATCGGAAACACCATGTGTGTTAATCAATCTATTATATAAAAATGTATGTGTGTATGTATGTATGTATGTTCCCTATAGACTCCTAAACCGTTTGACCGATTGGAACCAAATTTGGCACAGTTATTATGTAGGTCCCTGCGCATGTTTTTGTATTGAAATAGTGCAAAAATTTGCAAAGGAAAGGAAAGTTGATTTTGAGTAGCCTGCCTTCCTTTAAGGAATCTCGATAATCCATTCATGCGCGTCCCTATGGACGTCCTATGGGACGCGCATGAATAGATTATCGAGATTCCTTAAAGGAAGGCAGGCTACTCAAAATCAACTTTAAAAACAATAATGAATGCTGTCAAACTGTCAACCGATCCACCTGGTTCTTGATTAACAATGAGATATTGTTGCTTTTCGAGCCGAAATAATTGTGAATTTGAGTGGTATGTTATCGCAACGATAACATTCAATTTGAAATCGCCCAGTTTGGGATGCGATTGTATTTTATTTTTTAGTTTATTGTATTTTTAGTACATTTGTAAATTCCTTCCAGGACCCGTCCGATTGATTCGTTCATTGTTGATTGTTCATGTTCAACAATAAAATATTGTTGCATTTCAAAGCCTAAGTGGTTTTTTAATTTAAATGAAAAGTTATCTCTTGATAACATTCATTGAAATTTTCAACTCGCCAAGAGAAGAATGCGATAGTGTCTTATCCCAAACTTAACTGCAGCTGCAACCTTGCGATTTGTTTTTGGTCAAAGTCGTTTAAAAACGTTCAAACATTCAGATGAGGAAAAGCTAGTACTAAGGTAAAATTAATTAATTAGACCAGGTTCTCAATTAGAAAATGCTAGGTTTGTTCTTCACGGCGGTATGTTGAATGACAAGAACATGGGGATTACTCTATGACGTTAGAGCTTTTGAACTCATTTTTCGATCTTAACTACCCAAATTGTCTCATCTTCTACATCGCGTTGGGGTGGAACGGTGCTGCGTCACTGACCTTTTCACATTATTGAATTCATCAATTAGACGTGCTTGGTAAATCTACAATGATCGCCTTTTCCATGAAATGATATGTATTAAGAGTATCCCCCCCCCCATGGTTTCTATTTTCACTTCGTATTGTTGATTTTAGTATTTACTTAATTAAAAATGAACAGTATTAACACTTTCTAAGTAACACAAATACTTATACTATATCATTATAATTTTCTTTTTTTATAAATTTTGTGCCCTCCCATTGAAACAAGTCATGATCTGCCATTGCTCGAAAGATGATCTGTATCTTCAAATAAATATGTATTAGATTAGGTGCTTTCTTTCGATACAAACTTTTCCGGATTCGGATTCAAACAGAGTGCACAAGAAAACGTCCAACTTTGACAGTTTGCAAATGAATATGCTGTCAACTATTATTTGTTAAAACGTAATTACCAAATTACCGTTTGACTTAAATCGAAGTCAATATGGACGCCTGATGGCAGTGTCAAACATTGTATGTGTTAATTTCGATTTATAAGTTTTTTCTTTTGTTTTTTTTTCGTATGTTTAAATTATTTTTACTAATTTATTTATTTAAATACAAAATTTTGCCAAAAATGGGACGCGCATGAATGGATTATCGAGATTCCTTAAAGGAAGGCAGGCTACTCAAAATCAACTTAAAAAACAATAATGAATGCTGTCAAACTGTCAACCGATCGACAATGCAAATACGCGTGCACGTGATTTACGTTTATATTTGACCAATCTTAACCAAATTTGGTGTAGAAGTTATTTACAACGCTACGAAAAACATAGGCTACTTTAGTACCTTGGAGTGAGGCCGAATGCCGAACAACCACGGTCTACACGTATGCCTGCGATACCCTTGAGTGAGGCCGAAGGCCGAACAACCACATCCGACACGGTTTAGATGGTTAAAGGCGGTGTGCCAGCTAGTTATTTAATATAATATCAATTATTTTCCCTTTTTATTAATTTATTGATTACTTTTCTACTAAAGTGTGATTATCGTGTGAAAGGCGGCCGGTAGGCCGACTGTGCCAGCTAGTACAATATAAATAAGATAAGGTAAATATTATAAATATATACTAGAACAACCCATATAACACCTTTTATTTCTATAAATTATAATATAATCTAGATTTTTCAAATTATTTTTGAGAAAGTTACAAAAATTTTATTTTTACTTTGTTACCACAAAATTATAGTTTTTTCAGGTAAAAGTTAATAACCCCACTGAGGATAACATGAAAACTGTTGTAAAATTACTTTTCGTTTCTATTTTGTATTTTTGTATTCTATATAGAGGTGATTTAGGTATTTATGATAGGTAGATAAATTAAAGAGAAACTTGAAAAGACGAAAGTAGAGAAGCACATCAGAGTCGTAAAGTTTATTTTCAACTTTTTTTTACTAAAAGCTTTAATTGTGAGTATAAAAGCCATACATTATTTACAAACAAAAATTTTCAATTTTAATTTTTAAATAACAAGCAACTTTGTAGATCAGAATAATTTCAACTAAAAACTGGAACTTTTGTATATTTTAATAAAAATGTTAAAATTATGTACATAATGTTCTACCTGTTTTGGACATTGCAAAAGTTAACGTGGTTCACACAATCTCCAATTGTTCTCTCGAGAGAATTTATCCGCATTTGGAGCATAGGATTCGGTTTTAGGACATCAACAGATAAATTCTCACGACGCAGACATCCCCTATTTAATTTTAGTTTTAACCAACCTTCCTCATCTATTGTTCCTTTGTAAATATTTTTCATTTTATTTAAGATATTTAAATTTCACATGAGACTTTCCAAATTTTTTGTTCGGAATTTTATTTTTTAAACAAATTTGTTTAAAATTAACTGTTATCGATTAAATATTTATGTATATGTTTTCTATATTTTTGTAATATTGGATTCTTTTGAAAAACATAAATACTTTGAGTTGAATAAGTCGAGTATTCATTTTTATTGTTAATATGACCAAATTTTAAATTACACTACGGTATAATTAGATTTTTGTTTAAATAATACTTGAATTATTTGCGTTGCTAAATATTGTAAACTTTGAGTTCACTTCCTCTATAATATCGTCAGATTAGAATGTGTACTGAAATGATTGCTTATCAATGTTAGACCAATTAAAATAATAATTAAAAACATTTATAAATAATTTTTTTGCATTATGCACTAAAAAGCCTAAATTACTGTAATATCGTAATGTGTTGTTTTATAAAAATTACTCTTCTTTTGGGAAGTATTGACGTAGCAAAATAAGAATCTATATTGACTAATAAGGTCAAGAAACTTGCCAAAAAATGATTAGTTGAAGTCATAACAAAGTCACTTCCTAGTTTTTTCTTCCATTTAGTATTTTTATTCATTTAGAGGTGGAATACCCCTTGCATATTTGCAATATCTTCAGTGTTTACTTAAAAACTTGTTCATTCTTTTTACAATTACTTAGCAGCATACGTTTTATGAATAATACTCCATTTGCATCATTTGAATACATGCCTACGTCAATGCAAAATTATTCGCAATATAGTGCAGGTTATGAGATAAATATCCAAAAGTGACTTTTTAAAGGGGGCCATCCGGATTTTGATTTCCAATCCAATGAATTATAAAATAAACTTGTTTAAATTAAACGAAAATTGAAATTGCAGAATTTTGTTAGGTAAACGAGAAGAGGCGCCAAATTGAGACTTCGTACAAAGACCTGAAAATAGTACAGACGTTGACCTACCTGGTTTTTGCTCATACGAAACAATCAATAAATATTTATTCTAGGTACACGAATTAATCAATGTCGATCGGCAATAAAGTAATTCAAATTAAAAGCAGTGATGTTCAAATTAAATATTGGGGTACCTAATATTCCGCTTTTATTATATTGTAAACAATTAGTTCGGGAAAATTAAATTGTCACTTCTTAGAATTAGCCTTAAGGCCTATATTGATCCCAACTAAAAAAGTTAATCATTTTACACAGTTTGTATACTGTTTTATTAAAGCGTGCAGGCCCGGTTCAAGAATATTTTTTACTATGGGCTTGCACCTACCACGACTGATAAATTCTACCAGTACAAATTTTTTACAAGAAATTTTTTATTGGAACAAGGTATTAATTGTCTTTTTTAAAAAACGGAGTTTTCACCCTTGAGGTACTTCAAGTCACAGATCTTGTCTTTTTAGTTCTTATCAGCGACTTTGAACGTTCTTTAATTTTTTCGCATTTACTAATATGGTTTTGTGGCCTATTAAGACGTCCATTACGCAATGACAAATTTAATAATAGGTGCTTTCTTTCGGTACAAAATTTGTGATCCAAACGTTTTATAACGTGTTTGGATTCAAACCGAGCTGTTCTTTTGAAAGCAGATTCATCCTTACCCTTTGTGAAGTTTCGTTGAATTTAATCATAATTTAATCTAATCTATAAATGTTGAATATAACCTATAAATATTAGTAGAGGAATTAGGCATTCCAACCTCATGTCAAATGATGTCAAAATGGCCGCCTGATGGCCAAGTCAGTTAAACTTCAGTTGTTTGTTTACATTTTTGGCAAAATTTTGTATTTAAATAAATAAATTAGTAAAAATAATTTAAATATACGGAAAAAAAAACAAAAGAAAAAACTTATAAATCCAAATTAACACATACAATGTTTGACATTGCCATCAGGCGTCCATATTGACTTCGATTTAAGTCAAACGGTAATTTGGTAATTACGTTTTAGCAAATAATAGTTGACAGCATATTCATTTGCAAACTGTCAAAGTTGGACGTTTTCTTATGCATTCTGTTTGAATCCGAATCCGGAAAAGTTTGTATCGAAAGAAAGCACCTAATCTAATACATATTTATTTGAAGATACAGATCATCTTTCGAGCAATGTCAGATCGTGACTTGTTTTAATGGGAGGGCACAAAATTTATAAAAAAAGAAAATTTTAATGATATAAGTATTTGTGTTACTTAGAAAGTGTTAATACTCTTCATTTTCAAATTAAGTAAATACTAAAATTAACAATACGAAGTGAAAATAGAAACCATGGGGGGGGGGGGAATACTCTTAATACATATCATTTCATGGAAAAGGCGATCATTGTAGATTTACCAAGCACGTCTAATTGATGAATTCAATAATGTGGAAAGGTCAGTGACGCAGCACCGTTCCACCCCAACGCGATGTAGAAGATGAGACATTTTGGGTAGTTAAGATCGAAAAATGAGTTCAAAAGCTCTAGCGTCATAGAGTAATCCCCATGTTCTTGTCATTCAACATACCGCCGTGAAGAACAAACCTAGCATTTTCTAATTGCGAACCTGGTCTAATTAATTAATTTTACCTTAGTACTGGCTTTTCCTCATCTGAATGTTTGAACGTTTTTAAACGAATTTGACCAAAAACAAATCGCGAGGTTGCAGCTGCAGTTAAGTTTGAGATAAGACACTATCGCATTCTTCTCTTGGCGAGTTGAAAATTTCAATGAATGTTATCAAGAGATAACTTTTCATTTAAATTAAAAAACCACTTAGGCTTTGAAATGCAACAATATTTCATTGTTGAACATGAACAAGGAAGAATCAATCGGACGGGTCCTGGAAGGAATTTACAAGTGTACTAAAAATACAATAAACTAAACAATAAAGTACAATCGCATCCCAAACTGACCTCCATCAAGTTAGCCCCCCCTTCAATCGAATTTTTAACTTTTTCTTATGCCAAACGTTTGGTAATCGTTAGGTAAGATTTGGTAGTTCGATTAAAAGTTTTGGTAGTTCTTTGTTTTTTCGTAATTAACCAATCAAATTTTTTTGTCAAGTTAGCCCCCCTTCAATCGATTTTTTAACTTTTTTTTAGCTCATTTGATCGATTATAATACGCAGAGGTTTGGTACCCCAATAAAAAGTTTTGGTAGTTTCTAATTTGGTGGTAAATAATTAATTAAGTTGGAAGTTTACTTATACGCACGCGCTAAACTTCACGTGTATACAAGAATAATTGTTTATTGCCAATTTGGTCTAATTTAAACCGTTTTTTAACCTTTTTTTAATGCCAAGCGATAGGTCATCGTCATGAAAGGTTTATTAGTTCGATTAAAAGTTTTGGTAGTTCTTTGTTTTTTCGTAATTAGTTAACTAATCAAATTTTTTTGTCAAGTTAGCCCCCTTCAATCGATTTTTCAACTTTTGTTTAGCTCATTTGATAGATTATAATAATATGTAGATGTATGGTAGCCCTATAAAAAAATTTCGTAGTTACTAATTTGGTCAAATGATTAATTAATTTTTAAGTTTACTTTTGCGATATACAATGTATAATTACAGAATATGAATAGCATCTGTTGGTTGACCTCCCCGAAAATAAAGATTAAAATTGGAAGAGAAGTTGGATTAATCTTGTTTGGGTGCTTTGGATGACATTCGGATGACAATGGATTCTCATCTATGGTTTGCCACTCATAGTTTCTTCCAGTTTACTCGAATTCGGTTGGGCAAATTCCAAAATGGTGCTGCTGGCCGGAGTAATTCAGTGGGTCCCAAACAGTCTGAATTCATGCAGTCCACCATATGTTCAAATTACTTTCAAATGCCGGTGGTGGCTTTACTCGGTTTAGTAACAGAAAACGTTTCTAAATGTTAATGTTATCAAAATGTAACGTCGGGGTAGGAATATTTTGAACCCCTTCAATACAACTTTCCAAAAATACTAAGTTACGGCTATGCTAATAAGGTACAGCTATGCAGAGCCGTAGCAAGGGTGAGGCGATTGAGGCTTTTGCCTCAGGCGCCATCGCAATGGGGGCGCTAAACCTTGACAAAACCCAATAAATAATAGTTTAAAATTTTCAAAAAGATAAGAACCTTTTGGGGGGAATTTGATTGAATTCGAAAATTTGACCACGATTTTATTTGCAACACCACCTAAAATTCCCTGTCGGCCTTTTCCGCAAGTGGGAATTTTAATCCTCTACAGTAGTTTTTCGTCTATAACTCGCTTACTTTCATTTTTAGTGAAAATTATCTTCAAATCAAAATTGAAGAATACAAAATTCTTTATAAATCAGATTAACAAAATTTGCTTACATCATACTAAGTATTTATGAAATAAAGAGAAAATCTAGAGAAAACAATTGAAAAAGGTTATATACTGTTTTTTTTTTATTATAAAATTTATTTAAAATTTATAAAAAGGTTATAAATAATTCTTATTCTGAATAAAATTTCGTACATTTAAACTTCACCATCGATGGTGAACAAAACAAAACAATTTACTTCATATTTGAAGTAAATCCTGAAACCTTGTCTTGTAGGGAATTTTCTTCTCTTCAAATTTGGTCCAATGATAAGGCAAGGAATTTCAGGAAAGTTAATTCCAACCCCTGCGTTCTTCTTCATTTCCCTTTAACTGACTGGGTAACCGGTAAAAATATCACGTTATCATCGCGACAGTTATTCAAATATATTTAAATTGAAAAGAAAAATTCCTACCGATAAAAATAATCTCCATATTCAGGGAGGGGGGGGAGCATTTTGCGTTACGGTCCCATGGAAACGGTGATTCTGACATATTATGCGTATTTTATATAAGATATTAATAAGTTCCCAACGATAAAAATCGATATTGCCTGACCGGAGGGTCTGGGGGGGTACGGAATACCCCCAAGGTACAATTGCCATTATTCAGAACCATCAAAATTTATTATTTTTCGTTTAATCATTTGGAATTTTCGTTTGTAATCCGGGAGGGGGAGCAACAGTTGATATTTTTCATAACTATCCCAGTACCATTCTTCTTAATACCAAGGGACGTAAACGTGAAAGTTTTCCTTTCCCAATAAATTAAGTGTACCTGGGGGGAGGAGTATTCCATATCCCCCAGACCCCCTGGTCCCAGCAGCCTAAATGATTACCTGATAGGAATCCATTTGTTTTCATTACTCTAAGCCAACGCCGTAGCAAGGATGATCGCAATGGGGGCGCTAAACCTCGACAAAACCCAATAAATAATAGTTTAAAACTTTAAAAATGATAAGAATCTTTTGGGAGGGTGGCGCATATGTTCAAATTTGCCTCAGGCGCCAGAAGAGCTTGCTACGGCGCTGCAGCTATGCTAATATTAATTATTAAAGGGCGAGCATAATGAACGCGAAACCACCGCGCTCTTGACGCAGAAATACGTACAACCAAAGTTGTGTGCGCACAATGAGCGTAAACCAAGCGCCCTATAGGTGGTCTTACCTTAAATTTTTCAACCGTGTAACAATTGTAGCAAACATAAGTATTGTTAAAACTGTTTTAGAATTATTTACCGTTACCAGCCGTAAAATTTTAAACTTTCAAACTTACAAAAAATAACAATAAAGTGAAAAATTGGTAGATTTCATTAGAATTCTGTAGATCGCTATCGAAATCGGTATATCTACCAATAAATCGGTAGTTCTGGCAACACTGCATGCTTTAACAAATGTACTTAATGGTTTATAAGCTTAAAATGGTATACTACATAAAACACATAATATTTTACACTTTTATCCTTAACAAATAAACAAACTAAGGAAGGGAGGTTATAAAGTCAGTGTTGGGAACGTAAAAGTTGAAAGTTACTCAACTTTATAGAGCGTAACACGGAACGTTCATTGTGCACAGCGCAATTACCTTGCATTGGTTTAACTTTCGTCAACGTCAAGAGCGCGTTGGTTTCGCGTTCATTGTGCTCGCCCCTTTATTGGAGTGGTACATGGAGGGACTGTTGAAAATTTCTATAACAATTACAAATAAAAGTTAAACGATTTACATAACAAATAAAAATAAATATTATCCTTTACCGACTTGCAGTTTAAAAACTAATTTTAGTTGTTATTTATATCACAGTTTTAACCTCCTTCTGTTGGCGCCACCGGTAAAGGCAGAGTTGTAAGTATTACATTCAAACATAGTTCAGGGGCGTAGCAGGCGGTGTAAAAGTTTCTGTAACATTCTCATTCTGGTACACTGAACCTCTACGTCGGAGTTCAGTTTACCTTTGATATCCAGAACAGAAAGTTTGGCGCGGCTCTTGTGTACGTTCTTTTAGGTGTGTTCTTTTTGTGTACTACGACCTGTCGAACTTGTTAATATTTTCTCTGATAATGTCCCCAACACCCAATTTTTGAACTTTGCCCATGGAATGCAAATGTCATACAATAGTTGATTCCCGAGTTTATTGAGTCTTCATCAAAGCAGGATGGTCTCTCTGAACGTGGGAAATCATTCATATCAAAATACCTCTTTTTGAAACCAGAAAACCATTTTCGTGCACAAATGGTTCTAGCGGCCTCCGATGCCTTAACTCCTCGGTTAAACTCAGGATAATATGTCGAAAATGTTCAAATTTTTTGTCCATTTTCTTTAGCCAACAATTACCCCTAACTTTCTACAAACTTCTAACAAAAATTCAAGAAGTATTTAATAAAACAATACTATGGCATCAAAATGACATTGATATTTCTCAAACAAAATTTTTCCCGAAGCACTCTTATCTTGGAAACAAAAAACGCTATGAATTTATGCATCAACATGATAGTACTTCTAAATTAGCATATACAAAAACTTCTTTCCGAAGATTTTCCTACAAGCAAACGGAAAGAAACTAAAATTTTTTTGAAGGTATCCAGGAACCTTTTGGCCTTTGGAACATCTGGCTTTCCAAAATCTTTGAGTTGATCCTAATATTTATACCGGAAAGACTGAAGTGAAAGTGCATTAGTTTGCACTACACCAAATCTTATAATAACGCATATTGGAAATGGAACTCAACGAAATAAAAATGAAATGTTCGAAAAATCAAGAAAGTTACCACTTTTTCTTTTATTTGACTCTTGCACATTTTGATTAGTATAAAGAACTATGTATTGAAGTTCAAGGTACTTTACTTCCCTTAGCATAATTATTATGACTTTAACATAAAATGTAATGACCCTCAGTTCCGGATACCCCTTAAAAGGGGAGAGGGCGCGAAGAAACTCCCGGTCAGTTACTGCTGTAAAAAAAAATGAAGAAGAAAAACTTAAAACATCATATTTTCTGCAAAAGCAGTGGGTATAGCAAAGGAATCAGATATCATAAATTGATATATTGGAAATCGTCCTTCGGAAAGTGTAGACGACCACGAGATCAATTATGCTGGGTAAAACCTAGTCAAAAATTATTTTAACAACGTTTAAATTTTGTTAAACAGTCGATAAAGATCTGAAGTAAAAAATTCTTATTCAAAAAAAATCAAGAATGTAATAGATTTATTTCCTATCTGGGAAATACAAATAAAGTGGAAATATATTTGATGGTTGGGAAGACAAGTTATAATGCTGGTGGTACTCATTTTGTACAAGCATTGAACTATTAATATAATTTTTTTAAATTCTTATTAACAATAAAATTGTCCAGTCCATTAACACCACAAGAATCTATACAGTAAGCAAGTACGTTGGCATTCACTAAAAGTACCAGCTGTATCCTGTATGCAGATTATTTTCTCGTCGTTTAAACTTGTTTTTTTATAAAATATTTCTAGTCTAGTTTACACTTATGGTAAGGTGATCATCTTTTACCACAAATTACCAATACTTTATCCATTTATAAGTTGTTGGTACAGGTGCCAATTTATTACTCATTCAACTTGATTGCATAAATATTTCTCCTTTACGTAATAATTTATGACACGATAAACTTTCCGTGAAGTCGTAGACTTCTGATTTCTGAATATTAGTTTCATTTTCTTATCTCCAAAATTTTATTAAAATTTTAACAATTTATTACATCTAACAATAAATTAGCAAAGCTTAATTGTATAAGGAAGAAATTAACATCAAGTGTGGACGCAGTTTTTTAACAACGTCGAGATTTCTTATAATAGATAACTATGACTGCACGTTTGTACGTTAGAAGAGGGAAATTAATAATTAAAAACAATTGAAATTTAAAATGCAGTGCACCTTACAGGACAGTCATGGGTCAAACGGCGTCATGTGCTTAGGGCAGATGCGGACGCGCTCCGATGCTTAATTCCCGGAGCGCGACTCCCCTTTCCGTTCATTACCAACTAATATCGCATATGACTCCACTTTGTACAAATACTTGGAAAAATTTCGTTACTACTTGTTTTATATTTTAATTCTTTTCTTACATATTCATAAATCTTGCTAATTATTTTGCCTATTTCAAGCAAAAATTTTGAGGTTAGATTTTTTTTGGAAAAGCTTTTGGAGGTTATGGTAAGAAAATGATAAGGTGTGGTAACGTTTCTTCACACATTTACAAGGAAGGGGGTTATATAAAATAATATGAAATTTGCCAGATATAACGCATATACAAGTATACAATAGGCTATAAGTTAGCAAAGAAGAGGGTTAGTGTACTATATCAGCTGCTTATAAGACATACACTAACGTAAGAGTAAGAATATGACCTCGCAATGGTGGCCTTGCAGCTGCCTTGATTGCAGACCCTAGACTGGTTAGGGGTGACAATGCCCCACATATACAGCAAAAAATGTATCAGTCAAACTAGATAAACTTGCACTGTCTTCATATCAAACTTCTTATAAATTTAACGTTTGAGTAACGGAACGGCCCAAAAGAAAATTTCAGTTATTTTATTAACCTTCAGGAACAACTATGTCAGATATTGCACTTTTCCATTTCTACTTATCAAACTATACCTCCTTCGGCAATATCGTACCTTGGGCTTCTACCACAAACAGTTGTACAATGTATATCATTTTTTTTATCATCCCTTACCAAATTATTAATTTAATATTTTTTTGTATTTGTGCCGTAATTAAACTTTAATCGTCTTACAATCCTACGCAATTATACCATGGATACGTAATAGCATTTTATTACCTGCACTATTATTTTAGTTTTCGCAGCAGTAGACCGCGAAGGGAGGAATAGACACGTGCTAGAATATAACTAAGAGGGTCAGTTACCCCTAGAATATTGCATGAATTGGTCCCTAATCACTTTGACGCTACAAATAACGTTTTGAAACGGAAAAACAACATGTTATATTAAATAATTTTCGCGGTATTTTCATCGGCGGCAAATATACCACGATATGGCTCCCATTATCACGATGGTATTAATTATTACCATTTTATAATTGGAAATGTTATTGAAAGTTACCAAAATGTATACTACAAATAGTTTGAGTAGTCGGCCCAGTTTCGAATCTTGATTTGATCTTATAGTTTTTACAATCTTAATTTTTAATTAAAATCAAAAGCAATTTGGAGTTTTGGAGAAAAAAAATTGAAGCCTGTGGTAATACTATTCTAGTATTCTCCTAATAGCTTTTAAAATATGTTAACATTACTGGTACTGGATAATTAATAAGAAATCTAGGACCTCACATACAAATGGAAAAAATAAATTCGTAAAAAATTAATGACATCCTATGTATATAAATTTGATATTAAATATAGAGAATATTTATTAAAACTCTTTGCTATACATAATAGCCTAATGATGACGCGAAGTAGTATAGTATTTTGTCACCTGCGGCTAAAACATAATACATCAATTTAAAAATACCGCATTACCGAATTGACGCCTCTGGAAAAATGCCGCCCGAAGCTCCTGCTCTGCTAGTTCAAAGTTCTACACTTTTTGTTTCGTTTTAAAATTTGAAAGCGATTAATTGGTAATAAATATCTAAAATTGACATAACCTGAAAAATTGGTATACCTGCTATGTAGGTGAAATCATTATTATCGAAAATATTCATCACGGCCTTGTATATCTTTCTAGAAAATTGTTGAACTATTATTAAAATTAATTATATTTGAAATACCACCAGGGTACATTCTAGTAACCGAAAATTTTTTCAGGTTCTATGATCGACCCGTTTGAAGAGAATCTAAACCGGACCAGAAGTTTTAAGTTATAAAAAATGTAGACAGTTTAATTCTACAATAAAATAGAAGAGTAGAGAACAACTGCGTATCCACCTTAATCTTTTGTTTTTGAATAACAAAGACAACATAAATTTAATAATTCTATTGATTTTTCAAAAGTTGTGGTTTCGATTTGCAATTTTTTGGAAGAAAGTTCGGCGTATACTCGCGAATATTCATCACTGATTTTCTCGCAGGGATTTTACATGATTATGCGCTTTATTGCTTTATTTATAAAAAAAATTAATACTTCAAACTGCGTACCTATAGTTATTAAAATTTAAATATCTGAATAGGCAATTACCTATTGTTGAAAGCTTAAGAAATGGTTTGCATTTTTACAACCTCACTCATCAAAAAATTGGGATTGGTTAATTGTGAAGCTATCAACGAGCTTCAATTGTCTAAGCTGTATTTAAGGTTTAATGAAAATATAAAAATTTCATTAAAGACAAAAATCGTCAAGTATTTTAAAAAATAACAATTTCAAAATTATCCATATAATGCTATCCTCACTCACTCATCAGAAAATCGGTGATTTAGAATACACCTTAGAATACACCAACCAACAAACTTGATTTCTTGAAGCAGTAAATTAAGATATCACCAAAATGAAAATTCCAGAATTATCCAGGATCAGTGGTGTATAGTAAAGTTTTTGTGGGCCTATTACTCAAACTACTCACAGGCCCCAATATTTGTTCTTATAATAATAACAATATCAACAATCAATACAATGACCTTAATTGTTAGGTGCATATGTACCTAGCAGTTGGAAAAAAAAGTTAAGTAAACCGGGAGGTCAAAATTTTTAGAAAACTTAGTTTCTATAGCCCTAATTTAATCATATCGACTGTTTTTCAAAAATCTATCACAGATTTTTGAAATCTCGTTTGCAACGAAAATTTCATATTCTTACTCTTTTATAGATCTCCCTGGAATTTTTTTTAAATTCCCTTGTAAAACACTACACCTTTTCCAGCAGTAATTTAAAAAATCGTCAACCGTTATTGAGATTTTTCAATTGATATTCTGAAGTCGTCAATCGTAATTCATATTATTTGTCAATTGATGTTTATAAGCAGTCAATTTCAATTTAGAAGCCGACAAATGAAATTTAGAAAGCGTCACATGAAAATTAGAATGCACTGTAACAGTGGCCCTTTTCCAGTCAGATTAAGGTTTTAATAAAAACCGATTTATTATTTTATTTGTTATCTAAATATATAAAAGAGCTTGTCTGCGTGTTTACGTGTTTGTTCGCTATACGTTCCTAGACCCTTGGACCGATCTCAACCAAATTATGCACAGTTATTTTGTAGGTCCAGGCGCAACTATTCGTGCATAAATGGAGAAAAAAATTCGAGCGGGTAAAAAAGTTATTCGCTTTTTTCGATAAACCAAATCACAAGTCTTGCAAACAAAAAATTTAATTTGTCAAAAATTGAAATATTCTAACATACTGTCAGTGATTCAAAATACTGTCAACAGATGGCGGGATGGCGGCTTTAATTCGAAAAATGAAAACCACTAACAAATTAATATATTAGAATTTAGTAATTTCAACGCTCAAAATAATACAAATAATTACAAAGAACAGAATGCCGCGAATAAGACCGGATCACTTTAGGTCGCAGAACTCGCCGGAATTGTGCAAGAAGACTAAGAAATGTTACGTTGAATACTCATCGAACTGCTTTCCCGGAAAGTCCGAAATTGTGCAAAGTTTGATTTGAGTTTCTTGAAATTGAACCGGCACTACACGGTAAATTTTCAAAAATGAAGAACTTTTAACGATCAAATTGTTGTAAAAATTGTTGTGACATCTTAAAATGTCGGCTCCAACGAATTCTATCCGTTGACGGCGAAATATTTGAGATGGGGGTTCGGGGGCGACGGAGAGAGAGCAAAAACCATCTCTTCCGACTTCCCAAAAACAAAGAATTTTTAAATTGCGTTTTTTTGAAAATCTGCAGCAATCTTTCGAAACTTGGAAATTTTAGCATCGCAATACGCGAGGTATCAAATTGTAAGAATTAATTCATAACGCGACGATGTAATTGGTTCAATATTTGACGTGGTAAAAGGGCGAAATGATTTCTGCAATTTGGAAAATAAAAAATTATTTTTGCCTTTAATACGTCGAGGAGACAAATATAAATCGAAAATGTCGAATGAAATTTTCTCGATTTGGTTTTGCTTTGCAACGAAAATACACATTTTGCATATTTTAAATTTTGCCCGAAATCGCCTCTGATTTTGATTTTCAATTTTGACGACGACACTAATTTGCAAATGCTGCCGTTATTTGTCGTTTTTCGTCAACCGTCGTCATGTGCTAAATTAAAGACCGTTAATAACCGTATCCGAAGCTCCGATTGCTTTTTCTAAATTATCCGTCGTTTCTTTGTGAGAGACCCATTTAAGTGAAAATTGTGTAAAAACTTTGGACGTATGTAGCGCTCATACATGGTGACGGATCTATTATGGTCCGCCCTGTGAGGCCGAAGGCCGAACAACTATGGCCTTCGCGGATCTATTATGGTCCTCCCCCTGTGACATAAATTATTTCACAATAGTTTAAACAAATTTTTAGCGAATAACTTAGTGACCGACTGGCATAATATCTTCCATTGATAAGGCTGTTGCATGATGTATTGTGCAATGTTGCGCAGCACGAGCACAATCGCATCCATTCACGGTGTCCTTGGCCCGATCTATTATGTCCTCTAAGTGGGCCTAGGACTTTTCGGCGCAGCCGATTCGGCGTCGCCCTTTCGGCGTACACCCGATTCGGCGCCGCCGTTTCGGCGCGAGACTTATTCGCCGCGAGCCCATTTCGGCGCGACCTGATTCGGCGCAAAGACAATTCGGCGCAAGGACAATTCGGCGTGAAATGATCTTCCTGTTCATTTTAATGTATGCAATTAATGTATGGTATATCACAAGAAGGGGGCCATAGATTTTTGTACCAACCAATACAAATCGCTAGATTTAATATTTTATTTCCCCTGCTAAAAGCAAAAAGATCTATATATTTTGAGTTATTGCTTAATTTTAAAAGCGTTGTTTAATGTTCATTATAGTTCCTTTCATACTTTCCCAAAATTAATTCTCCGGTCGTTTGTTGATATCGCTTAAAAAAACTATTACGTAATTAAAGCAATTACCCGTATACGGGGCCTAGAATTATATTATATTTGATTTTTAAAGTTTAATTTAATATTAATTTAATTAATACATTAATTAAAAAATCATATATTTTAAAATTTATTATTTTAACATAAATAGATATAAATTTCTTTATAAGAACAAATAGTGCATTCGCATTGTTCTAATTCAACTTCAGAATATTTGGTAAATCTCGAATTTCCTGCTTAAAATCCGCCATAAAGGCAATAAACGGAAAGCTTTTGAAAGACCTGCCTAAAATTTGGTAAGGTGTTGGGCGGAATGATACAAGTAGGTACAATAAAATTTGGTAATTGTTCTATCCATAAAATATTCAATTTTTAATGTTTTCAAAATAATATACTATAATTAAATTCTTAATGGAAAATTACTGCATTGTTTCATAATTTTAACCATATATTAAACTTTAATTGGCGTTTGTAAAACTACATACAATCATTAGAACATTAGCTTGAATATGTAATATTTTTTATATACGAGTATGTAGGTGATATATTGTCAATTAAACCACTAAAATTTATACTATTAATTTTTTTCCTTTGATTTATTTATCGTAGAAATCTTTCTAGGTGGTAAATTTTAAAAAATTCAAATTCTAAATGTATAGGTGGCCTAATACTTTTCGCAAAAGCTGTATTTGTAGAACAAAAATGGTTTTATGTGCAAATTATGGAATTCAATAAATTTTAAGAAATATTGTAAAACATTTGCGTTATGTTGCACTTTAAGTAATGAATCTTTAAGTGTTAATGTTTTATTTTTCATTTGTGTGATGGTACGGCAAAGCACGATTGGAGAAAACATCTATGCATAAGGGAAAACCAAAAATGTATCCAGGTTACATCAAAACATTAAAATAAAGTAAACAGGCATAGCGAAACTTACGAACGGGTTTGCGCCTAAATGGGCTACGCCGAATCATTCTCACGCCGAACCGTCCTCACGCCGAATCGTCCTCCCGCCGAAACGGTATTGCGCCTAACTAGCTACGCCGAATCGGCGACGCACAAAAGTCCCATTCCCCCTCTAAGTAGACCAGTCTTTGTTCCCCAAGATTAGGTCCTGCGACATTGGGAACTCGAATGTTGCTTTTGGCTTCTGCTTTGATTTTCGATCAAATATACTCCATGGAATTTAGCATTGGAGAGTAAGGTCCAAGTCGCAACAGAGTTGCTGTCGTCCCAGTAAAGACCGTTTCTAGTCTTGAATGGCAAGGCTCATTGTCAACACGAGTATTAAATCGGACAGCTGATTTCCCATATCTTGCCATAGTTGCAGTAATGTCCTTACCCAATTACATGAAGTAAATGGACCTCTTCTACGTTCCATAGCTACAACGCCAGCCACAAAAACTGCTCCAATTAAATGAATGTTAAGACCTCTTGAAACTGGAAGTACTTGAGCAGCTCTGTAACCAACCCTTGAACGGCCCTGTGTTTGCCGACAAAACAAATTAAAATTGGTTTCATCCATCTAAACAATTTGCCTCTCTTGTTGTATGTTGTTATTGAGATTTTGAACATATTCAGCACGTTTTGTTTTGTTGTCGAGTTAATTCATAGTTATTGGTTCAGTGTACACTTTTTTTACAGTATACAACTTACTTTGTAGGTACTGTGATGTTTTCTTCTTTTACGTATTGGCAATTCGACGGAATGAACAAGCTACAGGTATAACGTCAAGTGAAATTTGAAATTACGAGAAATCAGGGCAATGTGACGAAAAGATAGCATCGTCAAATAATTATGATGATAAAATTTATGTAAAAAAAAAAATGTGTTAGTTATTAAAATTTGTTAAAACTAGGTTAAATAGGATTAGTATTGATTATGAAATAAAAAGATTTTTCTTGAATACACTTGGTGACGGCTTGATGTATAAATTTGAAAAACAATTATCGTTCCAAAATAAACTTAAGATGCATCGAAATATTTCAAATTGACATTTCTTAAAGTGATTATGTGTCCAATGAACAATTCCCTAAAACAAACATTTAATTAAATCAAAATTTAAAAGTGGCAAAATTTTAAACAAACTCACCAACCAATGGGAGACAATCAACATCACCAAAAACAAACTTGCCTTGAAAGGTAACAAAAATCAAGTTACTTAGTAACGAATGTTATTTACCTTAGAAACGTAAATTGATAAAAGTTGTACGCACGTGGAATTTTGTGCGGTGATAAAAAATGAAATAATTTGTGAAAATAACCAAAATGTAAGGTTAATAAATGTTGTTATATGCTGAAAAGGCAAATTAAGATAAAGTGTGATAAAAATTAAGACGACACTTACCAAAATAAAATTTGTATGATGGTTGTGAAATAATTTAGATGGTTTGTGGAATTTGGTTGATTTTTGTTGAGAATATAATTGAATGCAGTAAAGCGAGGTAAAAATTGGAACAACTTATGTGTGGGAAGCCGATTGCGCAATTCGTAAGAAACAGTATGACAAACTTTACATCGGTAAGCGAAATATGATTTATTTAATAGTGCGGGAATTTTGAAAACATTAAAATACGGAAAATCTTTTTATTCATTCGAACTTTATTTAGATTTAGTTTAGTAATAGTAAAATTGTTAAATTTAAATTTACATAACACATTTTTAATATTTTATTGTCTCCATGACAACGATTTACAAAAATTTATCATTTAATAATAAAGTCACTGTTGCCATGATAAATTTATTATTGAATTTAAAATCAAGTTTACATAAGTTTAAAATTACGAATCTTGTTCATTCTGGAGATAAGCAGATGCAGTAAAGGAAAGTTTAACAACGATAAATAATTTCTTTCATAAAAATAAGGGCTAGCCGTGGTTAAGTTATCATTGTGGAATAAGCATCCAGGTAAGGGCAATTTGCATTGTAAGTGTTAATCACATAATAATTAAGGCACGATAACATGGCATATTTATTTGGTGCTCAACGTAAGGACGATCAAGGGCAAGGATACATTACAGTACTTCTCTATTAAGCTTGACAAGGATACCGATTGATGGAAATCGCGCATCACATTTTCTTTTATTTGTTTCAATGCTATGCTGCTTTCGTCTTCTACCCATGAAACAATCACATCGATTTGATCTTCAAATGACTGAAGGCTTAAAATCTCATAATGACTGTCCGCGGGCAATATCGGAATATCATCATTTCCCTAATCGTTACGTACGATTATTCAACTCGTGCGATGTATCAGCCAATGAATTAGCTCTATTTCACGACTGTATTATGTAATGGTAAAAGTTTATTCGAACGGCACGAAGCTTCCCGAAAATATGTCACCGAACTGCTATCAACCGGTAACAGCCCTAAGGTTCTGTCACCGGATGTGACGTCACAATTAAATATTCTAAATTTTTCTATGTGTAATGCATGTTACTCGGAGTAAAATATTTAGAAACACTTCGCACTTTTATTCGGTGAATGATTGTATTATAACAGCACTAGGGAAGTGATAATATTCGAATATTTTCAATAATAATAATAATAACAAGCTTTATATGCATAGGATTTCTCCTATTTATTCTCATAATAAACATTAACGATTGCCTGACGACAGTCAGAACGACTGTGAAAGGGTGATATACAGAATATTTGTTTGACAAATATTAGGTGTTTTGTCCTTTGACGTCGGGCAACAATCGAGTATCATCACTTCCCTGTGGCAGTTATATACAAATATTCGGGATATTTCGCTCTGACAATCATCACGCAATATTTAAATTTTATCGAAGCCCTAGGTTTGTTATATAAGATTATTCAGTTCGTGCCGGATGTCAACGAATGGGAATGCGTCATTTAATGCCTTAGATCTAGGTAATAGTTCATTTGAATGGCACAAAGCTTCACGAAAACCTGTCACCGACTGATAACAGCTTTTGGACTCGGTCAGCATATGTGACGTCACAATCTTTTTTTTTTTTTCATATGTAACGCATGTTGCTCGGAGTTAAAAACAACACTTAGAGTTTTATTTGGCGAATAGTAGATCCAAACAGAGGGCCTTAACCCTCCCTTCAACGGTGGAAAAACCTAAAGTCCAAGAAAGATGGACAGAGTTGTTTATAAAAAGCAGCATTAGGGCTATAGAAGAAGAAGAAGAATACATCAAATAGAACTTAGGCTTTGATGAATATTTGATCATAGCATTCTGATTACCGCGCTCAGTTATTTTACGAATGATTTCCGGAGGCATTGAGTTTTATTCTATATAAAATTAAAACTTTAAAAAGTTAACTAGGTAATTAAATGAACAAACGTTAAATAAATAAAATGCTGTTCTGAGATAACGGCAAGCACTGCTGAAAGTTTATGTTATAAAAAATAATTTTATTCGTTTAATTAAAGAGTTAATTTTTTTAATTAAGTAGCCTTAGAATTGTTACACACGATTATTCATCAAGTAAATGCTCTAAAAGTGTTGTTTTTAGCGACATTACTTTTAAAATTTGTTTACCTCCGTGCATCATGCATTGCACATCAGAAAAAATTTGAATATTTAATTTTGACGTCACGTTTGGTGACAGAGCCCTAGGGCTGTTACCGCTCGCTAAAAGGTTTTCAGGAAGCCGCGTGCCGTTCGGTTGAAACCAAGGAACCGCGTTCTTATTGGTTGATAGATACACAGATACACAGCACAAGGTGAATAATTGACCAATCGATATTCGGAATATTGCCCTTCGATACGAAGCATGGAATATCGTGACACGAAGATGGGCCAACGAAGTTATAGGCAGCATAGTCGAGCAAACCGTAAAACCGTCTGGAATAGAAGCCGATGAAGAAACATTACAGAGAGAACCATCCATACTGCATCAGATAGTCATATAGGTCACGCACTTCTGTTAATAAACAGGTGCTTATGAGAGTTTTTTTAAATTTAATTTAAATACGTATATATTTTTCCATGTGTACTAGCGATAGAAACCACAATACGCGTCGTGACTCCTGAGGTTCACTTCTTTTCAAATATACAACGCAATACCGAATACCATACCTCTATTATAGTCTCAACCGTTTAGAATTTAAAAGACTGATCACGATGCTTTATTTCGAAGCTGTTTGAAGACTGAGTAGGTAATGAAGGCTTACGCTTATAACAAACGATATTGTCATCCGGATTACTGCATTTTCCAAACTAGTAACAACTTTTCCAGGAGTTCAGATTTTTCAGCCAAAAGTATTTTATTGTCATGACACGAATAATGAAACTTAGTCAGAGCACCCTGATTCTTAAATCAGTAAATACCAATAATGTCATTGGAACAGAAGGTTTTGACCGGAGAGTTATTAAATTATTATGTAAATTGCTTGCTCATTAAATCGTCTCTCTTTCAACGACCTTGAGTTCCATAACGTGTTTTGTTGAAATTTTCTCTGAAAGCGTTAAGTCCAATATTTTCGGCCTACCCGTTCCTTGCAAAAATAGCTTTTCCGAGAAGGTACAAACGGTAAATAGCATACTCAAATTAAGTACTCAACTTATTGCCAAAAGCGAATCATAGAAAAAAATTTATTTTTGTATCCCAAGACAAAGTTTTAAGTTAATTACAATTTTATATTTATATAGCACATTTTATTACGTACTTTAAATATAACTTGAACATTTTTTATGTTTATTACATCAACGCCATTGAAGATAACCCAAGTGAGTTAACAAGTTTCATCTGGGTACCCACCTAAGAATGTAGAATCTCAATATCATTAAGTTTAACCTTGAAAAGTATTAAAAAGATTTGTTCTTTGGATTACTGAGGAACTACAAGGGTGGAGTTACAAATCTTACCTACCTGTATGATTTATATTAAAATTAAGAAAAACAAACTTTGCGAGATATTCAAAGTTTTTCGGAAAATTGGGTTTGAAATAATTTCATGTGCAGTTTACGTATGCTTATCAGGGTGAATTAAAAATTGTAAGTTAAGATGTTCCAAGGTTTAAAAAAATATTCGATTCGGTTAGAGTAGTTGACCTCACTTTTGAGAGGTACCCACTGTCCACCTTATCCGATTCAAAGGATCCGCCTATGGTTTTTTTGATTACTCGAATATATAGTTTAGTTTTAAATTCATTCATCAAATAAGTTACTTTATGACGCTTCAAAATGGACTACAGAAATATTTTCAAATTATTAAGGGAGGAACCGAATAGAAGAAGAATTTTTGTAACATTAAAAAAAAATCTGGTATGAAATAATAAATTTAATTAATTTGGGTTAAATAGATTTTAGAATTTTAAATGGGTCCGAAATTATTAATGATTATGAAGGTACCAATTACGTTAGGCGAGAGGCTGTTTAAACCACAATTTTTCCTTTAATCCCTCCAGACATGAGAATTTATATTAGGTTGCCATAGTAGCGTTATGTTTTTCTTACAATGCATATTCGCTCGTGCTCAATTGTTACAGACTTTGAAGACCCTTCTTGGCATAATCTTGAACGTTGAAGCAGATGTACCACAGCAACCCCCTTGTATAATTTTCTTTTCCTTATACGTTATCAAGCGCCATATTCATACTACAGGTATGAACATAACGTTTATATTGGATCACCCGCCAAAACTTCCGATCTTCAGGTAGTTCCGCATTTGACACAATTGAGAGCAAAACGAAAAACTTCCTGATGATTTCTTTTATGCAGTATAGTATAACATGTCACCTGTCATTCATTTCACTTTTATACTCTTAATTTTCTACTTCTACTTTGGAACGGTTAACGCTTTTATTCATTTAATTACAATTGAAGAAATCTCAGTCCGGATTAAATTTAAAATAAAAGCGTTGACGGCAATTTGAATAAATTAGCATTTAAACGTTGAAACAAAAATTTGACATGTTATTATCTTCTTAGGTTGGTATGGTATAGTGAGACATCCTTCTAAGGTAAACGTAAAAGTAAATAGATACAAGAAATCAATTATTTGTTTACAAATTTGTAAATGTTGTATTGTCTTGGACTGCCCATCGACTTCCTAGTAGAGATACAGCTGATCTGAAGAACCTTGTATTGGATCTTAGAACTTTTCACATTTTAAGATTGGAATGTGGTTTAACAAGAGACTCGAACCCCGCTGCACCCTCAATTCACTCATTCTCCCGCGGTCGCTGTCGCGCAAAGTTACAGCTGATTACTTTACTAGGTTGTAAACATTGGCACAATAGAACAACTTTTTGAGTTATGATCGTTTTGGAATAGAATTACAGGTGAATTGATTTTTGACCACCTCCATTTATTTCGTCTTAGCCCTTAGGATTTGTAACGAATTTTATATTTCATCGTAGATCACTTTAATCTCGGCCGTTGAAGGTTTAAAAGTCCATTTACTGAAAGCGTCATTATGACAATTGGTTGTCAGTTTGTCTATGGTGGTATCCCTGTGTTCACCTCCTTCGGAATGACATGACACATTTAATAATTAAAAAAAACGGAATTGTTTGGGAACCACTGCGTTAGATACTATATGCATATAAACGTTTATATTCAACCTGTTAGTAGTTGCATGAGAACTAGAATTGTTTTGGTTTTATCTTGCTCCTACACATGCAATTATGTAATTTTACTTATTCACTCTCAAGAATGTAGAGTCTTCGAGTAGCGTTCTATTAATGAAAAATAAAATGCAATAAACGCACGTTACATCATCGTATAGTCGTATACCATTAACAGCTCTCGACAAATTAACTGTCAACTTCTATTTAATTAACTTCACGAATAACTTGTTTTCCAAAAAGTTTTCCCGAAGCTTAATCATGCAACTCGATCGTCCGATTAATTCACCAAAATAATTGGAATAAAACGCCAGAATTTTCTTGGGGTGTCTGTCACATTTTTTTATCAAGGGCAAGAAAGTGTTAAAGTGTAAAGAATTTAGAAAATAAAAACTAGCGTGAAATTTAAACTAAATTAGAAAGGGTAATAGGTATACATATAAGCCTAACTAAAAATAAAAAATAACTTTTAATCGGTATTCATTGAAAACCATTGTAATAACAAAGGAACACTTAAAAAAAGTTAAAAAAACTAAAACTTGTCAGGTATTTTTATAAAAGCGTTGTTTTTTTTATAGTGGTGATTCTGTATGGGCACCA
The DNA here is from genome assembly GCA_932274525.1 of Podabrus alpinus. NCBI lineage: Eukaryota > Metazoa > Arthropoda > Insecta > Coleoptera > Cantharidae > Podabrus > Podabrus alpinus. The sequence continues at coordinate 46,237,061 of OW026455.1, read as the reverse complement.
AAATTAAAATGAATGATTTGTAAAATGAACGCTAATGAATCTGACCCCGTTTTTATCTATTATTTAGTTGTGCTTGTTGTGAATAGAAAATTAGACGTCTCAAATAGTGCACAAAAAATAATTGTGGTACATTCAGTGATATCGGCGTTCTCTATTATATTCGTTCAGGCTGAAACATTTTTTTAATCTCTGGATTCGGATTCATATTTTTAAATTAAAATTAATAATAAATTCCATATAATAGAATGCAGGGTATTAGAATAGGAAAAACCGTTGTTCCCGAAAAACTGGTCTAAGAATATTACTTTTTGAACGATTTTAACGATTCCATGTTTCCCAAATTTTTTTCCGTAGTTTGATAGTTTTTTTTCCAAACCCAATTTTATCCTCGTATGGGTTATATGGGTATAACTTGTGCAAATCATTTAGGTTTACATACTATTTAGTATATTCAGTGGCGGATGCTGCTTTTTTGGGGCCTGAGGCTAATCTTTTTATGGAGCCCCTAACAAGAGGTTCCATAATATATGGAAACAGTTAGAATAATGACGGAGGACACAAAATTTAAATAAATAGGAAAATACACTTCTTTCTTTACTTTGCAAATATTGTAATGCTATTTGTTTATATAAATAAATCACTTGTGGGGAGGTGTGAGTAAAATAAATCGAAAGTGGTTATAAGAGTTTTCTTCCATGATTGCAGGGAAAGCCGACGTTTTTATTAGTTTTCATTTCATTCTATAATATCGGATAGCAAACTTTCGGCAGTTTTCGAAACACCCATTGTAGTTTAAAAGGTTATCCAGATGGCGTTACTAAATTGATGGTAATATGGTTATATAACCAAAAATAAATAATTGTCACAACTGGAATTTTTCCTTCTGCAAGTTACCGAATTCTAATGAGATTACGTTGGCTTAAATTTGATGTAGATATTGTCATGTTCTGTTCATCATATGGGGGGGGGCTGTTGTAATTGGGTTAATTTCTGGTAGAATGCTCATGACTGGATATTCAATTAAGGGACCATCATGACAATTAGATATTTACACCTGTATCTTCTTGGTACTTCCGAATGATGAACTGGTTGCATCAACAATCTGAAAGACTGTATACATTGTACCACAAAATTTTTACACAAAATTTTTGTATACACAAATATTTGAGAGAATGTTATAAAAAGCAAAAGAGGGTTTATTTGTTTTATTTTAAGAAAGTCTTGGGAAGAAATTAAATAAAATTAATTTATTTGTAAAAGTATAGGTAAAAATTAATGATAAGTGTTTGCGTTAAAACAAATTAGTGCGCGGGCTTACGGACAATTTTGGTGGGATATGAAATGGATAAGGAAGCGTAAAGAGACTCACGGTGTGTCCGCCGAGACGTGAGGACGGAGATTCAGAATACGTCAGTGGAGACGTAAAGACGTAATTTTGAAGAAAGTTGAATTTTGGAAATTGTTATTAATAATTTACTTATTAAGTTGAGAATTATTAATTGTTGATTGATGATTCATGAAGTGTATGAAGTGATAAGAAGATTGATAAAAGTTTCGATTGATATTTTGAAAGATATTTGGAAAATTTTAGTGACCGCTGACAAATTTCATATGGTTACGTTTTTTTTGATGGTTATGTTACTGATTATTAGAAAATTATTGAAGATTATCATTTTATGGACTTACCTGAGCGTTTATCCTAAGAGACGAAGAAATTCAATTCATCATCAATCCTGTCTGGAATTTTCACGGTATGGAAATTGGATCCAATCGCATAGTCATCTCCACGCTGATTGTTCCGCTACATATCCTACACATCGATGGTGCACGACGGTATAGACTTCGGTAAGCAAAATTTGTGTCGACGAATTTTAATAACATTTAACGATAAAATAATCAAGTTCGCGCGTGAATTTAAATACGGGGGGATTTATAAACTTTTCTTTAATTATTTCTGTAAATTTAATTTGTTCCTATTTAATGAAAATCAATCTTTTGTTTTTTAATAATTATATTTGTTTAATAAACTACAATATTTTGTTTACAAATAATTACGTTTGATTTAATTTAATTCTACAGCAGTGAAGACAAGATTAAGCAGGTGTAAGATACAATAAGTTTATTATTTTTCTTTTCCGCAAGGTTACTAAATTAAGGTGACTTACATGAGCATTTTGACCAAATTGATGGACCCAATTTTCGACCCGAAATAACGAGTTTTCATGCAGGCTAGTCGAGGCATAATTAAATTAAGTGCCATTAATATTCTCCCGCTATATAAATCAAATTTTGAGCTTTTACAGTAGCAATACATGGCAATATATTTGCTTTGGCCCAACGCTCTAAAGGGTTATGAGTGAGGTTTTCGACCCTCGATGCACACCGCGACTTTCGCAATGAAGGCCTTATTGGAATTAGGGCTCGTCCATAAAGGAAGTTCGCACCCCCCCCCCGCATGAACGGTCTATGGTTACAAATAAAAGACCCCCCTCATTTGTTTAAAATCGAACTTGACCTTTAAACTAAAAAACCTATTCATTAATTTTTAATGTTTTTAAAATTTTTACGGATATAATAAAAATTGGAATTAAACGAGCAAGAATTTAGGTAAACTTTATTTGACTATCCCAAAAATGGGATTTTTATGCGGACGTCACATTTGTCCAACCACCCCGCTCAATGATTATAGTTGGTTACATTTTGTAAACCCCTCCTACCCCCCAGGCGTTGACGTCCTTTGTGGACGACCCCTTAGGGCTTCCATTACGCAGCAATGCACTTTTAGTTCATGTAATTCTTTGTTTGTATTGGTATTCGAGCCGTTTATTCTGCTTCCAATTTAGTAGTGCCACTTGTTGGTAACGTTTTGAACTTTACCAAAGTGTTTCCAAAACTTTCGTAACCGGGCGATAGAACCTCTGGGTGGAAAGAACCTGAATCATCATCATTATCGATTTATATTTATAATGACTTAAATTTATCTGTACGTATGTCTGTTGTAATGATAAATTGAGTTGAAGATCCGTTCCCTCAGTGCGGCCTTTAGACCGCACTACCATGATGACAATCAAGCACTTCTAGAAAAATAATGAATAAATAAATGAGAAAATAATTAGAACCACATCAATAGTCGGTGCCATAACTAGTTTTTTTGTAGCCTGTGTAAGGTTTCATTTTTGGTCTTCTTAAGTTTTTTAGGAAAAACGCCGCAGGCGATTTTTCAAGAATTTTCAAGGTCGAACGCATTTAAATTATAAGTTACACATTAACAATAAATTAAATTTACAGTTGATCAGAATGGACATTAATTTTCTGTCGGACTAATTTTAATTTTTTAAATTAAACATGGTTTAATACATTTAAACATAACTAACTCTTTTAAATATATCCAAATTCCGACACTTGTGATGCGATAAATCCGAAATTTTTTCGTTCTTCACAATTAATTATTATTTCACAAATTTAATTTACGCTTTTATGATGTAGGTATGTGTTACAATCACAAGCAAATATCAAAATTGTTTCTTGAAATCCTCAATTTTAAAGAAAGAATTGATTTATTTTCTTACAACGGAAATGTCAAATAAAACACTGATGTTCAGAAAACAATATTTTTCAGTACGGAAAAGATAGTCAGTTATGGCTTAAGGTACTGATCAATCATTTGAATTCCATCTGGAATTGTATTTATTGCCCGTAATACAGGTATTTTACCCCTATGGTATTTAAAATTGTGCTCTAATGTCTATAGACGTAATAAATGTACTAAATACATACACCTTGTTAAACAAGGCGGAACTCGCGTTAGCGGCAGTCCCTAGGCTTCTACACAGCTACCTTTCTAGTGTGAAAAGTTGTTAGCGAGTTATTTTTGGTCGCCATTATAATGTAATAATATCAGATAATAAGATAATCTGCACTAATTAAATTTTTGCGGTTGGAATTTATAATTTACTATTTAATTGATATAATAATTAAACTTTTCCATTCCTTTCGGAACTTTGCTTCCCTGTAATGTACGGTCTGTTTTTTTGAGGTGGATCAATCCTCTTCTGTCTTTTATTTACAACGCTTTTGCGTTTTCCCCCAAACCATTTTAGCAATTTTAGTGCATGTAATCCATTTATTCCGTTTCTTAAAAAATCATATAGATTTGGAGGGAGGTAGTTACTTCTTTACCCCCCACCTGTTTTCGCCAATGCCTTCAGATGTTTATTAATTAACCAGTTAATTTTTAGAGTTCATTTTAATATGCAACTTGAATAGTTAAAAAATTATATGTATTAAAGAATAACAACAAGCTTTGGTTGTTTTGCAAAGGTTGAATTCATCTAATAAGACGTCTCTTTAAATCAGAACACCTGCGTATTTTATGTTGTAACGGTACTTTTGTCGTTACATACTCAGTTATTCAATTCTCCTAATAATTTTTCTTTTCAACTATTTCAATTATTCAGTCCGAGTAATATCAACGCACTCGGTATAAAGGTGGATATAGGAGATAAGAACGACACGGCGACTCGAGGCTTTTTGGTTTGGTTAGCGTAGCGATAGCACGCATTTTTGAAAAACATAAGTTTCGTGACGAATATTTCGATTGATAAACCACAAATTGGGCCCGAATCCTTATTATGCGATTGTATGGTCTAGCTACCGGTTTTTTGAATTGACGTAGTGAATGTGGAATAGTTTCCTACCGTATATTTTGGAAAATTTTGACAATTTTAAATACAACGAAAATTTCGAAGTCGCTATTGTTGATAAGAACACTTTAGGCTGTTGATACCATATTATCTAGGTAATAAATACCAATTGATTTCCCATATTTTTGGAAAGTGGCTTCCATCATTGTTACTGATTAGGAATCCGGATTGGAGGATAGTGCTGGTTACACCATTAAATCTGTCTTTTATCAACTGGATCAACACTGGGAAATTTTCCATTTAATATTAATTATCAGTTGGCTGTGTTTTTGATATTTTGAGTAAGGCTGTAGTATCTACTTTTGCTACTGATTTTTTACATCAATAAGCTTAGTCGGATATCTGTTGGTTTTGTTTGCTTGTGTGTGCTTGCTGTTGTAGCGATTTTCATCAATAAGTGGCCATGATACTGGGAATCCGAGATAGGGCTCTGTCACGGAGTTGCAGTTTGCATCAAGCAAACGTTTATTTCATTGATCCAGCTGTGAGGTAAGTTGCACATTTGTATTCATTATCAGCTTGTATCTGACAACATTAAGCTTTGCTTTATATACCGCACTCCATAGCAATTTGGGCTATTGCCAGTAGCAATTTGTTTATGCTGGGGCCTTACTTCAAAATAGTTAAAGGACCTTCAGTCCAGACTTGTTACTTTAGCCTTCAGCAATAGTTTTGTTTGGGACCTTTATGGTCCGTGAGAGACACTCTCACCACTGTATCTTGTTTGGAAATTGCTTAACCAAATTCTATTTTTTCCTGGTTTTCAATAAACATCCCTTCATCCTTACTGTGTGTTTTATTCAGGCCTGGCGCCTGTTGAGCTCTTTCATTTTCAGCTGGGCACTGCAGAATACTTCAGAAGTAAATAGTGAGCGTAGAAAAGAACCCACGAAGATTGCTAAAATCTCCCACGCTCTCGGTCTGTAATTCGGAAAGAATACAGCTACGCCGCCTTAACATCGAAGGCATAAGAGGCTGCCTTGTCAATAGTACTTAAAGTTGCGACAATGTATGGGTGAATCCATGTCAAATCAATCAACGTACTTATTTTATAATGTATAATGTAAACGGGTCACTTTAGGGCTAAACAAAAACATACGAGTCCGTTTATTTGGCATAATTTAGAAATGTACCAAATTTGAGCAAAATCGAAGAGGGTCCTGAAAATACTTCGATTGATTTGATATTTATGGAATTACCCATGCATACGTATTTTATTAAAGTGTTTCGATTTATGACCAAGATAATTCATTTTGATGTCACTCCTAAACCAAACACGTGCCCACTCTAAAATTTGGTATATAAGTAGCCAAAAGTATAATAAAGATAACATCCTTTTTTGAGAATGTTAAATTATTACTTTGTTTTTGCGGGAGGGGCACTCAAAGTGAAAATTTGATCAGGGCCCCCATTTGGCGACTTTAATTATATACACAAAAAACTCACTAAAAAGGCATATTCAATATCTTCAAAATTTTCATATAAAGTTAAAAAAGGTAAGATGGTATAACTCAAAAATTTTTTTGGAGATACGACTTCCCAAAAGTTCTAATTTTCAAGAAATATTTGTTAAAAATTGTAAATGTTATTGTTTTTTATATAGATCCTGTAGATAAAAAGGGTCAGTTGGCAAACTTGGTGATTATTGGGGCTTTCTTCGATCAATATGTTACTATTCCGGTTTGTGCCCGATGTTCAAATTATATTGAAATTATAGGGATTCTTTTCTAATTTTATTTTTGAGTTATTGCCACGCAGACCTCATTTTCGCGACACAAGAGCCATTTTTGGATTATACCTAGGACCCAAATACTTGTTAATACGCCACAAATGAAAAATAAAATTAACACGGCCGTTGAGTGCTATATTTTCAAAATTTATGTAATTTTAAATATGTTATTGGAATAAAATATATGTAATTTGCTTTTCTGAAAAATGTTTGTTCTTAAATGTTTTCCTAAATATCAGCCAGACGGATTTTAACGGCGCGGCGGCTGAATGTAAGAAGACGACTGGTCTAAAAGATTTGCTATCTTTTCATGTTAATAAATAAGTATTTTTGCTGTTGCAACGTAAAAAACTTGTATGCCATTATTTCATTTTTTTAAATCACAAACTTGTATTTTATTTGTACTTACTAAAGTAAGTCATTCTCTAGATTTCCTTCAACATTTGCCGAATAGGTTTTATAACATTCTGCATTTTTTGTGTAAAATGCCACGGAAATGAGAGAAAGATTTAATAGAATCTTTAACAAAAAGTTAAGGGGTAATGAATGACACTCTAGAAGACACAAAAATAGCATAATTTTAACAATTTTTTATGGCGCTATAGTAAATGCAATAGAAAATCTGTTTAAAGCGGTTTATTGTACATATTTTATAGAATATAGTTTATAATTTTTTTAAAAATATTTTTACAAAATGGCAGCGTCACATCCCAGCAATGGAAACCTCTCTTTACAAATAGCGTTCCGCGGCCGGCAAGATTTCTCCGCTAATTTTTGACGTAGAACAAAAAACAAAAAAAATTTCAGTTCTATATAAGATTATCTAGAGAAGTACGTACGGAAATTAAAAAATATTGATTTTTGTAAGAATAGCGCACGATTGATTTCAAATTTCTATTTTTGATCAAAAATTATGTGAAATATTGTTTAAGATCTGTCAAAGTTATGTTGCCGGCCAATTGAGAAATTGTCATTTTGAGATAGAGCGTTTTAAAGTTTTACATAGCATTATTGAATGAAAATTTTTTATTTACCTCTAATCTGCAATACCTGCACCATACAATAATTGGTCTTCTATGTTAATATACTGCTGTTCTTCTTCATTTCTGGCTGATTTTAACCAAAACCGAGCCTCTTTAGCAGCGTCAGACAGCGATCGCTCCGAGAACTTAATGCGGCGTGCATCAGCTTTCGCACAGAAATTCAAGCAATTGGGCCCAGGATAATTTTAGGGTTAATTTCATATGCTTTATCAATAAATGGCCAATTTGGAATGACAGTTTCGTTACAGTTCTCGCAAAAAATAACAGTTTTAAATCCTAAACCACGTCGTCCACTTTCGCCAAATTTCATATTTGATTTCCAGGTTATAAAATATAATATTACAGGATAAAAATAAAATTTTTTTTAATTTTCGTACCTATTTAGAATTTTTAAAAGTAATAAAGGATGCACTTTGGTTTATTATGGTTTGCCGACAGTTGTAATGCTCAGTACCATAAACTTGGGTAATTTATTGCCTACTTCTTATGCGCTTTAAATGCCTATAGTTCCGAAAATATTCGGAATATCGGTATGAAATTTTAACACATAAATTTTAAGATATTGAACTATTAATTAATGTAAAAAAAAATTTTGCCTTTTTTAAAAATCCTAGTGTCATTACCCCTTAAGAGGTGAAAGCAAGCTGTGAAAAGGTGCAACTCCGACAGAAGATATATTTAATATTTCTTATCCCGTCTCTGTTTAATATATTAATGCGACATTCTGAGAAAATGGAAGAGAACAGCAGAACAATACAAATAACCTTGAGCAATAAAATCAGAAAAGACACACTTTTAAAGTTTTACAAGACGATGGCAACTCTGGTTCTCACATATGGATGCGAATCTTGGGTTCCCTATAAGAAAGACAAATTCAGAATATTGGCCATTTACATGAAATTCCTACGAAGAGTGAAAGGATGTACAAGACGAGATAGAATTAGAAACACCGACATAGGAAAAATCTAAATATCTACGATGTCAGCGAAAAGATACATTGAGGATGAAACGGAAAGATGTGGAAGGAATGATCGACGGTAGAATTCCGAAACAAATTATAAACCACATGAACAAAGAAATGTCGGATGTTCACGCAAAAGATGGAAAGATGTATGAAGCTAATTCATGAAGTGTAGAAGTAGAACTTAACAAAGAGTTGTAAGTCAACTTAAATAATATAAAATTTGGAATATAACAGATTGTAGGGTCATAGGTTCGACTCCAAGTTACGCCCAAATTATTTGTGGCGTGGTTTGGATTCCACGTTAAACTGTAGATCCATGATGTAGTTCAGTAAGTAATAACTATTGTCTAATAATTCGGCCTTTCAGGTTTATCCTGAATGTAAAATGGTTTAATTGTAAATTATATTAAATGTAGCTATAAATTGATAGATGTGTGATTTCTTGAGAAAGATGTCTCACTTATTGAGATTTAATAGTACTTAAAGATATTGTTGTTGAAATTTCCTAATTGTGACTTGATTAAATTGTAAAATTTATAATATAAGAAAGTCAAAGGAACATGAATACGTATTACAATTAAATAAATAACACCAAGTAAATGAACTATGAGACGGTCGCCAGCTTAGCGGTTAAGTGCGTTGCTGCTAATGCTAAATACCTGGTTCAACTCCGGGCTCAGTAAAACTTTATTCTGGCCGTCTCCCCTCGGAAGGCAATGGCAAACCACCGAGGTGTAATCTGCCTGGTACAGCCTCTCTGGAGATGAAGTGTATACACTTCCCGCGGTTCGGAGCCCGCGTTAAGCAGTAGGTCCCCTATGTGTGTGATAATACTTCAAACGTACAACACATGCATAGGAGAGAGGTCGCCTACGTCTGAAATCAGGCATGGCACTTAAAGAAGAAATGAACTAAACTAATATTTTTTACCTTTGATTTTGAACCATAATGGTGGGGGGGGGGGGAAATAATTATGAATAAAATTAAGGTGCATGCTATGATGTAATTCCCAGGTTGGAAGATTACAAAGATACATAGAGAAAACCATGAAATTATGTTGTTGAAACATTTTCAAAATCAATTGTTTTACATTCACAAGACCATATCCGGACTTAAGCGCTAAATTTTGGACATCAATGTAATTTTCTAGGTCAGATGTTTCGGAACAAATCAAAACTAACGACGGTGTCTATTTGTATTTTAATTTTGGGAATTTTTGCAAAATTTATAAATTTTGCTTTAACGTCCATAACTACGCCGTTTAAAGGTTCTTCAAGGTTAAAATGGACGCAACTTTAATAACTGCAATAGAACGTTCAGAAATCATCCATTTTTGATCCATTTTTTCACCTAGATCTAGAATAAGTTTCGGAAGAAACCGGAAGTATGCCCTCCGCGTCATCTAAGCAAAATCTATTTAGTTCCTGACGGCACCTGTTAAAGCTCCACACAAATACGTATTAACATCACTTAACCTTGGAGACTTGCCAAATTTTTAAAATTCTAGACAACATTTTTCTTTTTTACCATGTCAAATATTAAACTAATTAAAATCGCCTTATGAATTATATATTCTTACAATTTGATGCTGTTCGTATTTCAAAGGTTAAATTCCCGAGTTTAGAAAAATTTCATATAGTTTTCTTTTACGAAAAAAACCCAATTTTAAAATTCTTCGTTTTTGGGAAGCCGGTTAAAAATTCTCCACCTAACCTAGATCCAAGTTTGGACCTTTGGTCATCGATCTATGCCGGTCTCATCAAAATCCGTCGCACGGTACGGAAGTACGCGCGTTATCCCGCGGTGAAGGCTTTGCACATTCTCTGCCGCCCCCGAACTGCCATTTCAAATTTCATCATCATCATCTTCACGCGTTAGACTTGTTGTCCGTTACGTCACTCTTTCATTGGTCTCTCCATCTCTTCTTAGGGCGACCAATACTTCTCCTGCCTCGGGGTTTATACTTATAAATCTGCTTTGGTATGCGATGGTTTGCCATTCTCTCAAGATGTTGCTTCCAGCAATTTCTATAGTCGTTGATGCGGTCATTTAGGCTAAAGATGTTTAGTTCGTTCCGAATATCGGTGTTACGTTTCCGGTCAATTCTCTTGTATCCCGCTATAATTCTTAGGAACCGCATTTCCGCACTTTGCAAGCGTATTTCGTCTGCTTTTGTAAGAGTCCACGTTTCGCTTCCATAGGTCACCGTTGGTACTGAAATTGTTTTATAAAACTTCAATGCCGTATTCTGGCTGTAAGCAAGCTGATTCCTCTATAGTTCTCGCATAATGCTCTGTTCCCCTTCTTGAATATTGGGGTTATATTTGCGATCTTCCATTCTTGCGGTATTTTTAGTTGTCTCCAGCAATTGTTCATGAATCTCAGGAGTCTCAGTTTTACTGCTTCTGAGCAGTATTTAAGCAATTCGGCATTTATTCCATCATTTCCCGTTGCTTTACGGTTTTTGATATCGTTAAGTGCTCTATTCAATTCTTCCAGATCTATCCTGTCTACCTCTGCAATCACGTCTTCTACTGTTTCTATTACTTCGTTTTCATTTCAAATTTTTAGCCGGAATTCGATAGAATTCGTCGTCATCGACATTTTAAGATGTCGTCGGTGAAAATCCCACCTCCTATTTGCATTGAAGAAGCATTTTCACAACAATTTTCTCGTTAAGGTTCTTAATTTTTGAAAATTCACCGTGGAGTACCCGTTCATTTTCAAGAAATACCACACAATTTGTGTACAATTTTGAACCTTCCGAGGTTGATTGCCATCTCTTGGACGAAAATTGGTACGACGGTAGGTTCCCATGAATCAACCATTAGAAGAACATTAGAAGTTACGCTTCTCTACGCTCAGAATGTTAAAATAATTGAATTTTAACTTTTAACAGTATTTAGCCAAAACCAAAAATTTAATATAATTCAAAGTGAACAAAAAATGATAAATTAAAATTTAAGAACAAAACTTCCCTGATCAGAGTGGACGGTGTAAAAATCGTCAATTCCCGTGGTTTGCAATCCACGTTAAGCTGTAGGTTCTCTGTTCTCGTCACACAGTTTGAACACGTAACGAGCACAGACAGGGAAATCGGAAGACGGCGTAGAACGTCATAAAAACCAATGTGACATTTTTGATATTGAAGGTTCAACAAATCTTTTACAACTATTTTCCCAAATTTACGATTTTGGGCATAAAGAATTAATTTTTAACAATTAATTCTAGTAAAACTTTAATTTTCGGTTTCTGCCATCAATTAATTAATTATTGAATAAATTATATTACGAGATTTTCATTTTTTGAGTGTCAGAAAATTAATATTTGCCGCGCTAGGGCGCCAAAAAATTTTTACAAAAAACTTGTAGAAATATAAATTATAGAAAATTTCCTCTAACTTAATTTTATTATACAAACTATTTTTATCACAATATGAGCAGGAAGTAGATATTGTTCAAAAACTTATTTTATCGCAATTTTTTTTTAAATCAAAAGTTCGTGGATAAATAACGAAGTTGTAGGTTCTAGATAGTAAAATATAAAAGCACGAGTATGCCATAAATATTTATTTTACAAAACATGGGAAATACATAACTTGATAATTTTTACATCATAACTTTTCATCGTAATATGTGCCGAAAAGCAGATATTGTTGAAAATTTTGTTATTCCACAGTTGAGCTGACAAAAAACTGAGATATGAAAGGCACCTCAAAATCTATAAAAACACCAAATTTTGAAAACATGAGAAAGCTTTCTTAGCAAAACTAATCATAATAACTGGACTAATAAAGAAATGTTAAAAATAGCTAAGGACGTTGGAAATTTGATGAAAATTTATTCAAAACGTTTTAACGATAAATTACAAGGGAGGATAACTATCCCCCCCCCCCTGAATTAAGAAAAACGATTTAATGCACTATTGATAAAAACTTTATTACTTTACTTTTTCTTTTTAATTTACCTCTTCCAGTGGCATAGCTAGCATGGGTGACACCCGGGGCGGATTTCATGGGTGGCATCCCCACCTAGGCTGATGACCTTTTTTGTAGGGATTGCACTCAAGGAAACAACCATGAGGGATAATTTGGGGTCGGGTGTCACCCCCAGACTGGTGAGGTGTCAGCCCCACCTCGGCCTTTTTTTTTTAGAGGTTGAACCTATGGGAAAAGGATAATTTGGGGTCGGGTGGCACCCCTGGACGGGTGGCACCCGGGACGGTCCGCCCCCACCGCCCCACCATAGCTACGCCACTGCCTCTTCCGCACTATTATACAATAATTTGGCAAACTTGGGCAGGATTCGCTCTTGAAACGTTTACGGAAAATTCTCACTATACTAAAATCGAATAGTCTTAAATTCTTTATAAATTAGAAGTTTGCTATTCCTGGAAAAATTGGTCCGAAATTGCAAAAAATTCGGGCAAGCTGAAATGATGTATATACCTATATTTATTTTATCCTAATTATCCTAAGTCCTAATGAACTTTTTTCAAACATTTTTTAATTCCCTTATGGTTTTCTTCCATAATTATGGATTTTAACCTTCCGTGTTTCGGAGGGCACGTTAAGCAGGCGGCCCCCCTGTGTTAATGATTTGCCATCATCTTCTCTTCTTAAAGTACCGTATCCGCTCAGCGAACGTTGGTATTCAACTTGACCGAAGTCAAGATGACTTAACTAGGGAAAGAAATTTAATGGGGTGGTTTCCCGTTGCCTTCCCCATAGCCCACAGATTTATATTGGGCTTGAAGATCACAGCAGTATATCCGGCGCGACTAGGTATAGAACCACGGTTTCCCGCTCGCTAGTCTGCCGGTGTAAGCTTAACGCTACACTGCTGGTGTGCTGGTTTGCCATCATAACAATAAAAAACAGGGTGCAGGCACATCGAAAGGCAAGCCTAGCAAGCTACCTGAGATGTAAAAACCAAACTGCTCATAGAACCAACAGTGCCTTGAACAGAGGTACCATAGTTGGGAAGTACAGGACGTAGTCCTAGATTAAGAAGAAGAAGAAGAAGAAGAACCTTTTAACCGTACTAGCGTAGTTTTTCGCCTATAACTCGCTTAATTTTAGTTTACGGAAAATTATCAGCAGTTTAAAATTGGAGAGGATCATTTGCTCTCTACAAAATTTGTCCATGTTGTAAGTACTATTTTCGAAATAAAAATTACTTTCTGAAAGGCGGAAATACGCGTTTTATCAGGTTGATGCATAAGTTCGTAGCGTGTTTGGTTTCCAAGGTAAGAGTGCTTTGAGAAATATAAATGACATTTTAATTTTTAATGACATTGTATTGTTTTATTGAATACTTCTTGAATTTTTCAATTTGTAGAAAGTTAGGGGTAATTGTTGGCTAAAGGAAATGGACTGTCAAGTGCAAAAAAATGAACATTTCTTACATATCTTTTTGCTTGAGTTTAACCGAGGAGTTAAGGCATCGGAGGCCGCTAGAACCATTTGTGCCGTTTACGGAGAGAACGCCATCGTGGAAAGTAATAATGCACGAAAATGGTTTTCTAGTTTCAAAAAGGGGCATTTTGATATGAATGATTTTCCACGTTCAGGGAGATCATCCAGCTTCGATGAAGACCGATTAAGTGCTTCAATTCGTGATGATCCACGTCCATCAACTCGGGAATTGGGCAATATGATGAATTGTGACCAATGAACTATCGTAAGACATTTGCATTTCATGTGCAAAGTTCAAAATTGGGTGTTTGGGTACCATACGTTTTGAGCGAAAACAACATAAATCAGCGTGTTACCATTTGCACTTTTTTGCTTGCTCGTCATCGTTTAGTTCGTCAACAACATCGGCCGTTTTTGTCCCAAATTGTTACTGGTGACGAAAAATGGTGCCTTTACATCAAGAACAGGAAGGAACGGTTAAGCCCTAACAAACAAGAAAATCTTCGTGCAAAAGCTGGTGCCCATCCACGCAAGGTAATGTTGTGCATCTGGTGGGATAAAGAAGGCGTCATCTACTATGAATTGCTTCCGAGGAATGTAACTATCAGTTCTGAGGTTTATTGCCAACAACTGCATCGCCTGGAGGCTCCAATTCAAGAAAATAGACCGGCAAGACGGCTTCAAGTGGTTTTGCAGAATGAAAATTCCCCTCCGCATACTGCTAACATTACAAAAGCAGCTATTCAAGACCAAGGTGTCATATCGGGCCTACCTTTTTTCAAGACGCCGTGGGTAACACGGTTACTGTGACTGGTGAGCGATACAGAACTATGATCAACGAGTTTTTATTGCCGCGAATTGATGAATTGGGACTGGAGGACATGCGGTTCCAACAGGACGGTGCAACCGCACACACAGCTCGCGCGACAATGGACAATTTGAAGGATGCGTTTCCGGGTCGCCAAATATCTCGTTTTGGCGATTTGCGGTGGCCGGAAAGATCCCCCGATTTGACCGCTGCAGACTTCTTTGGGATTTTTTGAAGTCACTGATCTATGTCAACAAGCCACAGACTCTGGAAGCTCTTAAAGAGAATATCCGACATATCTCCCGAAGTATTCGCAAGAACGATTGAAAATGTGGTAAAAATAGTCCAAATGGTCATCAACAATGGCGGCGCCCACTTGACCAATATCATCTTCAAAAAGTAATGAAAAAAACTATAGGGTCTAAATAAACATTTAAAAGAAAATTATGAAATTATGTCGTTCCATTTTAAAGATATAGCAAAACAACATCGGGTGAGTGGTTTTGGGTCACCTTGTACAAGGTGTTTAAGAAAGATTGGATTGGAAAATGAGGGATATATTAATATGGAACTACACAACCTTTTGAATGAAAAAATAATTTAGAAACAAAAGAAAAAGTTATCGTCCTACCCTTAGAACCCCTGGTATATTGTTTAGGTGAATATCGTGTGCTACTTATTCAATCGCGTATATTATAAATTATAAGGGTTGATACATAACCTTTCCCTTTGTGAATCCGCCTTTTTATTAATTTATATTATGCAAATATATTAAAACTTGTGATATCACTTAAGTATTATTTACACCAAATAAATTTTTTAAATTTAACCCTAATAATACATTTTCAAAATTTTATAAGGTTCGCTACAACCCCTAATAAAATTTTATAAAAGTAATTAACTTTTGTCAATGTAGTTGATAGGAAAATCGAAGACTTAATAGATTAAATCTAAAATTCTTTTCTAAAATAATAAAATTGAATATAAAACACTTAAGTTAATAGGAAAATTGGGGACGGTCCCCTAACTTTGACCACCCCAAATAAATTGAAAATTTCCTATTGCAAAGAGGAAGGTTTATAGAGTATACTGTAAAAATTTCACTTGCGAATGTATTATCAAAATTTCGAGAAAAATCAATTTGAAAGTACGTAAATTTCACGTATTTCAGTTGTCCGTGGTCAGGAGTGATTTGGGACGGGGAATGAAGAAGTCGGCTGGGTTGTATTGACCTAGTTGATTTACTAGTGGGTTTTCTGAAAATTTGGATTTGTTGTAAAGATTGGTGGCATGTTTGCGGTTAAGAGTGTTAATAAGATCTAGTTTGGCGTCTGCATGTAGTCGCCTGTTAGTGACGTAATAGGGGGCGCTGAAAATAGCTCGGAGATTTTTGTTTTGAATGACTTGAAGTTTATTTATGGCCCTAGGGCGTGCGTATCCCCAGACAGGGGAGGCATAAATCATTGTCGGGCGGATTATGGCTTTGTATAATCTTAGTTTGTTAGCGGGGGACATGGTACTTTTACTGTTCATGAGGACGAACAATCTATTGAAGAGGCATTTGGCTTTACCGGTTGCGGAGGAAATGTGAGCGTCCCATTTGAGACGTCGGTCCATGGTAACGCCAAGGTACTTGACCTTGGTTTTCCAGGGGATTTGCTCCTCAAACATCCAGACACTGGAGTTGTGAGGCTTGCAACGATTTCGAAACATGATCGCGGAACTTTTGCTCGAGTTAACCTCGATGCGCCAAGTTTCGTACCACCTCCCGAGATCGTTGATCGCCTCCTGGAGGCGGGTTGTGGCTATGTCCGGGTGGATTGAGGACGTGTATATTGCAGTGTCATCTGCATATAATGAAATTTTTGTTGCGGGATCTGAGGGGGTTGGAATGTCGCTCATAAAGATGTTAAACAGTGAAGCTGCAAGGATCGAACCCTGGGGGACCCCGGAGGTGATGGGGCGCTTTGTGGATCTAGTGTTCATGAGTTTGACTTGGAGTTTTCTGTCGTGAAGGTAGGAGGCAATAAGTCGGACTAGTGGAATTTGAATTTTAGATTGAAGCATTTTGAACAGGAGGCCTTCGTGCCAGACCTTATCGAAAGCTTTCGATACGTCGAGTAGCACTAGGCCGGTGAATTCTTTTTTGTTGAGTGCCTGCGTGACGTGCTCAACTAATCGGAGGGCTTGGTGGGTCGTGCTGTGTCCAGCACGGAAGCCGAATTGTTCGTTTTGAATAATACTGTTATCGAACATGGCTTCTTGGAGACGGGTGAGAATGACTTTTTCAACTACTTTTCCGATAGAAGGGAGCAGGCTGATTGGTCTATAGCTTTTCGGAAGTTTGAGATTTTGACCGGGTTTGGGGATTACCACTACGTCAGCGGTTTTCCAAATTTGTGGGTAGTAGTTGAGTCGAAAGCATGCGTTAATTACGCCGGTGATGGCAACTTTGGCTTTTTGGGGAAGTTCTTTGAGGGCAGTATTGGTGATGCCATCGGGACCTGGGGCTTTCCTCTTTTTGAGGCGTTTAATGGCAATGGTGACCTCCGGAAGAGAGGCGGGGGTAATATGTGTGTCATCGGAGGTGTTTAGGGTGGTGGTGACATAATTTTCGACCGAATTGATATGGTCTTGGTCTAATCTTGTGGTGTTGGGGGAGCATTGAGCTTGGAGGCTGTCGGCGAAGATTTCAGCCTTTTCAAGATCGCTCCGGGCAATAGTGCCGTCAGGGCGGGAGAGAATTGGGATGGTGACTTTCTTTTTCCCCTGGAGGGCGGCGGCCATGCGCCATGCGGACATGTCTTTAAATGATAGGGAGTTAATGGTGTCTAACCATTCATTGTCATGAAATTCTTTGACTTTAACGTCTACTTGCTCTTTGAGCCGGTTGTATGACCTTTGGTCATCAGGGTTACGAGTTCGCCGGGCGAGTTTCCTCGCTCGGTTTTTGGCTCTGATAAGATCTTTGAGGGAGGGAGTGAGTTTGTCTCTGACGTCCGTGGTGTTGACTTGAAAAGAAGTTTCGTCAACGGATTTTTTGATGTTGTCTTGGAAATTGACAATGAATTGGTCTAGGTCAGTGGGGGACTCAAAGAATGGGATTGGTCCAAGGTTTTTTGACAGAGTGTCTTTGAAAGAGGTCCAGTCTGTTGTCGTTCTCGTGGGAGGGCCCTTTGGGGGTGACAGCGGTCCGAGTGTCAGAAGGACCGGGTAGTGATCTGAGTTTAGCTCTTCGCTGGTGGAGATGTCGTATTGGAGTTGTACGTCTTTGAAAATGGCTATGTCCAGAATGGACGGCGTACCTGCGTTAGAAAAGTGGGTAGGGGAGGTGGGAGCGATGATCGCGAAGTCCAGCTCGTTTGCTAGTGAAAGTAGGTCACGTCCTACATGGTTTGTGTGTTTGCACAACCAGTTGGAGTGTTTAGCATTGAAATCGCCGGCGATGATCTTCGCGTCGGGGCCTTCAAGGAGGGTTTCTAGGTCCTCTTTGAGGATGCGTTGCTGAGGGCGATTATAGACGGAAGAGATTTGCAACCAACCGTGATGTGCGGTGTGGATGCTCACCGTAGTGACTTCAAGGTACTCTAGGTCGGGGGTCGGTATTGCGACGTGTTCGATGGATGATTTTACGTAAATTGCGGTTCCGCCGCCGCGTCCGTCACGGTCGTTCCTATAAAGTGAATAGCAAGGGAGTTTTGCCAGTTGGCCAGCTCTGAAGTGGGTTTCGTTGACCAAGATTACGTCAAGGTCGTGATCGTGCGCGAACGCGAGAAGTTCATTTCGTTTGGCTGAAAGGCCGTTGGCGTTCCAAAAAGCCGTCTGCAAAGTGGTGGGTTGGAATCTGGGTTTAGACATTAACGGATGCGTTGCTAATGGCATTGAAGTTCGTGATTGATTTGAAATGGTCAATGACTTTGTCGCTGACTCTTTCTCTCTGAAGGAGATCAAGAACTGCTCTCATTTGTCGGGAGGGGGCCTCCTCGTAGGAGGTGGAGGGCGTGGGGGTGGCATGTGTTGCTTCCCTGTGAGGGGCATGTTGGCTAGCGACTCCTAGATAGGATGGTCGATTGGGGCCTTGAGAGGAGGGGTAATTGTAAGTGGGGCGGCCAGCGAAGTGGGAAGATGCTTCGCGGGCTGAAAGTTCTCGCCTCTTGGGCTTGGGGAACGAGGCGCAACCTTTGTAGTTTGCGGGGTGGTTTCCCCCGCAGTTAGCGCAAGTGGCCGGGTCCTCTCGGATTTTTTGACAGGAAGGTGTTAAATGATCCCCTGCGCATTTGACGCATTTGGGTGGGGCGCGGCAGAGGGTTTGGGCATGCCCGAACCGTTGACAACGGTGGCATTGACCGACCTCTGTACATTTGTGGGGGGTTTCGGTACGAGTATTGATAGACAGGACTGATGTCATGTCGAAAATTTTCTTGCCATCTGTGTTATGGGTTAGATGGACAAGGTATAATGGCATAGGTTTTTTATCGCGACCTTGGCGCATCTGAAAAACTGATTGAATATTGAAGCCTTGATATTCAAGGTCTTCTTTGACTTCTGCGGCTGTTATTGTGATTGGAAGACCTCGGATAACCACTTTAAGTGGTTTGTCCTGAGGGAGAGAATAGGAGTGCGAGGGGAGGGATTTTTCCTCAAGTAAACGGCTGAGGGCCCGGTAGTCTGTCTCGGTGGCCGGCTGGATTGAGATGCCGTCCACGAGCGTGCGGATTTTGGTGGTGGCAATTTTCCGATCGCGAATCATTTTGTTGATGGCCGGCCAGTTGTCCTTTGTACGGAGGACAATTGGGGGGATTCGGCTGGAGGAGGAGTATGTGGTAGGGTCTGGGTGTGAAGCACCCTGGGAGTTCGATTGGGAATCGTTGATGTCGATTTGGGGGCTATTGGTGTCCATGCCGTTATCATCGTCGCGTTCGGCTTGGGTATCGGTTGGGGTGTCTTCTACCTCGAGACAGGCGAACCTGTTCTTGGTAGCGGGCCCGGAAGTTTCACTGTCATTGCTGACGTTGGAGCGGGCGCGTTTAAGATTGCGGTCGCTTGGGGTGACGAAGGTGTCACCGCCAGTGGAGGTGGAGGCTTGGATATCCATTGCCTCTGATGGAGGTTGGACAATGGAGAGGGTATGTGCAGGTATAACTGCACGGAGCGAGCGTCGCGGCTTAGGAATAGCGGATTCCATAAGGGGGCGCGGAGGGTCAGCTTTCTTGGTCGTGGCTGGTTTGATCGTTTTGGCCTTGATAGGGGCTACCTTTTTGGTGGAGGAGGAGGTCGGTAGAGGGGGGAAGGGGGTCTTCTCCTTCCTTTTCCCTGAGGGGGCGTCTGCGCGTGGTTGTGCGACCGGAGGTGGTTGCACGACCTTGGGAGGTTTGGCGTCTTTCGCGGCTAATTGGGCGGTAAGTTTGCTGATTTCAGCGCGTAAACCTTCGATGATGGCAGTTTGACTAGCAAATAACGTGAGGAGGGTTTTGAAGTTTTCAGGGGTCTTGGTCATGTCGTTAGTAATCGTCATGTCGTACAGTTAATTTAAATATTAAAATAAAAATTTTTTTTTTTTAAATTAAATTATGTTGCGAAATCTAAAATGATTAGATTAAATTTGAATAAATTTATATCTGTGAAGCAGCTGGTTTTAATTGAATGCAAGTTTAATTTTTAAATCTGAAATTTAATTAAGTGTTGTGAATCAACCTTTATTTAAATCTGAATGAACTTGAAAATTTAAAAGGAAAAGGAATTTGTTGACTGACAAAATTTTTGTTAGGTTGCGATAAAATTATAATCTGAAAAGAATCTAGGTCAAGTTCAGTACACTAACCTTGTTTACGATCGCTTCTGAACGTCGGTGATGACCTCGAAAGGGGAAGGGGGCAACAGAGCGCGCAACCGTTTGCTAATTGTGACGTAGCTAGCTACGTCACATTAACAAATGGCGGGTTCTTTTTTGCCGGGAAACTGGGAAGTCACTTATAAGCGTGTTTAAACGCTTTGACGACGAAAAAGGGTCTTGATGTAGCACTTTCACTTCTATATTAGATTATCGTTTAGAGAACAGTAATGAAAATTACTTTTTGAACTTATTTCGTGAAAATTAAAGAACGCAAAAATTGACGTGCGGTGTAGTTCAGATCTAGATCGGAACTGCCGATGCGAAATACTCTAAGTGTTAGGGTCATTCATATTGCACGTACCGTCAACAGAATGAGCGACGCGCGGGAATCTCGTTAATTTTACATGTAAATTTGCAAACTTCAAATTCGATTTACTCAAAATTTTGATAATACATTCGCAGGTTTAAATTATATTAGTATACTATATAAACCTTCCTCTTTGCAATAGGAAATTTTCAATTTATTTGGAGTGGTCAAAGATAGGGGACCGTACCCGGAAAATTTTGTATTGCCAAATCCTTTTTATGAGTTCCTTAAAAAAAAGTCGCACTTGGAACCATACTATTTAAATCAAGATGTTAATTGAATTGCAGTAAAGTCAAAAATAGGCAATAACTTGGGAGACCATATAGTTAATGAAAAGCAATTTATGATAGCTTTGTTAATAACATTTTTTCCATTTATTACATAGTGAGATATAAAATTTGTTTTAAGCTGCTTGCGATTAATGGTTTAGAGATAACTATGTATTATCAGTAATTTAATTTTAGTAGTAGGATATTATACGTAATTAAAAATTTACCTATTGAATTTTATTAACCATCTGTTACAATATTAATAGTGTTTGATAGTAGAAGGAATAATAATTACGTTTCTTAGATTAATGTGGTATCGTGTAGGTGCCAGTTATGCACCCATACACGCCAATAGTTATTACTAATAACAAAGTTTCACGGAAATATTCATAAACAATAATTATGTTCGAGTTCAACTGATTAATAAATGCAACACTTTTAATTATTGTCGACTGCTCGATTCAGTGCCGTAATTAGCTTTTCATCTGCGCCGTGTAAAGTCTTATTTTTAGACCCTTCAACTTACAGGGTCACAACTTACAGGGTCACAACTTACAGGTACACAAATTACAAGGTCAAGTGCATTAAAATTAAAAGTTCAGATGTTTTTAGTTTGAAAAAAATTTGTCAACTGAAAAATTAATTTTTCTCCAGGATAACGAGAAAGCGTCATTTTTCTTGTTTATTTATAGATTTGAAAGTGATCGTTTCTCGTACGATGTAAGTTATCAGTGTTACTTGATATCCTTTGGTATAAAAAAAGTGTAAGACCCGTTTTACATTACACTAAATTTTTCAGTACTACTAAAATTTTCAGTACTAAAAATCCAATGCGCGCGTTGAATCATGACACTGACAACAAGAAATTAGAACATGTTCTATTTTCTTGTTGTCAGTGTCCTGATTCGACGCGCGCATGATGTAAAAATAGTTTAATAATTTAAAATAACTGTTGGTATTGGTATATAAAAATAACAAACGCAAACAAATCATTGGAAGACACCTATTGTTTAAACGAGATTGAACCTGTAAATTGGTACTTTTAAAATTTTTTACACTTTTAAATAACAAACCAATTGACATTTGACAATTTACCTAATGCGCGCGGCGCATATTCAGTCGCTGAAAAAGTTAAAATCGTCAGGTTATAGTTGCAAACAGGAAAGAATTACAACAAGTTTTCTATCTTCCTTATTCGACGCGCGCATTAGATTTTTAGTACTAAAACTTTCAGTACTGAAAAATTTAGTGTAATGTAAAACGGCTCTAACTCGATATATTTTAGTATACAGAAAGTTCACTTTCTGGAATCACAGGTCTTTGCTGACGCCGCCGGCATATTTGGCTCTTTGTCATTATATATAGTTTGCTTTGTCATATCACTTGCCATGCATTTCTTTGTACCAGTTATCTTGGCGGGGAATCCCCGCTGCTTGTTATCTTTGGCTAGCA
Source organism: Podabrus alpinus (assembly GCA_932274525.1). Lineage (NCBI taxonomy): Eukaryota > Metazoa > Arthropoda > Insecta > Coleoptera > Cantharidae > Podabrus > Podabrus alpinus. Next base: position 46,214,477 of record OW026455.1, on the reverse strand, counting down.
ATGCATTTCTTACACGACACGTCGTGTGGGGTATTTATTTATATATTCGTTTGAATAATCATTTTGTTTTGGATTTTTAATTTGTAATAATAAATATGTTAAGTTTTACATTTAACTTAATGGTATTCCTTTGATTTTTTGTGGTTCCTTTTTTTTATTCGTTTAGGACTTAATCCTGGAGCAAAAATAGCATACGTGATGCGTACAGAAACGGTCTATTTCAAACTCGCTTGCTTATTAAGCAAACTCGCCTCCGGCTCGTTCGTCGGTAAGCAATCTCGTTTGAAATGGATTCTTTTCTGTTACTTATACGTAAATAGCTATTGTAATTACATCCAAATGACTAAATTGGCTCTTGAAGTCTTGAATTGTAAACAGAGAATTGATTTAAAACGGAAGTGTAAAATAAAACACAGATGTTCAGAAAACAATATTTTTCGGTGTGATAAAAAAAGTTATGGGTTCAGCGCCGTAGCAAGCTCTTCTGGCGCCTTAGGAAAATTTGAATATATGCGCCCCCCTCCCAAAAGATTCTTATCATTTTGAAAATTTTAAACTATTATTTATTGGGTTTGTCGAGGTTTACCGCCCCCATTGCGATCACCCTTGCTACGACGCTGGCTTAGAGTAATGAAAAGAAATGGATGCTTATCAGGAACTCATTTAGGCTACCGGAAGCAGGGGGTCTGGGGGTACGGAATACCCCCCAGGTACACTTAATTTATTGTGAAAGAAAAACTTTCACTTTTATGTCCCTCGGTATTAAGAAGAACGATGCTGGGATAGTTATGAAATACATCACCCCCCCCTCCCGGATTACAAAAGAAAATTTCAAAAGATTCAACGAAAAATAATAAATTTTGATGGTTCTGAATAATGGCAAGTGTACCTGGGGCGGTATTCCATACCCCCCAGACCCCGGTCATGTAATATCGATTTTTATCATTGGGAACTTCTGATGATCTTATATACATAAGTATGTCAGAATCACCGTTTCCATGCTAATGTAACGCAATACCCCTCCCTGAATAAGGAGATTATTTTTATCGGTAGGAATTTTTCTTTTCAATTTAAATATATTTGAATAACTGTCGCGATCATATCGTGATATTTTTACCGGTTACCTAGTCAGTTAAAGGGAAATGAAAAAGAACGCGGGGGATGGAATCAACTTTCCTAAAATCCCCCATGTTATCATTGGATAATGTGACCAGACGTACTGCTTAAAGCAGTACAGTACTTCCAGTGGCGTAGCTAGCATGGGTGACACCCGGGGCGGATTTCATGGGTGTCACCCCCACTTAGGCTGATGACCTTTTTTAGAGGTTGCACCCAGGGAAAAAAGGGGTGTCACCCCTAAAAAACGAAAAAGGTCACTCTTTTTTGTTTTTAAAAACCAAGAAAGGAGGTAATTTTAGTCAGGAAATTTAACTAATTTGGGGTCGGGTGACACCCGGGGCGGTCCGCCCCCACCGGCCCCCCCTAGCTACGCCACTGGTACTTCTTTGAGATAGTCTGTACTGTCAAGAATTTTGTAATGTTTTAAAAGAAAATGATACATTATTAAAAAAAATGCATTCAAATGTAAAATATTCGTCCAATGTACTGCTTTCGCGTTTAAAAATCTGGTCACCTTACATTGGACCAAAATTGAAGAGGAGAAAATTCCCTACAAAACAGCGTTTCAGAATTTACTTTAGATCTGAAATAAATCCTGAAACCTTGTTTTGTTTTGTTCACCATCGATGGTGAAGTTTAAATGTACGAAATTTTTATTCAGATTAAGAATTATTCAAAACCTTTTTCAATTGTTTTCTCTGGATTTATAGTTTTAATAGTTAAAGTTTATAGCGAGTTTTATAGAGAATTTTGTACCCTTCAATTTTGATGTGATGATAATTTTCACTAAAAGTGAAAGTAAGCAAGTTATAGACGAAAAACTACTGTAGAGGATTAAAATCACCACTCGTGGAAAAGGCCGACAGGGAATTTTGGGCGATGTTGCAAATAAAATCGTGGTCAAATTTGAATATAGTATGCGCACCCCCCAAAAGATTCTTATATGTTTGAAAATTTTAAACTATTATTTATTGGGTTTTGTCAAGGTTTAGCGCCCTCTTTGCGATGGCGCCTGAGGCAAATGCCCTTGCTACGGCTCTGTATGGGTTGTGATACTTCTTATTATTCATTTGAATCCCATCCCATTTGAATGGTATTTATTAACCTAACTGTGCTTAAAATTGCACTCTACACCTATCAGCTTAATAAAAACATAAACCTCTTCAAGAAATATAAATTTTTCAACGAGTTAGGAATATTACAAAATTCGATATTTTTTGTCGATTTCATATCAGGGCCCCCTTAGTCATGGGTTCTGTGCGGGTGTACACCTGTGTAGTTCTGAGGTACATTTTGCCTCCCCCCTATCGCATATTTTTTTAAAGAAATTAGTGTCAAACATTTGACAATAACATTGGGGGGGGGGACTCTCCGTGTTAAACCCCTTGTCGAACACGTATTTAGGAGGTATCCTATCGGTATCGAGACCCAAAAGGGGCAGCCTTTTCAAGCAGCCTTTTCAAGCAGCCTTCCAGATTCCGCTTATGCCCACCAATTCCTTGCCTATAGATCCAAAGGTCCCATACCCTCATCCTAAGATCAGCTCTCACCGCCTGTTCCTCCACATGGAGATCCAGCGGGGAAAAGCAAAGGAGAGCCTCCAAGGCCGCAGTAGGTACCGTTCTCATCACTCCCGTTACAGCCAAACAGATACCTATGTTCAGACGATGAATCGAAGACGCTGTCGTTACCAGTTTAGTTCTGGGCCATCAAACTAGTACGCCATAGCATAGCATACTAGGTCTTATAACGGCAGTGTACAGCCAGAGGGAAATCTTAGGGGAGAAACACTAAGACCTTCCCATCGCCCTGCGACAGTGCCAAAAGGCCATGCCCGCTTTCGTGGTTTTAAAACTAATATGTTTGCCCCAGTTTAGTCCTTCGTCAAGTATTATTCCCAGATATTTGACCTCGGATGCTATTTTAAGAAGGATATCCTTTAAGCTAGGCATTATCATGCACCCTAGCTTCTTCTTTCTGGTGAACAGAACAAACTCAGTTTTAATCGGGTTAACCGAAAGAGACTTCTCCACACACCGTTTCTCCACCATTCTGAGAGCATCCTACATCAACTCACATAGGACATTCTCGAATTTCCCAGTAAACAGCATGGTTATATCATCTTCGTATCCTATGATATAATCACCTTTTCCATTGAGGAGTGGTAGAAGGCTGTCCACCACAAAGTCCCACATAAGTGGGGAGAGTATACCTCCCTGCGGACAGCCCTTAATGTTTGCATCTCCCATTCCAATCACAACCACCCTGTTGCTCAGTATGGAGCTAATCCATCTAATAATGGTGCAGGGCACATTGTGAACCCGTAGTGATACGTTGATGCTTTCGAAAGTGGCCTTATCAAATGCTCCTTCGATATCTATGAACGTTCCTAGGGTAGATTCGTGAAACTGTAACTATTTTCCGATACATTCCACAACTTTATGAAGTGGAGACTCAGTAGATCTCCCAGGAAGAATCAATGTATGTTGATTTTGATGTAGTGGGTTACGCACCAGGACTTCATCACGAATTTCTCTGTCTTATGGCACTTGACGGGCATAAGATCATCTCGGGCCTGGTGCTTCAATGCATTCGGGCACTGGACGTGATATCTAAACACAATATCCTAACCCTCAGTTGGGTAAAAGGATGTGAAGGAAGTGAAGGTAATGAGAGGGCTGATGAGTTGGCGAGACTGGGTTCGGGTAACCCACCGTGTGGTCCTGAGGCTTTTGTTACGCCGAGCATTAATACCTTAGATTAATACAATCATAATAGAAGAAACTCGAAGATTGCATGCGGAAAGATGAGTGAATGTGGTTGGATGCCGAAAATCAAGGACGACAATACATGGGCCCTCTGGTAAGCATGCAAAATATTATCTGCAATTGTCCCAAGATAACCTGCGTATTATTGTGGGTTTTTTCTTATTGAAGTTAAATAAACACCTTTACATAATGGGACTGGTTGACAGCCCGACTTGTCGTGGGTGCAACGAAGCAGACGAAACGATGGAACATGTATCATGGATGGAACAAAGAGAGGATCCGTGTTAGGGATCTTCTGGCCTAACATGGCCAGTATTAGTGGCGCACTGCCCTCCAAAATACTTGAGTTCGTCTTGAGTCTGGGATGGCTTGAGGAATAGGAGGGACGGTGGGCCGCTACTGCAATAGGAGGTAGAATAATGGGCCCGATATTGGGCCTGAGTGCGCGTGAACCTCGGTTTGCCGATATTCAATAGAGATATTAGCGAATATAAATTGTAGAGTTTTAAAATTTGATACACATACTCTTAAGTATAGGTAACAGTGAGACATTTGAAATATTTTCTATTCTACTTCGCTTACACAAATGGTACTTTGATGTAATACCTTATATTTAATTAGGAAATTTTTCAATTTACCAGGATGCCTATAAATTTACAAAATAAAACTAATTGTGTAATATTTTCTGATGAAGAACCGAGTAGCAGTAGAATAAATTCCTAAAGGACGAAGTACTTATAAGATCTACCTCAAAAGACGAGCATTTAATTATTTTTTACAATAGATTTTCGCTGAAATCTTAAATTTAAAACAATTGTGTACTCTACAAGTCTTAGAGTATTTTTCTAGCCCTCGTGCGGCTACGTACGGCTGTCTGGATCAAATCTTTAACGTGGAAGTCTAAAAATTTGCAAATTCTTCTACTCGACAATGTAATTTACTGGCTTCTTTGAATTAAAGCGAACTATTACTGAACGATGAGTTGTAAATTTCCGCGAATTTACACTGAAAACACTGCAAAACCTATAACAAATCCGAACAAATTTCATTATTTGTATCTTACGATGTAATAGTTTAAGCGTAGAAGACATTCAAGACAACATTCAGACAAGAACTAAAGATAAGATGACCGCAGTTCCTAGGCTTCTATACAGCTACCCTTCTGGTTTGAAAAGTTGTTGATAGCTAGTTATTTGTGATCGTCACATTATAATAGATAATCAAATAATCTGCATTAGTTAAAGTTATCTAAACATGTAGTACTACATAAGTGCGTATAAGAGGCATCCTGGCATCTGGTTATCGCATCTCTTATACGCACTTATCTACATATTTAGATAATTTTATCAAACACCTGGTCCATTTTTGTTGGATAAATTTAAATTTTATTTGAATTTATTTAACATTGATTTTTGCATCAGTTTGTATTAATAATTTAGTATATATAAATAATAATAATAGTCGAGCTTTCCATTTGTTTTGTGATCGTGCTAGATCGTATGGATTCTCGCTACGAATATTGAAACTGTACATAGAGCCCTAAAAGTGCGGAATTCGACGGAGGTGACAATGAACAAATATTTAAACAGTGAGAACTCTCAGCTTTATGTTTGTATAGGTATAATAATGAAAAAAGAATTTTGAAATAAAGGAAAAGTCATTAACAATTTAATAAATGATAATAATTTAGAGCATTCAGATTGATTCTGAATCTTGCGGACAGACGGACACGGAGCCAGATCATAATAAGGTTTCACGGTATACTGCGTATCCCAAAAGGCATAATTTGTAATTTGGAATACATCCAGTATCAAAATTTAGGAATTATAAAAAACAATTAATAATTAGATTTTGCAAAAGCAACAAAATTGACTAATAATTTAAGAAAAAATACATTTTCACGGAATTTCTGTGATACTACCATAAATATCTAAAGAGAAAATAATTCTTACTTTTGGCACGCTGTTATATAAAACATTTGGTACCCAAAAAGTTCGTCAGTTGTGGTGGGCGCAGCTCTTACCATTACCACATAGATAAAAATATTCTCAAGCCGGTTCTGGTGAACGATAAACATTATATGGCATTCCACTATAGTAAGTATTACAAGAAAAAGTAAAATTAAAATTAGATTTTATGGAAATCTGAAATGTTCGAATGCACCAATTTATTAAACTGTACAAACAGATTTGGGTTATCATTTTTTATTGTCGAGTTGTGTGCCTTAATTAATTATTTGCAGAATTTAAAAGTATTCGTATTTTTGCACTATGTGTGTAAATCACTTTTTATCAGTGGCGACTGGTAAAAAGTAGGGCTGGAAATTAAAAACAATTTTTATTCGAATATTCGTATAATGAATAATATTCACATTATTCAAATAATTGTATTAATCAAATATTCGTACGCACTGCACAAGCGCTCTAAGTTCGGTACTACACGCAAAATTGGTTACATTAATAATTAAGGAGGAAAATATTCAAAGCAGTTTTTCTTCTTCTTGCAGGATCACCGATGATTTCTGTTTCTAAAATTTCCTTCACCGATAAACCTTGTTTATTTTTAAAATCTTGTTCGTTATTTCCTGTGAGAAAGAAGCAGTACAACAGCTAACTAAAAATATACAAGAAGCAGCCTGGGAAGCAACTCCAGAATATCAAAAGCAACAAACAGAAAACCATTGTCCAAAACGTATACAAAAGAAAATACAAGAAAAGAGAAAGCTAAGAAAAAATGGCAGGACTCCCGGGCTCCCAGTGATAGAACAAATTATAATAAGGCAGTTAAAGAACTCAAAAAACTGCTAAAGGATTATAAAAACCAAGAAATCCAAGATTACCTAAATGGACTGACAGCGACAGAAGCAACACACTATTCACTGTGGAAAGCAACTAGGAAGCTGAAAAGACCGCAGACAACAATCCCGCCTATAAGAACACCAACGCAAGAATGGGCAAGAAGCAATAACGAAAAGGCAAATGCATTCGCAGACCACCTGGCCGAAGTTTTTAAGCCATTCCCAGCTGAAGTTCCACAAGAAGATGCCAGACTACACGAATTCCTCGAAGTTCCACTGCAAATGGAACTGCCAGTAAAAAAGTTTAAGAAAGGAGAGGTCTCAACCTACGTCAAGAAGCATTTAAAGCCAAAGAAATCCCCCGGATTCGACCTCATAACGGCAAAAGTCCTACAAGAGCTCCCTGACAAGGCACTCAAGTTTATAACTATGACATTCAACTCCATCTTGAGATTGGGATATTTTCCTGCACAATGGAAGGTGGCACAAATCATCTTAATACCCAAACCGGGAAAACCACCAACGGAAACTGCCTCGTACAGACCTATCAGCCTACTTTCTATTTTGTCTAAAATATTCGAGAAACTATTCCTGAGAAGACTGATGCCAATAATTGAGGAACGGCTAGTGATTCCTGAGTACCAATTCGATTTCCGACATCAACATTCCACAATTGAACAGGTACACAGGATTGTACACCAAATTAAGCAAGATTTAGAGACCAAAAGATATTGTTCGGCTGCATTCTTAGATATTACTCAGGCTTTCGATAAGGTGTGGCATACTGGACTATTATTTAAAATCAAATCTCATCTTCCACATAACATCTATCCGGTGCTCAAATCCTACTTGCAAAACAGACATTTCTTTGTTAAATATCAAGATGAGACATCACCACTTTTTCCAGTTAAATCTGAAGTCCCACAGGACAGCGTCCTGGGACCACTTCTATATTTAATTTACACAGCTGACCTACCAACAAACTCAAGCACATTCATTGCGACATTTGCGGATGATACAGCAATCCTTGCTTCTCACCCTAATGCACAAACAGCGTCTGCAAACCTACAAAAACATCTTGACCAACTAGAGATATGGCTAAAAAAATGGCGAATCAAAGCCAATGTTCAAAAATCGGTGCATGTAACGTTCACAACGAGGAGAGACACATGTCCTTTTGTTAGTCTCAACGGAAATATCTATCTATATTCGGTTTTGAACGTCTTGCGACATTTTCCCGATACCTCCCTGTCTCTGCTCGTTGCGTGTTGAAAATGTGTGACGAGCACAGAGGACCTACAGCTTAACGTGGATTCCGAACCACGGGAATAGACGATTTTTACACCGCCTACTCCATCAGGGAAGTTTTTTAGCCATAAATAATGTTATCTGGGGCCAGCAGATAGACATTTGGTGAGCGAAAATTTCTTCTATAGATAGTACCTCACAGGATTTGAACCCGTGAATATTGGCTTGAAAGCGAACACGCTAGCATTTCAGCCATTCGCTCACCTCTCAAAACGGAAATATATTACCACAAAAAGAGGAAGTAAGGTACCTTGGAATGCACCTGGACAGACGTTTAACGTGGGGTAGACACATCTGGTATAAGAGACTTCAACTTGGCCATACTTTTAGAAAACAGCAGTGGTTGCTGAATCGTTGCTCACAATTATCCCTGGACAATAAGGTGCTCATATATAAAGTTATAATAAAACCAATCTGGACGTATGGCATCCAGCTTTGGGGAGCAGCGCGTAACTCTAACATCGCCAAAATACAACGGTTTTTACAAATACAACAATCGCAGACGCCCCCTGGTTTGTCCCTAACCACGTAACCCACCGCGATTTGCAAGTGCCTACAGTTGAAGAATGTATAAAATCGTTCAGCATCAGATACCAAGATCGTGTTAGAGACCATCCCAACTCACTAGCGGTGGACTTACTCTCCTCCCACCGAACAAAGCGATTAAAGCGTCACGACCCACTGGACTTACCTCATCGTTTTTGAAATTTATGGTGAGTTCAGCGAAAATATTTAACGTAATTTATTTTAACGTAATTTAATTTAAGAAAGTTAAATGTACGTAACCACCTATAGACGTTCATGCTACATTTAAGGCGCCGTAATTTAATTTACCGTAAGGAAATATTTGTCAACTTCTTAAATGATTGTATCTGCGCATGAGCGTGATAGCGGGATATTCAAAAATAAAAAATATAACCTATCTATCCTAAGAAGTTGAATTAAAATTATAAATTGATATTTTGTGAAGTAGTTAACTTGTTTGGTATTTGCAATGAATGATACAGTATTGATCGAAACGATAAGGCAATTCGAAATTTTGTTTAATTCAAGTTGTTGTGAACAGCTGATGTTAGGCGGCCATGACACTTTTTGCAACAAGTAGAATTCTTAAATGACTACCATGAACCGGGCCAATTTCTTAGCGCAAAATTAAATAGAATTAAATAGAAATAAATTAAATTACGTCAAGCATGAACTCACCATTACTTTAAACTTTTAAACTACTGTAAATCCGACATATCACTCTTGAGTGTTGATAAAGTAAAGGGAGCTTGCCAATGGGCAAACTCCTTCTATGTTATTTAGTTCAAAGTGTCATATTTTTTACTTATTGTCTGTATATATGTAGATTGATTGTAAAATGCTAAGATTCAAATAAAAAAAAAAATTTTCCGTGTTCGAACTGGCACTTTTTTCGCCCCAAGCGCCGTCGAACGCTTTTTCGCCGTTCGGTCTGGGTTATTTGCTCGCTTTAGCTCCGCCCATACCACACCCATTTTGGAGCTTGAAACGCTTTTGCAATTTTGGTGGGTTAGCGAAAGCGTGGCGCTGTGGTGGCAAAGTCGTAAACGAATTTGATTTTAATTCAAATATTGTTTGATTAAATGTTTTTGCGTATTCAACAACGTGATTTATGTCAAGAAATAAATTTTTCTTGATTTCTCTTTCTCTTTAAGAATTCTCTTTAAATTTTGTGCCCTCTCATTGGAAGAAGTCATTACCCGCCACTGCTTTTTATGAAGAATTATATAACGTCCAAGTATCGATCCTGCTGGGAGGTCTTTTCAGGTGACAGTTGGATGTGAGGTAAATCCTGCTGGAAGGACCATCGATTTTAAGTAACTGCTCTTCGAGCAGGATATTTTTGGAATTTGGTTTCTAATTTGAACGATCCAACCTAGTCTTTTCTTTCAAAACTGGAATTATAATAGAAAATTTTCTTAACAATGCGAGAATTTAATATTTAAAATTATCATTTAGATTAGTATGCCGAAAGCAGAAATTTGAAAATCCATTTTAACTCAAGTTTGAATGTAAAATATCACCATTAAAGACAACTGAAGCGTTAAAAGTAACGGATTTAAAACTAGTTTAAAAGATTTGAAACTGTGGGTGTTCCTAACTTTAGTGGGATAAAATCTAAGGACTCGTTTTATGTATATGAGTTGATGTTAAAAAAATTAAAGAAGATCATTAAAAAATAGAAAGGATTTTACGCAAATATTCTTCACACTTTAGTTTTTTTGAAGTGTTTTTACTTCCGCTTAAGTTGCTCTTATTTGTGACTTATAAGGTGTCTAATAATTTAAGGATAGGGTTGCTTGTAATCCTGTGAGCCAGAAAATTTTTGACAAGAAACGAATATGTGAAAAAAAGTATGGTTAAGTTAATTAATTAGTGAGGTTATAATTAGTATGTAACACGATTTTGTAATAAAAAAATTCTTTTGAATGCAGAGGTCCGTGAAATAAGTTAAACTCTAAGCAGGCCAGCAGAGGTGGGCGTTGTCAGCGGATGCAGACGTGGACCACGGGGAGATGAGATTTTGTCCGTTAAGAATAGCTACACTCACGTTACGCGTATGCATGATAAAATGTTACATCAACAAACCACATATTGGCCTTGTATTTTACTCTACATTTGAACAAACCGCCAAATCAGATTCAAAATCAATATTACCACAATTGTTTATTGCTCGTACCTGTCAAACTGATTAATAAGCATAAGGCGCTTTTCGACCTCAGACATAGAATGTCAAGGACAAATCGTTTGCTTCTTGGATGCATGATGAGTTAATAACGATTAGTTAACTGTTCCAGTTTTGATGTAAGCTCATTGCCCTGACAAATTAAATTTCATAAACAATAGCAACGAGTGCACTTCTATTATTTAATCATCTGTTTTAGTACTGACTAAGTAGTATGTACAAAAACGGGGCTAAAAAAATAGACTAATTTAAAATAAGCCTTAACTACTATTAAAGCATGATATCATCAAATATATACTAATTGTTTCGTATACTTTTCTTGCATTTGCGGCAAAAAATCCTTTGTTATGCTTTTAATATTAATCCTAGCTCATCTGGTTTTCTGTGATGGATGCGTGGATGGGCATCCAAAATTTGACGCAACTTTTTTATTTATCTTAATTACTGCCATTCAGTAAAAAGGGTCCTTGAAGGTCCCTGTCTGTCGGCGACACTTTGATAATCCCTTAATATTTAAAAAGTAGTTAAAAAATCACAAGATGGTAAACATCAAAATTTACGAATAAAATTCTTGTCTAACCGGATGGGTACTACATCCTGTGTTCTCGCTGAACAGTCAGTCAAAGGGACAATAAGTAGTAATAATTGTTTAGTTTGTAAGGTCGTACTTTAAATTATCATTTTGTTGTCCATCTCACCTATGCTGAGGTATAACGTCTCGGTTTTTATAAGGATTATAACAGCATGCTAAAGTGGTCCGTGACGACGAAATAACCACGTTTTAAATTTTTATCTTTTGAATCTATAATTTTAAAGCTCTTGTATTTATTGAATTATGGGGGTTAAGAAAATAGTTATTTCAAGTTCACGCTGAATAACCACTAATTCAAAAGTTATTTCTAACACCGGCAATCTACAAAGACCCAGACTTTTGGCAATTAAAATTTTTTAATTACCCAAAAATGTATATTTTTGAATATTTTTTATTTAATTACGTAGTAAAGATATAGTTTCAATATCAGTTTTAAAAATAACCGATTATAATATACAGGGTGGGTTAGCCACTGCGTGGGCAGGTTGTAGCTGCTTTATTAATGAAAGTATCAAAACAAGTTTTGGTACGATTATAGAGTGGGCAGTTTAAAACGCATAAACCAAATTTTTTAAATACTAGGCGTTGTTATTTTACGTGGTCTATTAAATTACTCAAATTTGACTCCAAAATTTGAAGAAAGTTAATTTATTTTTTACAACCGGAATTGGAGACGTAGATTTCTGAACGAATTTGTTTTCTTTTCAGCTTAGCAATTAAAATACATAAATATTTTTTACCTGGTTACGTTTCTAGTTTCCAAAACCATTTACCCAGAAATATGCTATATTTCTTCCTATTATTATAAGATCTTTATGTATTTTTAAGAAATAGAATACTTCCCATTTTGGTGATACTTTAGATATCGTTTACAAACATTTGCAATATATAATTTTTAACATGATGGATAGTGTAATTAATTGCGGAAAAAGGTTATTGAGCTCACATATTCTCTGAGGAATTTTTAGTGAATAGCTCGTTTAATTCATTTCATTGATATTTAACCCAAATTTTTGGTACATATCAATAAGAATTTATCACAGGAAGAATTCATAGGATTCTTTCCAAGGGAGGAGGTAAAAATATTTTTATGTTTTGTTAAACTAAAAAATCTGGTGTGACAACACATTACTTTCCCATTTAGTAGATTCTACTTCATTTTATATTAATAAAAAGATGTTAACTAAAAAAACTTTTTAACTCGATAAAATACACAAATTACTTTGAGATATCGTCCCCCTTATGCCAAAACCACGAATGTACATCTTCTAGTTTTCAGTCAAGTGTATTTGAACTAAATTATGAAGTAAATGAAATTAATCAATTTTAATTGTACGTAATTCAGACAATTTTTCTATTGTTATTCGAATCAGGCCCGTAGCCAGGAGGGGGCACCTGGGGGCACGTGCCCCCCCCCCCCCCGAAATGTTCAAAAGAATCACAAATTTTGAAAATAAAACATTTGAATTTCGAAAATAAAATAGGTATACTTTGGAAAAAGTTTTTTTCTAAATTTATTTGGCGTAATTCATTCCTTCGGCCTCACTCCAAGGTTCTAAAGTAGCGCTTTTCATAGCGTTGTAAATAACTTCTACACCAAATTTGGTTAAGATTGGTCAAATAGAAACTTAAAGCACGTGCACGCGTATTTGCATTGTCGATCGGTTGACAGCTTGACAGCATTCATTATTGTTTTTTATAAGTTGATTTTGAGTAGCCTGCCTTCCTTTAAGGAATCTCGATAATCCATTGGGTTATCGAGATTCCTTAAAGGAAGGCAGGCTACTCAAAATCAACTTTCCTTTGCGAATTTTTGCACTATTTCAATACAAAAACATGCGCAGGAACCTACATAATAACTGTGCCAAATTTGGTTCCGATCGGTCAAACGGTTTAGGAGTCTATAGGGAACATACATACTGTCGTGGTATTTTTGCTATAGGTGTAGGTCTGGCGTAATTGGGTGTTTTTCTGTGAAATACTCATATCGTGATAGTCATTTCAGATACCATGATGATAGATAGGAACTTGCACCTACAATTTCTTGATACTCCATTAGTAAACTGCTTGCTTCATTTGACCTGAGGAAGTAGCAAATGTGACTATTTGTGCGAAGGGATATGTAACATAAAATTGTGTAAGAGACAAAAGAGGATTTAATTATTTTAAATTAACAAGTTTGGATTAAATCAAGAATAAAATTTATTTGTAAAAGCGTAGGAAATTTTAAATAGTTGTGATTTTGAAAACGAGTGCGCGGTCAGACGGACTTTTTGGTGGGATTGAAAAGAAAAATTATCGAGAGTTCGAGTCCGTCCATGAAAGAGTAAGGACGTATAATTGGAGAGTTCCAGTCCGTCCATGAAAGAGAGAGGACGTAATTTTTGAAGTCTGATTCCGTCCATAGACGTAAAGAGTTGAGTTATAGAATTTGTTTTTTTTTAATGATTCGTTTATTGAGTAATTTATGGAAAGTGATTGATGATTCAAGAAATTAGAAGAAATATTATAAAGTTTCGATTGTTATTTTGGAAGATATTTTAAAGTTTGGAAACCGCTGATGAAGTTTTTATGGTAATATTTTTTCTATGGTTATGTTAATGATTGGAGAGTTATTAAAAATTATTATTCTATGGACTTGTCTGAGCGTTATCCTGAGACAACAAGAAATTCGATTCATCATTAATCCGGATTGGAACCTTCATGATATGGAATTTGGATCCACCTGCAAAGTTGTCTTCACATCATTCTTCGTTACGTGTTCTACGCATCGATCGTGCACGATTATTTCGGTAAGCATTGTGTCGACACATATCGTAACATTCAGTTCGCGCGTGATTATTAAAATTTTGGGGTTTTATTAAAATTTTATTATTAGTTAACTATTATGTAAATCTGATTTAATCTTAATAATGAAAAATTTATCTTTTGTTCTTCTCTAAAATTTCTGTTTATTAATAAATTACATTCTTATTGTACAGTAGTTACATTTGGTTTGATTTAATTACAGCAGTAAGTAAAAGAAAATAAGGTGCAAGGTATAACGAGTTATTGTCCGATTTTTATGAAAGTTATTTGGTTAATACAATTTATTTGAGCATTTCACTGATTCAACAACCCACCTTTGACCCTGAATTTAATAGAGTTTTCATGTATTGCTGGCCGGTGCATAATTAATTAAGTGCCATTTTATCTTCCTCGCTATAGAAATCAAAATTGTGAATTTTACAGTAGCGTTTCATGGCAATACATACACACATACATCCATTTTTATATATGTAATATATATAGATTATGTGTTATCCAAATAGCATAAAGAAATTTGGAGGTATAGGTGTATATAAATCTTACGTCGAAGCTAAAGATATTCATTGACAGTTGTTTACATAATAAATAGAGATGCATGTACTATATACAAAGTAATTTCTACTCCGTTCACAGGCACTGAAACGTAGCACTTGAATGATACAAATACGGTGTCAACGATTTATAGTTTTTTTATGCATTATATTTAATTTTTTTATCAATTAGGTATATTTTAGTTTTTGTATGCATTATATTTTACCTATTTCGTAAATAAACCTTAGTTTTAAACTTTTGTTTTTAGTCTTGAATAAATTTTGGAACCTAACCCCCTGTTTTCTATTGCTTCTTTGGTTCCATTTACGCGAATTCCATGTACGCAAGGTTTTTGGCGAACGGAACCCGCACGTACATGGAGGGTCTAGTGTATTTGATAGAGAATTTTATGCTCTTCAATTATGGTCTGATCATAATTTTTAATACAAGCATAAATAAGCGAGTTATCGGCAAGAAATCGCGTTGGGGGAGCTAAAACCCCCGATTGTGGGGGACGCCGGCTTGGGATTTTATGAGACTTTTGGGGGGGTTCATTAGAACACTCCAATGTACATCTCTGCCAAAATTCAGCTTGCCCGGATTTTTTGCAAACTAAAAACCATCCTTGCCTGGACTATAACGTTTGTTTTAAATAAAAATAAATTAAGAAAAATAAAATATTGAAAAAATTTGTTTGTAATAAAAATTCCCGGAAGGGGAACCCCCGAAAATTTTACTTTCAAAATATTTGTAATAAAGTAGTTTAATATATAAATAAATAAAACTTTAAAAAAATTGTAATAAAAAGGGAAACCCCCTTTACAAGGGCCCCCCCCCCCAAATGAAATCCTGGCTACGGGCCTGATTCGAATATATTGTAGCCGAAATCTAACGATAATTTAAAAAAAATTTTTTGCACCTAGGTCAAAATGGCAATTTTTGCACATTCGTGGTAGGCTTGGTTGTCAAAATGAAACTAAAGTAATATATTTTGCTTTATTGGCGATTTACATTACCGGTGGTGGCGCCACCAGCAACAACAACATGGCTGTGTTTAGACGTATATTTCGAAATTCAAAGTCATAGTCTGGTGAAAATTTCCAAACATTTCAGTATGGTGTTAAATTTATTGTAATATGTCTGGTTAATTAGTTGATTTTGTTATGTTTTGAGCCTGAAGAACGAATTTTTATTTTCATTTAATACGTCATTTACTAATTTGAAATTCTCCCGCATGGTGGCGTTTGCTTAATGTAAATTGCGAATCACTATTGGTCCTTTAACATTGTGCAGGTAGATGTCTGCTAAGAGATGTACGTATTTCATTGTTAAGAAAGTTCTAACCTTAAATTCTAACCAACAACTATAAGAGCTTTTCAAAGCTTCAACATGTGAGTTAATGATGTTGATTTTTTTTTAGAAATAAAACGCATATTTAAGGATTTGATTATAAGATAAAATATATCAATAAATTTAATAGCATTTAAATTGGATGGAATTAAATTAAGTAAATATAGATTTTTTTAATCAAAATATTTTTATTATTTTTAAAGTGACATACTTTCGCTTTTTACGTAAATTATTTATTTATAAATCTGATAATTTACATTTACAATGGATAATTGCTATGGTGCCATTATCATACATTATACAATATTGTAAGTTAATAAGTTTGTATCTTATTATTACAATACAATATAATAAATAATGCGTGCAATTTGCATACCATGCCAAAGTAATACAGTGTTCACTCTGTATACCTATTAAATTCACATTGATAATATCTATAATAAAAGAATTTCTGTTTACAAAGTACCTTTTTGTGCTATAGATTACTTTTATAAATATGAGATTCTAATTTTAAAAGTAACGATAAAATTAATGGTGATGCCTGTTTGTTTGGCGGTTACTTCAAAATGCAGCCATAACAAGGACAAAGGACTACATCAGTGATTGAAATACTCTTTGGACCGTAAAGTCCATATCCGTAAAGAAACCCTTGTTATATTGGTTTTTAATGATATTACAAGAACAAAAAACTTAGCGAGTCTACACATTTCAATAGGATTTTTTATTTCATTTTTAATTTCAAAATTCAATCTTGTTACTAAATGGGAAAAGTCCAAATTAATAAAATAAATATTGAAAATTTTCTAATTTTCGCATACTACTCGTAGCAAATTTATAACAAAGGTTTTTAAGATGGGAGGTTTAATAACCGCATTTTTCGAGTTTAATCAACAAAAGTTATTTAAATTGAATTTCAATTGAGAAATATTGTTAGTTTTGATTAGACGAGATTATGTGTTTTTTCCTGTATTGATCGTGACGTTTCATCAATTAGCCAGAACTAATTTTTAATCAAGAGTTGTTCGTTTACCAGGGCCGACTTAGAAATTTTATTAAGTTAGAGATTCAAATTGGTCCGAAAACTTGATCAAAAATCAAATTTGATTTTCAATCTCGTAATAAAAATGATCTCCGATCATTGCGTTGATTGTACAAGATACAAGTGAATGTGGGGTTCGAACTCACGATCCCTTATTTGTTTTTACTATGCTAAGGATGTATTTGTTTATATTTTATCTTTTACGCATTTTCTCGGCAAACCTGTTTTCTTTAATCCAGCACTGATAAAATCTTATCTTTCATTCACAAATGCTTCAACATTGGCATATGCTACTTGAAACTACTGAAATATCCATGCCATGAACCTAAATTATCAACCATGTTTTGCTCCCTAAAACAATAAAAATATTGTCGGTAGTATACTTAAAATAAACATTTGTAAACATCGTACGCACTTCAAGGGTTACAGATTTGTTTATAAAATTATAATATAAATAAAATTAACGACTTCAGATAGGTATTTTTTTATACATAATAGTAGATTATGGTAAAATACTGAAAAATTTCGACAATATCCAAAGATTTTAATTAAAAAAATAACTATTTTTGATTTACAATGCATTTGAAACGACTAAATCGCAAGTTGGTGATTTTTGGGACATCCTTTATACAAATTTGACTTTGTTCCGGTCTGAATCTGATGCCCAAAATTTAGGAACTATTTTCCGATGCTAAACTAAAGGCATAAAAGCAAAACAAAACGTATTTCTTAGTTATTGCCATGCATATTCCTTTTTTGCGATATCAGAGTGCAGTTGATGTGTGAAAAGTAAAAATCCTAACATTTTCGTAGTTTTAGCTCAGAAAGCTTCATTTTAAGAAAAATATGCTTAGAATTTTTTCTTCACATAATTTTATCTTAAATAATATTGATTATTTGAGATATTGAGCAGTGACGCAGCGCAATGCAAATGCTCGTGGTCAATAGATCACGAGAGTCAAGCAAGGTTGCTCACGGTTTACACTTGGATGGGTGACCGTGAGTTCCCAATTTAAAAAGAACGCCGCTGTCTGCTCCCCTACCAATCCGCACTTGGCCAGCGTGGTAGAGTATGGCCTGAACCTCCCCCTCATGAAGACGAGGCTATAGTCCAAGAGTGGACTGGATGTTCGAAAGAACATATCAAGCTGATGGAAGAATATTGATAATGGCTAATTTTGCCGTAAAGTTAACAGTTGACGAGATATTCGTGAAAATTCTCATTTTGGTGTTCATAGATCTGTGGGGAGTTCTAATTATTGTCTTCTTATTGGTTGCCTTTTTGCTTAGTGGAACCGTAACAGCCCGTAGAGCGCACTGGAAAAATAGAAAAATTTGCGTGCCCCATAAGTTACTCCCTTCATTTCAGTTTTAAAATAATTGAAGTAGGTAAAACTGGCTCGATTTAATTCGTACTAGGCGCTAAATTTTTATTAATAAAAACACGACGTGTTCGGAAAATGAACTTTTTCCACATGTTTTACATAACATTTTTTCAATTATTATTTGAATAAGAGACCATAAAATTGAACGGTAATTATTTTGCAACTAATGTAAATTTTACATCAATTATATAAATCAATACACAATATCCTATTTCGATTGAATCTTAGATTTCTAAAATTATTTATATAAATTATAAAAGAAATCGCTCCTGCATGAGATATGGAATGTGCTTTGTGAATTATGGTTTATATTAATCGTGGATTTTTGTCAATCCGCCCCTCCCTAGATTTTGAAAATGTTTAGAAATCATTTCATTTATTACGCAAAATCCACCTATATTACGTTTTTCTATTTTTAAAAATTCACAGAGGTAATAACCCCTTTACCCCCCCCCCCCACACATCCCCCATGTATCCGTCTTATGTCAACTTCTCTGGTTTGAATTGTAGGCCAATATTTCTCGTTTCATTAGAATAAAAAATTATAGGTTTTATCATGTCGATTATCTATATTGGAAAACCACAAGGTGATAATTTTTTATAATCAATCTAAACAAGTTCAAGTGCGGCCTTTAGGCCATGACAATTACACACATATTTACTCTAGTCACATAATTGTCCGGTGTTTGACATAAAGAACATTAATAGCCGCATGGAGGGAGATTTTTAGAGTAATGATAAACCAAGCCAGTGCAACGGTTCACAGATAGATACATTATTAAGGATATTATATTATAGGTTTTATCATGTCGATTATCTATTGGAAAACCACAAGGTGTTAATTATTTATTATGAACCTAACAAAGTTCAAGTGCGGCCTTTAGGCCGCACAACCATGACAATTACACACATATTTACTCTAGTCACATAATTGTCCGGTGTTTGATATAAAGAACATTAATAATATAAAAATGTCAAAACTTTTAAATTACAATACAGGGAGTCTCACAAATATAGGGACATCGCTTAATCACATAATACCTGGGCCAAAAATAAGATGATTAACCTTCACTCATCAATGTACATATATCCAAATGCACTTTGTTAAGTCTGTATTTTATTGCAAAATCATTTTTTTAAAATTTTCTTGTAAACTAGGAAACATTCGAATTAGTTTGGATGATATTCAGTATAAAACTCTACCAGGTTACATTTGTTTTAATGGATGCACAGTGCAGTCATTAACTTTTTTGGTTTTCTAACTAAAGGGCGATGGGGGCTCTGCCCTCCCGAAACGGAATAGTAACTCAAAATAAAAAATAATATTTTTAATGCGAATACATTACGTGGTTACGCCGCTGAATATTGAACAATCTGATATTCCTGGAACAGTGACACAGATTTAAAACACTTTACCAAAAAGGGAAAATGAAATTTTAATCATCCCCTCCCCCCATTATTGTAACCCACAAGTGTCCACTGATAAGCAGGTTAGTTAAACACCCCCGCCCTAGGTAATAAACTCGCGAATTAAATTGTTTATCCACCCCCCCCATCGGAAAAAGCAACTGTGTTCATTACAATGTTAGCACTCTTGTATAAGTTTATTTTAGCGCTCTTTACACGAGGTGTTTCGAAGAAGTACCTAAAGTTCCTCTTTTATTAATCTATCTATGTATATGTCTATAATACTAAATTAATCCGTCAATCCCCCTCCAGTTAGTCTTGTAGTCCAGTTAATTAGATAATATAAATATTAACTTCACTATTAATATCAGTTAAAATTTTTGATATGAATTATTTTCTCATTTATTTATTTATTTTTCCACCGGTACACGACTGTCATGGTTGTGCATCCTACAGGCCTCACCTAAACCGTTGTTAGATTGGTCACAAAAAAATAAACTAATGAGATATGCATTATGAAAAAAATATAGACAGATGTGTTGTTGTAAGCCCGCACTGTTTCGTGATAGCCTATGTTGAGCGGCCTATAGGCCGCACTGAGAGACAGATCATCAGCTCAATTTTTAGTTACAGACAAACGCACACAGTTACATTTAGGCTATTATACATATTATGTGGATAATAAATAATGATGATGATTTAGGTCTTTGCTGATACTGGGGTCCTATCACTCGATTCCGGGTTCACACAAGTACCTTAACAACGTCGGCTTTTCCTGAAATCACAGAAGAAAACCTTGGAAAAACCATTTTAAGGGAAGCAGAGGCGTCCTATTATCGAAAACCAGAAACAATATCTATCCAAAAATAATAATTTTAAGTATATAAATAAAAATACAGTACATTTATATTTCTCTATAAATTTTGAGCCTTCCCATTGAAAAAAGTTAGGAGTCGCTACTGCAGATACCAAAGATAATGTCTCTCAATATATTTTGTCCGCCTTGCCGTTTGTGTTTTATACATTAGTGGTCCACTCATAATAAGTAATGCCTGATATAATTTTAAATGATAATTTATAGCATAGAGGTATTTCCAGTGGTAATGAACCATAAAGGCGGCGAGGCAAAGCTACACTATTGGCTATTATAAGTTGTTTAATGTTTTGCTCACCTCAAAATAATAATCGCTCCCAAATAGCCTTAAAGAAGACTGATTGTTGTTTAAATTATGAAATAATATTAATATAAAATGTCATGTAATAATAAAACACTAATTTTGTGCGACGCTAAATATTCAACTGATATTTTTAGGTCATTTTGATCATACACATCTGTGGTTAAGCGATGTCACCATATTTGCTAGACACCCGTGGATCTTAAGAAAAATAAAATTACTGATGTAATACTGTCGATGTATTTTATCACCTATAGGTAATTCTAAAAACTACCAAGCGCATTTTGAAGTTCCGAATAAAATTTTAAATTCAAACCGAATTTTTGAATACTTTCTTATTTCCCTTTTTACATTTTTAAGTTGAAATTACAGCAATAAATAATTATGAATTGAAGTTTAAGTTTCGGAAATGCATAAAATAATGTTCATATCTCAGGACTTAAGTGGATTGTTAATCCATCAATTAATAATGCACTTAATTCCTTTGATATATAATATTTATACTATTATCGCCCTAGAGCGAAAAAGTGCTAATTTACGTTTGATGTACACCTCTTAGGTGGTGATACTTTTCTAAGAAATTTTTTTGTCTACTTACCTTTGGGGCTAGCTCCCTTTAAAGCAACTTTCTAAATTTTTACCTTCTAATGGCTACAGCACCGATCTGATGAATTTTTAGTGTTCATGATCCAGAACTTTTTTAAAGAGAGTGAATTTATATATAAACTGGATTATAACCATTTATCGCCTAAAACCAATGGGTTTTAGTTATACTAGATCAAATGAAGTGAAGAAAACTATTGTTTTTGTTTGTTTTTCTTGCAAACCCTAGATCTTTCAAACAAGACGTTTCACAAAAAAATGACGCCCCTTTTATGAAAGAGACACCCTTATATTATACTAAATAATAGTATTTATAATCAAAAACAAAATTAAAAATTTGTTTCCTTTAGTAGGTATATCTGAACAGACGGAATTGTCCGCATTTGCGAGATTCTCATGCTGATGGCCTATTTAAAATAAAACACCCTAAAAAATATTAATAGATAAAGTTATTGACGCATATTTTTAATTATTTTTTTTTTTTTTTTTATTATATTAATTATATTTATATTATATTATATTTATAATTTAAATTTATTATATAAAAATTATATTAATAAGTTGACTTATTAACTTTTTTTTGATCCTATTAGACAGGAAATGTGTTAATTTTTAATTATTTAAAAAAATTTTCAATATGTAACATAATATTTTTATTACATCGTTAAAGCTTAGGTAAAATCGTAAAATCGAAATGAAAGAAAAGGCTATTGTTGAATATGTCTGTAGGACTATACAGAAAATAAATCTGTCTTGTATCCTGGAAGCGGAGAAATAAATATTTTAAAAATCAGGTGGGTGTTATAGAAAATGGTACACATGTGAGGTAGTCAAGTGCATTAGTTCTTTTTGTGGTTAACTTACCGAACATTTCAAAAGATTCTTTATTCACTATAACTTACACAAAAAATTGCTCAAATATATAAAAAGACACGTTTGACTTTAGGTTTTATGGTTTTATCCAGAATTTGTGACGGTTTTCTATTCTATTATTAATCATGGGGGCTAAACGTACTTCTAATTTTCTTGGGTATTTACACATTCCTTCACACCGATACGCTACTTAATTTTGTATTATAAATTCGTTACAAAAATATTTTTATACATGTTTGTAAAATAATTTTTAACCATATTAAAAATGTATTCAGGTAATTACTAATAAATAATACTTGATCATTTAATTAAAAACCACGTTAAAATTCCTTTCATAAAGTCAGGTTGATTCCCGCCAAAAGTGTATAAGTATTCAAGGATGTTATCGGGCAGGCTCTTAAATATCTGCTTGGCGCCATTATTTACCTGGTTACCTGGTGAATTTTAGTTGCATTATTATGGATGAATAAAAATAAGTATTGTGATCTAAAGCAAGGAACTGTTTAAAAGTTTAATACTGATATACAGGGTGTCTCGTGACCAATGTACATCTCTCAGGTGTTGAGAAAACATTTTACTCATTTTTCAGTTGCATTTCGTCTAAATTTAAACCATTTAAAGCAATATTTATTTTACTTTCTACCTTCGAACGGCCATAACCCCGAAACTATTAATATTTTAGTGTTAACCGTTCAGGACTTTTTTAAGTAGCGTGAAATTATCTACAGTCTAGAATATAACACTTTAATGCTTAAAATCAACGGCTTTCGAGTTATGAATCAAAATAAGTAAAGAAATGTTAAAAAAATTCGAAGTTTTATTTTGTTTGTTTTTCTTTCTTGGAAACTCTCTTTTATGTAGGCAGGGGGTAAATCTTAATTAAGACACCACCAGCCCGTACTGGATGGTAATCTGGGGATCTACCCATCAAAACTCCCTCCTTTAACAACTTAGACGACATTTAGGTTTATAAATGCATTCTCGCAGATGAAATCCGTTCTTGGGCTATCTGGAACTTGGAAGGTTGCGTGTCTCTTCATCTGAATACTTTGCCCTTTTGGGACTACTCTTCTTGGAACTGCTTTTCCAGCTCATATCTTTCTTTGGTTGATATTATTTCTACTACTATATTGTTTACAAGCTCCCCAATTTTTTATGGTTTGTAACATGACGAATATTATTGTGGAGGGAGTCCCCTGTTTGTCTAATTTAGTTGCTGTGGTTCTTCTTGGTTCGGTCCATCTCTTGCATTCGAAAATAGGTGGTAGCTGATTTCTCCCCATCCTCAACTTATACTACCTCCATCAAGTTAGCCCCCATTTAATCGAATTTTTAACTTTTTTTTGTGCCAAACGTTTGGTAATCGTTAGGTAAGGTTTGGTAGTCCGATTAAAAGTTTTGGTAGTTCTTTTGTTTTTTCGTAATTGACTAATCAAATTCTTTTGTCAAGTTAGCCCCCTTCAATCGATTTTTCAACTTTTTTTTAACTCATTTTATCGATTATAATGTGTAGAGGTTTGGTAGTCCTATAAAAAGTTTTGGTAGTCCAGAATTTTGTCGTAAATAATTAATTATGTTGGAAGTTTACTTTTGCGCATGCGCTAAATTCCACGTGAATAGAACAATAATAATTTATTGCCAATTTGGCCCAATTTAAACCATTTGTAACTTTTTTTAATGCTAAACGATTGGTAATGAACCGAAAAAAGAACAATAATTGCATTACACAAAAAGCTTGCGCTGCACTTCAATTTGATGTAATAAGCATTCACCTGGGTACATTCCTCTTTTAAATTGTTCATTAAAGAGGTTAATTAGTACTTGTGTGGTTATTTCTTCAAGTTTCTTTATTTTTATTGCTGGAACCACGTCAGAGCCTAAGGCTTTGTTATTTGCCATATTTTTCGCATCGAAGAGGAGAATCTCTTCCTCAGTGACTATTATGTCTTGCTCTCTTGGGTCGTGATTTGAGAAGAGTATACTGATTATGTATCTCAGTCTCCTTTTCCTTATTCCCAATATGGTAGGTCTGAATATTTTCCAGTAACAATCCTGTAGGTTATACCCTAAATGTTGTTGTGAACCTCTTCCATAAATGACAACCAGCGCTGTTTTTTACTGGTTTATGGATGTTATGGATTTTTGGATAAATTCTTTCTTCCTTGTTGTTGCTGTTGCTTTGACGACTTCCGCAGTTTGCAAGTGACGGCCCCTCAGAAGTGGCTGATATGCCCTAAGGTAGAGAAACTATCTCCTCTGTCCGGCAATAGCCCCCTCTCTTTGTGTAGTTCCCCTGAGCATGCAGGAGTCGCACGTTCCGAGCAGAAAGTTCCTTAAATCCACCTCTTCGATAGTTTGCACCGCATCAGGCTCGCTTCTACTATATTGATATGCTATTTTCAATCTATAAACAGGGTGCATGCGTTTCGTAGAAAATGCCATACTTCAGTTTCGTTCTAAATTAATTTATGCTTTTAATTAAATATTTTTCCAATAAGAAATCATAATTATCCATATTGTTTCAATAGGGTCATTCAATATCAAATCAACCAACGTATTTTCATGTCCCTCTTCGATTATGCTCAAATTTGGTATGACAAATAAATTAACCTTATTTTTTTTGGCCCTAAAATGGCCTTTTCACATCGTACTGCCCTCCAAAATAAGTAAAATTTGGCTTTGATAAATTATTTAGACTGACCGAACCGTACCACTTAGAGACACGATTTTTTTTGTGAAATGAAGATATTGAATAGGCCTTTGCAGTGAGTTTAATGTGTAAATAATTAAGGTCATAAATTGGGGGCCCTGATCAAATTTTGACTTTGAGTGCCCCTTCCTCAAAAAAGAGGTAATTTAAAATTCTCAAAAAAAATAAATTATCTTTTACACTTTTGGCTAATTCTTCTTCTTCTCTTCTTTGGAAAATAGACAAAAGAACAATAAAGATAACCTATTTTTAAAAATTTTAAATTACGTCGCTTTTAAGGTAGGGGCACTCAAAGCCAAAATTTGCTTAGGGTCCCCATTTTAAGACCTTAATTATTTACATAAAAACTTACTGAAAAGGCCTATTCAATATCTTCATTGTATAAGAAAAATCGTGTCAGTGTGGTTCAGCAAGTAGAAATAATTTGTCAAAGCTCTACAAAGCCAAATTTGAATTATTTTGGAAGGCTGTACAGTGTAAACGGGTCACTATAGGGCCAAACAAAAAATTATGGGTCTGTTTATTTGGCATAATTTAGAAATATACCAAATTTGAGCAAAATCGAAGAAGAACATGAAAATAATTGCAAAAAATTGGTTGATTTCATACGGAATGACTCAATATAATTTTTACATCTGCGCGATAGCTTTATTAAATTTATGCCAATTTCTTATCCATTTTCAGCTTTAAATTAATTATTTTCTTATGCCTAAAAATTTTACAATTCTTATCAATTTTGGCTTGCGGTTCACCATTCAACAAATCAGTACCACAAACTAATTTAGTCTTTAATTTAAATTATGTTATATTATTACAAAAATTTTACTCTTATCAAAATTTACACCAACTTGTTTCGTAGGTCGATGCCAAGTGTTCTTCCTGCCATCAGTTTTACAAATCAAAATTTGTGGCCTTAGTCATGTGGGCGTACAAAAATTATACAAATTCAAATTTATACAAAAAAACACGACAATATCGCAAAAAACCTGTATCTTTTAAACGAAACGTTGTATTGTAAGTAATATACGCCTCTCCCTACGGATAGCAAATTTTATCTAGTGAAACTTTTTGATAAACAAATCCATTGCAGAGAAAAAATGAAATTTCTTGTTGATAATTTTTATATCTTTTGATTTATTTATTTCTGCTGCACAGAGAAGAAAAAATTCTATTGATTTTAAGTATTTTTTACTTCAAATTGAAGTGCAAATTCGTCTCGCATCAATTTGATATCAATTTCACAAAAAATACGTAAATTTGACAACAATTAAAGTAATATTTATTCCAAATTGTTGCTAGACGAATTCCTATTTTAATTTTTTCTCTGTGTGGACAGTGGATTTTACTGAAAACCTACGTAATTTTGAACTTTTATTTATTATTTAGATGGATTGGTTTTTCAAGTTTGTAGCCAATTAAATTTTATATCAAAAATGACCAGTCACCTTTTTTTGTAAAACGTTGCGTTTAAAAGATAAATAGGGTTTTTAAGAAAAACAAAAAAAACTTGATTTTTTAACATTTACTTATAATTTAATCCATAACTCGATAGCTATTGATTTTAGACAATAATTGGTTGAATAAAAGATGGCTGATGGTCTTCAGATGAAATAAATAGAAGAATGTTACAACAGAAAAGATATCAAAGGGTTTTACCGAAACATCAAGTACAAAAGAAAACCAAACGCAGTAAAAACAAGGGGAATAAGAAAAAATGAAGGCAGACTAGAAAGCAAACCAGAAGAAGTGGGGAAGATTTGGTCAGAACATTTTCAGAAGTTACTGTGCACAAGCAAAACCGAGGAACGAGAACAAAGTGAATTAGTTTCGACAGAGGACGAAGATGAAATAAAAGAACCAGATAAGGAAGAGATTATACAAACAATAAAAGGACTGAAAAATGGAAGGCACCAGGCAGCCACGAGATGATGGCGGAAATGATTAAGTATAGAGGTGAAGCATTGCATGACGAAATCAGTTTGTTGGTAAAAATAATTTGGAACCAAGAGAAGATGCCAAAAGCATGGAGCGACGGAATCATCATAGCATTGAGGAAAAAAGGAGGTGCGGAAGTGTGGGACCATTACAGAGGCAAAACACTCCTGAACGCGGCTTACAAGGTACTATCTTCGATAATACACAACAGACTGGTAGAATATACGGACAAGATGATTGGTGAATATCAATTTGGATTCAGAAGAGGGAAGTCGATGGTTGGTGCCATACACGTATTGAAACATATAACGGAGAAAAGCAGAGAATTTTGAATGGTCATGAACCTGCTGTTCATGGATTTTAAGCAAGCTTTCGATAGGGTGAACAGGAGGGAACTGCTGGAGGCCATGAAAGAGATTAAGGTACCAACAAAGCTAATTAGACTAGTTACCCATGTAGCACACATTGTTGGCGCAATATTGGTCCAATATTGAAAATCAATATTGGTCCAATATAGAGATGTGAACATTCTGCTATATTGGTCCAATGTGGGGTTTCAATATTGTACCAATATAGATTTTCAATATTGGACCAATATAGCAGAATGTTCACATCTCTATATTGGACCAATATTGATTTTCAATATTGGACCAATATTGATTTTCAATATTGGACCAATATAGCAGAATGTTCACATCTCTATATTGGCGCAATATTGATTTCCAATATTGGACCCATATAGCAGAATTTTCACATTTCTATATTGGCGCAATATTGATTTTCAATATTGGACCAATATTGATTTTCAATATTGGACCAATATTGCAAATAAATATTGAACCAATATTGCAAATAAATATTGGTACAAAGAAAAAAAGATTTAAATTAACTTTTTACGTATTTATTTAGATACCCAATTATATAAATATTATTTCAGTCTGGTTTTTTCCTAATTTGTATGTTGCTACCTTTTTCTAATGTTTGTAATGTTGTAAGTTTTGAGCGTCCACTAAATGATATAGTTGTATCTGACAATCATATTAATTATAATTTTTTTTTCTTTCAAGTATCCTTTGATTGTTGTAGTACCGAAACATCATATAAATCTGAAATTAAATTAAATTTAAAGATTTTTTTTTACTTACCGCTGCCGGGGTTCGAACCCATGACGTTCCTTTGAATGTTTCTATAAGGCTCGACCGGTTACCATTTACCTATAGAAGCTTACTTATTGTAAGCTGTAAATATTATATATTTAAATTTATTTGCACTCGTGATTTATGGTGTATATCAGGGGTGGCCAACTTTTGTGTACGTAAGATCTACTTTTTATTTTAAACATGTGTGGGATCTTAGTTGAAAACATATTTAAAAGAGAAAGCACAAATAACGTAAAAATTTGAAAATCTTGACTCAATTTGTTTCATTCGTAATCCGACGGCTCTTGCCAGATCAGTGTAACTACTTTTTCCCTATTTTTATGTAATTCGTAATCTCCTTTGCTTAATAATCTAAACACAACATTTAACAGTAAAAAATTATTGTACTCTCGCAAAGAAAACAAATCCTTTAAAATTATTATTGGACCACTGTATAGTAAAAAAACCGATACTCTGTGGCTTTCCAACTATCAATTTCATCAAAGCTCCGTGGTTTTCTATTGAATTCATTTGGAACCGTTTGACAACAATTTAAAGATCTTGCTCACATTTTTTTTCTGAAAGCTGGAAGAATTCTAAACTCGGACGATGATTTTTTCCAAAAATTTATAAGTTTTCTCGTAACCCCTAAGAACACAAGATGCATGGAATCTAAAGGAATGTGGCTAATAAATTTAAAATCTTTAATTTTAATTAAAAGTGATTGTTTTAAATGATGATCAGGTTGTGCTTGGTCGAAAAAATTTAATGTAGATTCTATTATTATATTGTAAGACAACTTACAATATTGTAAGTTAACAATGTATTAATTTCTTCTGCAAATTTCTCGAAAAATTGATCTACATCGGAAGGTTTTGAATTACCTAAATATAATGCTACAACAAACGGCGATATCTTAAAATTTTCAATATAAACTTGACACAAGATTGGCCAAAACGCGGCCAATCTTGCGCGGAATCTCATATAAAATTCCCGCGCGTCGGTCGGCTTTTACATGTTAAATTTGCTAAGTTCAAATTCGATTTATTCAAAAGTTTGGGCCCCTTTCTCGAAAAATATTTTTACAATTTACTATATTATAAACCTTGTTCTTTAGTGTGTAGCACACGAAAATTTGATTTGAGTGCTACTTATCGAACTGTAGCCAAAATTTATATTTATAGCAAAACCGATTTGTATGTAGTAAAGCACATTTGGAGGAATCCTACAACTTTTAGGACAAATATTTGTCCTTTATAATCGCGACCCTAAATAAAATAATTATGAATACTTAAATTAAAATTTATTATTACATTTTACATTTAATGTTGGTTTCAACAACTAAGCAAAACTTTTACGCATTATTTAATTATTTCAAAATTAGTAACATTGTGTAACTAAAATAACGTGTTTAGTTACAAAATATAACTAAACACGTTATTTTAGTTACAAAATATAACTAAAATAGTCTCTTATTATAAAAGGCCAAGTCTTTCTTTCTTTCTGTCCGTCCCACGGAAATACCCGAAGCAAACCGAACCGAACCGAACGCACAACGTATCATCGGATCAACGTATCATCGGATCAACGTATCATCGTATCAACGTATCATCGTATCAACGTATCATCGTATCAACGTATCATCGTATCAACGTATCATCGTATCATCGGATCAACGTATCATCGTATCAACGTATCATCGTATCAACGTATCATCGGATCAACGTATCATCGTATCATTTTGTCTATATAGGTAAGTCTATTTCCAAAAAAGCATTATGTGAACTTCCATAATGGATAATGAAAATTTTGAAAATCCTGCTGCAAAGCGACGACGATTGAATCGTGAGAGAAAAGCACGTACAAGAGCTAATAACACAGAAGAACAGCTTCGATCACAGCGACAAGCTAACGCTCGGTCTCATGCGATACGTCGACAACGTGAAACTTTGGAACAAACTCAAGCGCGGCAAGCTGCTGACGCTCGGTCCCATGCGATACGTCAACAACGTGAAACTTTAGAAGAAACTCAAGCGCGGCAAGCTGCTGACGCTCGGTCCCATGCGATACGTTGATCCGATGATACGTTGATCCGATGATACGTTGATACGATGATACGTTCATCCGATTGGTTATGAAATTATGCGTTCGGTTCGGTTTGCTTCGGGTATTTCCGTGGGACAGACAGAAGGAAGGAAGGACTTGGCCTTTTATAATAAGAGATTTTTCACCTATATAGGAAATTTAAATACGTTGATCCGATGATACGATGATACGTTTATCCGATTGGTTATGAAATTATCCGTTATGCGTTCGGTTTGCTTCGGGTATTTCCGTGGGACAGACAGAAGGAAGGAAGGACTTGGCCTTTTATAATAAGAGATGAGAACAACATTAAATAAATAAACAAAAAACTTACATATATTTTTTTAAATTAAATTAAACTTAATCAATATTTAAAATTTTTTTACTTATTTTAAACTAGATGATACCCCGTCCGAGGACGGGCAGCTAGAAGGACGGGCTGCTACCCAAGGTAACTTAAGTTGAATGAAGATTAAGGAAAGCTCTCAGTGCAATCCAAAAGCCATATGACCTTGGGTAGCTGCCCGTCCTTCTAGCTGCCCGTCCTCGGACGGGGTATCATCTAGTTACAAAATATTATAAAATAGGCATATTCTCTTCGATAATACGTTGGTTGTTTCAGTTTTTATTCGATTCTATATCCTCGTATATGTATGGTTTCAGTTGGTACTCTCCTAATCTTCTTAATTAAAAAATGCGTTTGAAGCTAAATGATAATCTGCTCATAATATGACGTCAAGATTGGGCAATGGCAATAAGTTTTGTTTTGGAAGCATGAACAAAAAATCATATATTATTTATTTTTCTATCCTAAAATTAATATTAATAAATATTGTGGAGCGTAATATAACTTTTGGCACAACAATATAATTATTAACAAATTTTATTTATTTCACATAAATAATGAATTTTATAAAATACAAAACTTGTTCAAAATAATAGTAAACCAATTTCTGGTGTTCTCATTGGGGGTCGTTCATAAATTACGTCACGCAATTTTCAGCAGTTTTATACCCCTCTTCCCCCCCCCTCATCATAACACTTCGTCACAAAAATCTAGACCACCTCCAAATATTACGTTACGCACCCTTGCAACCCCCATATTTTATTATTTACCTTTTTAATAATGCCCAAACAACGAAAAAGTTATTATCGACTAGAAAATAGTTAATACATTTAAAAGAATTTCTCGAGAATAAAGTGCAGGATAAATGTCCGATTTTGTAACATACAGAACCCCCTTAAGGGGAAGTTCGGAAAAGTAGGACATTTACCCTTCACTTTTTTGGGAAAATTTTTATACAGAAATGATTTATATTTAATTTTGATTAGGATAAAACTATCCCGAAATTCCAATGTTGATTATTAAAAATATTAGCCTAATTTTAGTGGTATTTGAAAGGTTTCCTGTCAAAATTGGGATCTTGGGACAATTTTATTGGAATCAGAATTAAAAATAAATAATTTCTACATAAACATTTTCTCAAAAAAGTGAAGGATAAATGTTCTACTTTTTCTAAGTTGGCAACCATACAGAAGCGTGACGTCACTCATTTAGACACCCTCCCCCTAGCGTCACAAATAATAATCACGCAAGTTTGAATCCCCCCCTCCGTGCGTAACGTAATTTATGAACCTTGGTGCATGACGCCGATGGCGTCACAAGAAACCATGCGCAAACTTTTAATGTTGGTTTTACAACAGAACCAGTGTAAGATAGCATTCGGCGTGTCTGTATAAGTGTATGGTATAAGGTTAAAAATGTAGTAAAATGTTACCATCAAAACGCTATAAATTTTGTTACGAATTAGGGACAAACAATAAGAATAGACATCCATTAAAGCTCAAACGTTTCTCAATCGATTGATAACAATTTCATATTTAAAAATATTTAAAGGGGGAGGGGGAGAAAATCCGTTAAAATATTGAAGCTTCAAGCAGCTTTTCACTACTGATTTTCCAATAACATTTATTAACTACTGTTCATAACATTATGAGTTTTTAATAATTAAACTTATATTTTTAGTTTTTAAACAGTGAAAATATTCAGGATTCAAATATCTTCGATCTTCGATTTAAGGTGATTTTAAATCGAACGCACATCACATGCATAGAAAGAGATGGGTCACGATGCTTCTGTCAAAGAAGCATCACGATTGAGGAGAGAGATCTTCGAAACAAAGCGGCTTTTCAAAAATCATCAAAGTAAAAAATATTTTTTAGAATATTCTTGAAAATTTTGTACCCTGATGATAATAACCCCTTTAAAATTTTCGCGGTCTAATTATTTGCATTCTTAGTTGCACTTAAACTTATAACGTAAGAATTAATGGCGCAACATCCAATTCGGCTCAAAACCAATTCTGGACCAACATTTGTGTAAAAAAATTGTTTGATGCAATATTTCAGCAGCCTTCAATATTTTCTTCGGTAATATTGGTTGAAGTTTGGCAGTCAATATTGGTTCAATATTGCACCAAGCTTCAGTCAATATTGGCAATCAATATTGGTTCAATATTGCACCAAGCATCAGCCAATATTGGCGCAATATTGATTTCCTATATTGGCGCAATATTGGAAATAAATATTGAACCAATATTGGCTGAAGTTCGGCCGTCAATATTGGCAATCAATATTGGTTCAATATTGCACCAAGCATCAGCCAATATTGGCGCAATATTGATTTCCTATATTGGTGCAATATTTGAAATAAATATTGAACCAATATTGGCTGAAGTTCGGCAGTTAAGATTGGCAATCAATATTGGTTCAATATTGCACCAAGCATCAGCCAATATTGGCGCAATATTGATTTCTTATATTGGCGCAATATTGTAAATAAATATTGAACCAAAATTGGCTGAAGTTCGGCAGTCAATATTGGCAATCAATAGTGGTTCAATATTGCACCAAGCATCAGCCTATATTGACGCAATATTGATTTCCTATATTGGCGCAATATGTGAAATCAATATTGAACCAATATTGGTTGAAGCTCGGCAGTTAATATTGGCTATCAATATTGGTTCAATATTGCACCAAGCATCAGCCAATATTGGCGCAATATTGATTTCCTATATTGGCGCAATATGTGAAATCAATATTGAACCAATATTGGTTGAAGCTCGGCAGTTAATATTGGCTATCAATATTGGTTCAATATTGCATCAAGCATCAGCCAATATTGGCGCAATATTGATTTCCTATATTGGCGCAATATGTGAAATCAATATTGAACCAATATTGGTTGAAGCTCGGCAGTTAATATTGGCTATCAATATTGGTTCAATATTGCACCAAGCATCAGCCAATATTGGCGCAATATTGATTTCCTATATTGGCGCAATATGTGAAATCAATATTGAACCAATATTGGTTGAAGCTCGGCAGTTAATATTGGCTATCAATATTGGTTCAATATTGCACCAAGCATCAGCCAATATTGGCGCAATATTGATTTCCTATATTGGCGCAATATTTGAAATCAATATTGAACCAATATTGGTTGAAGCTCGGCAGTTAATATTGGCTATCAATATTGGTTCAATATTGCACCAAGCATCAGCCAATATTGGTGCAATATTGGTTTGCTATATTGGCGCAATATTGGAAATCAATATTGAACCAATATTGGCTAAAGCTTGCAATATTGGGCCAAGATTCAATATTGAGCCAATATTTGTCCAATATTGCGCCAACATTGTGTGCTACATGGGTAGGATGACATTGGAGAAAACAACAGTCAAAATAAAAACTCCGGCAGGCGAAAGAGAAGAATTTGAAGTGCGAAGGCGAAGCTCTATCGGCCACATTGTTTAACATTGTACTTGAAAAATAATTAGAAAAGCTAGATGTACTGGAACGATAATAAATAAAGACAGCCAAATAATTGCATACGCGGATGATATAGTGATCATATCAAGAACAGAAAGAGGACTAAAAGACATTTTCAGTGCAATAAAAGAACCGGCAGAGGCGATGGGGCCTCGTAGTGAACGTGGGAAAGACAATATTTATGAAATGTCAGAAAACAAACACCAACAATAACATGCGCGAACTAAAAATAAACTATTGCAATTTCGAACAAGTCACGAATTTCAACTATCTCGGAGTGCAAATAAATAGCAATAATAGCAGAACATCGGAAATAAGAGCAAGTATTCAAGCTGGAAACAGATCATATTTCGCAAATAGACAGATATTGAGAGACAAGCAAATATCAAGACAAACGAAGATCCAAATATACAAGTAGTCTCTGATAAAACCGGTAGTGACATATTCGTCGGAAACAATGTGCCTAACGCAAAGAGAGCAGAAAGACCTTGGAGTCTTCGAGAGAAAAATAATGAGAATGATTCTGGGCCCAAAGAGAGTGGACGGCGAATACAGTGCGAACATGAACTACGAGATCCAGAGGGAGATGAACGGCAAAAACGTAGTACGATTCATAAAGGCGTAAAGAGTGAAATGGCTGGGCCACGTCATGAGGAGTAGCGACGAGGAGGTGACTATTAAAAAAGTGACGATATGGGAACCCGACGTAGTCCGACCCAGAGGAAGACCAACGCTACGATGGTGGGACGGTGTGATGGAGGACTTGAGAGTGATCGGAGTGACAGACTGGAGACAGGCTTACGGAAATCGTGAGAGATGGAGATCAATAGTAAAGGAAGCGAGGACATCCCAGGTTATGAGAAACGACACGACATGAATTATTTGAATTGTAATTTGATGAGGACTAATTCCCCTTCCAAAAAAAGGATTTTATTAACACTAAAAAATCAATAATTTCGGTGCTATGACCATTAGAAGGAAAAAATTGAAAACATTGTTTAAAGGGGGTTACCCCCAAGGATTTAAATTCAGACAAAAACTTTTTATACAAAAGTATCTTTCATACCACCCAAGAGGTGTATGTACATACTAGAATAAGAGATAAAAAAATTGTGTTTAAGTTCTTTGATAATTACATTTAGATAGACGAGACTATTTTATTGCTATTTAATCAATTTTCTGTATTCAAAAATAATTAAAACTGTGCCATCGTAAATCAAATACAAATCTTGGAAGCTTTGTCGTTGACATGACCGCAGCAAATAAAGTCAGCACTGAATTAATGAAACTATTTAATAATTACCCAACACCTTTAAACTTCGATTGTTTGATATTTTATTAGTACATAAGAAAGATTTATTATTAATTTTGATTGTAGAAAAACAATAAATTCATGCAAATAAATAACAATGTGCATTCCTTAAATAAAAAGTTTATAGAAAATTTTATGAGCATTCTTAACTGAATTATAAAATATTTTAATTTTGATTTTTAAAATTATTTCCCAGAAGAGGTGAAAGTAAAAAAAGGGAATTCACGAAGAACGAAAAATTCTGTTGAAAGATGACAGTATAGCGCTATTTCGTCTTTATTTAGAATCATCCGTTAATAAGTAAGGGGACCTACTGTTTAAGGTGGGTTTCAAACCACACTTCATTGCGAGAAGTAAGGATGATAATATTTCAAGATAATTAAATTATAATATCCAGCGCCGCTGTTCATTTGATCTTCCTCTGCTGGTTCGCACTGCGCTATTGCTGCCCAGAAGGAAACACGAACAAAAGAAAACTAAAAGCATCTTTGAATGCCATGTGAACTGTGTAAACATGGATGGTTTTATAAAATAGATTATGCGTAAGACTAAACGGACATTTCACCTGGTTTAATTCTCGGCATCATATTTCATATTCGCAAAATTGGCGAGTGGCTTACCTTATGTTGCCAACTTATGGCAATCGAAGAAATCCGGTAATATGATACTTTAGGGTTTGAGAAATAACTCCAATTTCAGAGACTGATTGGATTTTTGCGTTATTTAACTTGACGTACTATAATATGAAATCAACCGTTAACAATAAGGAAGCCATAACTTTTTTATAATAATAAATTTATTATCATTATCGTTATAATATGCAATTACACATCGCCTATTATCGCATCGTAAATCTAAAAAGTGACCTGTTATCTTTCTATGTTGGAGGT
Source organism: Podabrus alpinus (assembly GCA_932274525.1). NCBI lineage: Eukaryota > Metazoa > Arthropoda > Insecta > Coleoptera > Cantharidae > Podabrus > Podabrus alpinus. Next base: position 46,178,107 of record OW026455.1, on the reverse strand, counting down.
TCTTATTCTATAAAATGCAAAACTGTTATTAGAACAACAATCAAACCATATTTTTAATTTAGATAATAATTAAATTAAGAATAACAAAATAAATTATTCCAATAAAATTAATTAACAGTAAATAATTTTTTCAATTAATTCAAAAGTAATCAATCATAAAACAATTGAAAATTAATTATCTTATATAAATATCTTCTTTTTAAACATAATATTATATATTATAATAGTATGTTAAAGTACAAGAGACTGAAGCTAGCCATTTAATCTCACGTTCTTAGGGGATTCACACGTCACCGGAATCCCCTAAGAACAAGAGATTAAGAGGCGCTTCAGTGTTGAGTAATTTATATTATTTTATACAATCCTAATAACAGCCGACAAAAAAATAGCCAGGAATAAACAGGTACAAATTAAGAGTACATAAATTGAAGTGGCTATTAAAAACCGTATTGCAAAAGATAACAGTGTTATAACTCGCGCTGCAGTGTACCCGGTATGAATATTTCAAAAGGTTCTCAAGATATTTCTAATGGGTCATTTAGTGGGTTTCTATACAGCTAGCATGGACTAGCTCCAAAGCTAGCACCCTTATAGATTTTCCACAAATCATATCCCCCCCCCCCGATGTTATTGTTTTTCAAAAACCTAGCTCCTGTTTCTGTAGCGCTGGCTCTAAAATACTGAACTTAGTACCCTCATAATTTGTGTCCACGAATCAATCTTTTTATAGTGCGAGGGAGAGGGGGAGTAACGCTAGTTTTTTAATTTTTGTGGAAAACCGAGGCCAATAGAAAAAGCTTTGTTTAAACATCAATGAGTTTCCAAACGATCCTTTTAATTTCATTTGTTGTAAAGTTATGAATATTTAAAATTTCTGATAGCTCTGAACAACACGCGTTAATCTTTAAATAATAATATATCAAACAACAAATAATATTGTTGGCGTAAAAATTTAAGACAGTGGCAGTTTCTATGTATTTTATTCATTAATAATATAATATTAAAACAAAATAAGTATCTATCAAATAATATACGCCAATAAAATTTTAATACCAATGATTTCGTGACTTGGGGTACCAGACATATTTGACCAAGCAGCTGGATTATAATAAATTTCTTTGTCATTTTGAATTTTTATGTATAATTCATTTCAATCGATAGCGATTTCTTTGACGTTCAATGACCTTCTATAATCATTTTAATTTCATTCTTCACAAAATTATGGATATTTGAAATTTTCGATAACTCCGAGCAACACGCGTAAATTTTAATCGTCATTAAATTAAAATAATACTTCATTGGTTAATGAAATGTTATATATTAGTATATACAAATGCATACATTCTAGACTCGAAAAAATTTTTTTATTAAATCAAGAATGAATGAAATATTAGGGATTTTAAAGGGGGAGGGGGTAAAAATTGAATTAAAAATGATAACATAGCGACTTAGATGTTTCGATATCATAATACTATCAGGTACGCTTAAACAAAAAATAAATGGGAATTGAAAATAAAACTAGAACACATTTCGTAAGAAAATCGAAAATTGAACAATAATTGAAAGAACTGAAAAATTGGAAGTGAAAATTTGAAATAAAAGATGAAATAAATGAGAAATTGTATAAAATAATTACTACTACTACTACTACTCCATATAATAGTCCATAGCACTATAACCCGCTGTGGGTCTTGGCTGCCTCCAAATATAAAATAATTACAAATAATAAATTCAAAATCTGTGACATTACATAATTAGGGTATTCATTTCACTTCGTATATTCGTAGATGTAATATTGGGTAATTTTTGTAAACTTGTGTGACATGAACACACTCGCCGTTCAATGTTTCGTAAATTTTTTCGTACTTGTATTTGTAGATTATTTCAGATTATGTTTATTTGACATTTTATCCCAAGTGTGTGTTTATGCTTTTAAAATGCAAAATAAAATTGAAAATGTTATTCATTGTTATTTTTCATTTGTTAACTTCACAAATGTACAAAAGTACGAGGTGAAATGAATAACCTTAATGTCCGATCTCATTGAAATATTATTTATTGATTAACGCGTGTTGCTCGGAGTTGTCGAAAAGTTAAAATATCCATAACTTTTCAAATATTTAAATTACAATAATCATGAAAGCTCATTGAAGTTCAAACAAAGCTCCTTTGATTTACTTGGGTTTTCTACAAAAATTCTAAATGCCAAGAAAAATTGTAATCATGTCGCCATTCTGCCAATCTCTAAATATTTTGCAAATAACATCGCAACGGTTGAGGCCCAAACCAAACGAATAACAACTTATTGAAGCTACATATAACTATGCGCAACCGTTTAACACGAATTTTATTAAAAAAATTCTATATCGGGGGAGGGGCACGAATATTTACAATTTCTACGCTTTTTACAAAAGTTTCAAAATTGTTAAACAAAAATTATTTGTACACCTTCACTATAAATAACCTCCGAGTGCTAAAATTTATTTACTATAATTGGTGTGCAGCGGTCCTAGAATTATTTCACGATAAATAGAAGTTCCGCGCTACATAAACTAATCGCCACAGTAGCACAGTTTTTTACGCCTGGATTCGAATCCAAGTTGAGGAACATATTTTTAGAATACCATCTTGCTAAAGGTGTATTCTCAAACTGGTATTAGTAAAATCGTAATGGTAAAATTAAAATTGAGTGTTAACAGGCGTAAGTTGCTCGGAGTTCTCTGAAATTTCAAATGGTTATACAAAACTGTGTAGAAATATAATTAAAATTAAGATAATAGAAAGTCGTGGAAGCTTAAACAAAATATTTCAAAGGCGGGGGGTGTTGAATAGATAAATATAATGTTACCTATGTGCAGTCGACTTTGCTCTCCTCGGTAGAAATATTGATTTATGGAAACACTATGAGGTTGCTAGCTTCAATATTTGGGAGCTAGCTGTACAGAAACAGGAGCTAGGTTTATGAGTAAAAATATTAATTGGGAGAGGGGGAAAAGTAACAGACCCTATGTATGTATCTGTTCCTAACGCTCTCATTGGTTTAGTTTTTAATTAACAATGTAAAACAGCGCGCATTTGAATATTTTTCATACTATTTGAATGTACGCAGTATTTAAATATATATTTTTGTTACGTATTTAAATATCTTTTTACCTATTTAAAGTATTTAAATATATTTCGATATACATATTTAAAGATGTTTATATAATATACATATTTCCATGCATTTCAACATTTTTTACCCTATTTAAATCTATTCAGAAGTATTTAAATGTATTCAAAAGTATTTAAACGTGTTTAACAATATTCAAATATATTTGAAAGTATTAAAATGTATTTAAATGCTCAATATTAGAAAAATGCATTTCTCACAAGACAAAGTCAATTATAAAAATCTGGCGATTAGTAAAGGAACTTAAGTTACATATACGAATTTGAACCTTCTGCGTCGATTTTTAGGGTTCTTGACCTTTGAAACTATCTCTACTAAACAGTGTTAGTATGCCATTTTAATCAACTAAAAAAGCCCACTAATGTACTTTGTGTATGAATTTTGTAGAATTCAGAATGAAGAGTGATTAAGGGATTAACTTATGTTTTACTGTATTTACTTTCAGAATTTTATGAAAAATAAAAATAATCGGATTGCCCACCAATCTTTTTTGTGACCACAAAAACAAAAATTGATTTATTCATTAGAATATCGTGTAAAATGTGAATTGCATTTTCGCAATCCGTTAACCCTAAAATTATGGTAGTAAATGAGGCATTTCCATGTGACGTCACGAACACTTTTATGTATGTAAAATTCTTAGGTTAGGTTTACGATTACTTCGGCAAATAAAATAAACGGAAGGTACTTACAGTAATAATTTTACACTACACTCTCTACGGTTTATAAAATGTAAAAAAATTCAATTTTCACCAATAAAAACACGATTTATCACAAACTTGTATAAGTACGCCGACAGCTTGTCAGCTTGTCGGTAAACACTGTGACGTATTTGGAAACGCCTAATTGTATAAAACATGAGTTAAACCCTTAATCATTCGCGAATATTTTCCTTTTTCATTCTCTCTGAAGGCATATTCGGCTACAGCGCCACAAACTTGTACAAAAATCGTTTTAATATTCCTGGTTGCAAAGAAATTTGTTTTGTAAACTAGTGTAATTAGGTAGTTTACAACTGTAGCTTGGTGTGAACGCTGGTTGAGTTACTGCCGAGAAGTCCGGGTTTGGATCAGGAACTTTTTAGCTCGGCTCTGAACATCGACACATTGTGGATCTACCTTGCCGAAAGACCTTCACAAATAATTATTAAAAACCATCTAATAACTAACAAATCGAGGTCCTAATCAATTCAAGATTTATAAACGTTCAAGGAACGTAACGGGCAGTTTATGCCCAGCTATATTTGCTTTGTTAATCTTTAGATGTTTTTTATAATTATTGGTAAGCATTGTTTTGGCAAGAAGCGTGTTAATGTTCACCGGAAGGCCGAGTTAATACATTCCGTGAAGTTCATGAAACCCGGAATTATAAACATGGGCATAAAACTGCTAGTGCCGTAAACTAGCCAATTATTTATATCGATGATTATAATTTTTCTTTTTTAATATTAATAATTAAAAGCTATTTTTCTTATTATCGGCAACCCTAAAATTTTGCATGCTACTTGCTCGGAGCGATGTTAAAACTTTTATTTCATTACTCAAAACACATTGAAGCGCAAATGATTCTTGAAACATAATTAGGGGGGCGTGTATTCAATTTTTATTGTGAACCTTGGAAGCCTAAACATGATTGATACCACATTTATTGAAAATTTTTTTATGAGGAGGGTTGTCGTTTTTACAGCCCCCTCCCTGTAGTTTTCGTGAATAACTTCACGATACGTTTTATGTGGTTTATGTTTTATTATTAGAGTCCGGATTTGTAGCTATTATGCTTTTCCTGCAAATTCGAAGCAGCTCAAAGTTTTTAAATAATCTATGCGATTTATCAAAAAAGGGTCCATTTGGCACTATGTTTTAAATGCTTTTTATGCTTTTTTTGGGGTTTTGTGCTTTTTTTCAATTTTTATGCTTTTTTGTGCTTTTTTTCAGACTTCATTGGTCTGATGCGTTTTCCTATTCCGCCGACTTATTGTCGCGTTCTTATCATATCAAGCTTGCAAACTATAATCTTTGAAACAAAATACCGTCGGTGCACCTTCAAAATGCGATATGTGCATATTCAGTTTTATGTGCATTACATTTATTAAAAAACGAAAGATTACTTAAATTCATTCAGTAGCTTTTTCGATTATGATAATTTATAATAATCGATTAATCGATTATAGAAATAATCGATTGTTAAAATAATCGATTGTGGAAATAATCGATTATGAAAATAATCGATTTTGAAAATAATCGATTGTGGAAAATAATCCATTATTGAATACTTTATTTTTTATTGGTAACAGGTTTATTCTATATAAGCATAATATCTTAAACGTAATCCCAACCCCAACAGCAATTAGAACGACCGAATTAATCGATTATTCGAATTACGGTGATCGATTAATCGATTATATGCGCATGCGCACCCTACTCATAATCGATTATTTCAATAATCGATTAATCGAAAAAAATCGATTATTTTTTATAATCGACAATCGATTATGAAATTTCATAATCGCGCACCCCTAGTCGCAGGAGAGATTGGTAGCATTATTAAAAATAAATTAAGCGGGGTTTTAAAAAAAATAAAGGATTGATAACATTGGTTGATATATCGTAGGCAAAACAATATCCGGAGAAACTATTCCAAGTTTTATAATGGATCCCTCGGTGGTAGCAAAATTCAAGTTTGCACCAATAACTAGTGTGGACGTTGAAAGAAGCTTCTCCATTTACAAAAATCTGTTAAGTGATAGAAGGACTAATTTTACTCCTTGAACATTTAGAACAATTTTTAATAATAAATTGTTTTAAAAATTACATTAATTAATACTTTTGTTTATCCTTATTTTTTATAAAATTGTGCTTTTTTTTATTAAATTGATGCTTTTTTTGGTAATATTTGATGCTTTTTTAAGCACTTTTTTTCAAATTTTTCATGCTTTTTTATCCGGACTCTAGAAAGTATAGTAGATGGGCAGTTATGGTTTTAAGCCTTTAAAAAAACAATGTTAAATGAAGAACATAACCAAATCGTTAGAAATAATTATCCTCCTGATAATTGTTATATTACCATGGAAATATTAGAATCAAAAAATATTCAAAATTTATTCGTTTACATTCTCTAATTGAACACAATTCGAAATAATTTATCAAAAATGGTAATAATAAAGCCACTCGTTTCACTATGAAATTTGAAAATTCCAAATATTAAAGAATTTAATACACAGACTTTTATAATCTTAAGTGAATTTAACATTAATTGTAAGCTGTGCAATTTGCATGTTGGAAAAAATAAAACAAATCAAAAACACATTTTTGAAGTTTTTCTTTTGATGCATTTTTGATTAAATTTTTGGAAAAAAGTAAGCTTTTGTTAAAGGAGTAAAAAATTTCGACTTATTACATAAATTTTAATTCGTTTTTTGCATTTAAAGTGAAAAGCTTTGATGCATGCAAAATATGTGGAATTTGGTCCGTTAAAGTCCAGTTTTGTAACTGGTTTAATCTTAAGTCTGAAACACGTCGAGGATTCCCGCCTTAACGGAAGACCTCGCTCAAAATCTCAGCTGACTGATTCTTGGCATTTAAAAATGTCGGCTATGCGGGTGGTTACTCTTGTTTACTTATTGAATTGAATATAAAGAGATGTTTAAAGTGGATTTTTAGAATATTGAGATATTGTTAATTAATATTTCCTGTTCAAAATTATAAAATATTTTTTTTTATTTAAAATTACTACATGTGAACATTTAATTGGTTTACTTCTCAAAATTTAATTTGTTATAATTTTACAAGGTTGATCAGATTATTTTTCATTGTATTTCTCTTAACAATTTTTTGCTATTATTACGTGTCCCTTTTCATGCGACTAATAATAATAACTATTGCATTTATACGCTTGTTAATTCTTTAAGAATAAAGCATCTAATAAAAAGACCCACCGCCATTATTTGATTTTATTATGGCAATTTATAATAAAAGATGCCTTAAATTTACTCAAGTAGAAAAATTCCACAACAAAATACGACAAAAATCACCTTTGAATGAGAAAATTGTTCACATGGATTCATAAAGGCACACACACATACACATCATCGAGGGCGGATATTAACGCGGACAAAGAAAAGGCGGTTGTCCTAAGGGTTTGATTTTGCAACCTGTTTCTCGAAATCTTAAGATGACAGTCCTATTACATTCAGTTGAGATAGTATTTCTGGCTTTCAGACAAAGGAAGTATTTATACCAAATTATTGCAAAATTTCGCCATTCCATTAATTTTTCTAGGTTTGGTAGCTTAAATAACGATACAATTTTGTCTATTATTGTCTTAGAAAAAAATATTTTTAAAGAAAATTGAACCATAGCTTTAGGTAGTAGGGCTATGTGATTATTTATTTGTGGAAGTTCAACATCTTCACATACCAACATTTCCCGCGGTTTTCAGCTTTCGTAAAACGATATCCAGATTTTAGAAATGCAGTCTAGAAATCCGGTAGGAACACATAAATCTTGAAAATGGAAAATGATAAGGCATTAATACTTGTCTAAATCAAGGTGTAGTGCACATTATTTAACTTCACATTCAATGTAATAATGCTTCAAATTTTTAAATTTAATAAATAACAGATAATGTGATTACTTTTTTAAATTACATTTCTTACACATCATGGTCATTACAAGACAATTTATTTACGATGCAAATTATCCTTTATACTTCGTACTCAATTAATATCGCTCTTTTGTTTTCATAACCTCAGTACAGGTTTTGCTAACTTCTCTGCAAAACAATAAGAATGCAGTTAAGAAGTTTTATGAATAAAAAACAATTAAGTCGATTCTTCAATGGATTCTCTAAAACGTCAAAGTCAGCTGATTTAAACATTGGGATAGGTATTCAAGTAGGTGTCATGGGGTACCTCCTGCAATTGTTAGTAATGTAAAAGCTCGTTTTATGATAATTCTAACTGTATACTACCTGGTTTTCTAAATTTTCAAGAGACGTTTTCTAAAATGTCAAAGTCAGCTGTAAACTCAGCTGATTTCTATTGATATATTCTCTTGGTAATTTATTGTCGCCATTTTTCATTTGATATGAAATTAATTTTGTTTTATGTTTTAGTTGTGGTAAACCTGCATATTATAAAATAAAACAAAAATTATAACGTGAGGACTGGATTATCAATTATCATCAATGACAGGGGCGGCAATAAAATACAACCTCTCAGCTGATTGTCAAAAGTAAAATCTAAAAGCCTTCTCTGTGTGAGGTAAGGTATATCTGAGAGAAAAATGTGGACAAAACAACTGTAAACGTGAATATAACACAATGCCAAAAAGCGCGGGATGTTCCAACCTGTTCCTAGCATATCCCACAAAAGTGTACCTGATGTTCGGTTTTAATCATGCCAATTCACATTCGAGCCGACTGAAGAGAATTCTTAGAAGTTGTTGCACTTTATGTGGGAACCAAAATAAGTTTTCTTTAAGATTCTAGGATAAAAACTTATAAGGGATGGTTACATAAGGACACGTCTTTTTGTATTATTCGCTATTGTATTATATTGACAATAGTTAATAGAAATGAGATTTTTACTGTTTATTTTTCTCTGAAATTATCGTTTTTTCTTTGCTAATAGACTTTGCAAAGCATCTTATTTATTTATAAATCGTATCCTGGAGATAACTTTCTCCTTATCAATTCGACATAGTTATGCAAAAAGGAACCTATTTATACATTTACTTGTATGTTGATTCTGTTTTGCATAACTATCGCTAATTTTATTTCTTTGCATTATTTTGTTCAGATTCAAATGAAAGATTATGGCCTTCAAATTAACTCAATAAGTTAACATACAGACAAACCTACAATAAATTTCATTTTCGGTATTCATATAAATTAAGGGATTTAGGGTGTGTATAACACACTTGTCAATACTGGGCTAGCCCACCAAGGTGGTCGACAATCTTCTTTTCCCAAGAAGGTCCTTAACAGGTAATCTTTGTCTACTCTTTTTATAACGTTTCAAATAACGAGTGCACTCAAAATCTCTCAAAAATTTATAAATATTACCAAAAATAATAATTTTTATGATATGGAAAACCTCTCGTCCAATTGCTTAGAATGATAAATTAATACTATTGGGATAGTGGATCGCAATAAAACTACTAAGTTGTCAAGTCTAAAAATAATTTTTAGTATTTTTTTTGTATATTTAATAATAAAAATTAATTTGTCGATATTTGGATATAAGGTAGACCATTTAGTACCTAAATACATTTTTATGACACCAATAAATTTAAGTAATTTTCAGTGAAAACCTTAAAGTTAATTTTGATGTTTATACTAAAGAATTTTTTCTAAAATATATTTTATGAGTTAAATATTGAACTACCTGCAATTTCGAAAAAGTCAATGAAAGTTACAAAAGATCTGTCAAAATCAGCTGTTAAAACTTGAAATGAAATGTGCCGATGTTTTCGACCATCAGGCTTATTTACAAGCACTAAGCCTTGGATCAACTTACCTGCAATTATAAAACTAATGATTTTTTTACTAAGCCTAAAATTTATTTTTAGACCTCATAAAATTTGTTTCTTCCTCAAGTGTTTGAACTTACGATGCTATGGAATGTAAAGGGTTTTCAAGTACTTATATTACATTTTAAGTCATCTTCACATTCCACCACGATCAAGAATAATTAAAATTTACATTTTTGCGTTTCAGAGTTTTATTTAAATCAAAGGAGAGGTAAAATAAAATATATAGTGGTTTTTGAGCGACTCTAAAGAAGAAAATATATGATTTGCAATAATGCCAAACATGACCCATATTTAAACTGTTGAAACAAACTTCATGTTGACATTCTCTTAAACACCGGAAGTGGAGAAAATTTTGTTGTGTGCATACGGGACGTTTTCCGAAAATTCTTTGAAAAACAAAAGTCTCCGTATACCACCAAAAACTATTTAAAAACCCATATTATATAAGTTAACGAATAAATTCTTACTGATAACCATCCATTCTGTATACTATTCATAATAATATATCTAGTGCTATTCAAATAAACATTTTCTTAAAATAGAATTAGCTGCTGCATATTATTTTTTTTTGTTCAAATGATGTTAAGAACATACCCATAAACTCACACATGGTCATATACTGTTAAAGAACATATTTGATTTCAAAAACAAGAGAGCTTTCAAGCTTTATGTATTCGACGTAGGTTTGAAAATAAAATAAGTACAACATACAATAATGCAGTAATAACAGTTGCATTAGCATAATGACAATTGAACAAAACGTAAGTTAATATTATAATATTACAAGTAATGTGATGAATGAAATTTAGCTTATTCTTATCAAAGTTTTCCTTATCTATACGTTCCCATGGATAAAGTACCACTGAAGATCAGCTGGTTTCAAGGGCGATCATTGACGCTCAAGTTTGAATTATATACATACTATAATATTTCTTACTAAACATGTTTTCTTACATTTTTGTTTTTTAAACGTACGTTTACGTATTACCTATTACCTATTACGTTAATAATTACTTATACATCATTACATCAATTGGAGGATAAATTGAATGTATCGTGAACAAGATTCGCTTTCTTTAAACGACGCGACGTTTATTTTTTTTTCTAACAAAAACTCAACAGCTGGAGTTCTGTACGAAAGATTTTGTAAACAAGGCGGTGTTTCTTGATTATTTAAAGATCTGCCGCTTATGCCCAAAATAACTTAAAACAAGATTTTAAACTAAGATGGTTCAAGTTTTAAGGTAGCATGTTAATCGCTTATGATGAAAAGCAGACATGTTTTTTTATATGATAAGGGTGAAATATTAATTTCTAAAATACTATTATAGCCTCGAAATTGGAATATAAAAATGTACTCAAATTTATTTACGGAATGTCAGATTAAAAAGTATTTGCCCATCTATCGCCTGCCTACTGCGTATACAGAAAACTCGTAAATAATCCCCACTATACGTTCAGAATTTTGGTAGGCGCTAAAGGCGCCTTATCGAGTTTGCACATGTTCAAAATTTCCCACGGGTCGGTAAATGATACCTTGATAAGAAAAAAAAAGTAAAAGCTTCCTATATTCCATCACTTTTACAGGAAAAATTATACTGATCTTATATTTATAGAATTTATACAAATGTATAAGTTGCAGTTTTCCCGCCTATTCATAACCTCAAACTAATACTTTTTAAAATAAGAAAATTCATTCTATTATTTTTCAAAATTAAAACTTCTTAATCCATATTAAGGGACACACGACTTAATTTAATTTTTATTATTAATTATTTCCGTAATTTTTTTCCCTACTCCTGACTTCAAAATTTGCACATTTCGGTTTACAAAATCAAGCAGTTGCGGAAATAAGATAAAACGCGCACGTGTATGTAATACTCGAGATAAGATAAATCCTAAACTACACGTTCAGATAAAAAATTTGCTTTGGGAAAAATTTATCAATGAATTTTAACTGTAGACTGCGTGCGAAAGCTCAAAAGTTATACAATGCGCGAAGGGCGAAATACATACATATAAATGTTACGTGAAAACATTAGCTTGGAGCGAAAATTTAAAAAATGTGAATAAAAAAAGACGTAATTACTCGTTCTTGAAAATTAATATGAAAAAAATATCACTAGGCATGTAATTCAATAAAAAAAGTTATTGTTATTTATTTTATTTTGAAAGTAAACGAAAGTAAACATGCAACGAATGTTTTCTAGTTGGGCTTTTTAGTGTTTGAACGTGTTTTCGTTAATGCGCCGATGACAGTATAACTTTTGACCTTTCGGATCTACTCTACCTACTAATGCATTGGAAAGGTGTAAAATATGCCAGATTTTATGAATCTCTTTTTTGCCCATATTGAAGAGAAAGCTTTATGTTGTATTATTCAACTTGAGTTCGATGGTACCCGATTTTTTCTTCGATAGCGCCGATAGACTACCTAATGTTCACCAAACTTGTATTGTATTGTCTCTTCATATACATATGTACCTAATAATGTCCAAGTATATACTAATATTTTAACCCTTTAGTTAGTACTGCATATTTTTTTTGAAATATACTGTTGCTGTCTACAAACCTCCGACAGCAAAAACAATTTTTATTCGTTTAACTTTATTTTTTATATTTTTTTGGTTATGTTTCTATATAAGTGCAACATTTTTAAATAAATACTTGGCAGCAATTGCTGCATATATTTGAAACAGGTTGAAACGAAGATGGACATGTGTATTTCGCACACCAGGCATTTAGAAGCAAAAAAGTTTTTCGAACATATTCATGATAAAATACACAATATATTTATTGAACTATTATTTTCCTCCCCCAAATATTTTGATTTAACATCCAAGCAGAGATCATTTCAATGTTTTAATCTACAGCTGTACGTTGTTTTCTTTTTTGACGTGAATATGTCTATAAAATCAGTAACGTGTTTAAAAATTTCATAAAAATGTGTAACGAAAATTGTGTGTGTGTACGAAAAGTGTAGAAATGATAAATTTCGAATTGTCATTATTCAGAAAAAGCTTGGAACGAAAATGGGTATCCTGCGACGACGTATTCACGTTAAACCATACGGCCATGTCCCCGAACATAGCCTACTTTAATTCTTTTATTTGCAACGCAGAGACAACGCATTTTAATCCATTTTTAAGGGTCGACCATTTATTTTCAAGTCAATGAATTTATTATTGATAAGTTTACATTTCCCATCATCATTTTGTATGAATTTATGAATGTAGGTATTTGTTTATTTTTTATAAACAAAATCGAGTCGTTTAATATTTAATTAAGTTAACATTTAAAATTGATACATAAGTGGATGATAATTAATTGAATGTCAAGAGAGAACTTACCAAGAGATTTTAGTGCTACCGAATTGACTGAAAAATTAAAAAAAAGAAGAGAAGAGCAGGAGGTCTTTCTAACGCTGTCGTAGTGAGCACAACAAAATTTTCCGGCTGTAGGCCAGCTCGGCAAATGGTCAGATATTTAATCCGGGTCCAAATTTTCTACCTGGAAATACATAGACCAACTCGGCAAAGTAATAAATTTTGGCTTGGCCAGAACTGTGAGCATCAAAAAACCTACCCTCCGATGCTCCGCATCTCCGGGCGGTTTTTCGTGCTCCGAGCCGCTACACGGCGGGCGCTAAACATACGAGAGGCGCGACAGATCAAGGAAACCGGGATAAATGCAACCGGGATGTGAGAGACCCTCGAAATAGCATTATTCAGCGCGTTTGCCGAGCTGACCGATAATTAAAACGGCCTCTGGTTTTCATTTGCCCAGTTGACCGCTAGGATTAACCTATCCCTTGTACCTTCTGCCGAGTTGACCTACTCCGAAATTTCCTTACGTCAAGTGGACGTAATTTTTAATGTGGATTACGTTTATTTGGAAGATTATTATAAATAACTTGCTTGCTTGGATATTCTCACCTCTTGTTCTTCTGATTAGTTTTATAGTTTTATAAAATTTCGATAACACGGTGTTTAATTCGAAATGATATCAAATAAAAGCTATCAATATTAAATTTAAGTTGTACGAATTTATTTTAAGGAGCGCGTATCTTTCATTTGGTCACATATCAACCTAATGAGCATAGATGCGGTAATTTGCATAGATGCGGAAGGAATAATCCAGTAAGCGCCGTAGCAAGGGTGAGGCGACTGAGGCATTTGCCTCAAGCGCCATCGCAATGAGGGCGCTAAACCTTGACATAACCCAATTAATAATAGTTTAAAATTTTCAAAAAGATAAGAATCTGACTGAATTCGAAAATTTGGCTACGATTTTATTTGCAACGGGCGGAGGTAAATGTGCCACCAAATGTACCTGACCAGAAAAGGGTACCGGTAAATGTGCCACCGACCAAAAGGGTTCTTTAAATAAACACAGGTATTTGTGCCACTAACAGTGAAAAAATTTAATTTTTTTTGCCTTCGAATTTTGGGGTGTGCATTCGATAAGGCTGTAGGCCAGCTCGGCAAATGGTCAGATATTTAATCCGGGTCCAAATTTTCTACCTGGAAATACATAGACCAACTCGGCAAAATAATAAATTTTGGCTTGGCCAGAACTGCGAGCATCAAAAAACCTACCCTCCGATGCTCCGCATCTCCGGGCGGTTTTTCGTGCTCCGAGCCGCTACGCGGCGGGCGCTAAACATACGAGAGGCGCGACAGATCAAGGAAACCGGGATAAATGCAACCGGGATGTGAGAGACCCTCGAAATAGCATTAAAAAGTATAGTTGCGCTATGGGGCAGTAAACTTTTACGTTTCACCCCCAAAAAATCGTGTAAAATCAAAAAATAATCGATGTTACATGTAGGAGATGCATCAGGTAGATGCCGTTTTCTCCGGTGGCACAAATACCTGTGTACTTTTAATATCCTAAATTCGTAGCAGGTAGAATAACATTACTGGTGGCACATTTACCTCCGCCCACCCCAAAATTCGAAGGCAAAAAAAATTTAATTTTTTCACTGTTAGTGGCACAAATACCTGTGTTTATGGGCGGAGGTAAATGTGCCACCAAATGTACCTGACCAGAAAAGGGTACCGGTAAATGTGCCACCGACCAAAAGGGTTCTTTAAATAAACACAGGTATTTGTGCCACTAACAGTGAAAAAATTTAATTTTTTTTGCCTTCGAATTTTGGGGTGTGCATTCGATAAGGCTGTAGGCCAGCTCGGCAAATGGTCAGATATTTAATCCGGGTCCAAATTTTCTACCTGGAAATACATAGACCAACTCGGCAAAATAATAAATTTTGGCTTGGCCAGAACTGCGAGCATCAAAAAACCTACCCTCCGATGCTCCGCATCTCCGGGCGGTTTTTCGTGCTCCGAGCCGCTACGCGGCGGGCGCTAAACATACGAGAGGCGCGACAGATCAAGGAAACCGGGATAAATGCAACCGGGATGTGAGAGACCCTCGAAATAGCATTAAAAAGTATAGTTGCGCTATGGGGCAGTAAACTTTTACGTTTCACCCCCAAAAAATCGTGTAAAATCAAAAAATAATCGATGTTACATGTAGGAGATGCATCAGGTAGATGCCGTTTTCTCCGGTGGCACAAATACCTGTGTACTTTTAATATCCTAAATTCGTAGCAGGTAGAATAACATTACTGGTGGCACATTTACCTCCGCCCTTTGCAACACCGCCTAAAATTCGCTGTCGGCCTTTTCCCCAAGTGGGGATTTTAATCCTCTACAGTAGTTTTTCGCCTATAATTCGCTGACTTTTATTTTTAGAGAAAATGATCTATAAATCAAAATTGAAGAGTACAAAATTCTCTATAAAATGGATTAACAAAATTTGTCTACATCATACCAAGTATTTATGAAATAAAAGGAAAATCCAGACAAAACAATTGAAAAAGGTTTTGAATAATTCTTATTCTGAATAAATATTTCTTACATTTAAACTTTACCACATCGATCTGAAGTAAATCCTGAAACTTTGCTTTACAGAGAAGTTTCTTCTCTTCAATTTTGGTCCAATGATAAGACAGGGGATTTTAGGAAAACTGATTTCAACCCCGCGTTCTTCTTCATTTCCCTTTAACTGACTGGGTAACCGGTAAAAATATCACATTATCATCGCGACAGTTATTCAATTATATTTAAATTGAAAAGAAAAATTCCTACCGATAAAAATAATCTCCATATTTAGGGGGTATTCCGTTACGTTACCATGGAAACGTGACCGGGAGGTCTCGGTCTGGGGGGTATGGAATACTCCCCAGGTACACTTGCCATTATTGAGAACCATAAAAATTTATTATTTTTTGTTGAATAGTTTGCAATTTTCGTTTGTAATCCGGGAGGGCAGGTGATATTTTTCATAACTATCCCAGTATCGTTCTTATTAATACTGAGGGACGTAAAAGTGAAAGTTTTTCTTTCTAAATAAATTAACTGTACCTGGGGGGGGGGGTATTCGATACCCCCCAGACCCCCTGGTCCCGGCAGACTAAATGAGTTCCTGATAAGTATCCATTTCTTTTCATTACTCTAAGCGAATGCCTTAGTAAGGGTGAGGCAACTGAGGCTTTGCCTCAGGCGCCATCGCAATGGTGGCGCTAAACCTCGACAAAATCCATTAAATGATAGTTTAAAATTTTCAAAATGATAAGAAACTTCCGTGAGAGGGGCGCATATATTCAAATTTACCTCAGGCGCCAGAAGAGCTTGCTACGGTGCTGAATTCAGTGTTACTTAATTTTTCATTATTTGAATTTGCATAATTTTTGCACAATAATTTATTTTTTATAGAAAAAACACATTATATTAATTTATCGAGATCCGGGACGATATGTTAAGAAATATTCCTCAATCTCGTGTAACAGACAGTGGTGGCTGATACTGATACAGAATAACTCAGAATAATATTTTTTAATGCGAATACAACGTTCTAATACAAATTTTACAAAGAAGTACCTAAAATAACCCTTTAAATAATTTATCTAACTACTTATCTGTATGTCTATAACGTTAAATTGATCCTTCAATCCCTCCACCAGTGCGGCCTGTAGGCGGCACAATCAAGGTAATCACGTTCTTGTGATTCTTGAGAGCGTACCTACATTAAAAACAGTTTCCGTTTTTCAGAATTCATATCAATAGAACATAATATTTATAAATTTAATATCGTTTTAATTATTTTGATATGAATTATTTTCTCATTCATTATATTTTGTCTCTTGTGGGATTGTCATGGTTACCGATAAACAAAAATAAACCAATAAGGATGCGTTGTGAACCAATAGATAGGCAGAAGGTGGTGTTCTAAAGGCGGTCATAGCTTGGCAGTTAAGTTCGTCTACTGCTAATGCGAAACGCTCGGATCGAATTCGGGCAGGGTAAGAACTTTATTCTGACCGTCTCTCCTCGGCAGGCAATGGCAAACCACCGAGGTAATCTGTCAACAAAATCCATCTCGAAATTAAGTGTAGTACACTTCCCGTGGTTCGGAGCCCACATTAAACAAGTAGGTCCTCTATGTATGTGAAAACAATTTGAACGCACATCATATGCATAGAAAGAGATAGAACGAGATGGGTCACCAAACCCTCATTAGGGTAAAAGGACTGAGAAGGAAGGAAGGTGTTCTAAAACCGCACGAATTTGAAATTGCCAAGGTTGTGCGGCCTAGAGGCCGCACTGAAGGTACGGATCATTGGCTATTATATG
This sequence comes from Podabrus alpinus, assembly GCA_932274525.1. NCBI lineage: Eukaryota > Metazoa > Arthropoda > Insecta > Coleoptera > Cantharidae > Podabrus > Podabrus alpinus. Next base: position 46,160,702 of record OW026455.1, on the reverse strand, counting down.
TATATTACATATTATGTCGATAATAATTATGATAGCTTTTACCACACCAGGTGCCCTGGGTATACACAAATACCTAATAATGTCGGCAATAAAACTATAAAACAAATCGATTTATTTTATTGCCCCCCCCTCCACGCGATTCACTTAAATAAACAAATTAATGCTAACTGGACAGTCCAATTTGTCGTTTATGTCAAGAAATAAATGGGACATTATTGGAACCTATACTTTGTCGTTTTGATTGGCTAGATGAGTTTATGTTTCATATTGAGCAGTGGCGGTTTAATCTAAAGGGCACACTTACATGCGCCGCCCTATCCAAAATTTTAAACAAATATATAAAAATAATCAAAAATAAATTATTTTAAGTACTAATTAAGTCAATTAAAATACAGTAAATATATATTTTTCCCTTCTCTTGGAAATGAAGTTCTAAAAACCAGAAAGCTGTAGGGACTGGAGGTTATGGAATACCCCCAGCTGTTGGTGATATAAAATTTATGCCGGGTATAGGTCTCGTAATTTTTTAACAATATTTTCCAACGTTTCCAAAAACAACAATTTTAAATTATTTTGAATAGTCAATGTCAATAAATTACTTTCTCCCCAAAAGTTTTGAATTAAATTAGTTGATTAACAATTTGTATATTATTTTTAGCCTTGAAAATGGGCCAAATTGAAATGGACCGAAACGTTGGAAAAAATTGTTAAAAAATCACAAAAGACGTATACTTGACAAGAATTGACTAATTGATTTTACATTTTATTTATTAATTATTTACTTATTATTATTCTATTATTTTACATTTCTACATAACAGAAATCGTCGTAATGCTTTGTCTATGATGTCTACCAATAACAATTTTGGGCACGAAATTCCAGATCTTGATAAAAAATACATTTATTTACATAAAAGTTCGTCGGGATAAATTTAATTATAGAAAATAAATTTATAAAAATAAACAATTAAATATGAAAAAGCAAAAACAATTATTTTAAGACAAAATTTTGTTTTAAGGTAAGAATTAAATTTATTCGAATGCGCCCCTTCTGTCAAGATATCCCGAGCCGCCACTGTTATCAGATATATCTGTTACTAACATTTAGGACCGCTACATATAGTGAGCTAATTATTTTATTTGAGTAACGTATGTACGTATATGTACAGTGAAGTAAAAGTAAATTAATTACAGGGTAGATGTTCAGCAGATCTGTTTTTCGACAAGTATCCAGGGCGTCGGTGAAGGATCAGTAACCTTCCTGCAGTTGTTCCACTAATTTCTTCTTAAAAGTGGCCTTGGTTTTTGAGCTGGAATAAGTCCAGGTGTCTATTGAAGATGGTACCCGCTATGTATTAGAACAATCCCTCAAATTTTGATGTCCTGTGGATTGGGACAGACATTTTCTTCTCAAATCCCGGTTGTGGTAATCACCCCTTCTTGTTATTAGGCCATTCAGGTAACCAGGGAGCGTGGTCTTGTAGATGGAGAACAGCAGCATGGAAAACTGCAATTCAAACCACGCTTCCATCTTTAACACCTTCATTGTTTTATAGTAGGGTGTCACGTGTTGCCTATAATCGATCTCATGGGCAAATCGAAAACATGCATTTTGTATAACCTGTAGCCTATTCTTTAACACTGTTCACTGAGGAACCCATGGTAAACAGCGATGCAGTAGTTTATGTGACACAAAACCAGCATTTCTGCAAGTTTCCACTTAACATCTGAGGAATGAAGGTTCTTAAATCTGTAAAGAGATTTTAGTTGAAAAAACAAGTGCTCCAGATTTTACTTTTATGATCGGAAAATGCGAGATGTCAATCACAGATTATAACCAGGTTTTTCCCTTTTGAGCAGAAGTTCACAGCGCGCCCATTGAGCTCCACTACGACTCTATTATTGTCAATTGCTGCTTTCAATTCACTAGAATTACCATTACAAATGCACTGGGTTTGTCTTAGTGGGGTTCAGAACTAGCTCTTTCTTCATTGATTATTTGAGCACTGAATACAGATTATGATTTAAAGTTTCAATAATTCCATATGTGTTTACCAAACTTACTGGAATTGGGCACTTTAGGTATGGGAAGTATAGTAGACTTTTTCCACACATCCGCACAATGGAATTTTCCAGACATCAGTTCATGAGGTCGGTTGAACTATCGAGACAGTATGGAAGTACCAGATTTAGCATTCGAAAATGATATTGTCCACACCTGTAGCCGTTGACTTCATTTTGGATACAACTTTGGCTACCTCATTCATGGTAACGCTGTGGAAGACCAGTTCGTAGGTGGTGAGCGGGTGTTTATTTGCGATATTAAAGTCGATAGTCGATTGATCAACCTTCGTATCTGGAGCAACATTAACGAAAAACTTGTTCAGTGCATTGACATCCGCTTTGTCCAAATTAGCTTAGTTTCTAGGTTCACGATGAATATTGCCATGTTCGAGCGAGAGAATTTTAATACATAAAAATTAAATTTTTATATATTTCTGACTTAAATAAATTAAGGCTAAATATTATTTTTTAATAATTAACTTGTGAACTCAAATTAACAAATCGTCCGGGCCTACACGATTTTGACGTGTGGAGAGGAATGCGTCAAGCTACGATGATTGTATACAGTGTAAAATTAAATGTAACACTGCATACCACATAGAATGTATCGGAATGTCCATAGCTGAGTGACGAGAAATAAACGAAACCGAAAAAATAAACCAGTGGGGCTGTGGAAAGTACGATGTCGATAACTAATAAATGTCATCACAAACAACGTAAATCTACCAGAATTAAATGAAACTGCTCTAGCAGTCATAACAGATTAGGATCTTATTAATCACTCTACCCCACCTGTGAATTTACTCATCAAAGACCCGCCAATACAGAACACACAATTTCCGCCAAATACCCAGAATTCTGGAATGACAGATTGGACCATAGCTTCTCACCTAAAACGGGGTCGCAAAAACAGCGCAAGTCAAACAAATAGGATAGCACGCCAGAAAACTCTACATGATTGCATACCAATAACTAACGTATCCAAATATTATTCACTGTTGCAACAAACCAACGATGGACAAAACGAGGCAACGGCAGTGAAATCTAAAGAACCAAAACCTTCGCCTGTAATTATACCGGATGTTGCTAATATGGACCAACCAATAATTGAAGACATGGATACTGCAGCACTAACATGAGTTATCACAGGGTGTTGGAAAAGCTAAGTTCCCTCGATACACGAGGGATACGATAGTGGTGCTGAAAAATATTCATCCATTTAGTGGCTCCAACGCTATAAAGGAGGAAATTGAAAGAAACAATCACAAAGTCATCAGAATATTAAATATACAACGGACAAAAGAGCAACATAAAAGTTATGTTGTAAAATAAAAGTTCAGAAAAATCAAATAATATCATTCGAGCCTCCATACCAGAAACGAGAGATACAACAATGTTTTCGATGTCAAAACTACGGCCACATGAATAAGTATTGCACACGTCAACCCCGTAGCGTCAAATGTGGAAAATATCACCTTACCCAACAATGCATTAAAACTAGAGATACTCCAGTCACTTGCGCTCTTTGCACAGGATCGCATCTTTTGTTTTTCTAGCGTTGGAGGAGGGGAAAATACTTTATGTACTTACCCCAACCTTTCCCAAAGCCGAGAGCGTGGGACTCATCATCTTGATGTTACCCACTAAAAACCCCTCCTCAATGTTGACTGGGCCTCTGGGATTCACTCGCTCACTCGCAATTCACTCTGGGATTCACCGTATCGTTCTCCGGGCAGTATCTGCATTTCGGGCTTTCTCTTCTCTTGAACCGATAAATATATGCGTTGAAACACCCGTGCCCCCCTAATACCTGGGTCAGGTGATAGCCTATGTCGCCATGTCCCTTCTCCACCCATGCTGCTATTTGTGGGATAAGCATCCGAGTCCACTCGCCTTTCTGGCTGGTCTCCAGAAGACAGCTGTTTATCGTGTAGGTTTTTCTCGTATTTTTAATTTCTTTATAAAAATGCCTTACATTGATGTTCACACCATTCAACTCAATCTCTCTCATCATTCTTTTTTCGTTTGTGCAATTTATAGGCTTCCATTCGTTTTCCTTTGTACTCGTCTAAGTGTGCTTGTTCGTTAGTTCTTAAGCCATTTAATTCTTGTTTCTTTTTTAATTTTATTCATTTGTTTGCATACCCCATCGAACCGTGCCTTCCTTATTCCTTTCTTTTTACAGCCTAGTACTTCTTTTGCACTTTCTTGTTTTAAGACTCTCTGCAATATTGGTTCATGTCACTCCTATGTTATTATTATCTCTTGTAGTACCTTTTAATTCTTTTGTTACCATATCTTCATATTCTCTTTTGTTCACTTCATTGTTAACTTTTTCAGTTGCTAGTGGTTTTTTTGTTACATGCTTTTGTATCTTCTACCATCGTTTTCTGTTTAATTTCTGCGACTACCAAAACATGGTGCGTATCAGCATTGGCACCTCGATACGATCTCACATCTCTTATTGATGTAGTTCGTCTTCTTGATACCAGTACAAGATCTATTTGGTTTCCACCGTCGTTGCTACATCCAGACCACATCCATGTTACTTTATGCAATCTTTTATATTCGAATTTTGTGCTTCTTATTATCATGTCTTGTTGTTTGTGGACTTCCAGCAGGCTTTTGATAGGGTCAGCAGGAAGGAACTATACAAGACGTTAGAAGAGCTGGGGGTACCAACTAAGTTGAACAGACTTATAAGAATGACGCTTGAAGGCACAGCGGCATGCGTTAGGACACAGGAAGGTGTAACTGGCTTCTTTGAGATAAATAGTGGTGTAAGGCAGGGTGATGCGTTATCCGCAACGCTGTTTAACATATTACTAGAAAAAATATTCAGAGAAATAGGTGAGAAAGGATCAATAATAACAAGAGAAGGACAAATGATTGCATACGCAGACGCCGTACTCATTGCAGCAAGATCACGGAAGAAAATGATAGAAATGTTTAAGGAAATGGCCGAAGCAGCGAAAAGAAGGGGATTGTTGGTGAATGAAAAGAAGACAAAATATATGAAGTGTAACAGAAACAAATCGTGTCTACGGCAAGATCTAAAAATAGGTGGGAACACATTCGAGGAAGTAGATAACTTTGTTTACCTAGGAGTACAGATAAACAGGAACGGTGATAGAGGAGAAGAAATAAGAAGAAGAGTGCAAATAGGTAACAGGGCATACTACGCAAACAAAGCAATGCTAAAAGACAAGAAACTAACAAGAGCGACGAAACTTAAGATATAGAAGACCATAATAAGACCAGCGATGACGTATGCATCGGAGACACTATGCTTGTCACAATGTGAAGCCGAAAGGTTGAGGGTGTTCGAGAGGAAAGTGTTGCGAACCATCTTGGGCCCACTGTCTGAAAATGGAGAAAAAAGGGCAAAAATTAATCACAAAATTTTGCAGGAGTGTGGAGGGGAGGATGTCGTGAAGTTCATGAAATCACAGCGAATAAGATGGTTGGGCCATATCATGCGAAGTAAGGAAGATTTGGTAAGTAAGATTACGTTATGGAAGCCAACGGAGGATAGAACAAGGGGGCGGCTGAGGGTGAGATGGTGGGACCAGCTGACCAGCGACTTAGAGGAGATGGGCGTGAGAGATTGGATGTCCAGGGTTCACGATAGGCGAGAATGGAGAGCGATTGTGAGTGATGCCGCAAAACATTCAAGGTTATGGAAAAAACATAGGAAGGAAAAAACAGTAACAACAAAATGTATTATATGCGGCTTAATCCTCCCCTTCAAACGGATTTGTAAATCCCGGCAAAGGGATAGCTGTATTCTTAATGAATGTAATGCTTCGTAATAATAATAAATAATATTATCATGTCTAGTGATGCTGCTAAGTGACACAGTCTATTTCCGTTATCATTTCTTTTCCGATTTGTGCGTTAAAGTTGCCCACTATGACTGTAGTATCATGCCCTGGTACCGCGTCATGCAAAATTTCCAAGTCGTGACAGAACTTTTTTTCTCATCCTCTCCGCTTTCTTCCGTCGGCGCGTAAACGTTTATTATAGACAGATTATTAGGTTTCATTCTGATTCTCAAATATGATAGCCTTCCTCCCATTGATTTAAAGTGCATTTTCTGTTTCAGGAACTTTCTCATGACTAAAAAACCTGTGCGGTTTCTCCCCTGTTTCTTTTCCCCTCAATACAAAAACACGAAACCCTCTCCTCTTCTTTCTCCCTCGTTTTTCCATCTAATTTCATGTAGTGCAGCCACTTCTATCTTATGTTTGAACATTTCTTTTGCAACTTCTTTAATTTTCCAGTCATTAACAATGTTTTTACATTCCATGTTGCTTTCTACGTTGTCTTTCCCTTTCTGCTCTTTAACCCTTTTTCGCTTGTCCCATTTATTTAGTTTCTGGTCCATGCTTTGTCTGTTTTTCTTCCCCAGCCTTACTTTCTGGAGAAACTGTCTGGAGAGGTTCAGTCACTCCTATCTCTTCTTGCATTAGTAGTACCCAAATGTGCAGATTGTTGAATAAATAAACGGAGTTCTAAAAAAATAATTTTTTTCTTTTGGAAGGGCGGCACTCCGACGCTCTCCCCGTACCAGCTGCCACTGTATCCTAACTGTACGTACTATAATGAAGTAGGAATCCGAACCACATTATTTGAAACCACATTATATTATGTGACATAAATCATTTATGTGGTAAAGAGAGCGTGTAAATCACATTTAATCTTTTAATCTACACAATTTACATAAATCTCTATTAATTAAATTATTTGCATAAATTAACTCTACGTAAATTATTTAATGATATATACAACCGTTTTTGTGCCTATATGAATATAATTCGATAATTGCTTGTTAATTATTAACGAGCGGTAGAATATCATAAGCGCCCTTAAATTGTTGTCATGATTGATGGAGGAAAAGTTTTTAAAATTAAAGGTCTAAAAATCCAATTAAATAATAATTTTTAAATTACATTCTTGTGGATCATCGTTCTGAGGTTCCTTCTTCAAGGGTAGCAAGCACCTTAGCTGTTAAGCAGTTTATATCTTTCTGCACCTACTAAAAGCACATTAAGCGTAATTACAGTTTTTTAAAAATATACTTAACTTTTGACATTTCTTTTATCGCAATAAAAATTATTTTTTTGCCGATAATGTATAACCGTTATTGCAATAAACATTGCATAGTAATTACTGGAACTTATGAAATCTATTTAAAAATACATATAAAAAATGTTGTAATAATCGTTACTCATAAGTTGTCAGCGGGATAAATAACTTTTTATAGTAATTTAATAAAAATCAAATTTTCACACTGCTGCATTCAAAATAATTAACTTAAATTGAAGCAATGCATGCGTGATGAAGTTGTAAAACAACAAAACATTAAAGTGATTTCCTGTTATTACTCTTTCTTAATTCATTCACATGTATTTACCTGTGCCTACACTTTGTTATTTACATCACGTTTAAACATTTTGTACCTACCATGTTCATTTTTACATACTTAAATAATGTTATTAATAGATAATAGCCATTCTTCAATGTTTGAATTAATTAAAATATTAACAAGTGTAATATTTCAATGAAATAGGTAGGTACCAACCTACCAACTAATGGTAATGCACCTTTGATTATGACTAAAGCTCTCGTTAACAGTGTAATAATAATTATGAGAAGGTTGAAAATGCCGAAAAAAAAATTCAAATCGTAAAATATATTCATAATAACGGCCGTATTCAATATTATTATGGAACTATTACAGAAGATACAATGATACAAATACCTACCTACTTGCAAGTTCTCTAAGGACAAGGACGTTACATTATACAGTATACATATTTATCAATTGACAACTTTTTCACTACCCAATCCAGAACTAGCTTAACAACTCGGCCTATTAAATAGAAACATTGTTTAGAATTTTATAGAAAAAAGTTTAAAAGCCTGTTTGTAATCAACGAAATTCGTAGTCGTTTAATTCTTCAAGCTTTTACCACATTCTTACACATTATAATTTTAGTTCAGTCACGAAGAATCCCCGCACAACTTAAGAAATTTGTTGTTGTACCGTTTTCGTGGAAAGATTATCCAGATTTGTAGTGAAGATAGTCTTACTAGACCCAATTGATGCTACCACTACAAAGAATAAAAAATCTAATGTTTTCTAGCATATTATATCTTTCTATAAATAGATATCTTTCAGCGGCGGCTCGTAGGATAAAATATTGAATAGGTCAACAGTTTATTCTTCTTCCTCTTAATATAGGTCTAGGACCTGTTTTTTTGTTAGCTTGCAAGGCTTGCCTTTCGATGTGCCTGCACCCTGTTTTAGGCTTCTATACATAGTATAGAAAAAAGTCTGATCTGGCCCCGTATCTGTCCGTCCGTCAGTCGCTCCAAATCATTTTCTATTAAGTTGCTAATGATTCAATTTTTATTATCTTTATTTTAACCACAGCAGAGCTTGTTTATTGTTAAGATGGCAAATCATTAATACAGGGGGACCGATGGCTTTACGTGCGCTTCGAAAGCACGCAAGAAGAAAGTTTTAGACTGTACCCGGAGTCGAACCGGGGAGCCCTACGTTAGCAGTTGATCGCGATAACTATCAGGTCATGACCGTCGTCTGGTCAGCAGCTTGTTAAGCATAAATAACAAATGCAGGTGGGGGGATTTGTTTTCGAAAATAACACACAGGGTCTTCCACTGATCAATGTAAAGCTTAAAGGATAGAAGCTGCTTTCTTAAAAAAAATTTCTAATAAAATTTTTGTCTAAATCCAGATCCGCACAGGCAGCCCTCTTAAAGCGATTGTTCTTATATCTGTCTTCTATTTATTTTGAGTTTTCATTATTGAGTGCTTTTGAAATGTCCCTCTAGGAGACCAAATTGTCTACAAACTATTTATAGTTGCTTTCAATTTAAATTACTCTAGAATCACGATGCGTGACCACCGTCACATTTGCGAGTGAATAGACGTCGTCCTCTGTATTCGCATTTTGTATTCGCAACTATAGCATTTTTCGCTGCTTTTTTTAAATTTTAATTAAATTTACAATCGGTTCAATAAAAACCAATAAGTAAATCATATGGCTATAATTAATAACATACCATTGAATACTTTCAATTCAATCAACCAAAGTTATTTTACCATATAAATAAATAATAAAAGAAAAACAATCACTGGAAAGTTCATCAAGTAAATCGCGTTGCCAGATCTGTGGTTTTATAGCGTTTTAGTCTTCTAACTTCTAGTGTTTGGTTCAGCAACTTATTTGCCAGTTCGTTTGGATGTGTTTCGATTCCATTTTTGAAATTTGCCAGTTCTTATGTAGTTTTCGATTTTCCGCAATTCTTTGTTTAACTACATTTGGACGGGGTTCTTTAATATATTTTAAATCTTGTTCAGGGGTAGCACCCCAATCAGCATTCTGTATGGCTTTGATTAAATGTACGACAGCATTTTCCAACTCTTCTTCGGTTTTTAATGAGATTTTTAAATCAATTTGTTCACCCAACTGTGTTTTAAATATTTCCCAATCTGTCTTCTTACTGTAGACCTGTAGAGTGTTGGTTGTTTCCGCAAAGGAAGATCAACCAAAACCGCGGTAGAAGGCGTGGCTCAGCAGATCAAAAAGCCAAAGTGGGCACATGGAGAACCTGGAAAGTGGTTAATATTTTATGTATATGTATAGGTACTTTTCTCTTTTGTATGAGCCATACGATAAATAAATAAATAGGAAAATGGTGGTGCTTATAACCCTAGATGATAAGAATTCCTTCAACTCGGCCAGGTGGAGCTTCATCCTGAAAGAGTTGGAGAGAAGAGGGATTTCTCTGTGTCTCCTAAACATCATGAGCCACTACTTCAGCGAGAGGTCCGCTATTCTGGATGTATGATGGTGTTCTTAGGCTCCCCACACCACCCGGGGCGAGCATATATGGATAGAACATCACCCTGGTAGCGGAATCTAGAACGGAGGCCGAACTGAAAACATCGTAAATGCAACCATAGTCGACATCTGCACGTGGATGGTAAGCAGAGGACTCCTGGTCATACCCGAAAAAACCGAGGCTGTAGAGATGATTGGAAGAAAGAGCGTACAACTAATCTCCTTTACGATGTACGACAAACAAATCGTACTGACCACAAAAGCCAAAGTTTTAGGGATAGACATAGACAAGAACCTATCTTATGGACCTCACTTGTTCAAATCAAGCAAGAAAACTGCAACGCTAGCTTACATTTTACATAAGCTTATGCCGAACTTCAAAGGCCCAAGTGAATGTAAAAGAATACTTCTAAGCAGCGTAGTAAACTCCATCTTGTTATGTGCTGCCCCAATCTGGACTAGTGGTAAGGACATGGCGAGGCATAGACTCAAACTCCAGGCAGTCCAACGAACAAACGCCATACGGATCTGCAGAGCTTACAGCACCATCTCCACCGACGCGGCACTGGTTCTATCATTGCAGATGCATATCTAGCACAACCTCGGAAAAAAAGTTCTTTAAATAAAAAAATGAGCTTTTAATGAGCAAAAAAATGAGCAAAATGTCTTGTCACATTGTGCCTACTCTTTATTGACATTTTTCAAATTGCAAACAGCTTCTTTCTTTTCCAAATAACGATTATAGTCTTCCACCTCATTTTCAGTTAATTCACCTATTTTTTTCTTCTCTTCAAATTTAGAACAGTTTTTACAATGAACATTTTTAGGAACATGAAAAGTTAGCTTACACTCACGAAATACTCCCCAGAATATTCCATCAGATTCTTTCTCGTGTGGCCAGGGAAATCCCTTTAAGATCGCATTTACAGGGCTTCTAGGTACTCTCACTACAGAGGAAATTCAAGACGATTTGAAGACGCAAGGACTTCCGGTTTTTAATGTTCATTAGATTAGATTCGGGCATGTCAGACGACCCATGCTACTGTTGGTGCTTATTATCGCAAAGAATGACGAAGGTAAAAACATTTTCGACACTCCTACGTTACTTGACATCAACATCACCGTATAAAAACATATGTAGCTATGCCAACTACTCCTTGTACTCCTCTTATCTTAAAAGTAATAGAAACGATTCTAATCAGCCCGGCAGAACAACTACCAAAGATGACCAAAATGACCAGCAACTGATGTTTCCACCACCACTGAGTTAGTTAATACCAACCTTTTAGCGGTTCTTATGCCGCGCAAACTCGAAAACCCGGCCAAGTATTCCGCGGGTAAATTTTTGCAAATAACTCATGTAAGTACTATAAACCATGACATAATCACCCCTCCCAACTTACCCTTCTTGTCCTGCCATTGTCCGTTAATTACCCCACGTAGAAAAAAATGTATCCTCAGTCTTAGCTCAGCTCTATGCCTAGATATTTGGTTATACACCATCGCCTAAAATCAAGTCCTTCCTGAGAAGGAGATAGGTGGCCTATGGCCCCGGCACTCTGTAAAGACATGATGTTCACCATTCATCATCATCACCACCGTCGCTAAAAGAACTATTTACATAGGCAATGCGGAAAAATTTATAATTGATATGTTCGAAAAGTAACAACAGTAAATAATTATATAATAATTAATTATTAAATTAAAAATATTATTTCTGTCCACATTTTTTGGGTAGGCCGGGCCGAACTTCCTATTCGTTAAAACCGCCACTGATATCTTTTAATTCAGTTTCATTTGTTTTCAAAAACAAAGAATTAATTTTTATCTACGGAAATATTTTTTATAGGTTAAAAGGTTTTTCTATTCTTTAACGGTAAACATTGCTAACTTCAGGCCAGTTAACAGTCAAACAAATACACGTCAGTAGGTTGTAGGAAGGGTTGGTAGTTAGCAAATAATAAAATCAAAGCTATCTTTTTTTTAAGTTTAAGGTCACGCATGTTGTAAGATTGTTTAATTTGAATCATTTTGTGAGTCAATATTTTCAGTTTAAAATAGTTATTGCATGTATTTATAGCGTGGATTTTGTCAAGTGCATGTTATCACATACAAGTGATTCACCGAATTAATTAGGTAATTAGAAGTTTATAGGTTAGATTGCTTATCTATGGTAAAATGGCAAAAGTTCATATGTCTACTTATTTTGATTTATTCATTTATTCGTATTTATATCTATAAAATTGAATGTGTGTATGTAATAAATTATGTATGTTCTCTATATATTCCTAAGCCCTTTGGTCGATCCGAACCAACTTTGGGGAAGTTATTCTATAGGGCCCTGCGGACCTGTTCGTGTCAAAATGGAGCAAAATTTTGCAAAGGGAGATTTGGGAAGGAAGACTACAGTGACGCGCATGAACAATGAATTAATTACAGAGATGTTCACTTTGATTCTCTTTTGCCCTAGACCAATTCTAGATACAGGTTTGCCCCAAATACATTTTGCACTTGATTAAAAACATATTTCGTATCTTCATATTCGTTCATAAATTAATTATATTGTTCTTGCTTGGGGTACTATTAAACAAAAAAACGTTAGAGTAAGTTACACTACGGTGCATTGCGCTAATTATAGCAAGAAGTTGGGATTTCATCCCTGTTGAGTATGAAAAACTGGCTCTGAAGAGAAATATTTAAATGCTGACACAGGAGCATTTACGATGCTGACAAGGTGAATTCATACCCACATTTTTTGTTAGAATCGACAATTGCTTTGCGTTAGAAAATTGCATTTTTAATTTGTGGGTGTCTTGGCAGTTAATTAGCGTAATTTCTTCTACACTGTACCAATATTTTGTTTTGGAATTAATGATCGCACAACACTGGTTTGATCATCACTTATTTTATCATTTGCTTCTGAGGATTTTTAAAGTGAAGATTATATCACCCCTGGGAGGATTTAACATCCGTTCCTTTTCCTGTAAGTAATTTATGTCAATTTTAATAAAATCCAGCGACCGTTGTTTTACTTGTATATAACGCCATACGCTTGTATTCGTGATCCCTTATAATACCTAATAGGTAAAGTTGGTCTCCACCAATATTTTCTTTTTTTAAAAGCAACTTCTTGTACGGTTCTAGTTGCCAACTTCCAGTAACGACTATTAGTTACTGCCTCTTTGATTGCAGCCAACAGACTGCTGGTTCTAACCATAACAAACGAACTGGGAAGCCCAGAATAGTTCTATGTTTTGCGCTGCTTGATCGGTCTGGTTGTTATTTATTTTTTCTGCGCGTCATTGATTATTTTTGGAACGGTTTGGTTACTCCAACCATAGATTCACTTACTATCAGAACTCGTCTCCGACTCGTTCTGATATTTGCAACCTCATTCGCAATGGATAGTTTTCTGTTGCTTATACGTAAATAACTATTTTTGGTAACACCTTGGTATAATTATTATTTTGCAGTATCAAACACTACTCCTGAAAATCTATTCAAATTCTATACTTTACGAGAGAACCTCTTCCGAAAGTCTTTCGGAATAACTACATAACTTCTCAATTCTATTTGGCGCGATATGCGCTTTATAAATTTTTACAGTTTTCCTTCTCATCATGTTTTCAAGGCGCTTCAGTTAACTCCTTAAGCACCTATTGAAGCAACAGTAACACGTTCGTTAATAACTTGCGAAGGTTGCTCCATCGACTGCCCAGCTCTTCTTTTCGTTTGTGTAATCACAATGCCAGATTTCACTTGCACTGCTGAACTGTCATGATCATGACAATGTCCATTTACTGTTGTCAGGTGTACACCTTCATAGCATTCAAATAGTCGCATTCAAAGTCACATGTCCTAGATCTTCTTATTCTAGATTCTTATTCTAAATTACTGAAATCGAAATGTTCACGACATCATCTAGTTAGTACATTCAAAGTTTAACTATATTATTTATTACTTTTCGACACAATACAAATTAAATTACAATAAAAGTGCCGTCATTTTTAAAGTATTACTGTAACGAAAAAAACGTCAACAGACCTTTTTTATTGGTTTTATCGTTTCCTTTAAGACAGTGACATTATTTTCTTCGCCCGTACAAAATTAAGTACTATAGAATAAATAAAAGTTAAATAACATTCAAATGTGAAAAACAGTTAAAAAATCAAAGATAATTAATATATTTTTAAAAGAAAGTTAATTTTGATTTCAAAAGGATTCTAACAAAACAAGAAATTAATATTCCGCCCATAAATAACAGATTTATTCGCTCACCCATCGAATCCGAGCAGGGCACTTTTATTAAGTTTTTCGACTTTTTTCTTTCTCCTCTCTACTGAACCCAGTGGCGGCTCGTGAGATATATGTTTGGCTGTTCTGCATTATAAAAAAGGGAAGGCATCAGTAAAATGCTAATCTCAAAAAATAAACGTACTTATTGCATGTTTTTAAGCATTAATGGCGTGCGCCGGTGCTTGCTTGTGGCAAACTTAACTTATCAATAACTTTTTCGTTGAAATTCAATATTCCCGAGATAAATTTTTTTTCTATTGACAATATCGAAAGACACAAACGGAAAACAAAACAAAGCGTTCTTATACGATTACAGCCACAAATCCATTTGTTCCGTAAATAAATATTCGTATTAAATTGTCTTTTATACATTTTACCCCGACTTGTATATACCGGCAATTTCTTATCACTAATTGTTCTTGATAACTAAATTTAAAAATTACATTCATTTTTAAAAACGACCTTCTTCGTAAGAGATTTTAAAAACGACTAAATAAAATGCCTTAGTTAGCTTATCACGTCATAATAATTCTGCATATTTGTTATTTTAAAAATAGAACTTATATGACTTTGTAATTTAAACAGCCATTTGAGTTCGGTTCGAAATAAAACAAACGACGCAAACATTTTTAAAACAATAAATTTTATGTAAGTCCAAATTTCTTGATCTACATTTTATTACAGAAAATTATAGTTTGAGAATTGTTTTACAATGCAGAAAAATCTCAAGTCCAAAATTATTATAAAATTTTATTAGGAATATTAGTAAATTCATAAGCATTCATTTTATCTAGTAGGTATAGAGGACATTATATCCATAATTTCAATTAAAGTTTATAATACAAGATCTTTCTTTAAAATATAGGTATGCTAGCACCGGTTAATACTCGAGTAAATATCTAACTGCACTTATAGCTGCGTCCAAGAGCAGCCACTACATGCGACTTTACATTCGATGCGTGTACGTATCACGAGCTTAAAATAAGAATTATTATTTTATAAAAATACATAAATTTTAATTTTATGTATTCATAATTTTATTTAAAGTTGCAAAATCCGTCAAAAAACAATTTAACTACTATTTTGCTATAAATATGTGCAAGAAACTTGGTGTAATTAAAAGTTTTTAAACAATTTATTGCTTATGCCCTAATTTCACTGCAATTTGTTTAACAATTGATGAACTAATATTAAAATTAGTTTTTCTTTTCAAAATTCGAATTCTAAACTACATACCTCGAAACAAAATCATAAAATATATACCACGTAAAACTATACCAATTGCTAGCATTGTAGTCTGCGTTTCATTACAGCTCGCCGGCTGCGCACAAATGTATAGCGTTCAAGTTAGACCAACATTTTGATAGCCGACTGGACGTGTCTTTATTATTACACTATTTATGTGACTAGCTGTTAAATTATAACTGATATGCTAGCGAAAATGAGAAACACGCTTTCAAAGCAAAGCTGATAATGCACCATTCTTTATAATAATTTAAATCTGATTAAGGTTATAATTATATAATTAATTATTTAAGTATTGGTATTTTTATTGTTATTTTTGGTGGTTCTGCAGCTCTGCAGCTCCTATGGTAGAACCGCCACTGACTGAACCTATAGGTCGTTGCAAAATTTTGAGCTCCTCAGCAGCACCCAAACGTAAAAATATCTACTTTGGCTCGCTCAAAATTAATTAAATTAATTGGGTAAAAACAGTGGAAGAAAGATCTATGACCTAAGTATTTTTTACGTAAACGTAAATCTAAATTTTAAAGGATCGTAATCATAAAATCAAAATTAGAATGGTAAATAATGGGGTGGAGCAGGTCCGCCGGTGAAAGCTTTGCCCCTCCCTCTTAAAACGAAAAGGGGTTCGTTTTTTCGACTTTTTCGTTTTTTCTAGGTAACCTAGATGGGAAGGAGCAAAATGCAAAAAGTTATCTATCTATGTACGTAAATCTTCTTTCTCAGTCCTTTTACCCTAATGAGGGTTTGCTGACCCATCTCTTTCTATCTCTTTATATTCTATGTACCTCTCTATCTATTAATTTAATCAATTAACCAAAGATGTTCGCTATTCACGTGACCTAGCCGAAAGCGCAATGGTAAAATGTATGTACCGAGTGCAGCAAAAATTATCCTGTAACGCAATGCAAGAATTCGTTACACACTCAATTTTGACAATAATTCGGAAATTAGTTCTGTTCACTCCAATAATTATCACAATTTAATGGGAATGGGCAAGATTTAAAAAACGGTCAGAAGTATGATATTTTTACTTATTTGTTCTTTGCTATAAAATTGCATTGAGCTTATTGTTGGCCCAAATAAAGCAATTAATTAACGTACAAAATCAAAACAATTTATAATGTAAATTTATTATGGACCGGGATAAATCATTTTCCTGATTTGTACATTTCAAATTCATTTTAATAAATATACCCGATAGAATAACAATTGCGAACGACAAATGTTAGATTGTTACATATCGTATTTGTTATGAAATAATTTTGCAACCTTATACGAGGTGTTTGAAGAGTCAAATTATCGCCAATATTTAAGTTTTTCTAAAAACTTAGGTATTTAAAAAAATATACATATATTTTCACTTGGAAAATTTAAAAGTAATTAAATTTACTATGGTAGGTTTCTCTACAAATATTACTAATATAATTTTAAATAATCTGAAAAATAAATCTTGAATTAATGAAGAGATCGCCTGAAGATGACACAGTGTGACGAAAACCTTTGCGAATTATATTTACGGGTGGATATCCATAAGGTTAACCACCCGAAAAAATTTTTTGTGTGCTACACACTAAAGGTAATACTTAATAGAAGCTATAGAAAAATTATTTCGGGTGAAACCTCGGAAAATTACCCTTATTTCAAATTTTTAAAGTACGTAAGACTCGTCCGGCTGTGCGCATCGAAAAACCCAAGCCTGCGCTCCCCCGGAGCTCCGGTCGGTTTTTCATCGCCGGAGCCGCTACGCGGCAAAAGCTAAACATACTTGAAGGCGCCATCCTTCAAGAAAACCGGGATTCGAGTCATGTTACCTGTAGGACGTGCGAGCAGCATCTGACGAAATTTTCTAAGTGTTAGGGTATACCATTCCACACGTACCGTCAACAGAATGACGACGCGCGGAATCTCATATAAGATTCCCGCGCGTCGGTCGGCATTTAAATGTTAAATTTGCTAACTTCAAAATCGATTTATTCAAAAGTTTGCCCCGCTTTCACCCGAAATATTTTTACAGTTTACTATATAAACCTTATACTATCCAATAGTCAATAGGAAATTTTGATTTGGGTGGACAACCTTTCGGTACTCTAGCCATATTTACAATAATGTAACTTACTTGTGAAAATTTGTGCTTTTTAGTGTCTGTAAAGTGGTTCTGTGCAATTTTTAGGTTAAACTAAAAATACAGTTATATGATTAACATTAATTTTCACTACATGAACCACGAGTCCATCGATTATTTTAATGATATCACTAAGCAATAATTGTTAATTATATTATTAATTATAATTTAATATTTAATTCAGTGTTTATATTTAAGTAATAATTCAAATAAAATAGATGGTTTTCAATGAAAATTGAGTAATATCAGAAGTTCTTATATCGGGTTGATGTAGTAGTTCCTAGCATTTTTTAAATTTAAAATTCAATACTGCATTGTTTCTGATTAATTCCCAACATTCTAGCAGTTTTTCGATTCCACCCCTGAAGAAATACTTGGAGGTGAAGAAGTCGTCGAGCACTTTTAAAGAGCATCGTCGTTTTTAAATGATATTCCGCGGAGATTGTTGGATAGAGAACGGAAAAGATGAAAATTTGATGTAGCAAGATCAGGAGAATAGGGCAGATGTGGAATAACCTCCCAACCGAGGTCTTGAATAACTGCTTTTGTAATGATAGCAGTATGCGGACTGGCATTATCATGCTGCAAAGCCACTTGATGCCGTCTTTCCGGTCGTTTTTCTTGAATTGCAGCCTCCAGGTGACGCAGTTGTTGACAATAAACCTCAGAAGTGTTGGTTACATTCTGCGGAAGCAATTCATAATAGATGACGCCTTCTTTATCCCATCAGATGCACAACATTATCTTGCGTGGATGGGCATCAGCTTTTTTACCAGGATTTTCTTGTTTGTTAGGGCTCAGCCATTGCTTTCTGTTCTCGATGTTGATATAAAGGCACCATTTTTCGTCATCAGTAACAATTTGGGACAAAAACGGCCGATGTTGTTGACGAGCTAAACGATGACGAGCAGGCAAAGAAGCACAAATGGTAACACGCTGATTTTTGTTGTTTTCGCTCAAAACGTATGGTACCCAAACACCCAGCTTTTGAACTTTTCCCATGGAATACAAATGTCGTACGACAGTTGTTTGGTCACAATTCATCATATTGCCCAATTCCCGAGTTGATTGACGTGGATCATCACGAATTGAAGCATTTAATCGGTCTTCATCAAAGCAGGATGGTCTCCCTGAACGTCGAAATCATTCATATCAAAATGCTCCTTTTTGAAGCGAGATAACCATTTTCGTACAGTACTTTCCACGTTGGCGTTCTCTCCGTAAACGGCACAAATGGTTCTAGTGGCCTGCGACACCTTAACTCCTCGGTTAAACTCAAACGAAAGGATATGTCGGAAATGTTTATTTTTTTGTACTTGACACTCCATTTTCTTTAGCCAACAATTACCCCTAACTTTCTACAAATTGAAAAATTCAGGAAGTATTCAATAAAACAATATTACGGCATTAAAATGACACTGATATTTCTCAAAAAAATTGGTTTCCTAAGCACTCTTACCTTGGAAACGAAAAACGCTAGGAACTTATGCATTAACCTGATACTTAAAAGGAATCCGAAGGACCCCTTACCATTCAAATGTTTTTTAAGAACTCCCATTTTGTTAACTATAAATAACAATAAAAAAAATTTCTTGACCATATAGATCGATATTGGTCAAAATTTATAACATATAAATTAAAATAAATACTGCCTGGATATTGGGCGGCAACTTTAAGGACCCACAGGGGTCCTAAGATTCCAGTTTAGAAATCGCCGTACTGTTTATATAATTATTCAACAATAATAAGATTCTAATCGAGTAATATAAACATTTTATAATATATTATCATTTATTTTAAATTTACAAAATGTTCCAAGTTCAGTAGGTTTCTTTTTTTATTATATAAATCAGTTAAAAATGAAATGATTAAAATAATTTTTCAAAATAATTCCCAATAACTGTTTCACAATATGCAAATCTGTCGAAGGTTTTCCCATTAGATTTTACAAAATTTCTATTGAAATTGCTGTTATTTCATTTCGCAACCTCTTTTGCCTTTATTATTTTTGTGGTTTTGAAAATTTCGTTATACTGAATCAAAAACTATCATAAATATGTTGAAAATGGTCATCGAATCAATGAATTTTAACCAATGAAGAACACATCGTTGTATTTACTACATGAAAATTTTCTACTTATTAATGAAAAAGTTGTTTGAATTTGTGAAATTCTTCATTGTATTTATGAATTTATTAATTTTATTTATGAGAGTTTTATGAAATCAGTAAATTTCTACTTCTACTTCTAGTACCTACTATAATTTACATTCAATTAAAACACATTTAAGGCACTCATAAATGCTCTTATTTTAAGAAAAGGAAAATCAGATAATATTATAATTTTGGGGTGGTTCGAAGTAAGGAGTAAATATTATCCATCACCAACTTTCCAAAACATAAGTCTCCATGGGTCTTAAAACTTACCGCAAACTACATCTTTAACCACCATACAGATACCAAACTGGAAACTATCGAGGAATTCTTTCGAAATGGGGTCAAAAATCTCCAAAAAAAGACCACACGAAGTACCCTCGAGTCAAAGCCATTCTGAAATCATCAACCAGGTAACATAGATCCAGAGTTGCCACTCATCTTACAACGTAACGCACCTCCCCTCGCGCTGAAAATCTACCCTCAAGTTGTCCCCTTCCCGAAAATAATCAAATCCTCCGGAGAACTCGGAAAATCAACCACAGAAGCTTCCCGCCTCCGCTCAAAGTATCATCGTAGGGGTATCCGTACCCCCTAACGGACGGTTAAGCATTACTCCCTATTTGCACCATTTTCCTCTCCTTTGGTTTTTCTAGGTTTGCTTCGCGAACCAGCCCAATCTAGTCTTACGCTAACAATCGTTCTAGAACCGCCAAATCCAGTGCCTGTCAACCCGTACACGAGATGATGGAGATATGGAGCTTCGCACCGGTTCACGTTCATTTTTCGATCATTCAGTCATTAGGTCCTTTTCTAGGAAAGTTTTCTGATGTTCTGATGATTTTAAGGTTCTCTTTTCGATTTTTAATTTTGCTACCTCGGTTTTATGTCAGCTGAGTCTTCATATGGAAAAACTAGTACTATTTTGGCCTTAGGCTTCACGTTTTGCCAATCAGGCTTCTACATGCCCATAAAGCCCGTGTCGCTCGGTTTGTTGCGTTTCGTATATGAGGTCTGAAGGTTAGCTTGTTGTCTACAGTTAGACTCAGACACTTAACCTCTTTTACCAAATATAGTTCCTCTCTCCACATTAGTTAGTTGTTTGAGTTAAATCGAACTATTATTGATTGAGTAACAAATTTCTACGAACTTTCACTCGAAACCTTGCAAAATCGTAAAAAATACGAAAAAACTGTATATAGAATTTAGACCATCTTATAAGAATTTAAATTTCTTACAAAAAGTGGTGATAAGATAATAGTTATCTATTGAGATGGATTTTATAGTGAGAGTACAAATTTTAATATTTAATTTTTAATATCACGCCTCGCGTTTTATGCCAAGTGTGAAATTCTTTTGAAAGTAATAGTTATTTATGCTATAAGTGTGAAAAAGATATAATCCACGCAAGTGCGAGAATAGGCATTTTTACACGAGTTGCATACAAAATTTTATCTACTACCGTATTTTTTTCGAAATCAAGGATTTTTAAATTTTTCCTGATTAAATGCTTTGTAATTATTTCAACTTTTTATTTTTCACACTTATAAATTTATGCTCAAACAAACTCACAATTATTAACTTTTAACTAGACCTAATTCTGGCGTGAATATGCAGGGATATTTGCACACTGGCTTCTATTTCAGCTCAACTAACGCGTCCTTCGACGTGAAAACATATTGCCAATTTTTAAACATGAATTCTCTAAACATTTTTTTTAAACAAATTATGAAATCATTCATACCAGCACAAATGTAATTCTTTTTAGGAAAATCATGACAGTATATAATGGAAAACATTCAAAATCGTAGATAGAAACCCAAAATGTGCTTGGAATGCCTCCAGCGTAAAAACTTAACAATCAAAACAAAATACACATTATTGTCAAGCCAACAATTTCTACTTCTTCTTAGTCGTATTGTTCGTTTCCTAACGTCGTGACTCATCTCTTTCTATGCATGTGATGTGCGTTCTAAGTGTTTTCACATACATAGAGGACCTACTTGTTTAACGTGGGCTCCGAACCACGGGAAGTGTAATACACTTCATGTTGAGATGGGCGCTCTTGGCAAATTACCTCAGTGGTTTGCCATTGCCTTCTGAGGAGAGACGGCCAGAATAAAGTTCTTACCCTGCCCGGATTCGATCCGAGCGTTTCGCATTAGCAGTAGACGCACTTAACTGCCAAAGCTATGACCATCTCCTTTTCTTTTCTTTTATTATCCTCTTACATAGTTTGCGCTGTTCTTCGTATTTTTTTTGTCTCCTTCGGATTTTGTTCTTAGCATAATCTCCCTTGCGGCTCCACGTTTTTTTATTTCGTCCTCGCTTTGTTTATATCGTACCATTCCTTTTTAGTTTTTCCGCTTTCCTTAGACTGATTCTTTACTACTTTGTTTATGCTCTCTTCAGTTAGTGTCTTCGGCTATTATTAGGTGTATCTGTTTCATTTTCATTCGTAGCATGAAATGGTCGGAGTCTACATCGGCGCCGCGGTATGATCGTATGTCTTCCTAGTTCCCGTTACTAGTTTACAATCATGTTTAGGGACCTCGTCGCATATTTTCTCTAATGCCTCATAATAGCACTCCTTAATTTCTAGATCCTTTTCTTGCGTAGGCGCATGAAAATTTATTATTGTTATTTTCCCATGTCCTCCTTTCAGTCTCAAGGTACACATTCGGTCGGATGTAGGCTTAAAACCAATCGCTTTTATTATCATTTTTTCTCCCACCATGAAACCCATACCCAATCTTCTGTCATTTACCACTACTCTTGAAAATGGTATACCCGTCTAAGTCCACTATATCATTATTACCTTGCTTTGTTTCTTGTATTGCTAATATTATATCTATTCTGTACATTTTCATTTGCTTTAATGCCCCTTCTACATCTTTGTTCCATTTACTCGCCGGTCCGTCTTAAGTTGTAACGATTCTTTGCGTTACTGTGCGGAGAATATTTGTGCTCCGCCCTATACATACAATTCTCCTATTTCGTTAAATTGAAGGTCGATGATATGAGGAAATATGTGGTAAATTATTGAGAGACAGCGGTCGACATTGCTGTCGAATTTTTAATTTGTGACCTTGTAATTTCTATGTTTTCGTTTTGGATGTTTTTAAACCAAGTTTTAATTATGGTTCTTAATTTTTTTGATGGTTATAACGACTTAATTTTTATATGTCATGGAATTTTGGTTTAAGTAATTCGTGGAGGAAAATCTCGTTGGTGGATGATTTTATTAAGGAAGAACTAATGGGCTGTCCACTGGTTATGGTGTCCGCTGCTGTGTTGGTGTTCGATCCACTCTGGAAATTTAGATTTGATAGGCCTTTTTGTGCCTCAAATTATCTGGATGTAGAATGGCGTATTGCAATCAGTCGGTGACGTCAGAGGCCAGGTTTGGGATTTGTTTTCAAAGACGACGTTCGGAATTACTTTTGGTTTTCCTGATTGAATCGTTCATTGCAGCGGATTGTACTTCAACATATTTTTTGAACATGTGACGGCGTATTTAGATAACTTTTGCTATCAATTATGTACATCTTCAAAGTTAAAGATGGAGGTTGCAGGTGATGGACTTGGTTAGGGTGTAATCAATTTTGTAGCTTACTTCGCATGGCCACGGATACGACGGACCACAAATCATATTGAGGACTCGGATGAGATGTGTAAATCGGAACCCGTTGGATCATTATGCGTGAGTTGCATTTACAATTAACATGAAACAATTCATGTGTTTCCTCAATTGTTAATTGCATTATGTTGAATTGCCTCTTCAATGTAATGTCAACTTTCACTTGTATTTTTGTTAATTCACTTGTATTTGTTAAATGTTTGCGTAATTGTTAGATTTTAAATTCTGTTTGATATTATATTCAACATCACACGTCAACACATTTTTTTTGACTTCATTTTGGTGTGACAATAAAGCAAGACCCTTCGCTCTTTTATTGTTTTATTATTCTCACCTGGCGCCTATAAAACACCATCATTGTTTTTTTTCCTAGTTGGTTGTAAGACAACCACTTGTGCAAAAAGATCCCACGAATATCCCTGCTCTCGAAACTGGTAAAAGCTAGTCGCCCTTTGCAAAAAGGGCCTTTGAGGCAATGTATAGTTTTTGAGCACATGTCGCTATAAAGTTTCTTACGATTTTTATGTTTGGTCAGCTTTTTGGTACCTCATGTAGGCATCCGTATTCTCTTTTCCACTTTAGTAATTTATTTTCACATATTAATTTTTGCGAGGTATGGAACTTAAGAAAGCAGGATAGAACTATACTGGAAGTTTGGGAAAGAAAGATTCTGAGGAAAATATTTGAAGGAAAAGAAGTGAATGGGCGGTGGATCAGAAGGACAAATGAAGAACTGGAGGAACTATATGGCGAACAGAGTATAGTAGGTTATGTCGAGATGTAACGATTAAGGTGGTTGGGTCACTTAACAAGAATGAATGAGACAAGAGTTCCCAAGAAACTATGGGAAGTGGATTTTGGAGGTATGAGGAGAAGGGGGAGAGCAAGGAGTAGATGGTGCAAGAAGATCTTAACATTATGGACGTGAGAGATTGGGAACAGAAGGCGAGAAATAGGAAGCAGTGGAACCACGTGATCAAACAAGCCATGGGCATACTAGGCCTTTATTAGTACTATTCTTCTTCTTCAAGTGCCGTCTCCGCTACGAAGGTTCATCATGACTATTTGAACTCTGGACACTGCCGCTCGAAACAACTGGGTAGAGGAGCAGCCAAACCACTCTCTGAGATTTCGTAGCCACGATATTCTACGTCTGCCTATATTTCTCTTGCCTACGATCTTGCCCTGTATAATGTTTCGAAGCATATCATATCTATCCCCTCGCATTATATGGCCTAAATATTGCAATTTACGCGTTTTAATGTTTAATGTCACTTCGTTTTCTTTTCCCATTCTGTGTAGCACTTCTACATTTGTCACTTGATCCATCCACGATATCTTCAACATTCTCCTGTACGTCCACATCTCGAGGGCTTCTAGCTTTTTTATATTTTCCACCTTGAGTGTCCATGCTTCCATTCCATAGAGGAGAACTGAAAAGACATAGCATCTCAACATTCGTATTTTTAACTCCAGGCTTAGGTCTCTGTTGGTAAATAATTGTCTCATTGTCACAAAAGTGCTTTTCGCCTTTCCGATCATTCTCTTCGTTTACAGTGGTGCCTAGGTAATGATATTTTTGAACTCTTTCCACCGTTTTATCTTTTATTAAAAGTTGTTCAGATGGTCTTCTAGACTTTGTTATAACCATGTATTTAGGTTTTTGAATATTTAAAGTTAGTCCATATTCTTCACTTGTTTCCACTATTTGGTCTACTAACTGCTGCAGTCCTTCCATATTTTCTGCGAAAAGCACCGTGTCTTCCGCGTACCTGATGTTATTTATTGGAATCCCGTTTACCCGAATGCCTGCTGTTGTGGACCCAAGAGCTTTTTTCATTATTTCTTCGGAGTAGACATTAAAAAGGGTTGGAGATAGGATGCATCCTTGCTTCTATTTCTTCGGATGTCTCTGTTTCAATTCCGATGGTAGCTTTCTGATTGTAGTAGAGGGTCTCAATAATTCGTATATCCCTGTAGTCTAACTTTTTGTTTTCTTCGAGGATTTCCATGAGGTGATCGTGACCTACCCGATCGAAAGCCTTGTTGTAATCTATAAAACATACATATACGTCTTGGTTTACATCTAGAGATCTTTGTATCAGGACATTGTATGCAAATAATGCCTCTCTCGTTCCCATACCATTTCTAAAACCAAACTGTGTTTCGCTGATCTCTTCTTCCAGCTTGGGGTATATTCGATTGTGAATAATTTTTAAGAAGGTCTTAAGAGTGTGACTCATTAGACTTACTGTACGATAATCACTACATTGTTTGGCTCTTGCCTTTTTTGGAATAGTTATGAAAGTAGATATCAGCCACTCCTCTGGTATAGTACCCGTGTCGTATATCGTGTTGAACAGTTCTGTCAATAAGTGTACGTGATCTTCGTTTACCAGCTTCAACAGCTCGGCTGGCAATCGATCGGGTCCTGGGGACTTTCTATTTCTCAACAATTTGATCGCATGCATGGTTTCTTCTACGCTTATGTCTGGTCCCTTTCTATCTTCGTATGTGGCAGCGTCATATGTTTTGTCGTTTCTTTGCCTTGAATCCTCAAACAATTCCTCAATGTATGTCTTCCATGTCTTTATCTTATCCTTTAATATACCTATATTATGGGATTTATACGTATGGGGAAAGTAAAACATTACTTTAATTTGTTTTAATTAAATTAAATTAGTTTTAATTTTGAAATTAATTTAAAAAAAAGAATAAATTATAACTGAAATCAATACATCAAATGCATGTTAATGGTGGGTTCAGATTTTTCATGGAAATTCACGAAATGTAATAAAAAAATTGTAAACAATGGTTTTTTAAGATATAATATAATTAAATAAAAGGGACACGCAATCCTGTAATATAAATTCCTGATTATGTTGGTGATTGCTCGCAGGGCTATTTCGCGTTCTTCCGTAGATCTATCGACTGCGCCAGTTATAACTTATAACGTAGTACTATCCCCGCGTTTAGCAAGTACTTTATCTTACGATCTAATCTGATTTTCATTGAGCGACACTACATAGTATACATACTACATTGTAGCTGCTATGCTAGCTATAGACATCTTTTTCGCTAATTGATTTATTTTTTTATTAATATGATATGAAGCGGACGTTTTAATCGACGTCTGTGTATATCAAACCTGGAACAGGAAAGATGCTAATTATAGTTAATAATATGCAGTAAAATGTTATTAACGACTAGTAAATAGCTTTCAAAGTAACCGATAAGAAATATCAATTAATAGTTTTACTTTTAGAACATGTCAAGATTTCCTTCCAAAGGAATTTATGACAGTTTTTATTGTTTTAGTAGCGCATTAAAAATTCATTCACACACTCACATTACAAGATGTATAAAAGGTATCACCAGATCACCACGCATTAACGATATTGAAAGCAGTAGGATACGTTTCATTTTCAGTTGATGAATACCTATCAGAGCTTTAAAGCGGTTAGCGTTAACTATAAATTTTTCTTTTGCAATTGATAAAATTACAATACTATAATATCTATATGTATATTGAACAGCAGCTGCTGATAATGAAAAAATCTTGACAAAATTACATGAGCATTTACATTGGTATGTATAACAACAAGCCTCTTTGTAAGTAATGTGGTGTATATTTCGACCTACGCAGTGTGTTGTGCCTTGTACCGTAGGCCAGCGGCGTTTAGCATAACACCGCTAGTAAAGCTTATGCTTAATTTAACTAAGAAATAAGCTCGTAGCGGGACAAACTTGTAGAAGTTCATCGTACGAAGTGGCGGTTAGGCTTTTCTACCACGCCTCTCCACCCGTTTCAGCATCAGTTTTACTCAATACGTGATCTCTTAAAACTATGTTTAAATACATCAAATTCTAATTTTTGAATACAGCTTTCCAAATAGCCGATGCTCTTTACCGACTTTGCTTATTGAGCTGTACCGATATCTAAGTAAGTAGGTACTATCTGCCAAAAGCTCAGTCATTCTTATTAGGTCTAAGATTTCCACGAAAACTTATTCTTTCGTAACAACAAAAACGTTCCATTCTATTCACAAAATATTAATTAGCAAAAATATTAGTGCTAACACATAACGTAAACATAACGTTACATACATTATGTCATATTGCACTGCAGCTATGTTCACGCTTTTCAATTGTCAAAGAATAAAGTGCACTTGTTATTGTGTATGCTTTTTCAATTATTCGTTACCGAAACAATCAATTACACAAGTTCATATTTGCATTTAGCACCGATGTAAAACAATACGAGGGTACAGGTATTCCTCGATTAGTGCGGTTACATTTAGAGCTATTGTAGCCGCCAACACCCTGACTCAAACGGCCGATTATGGCGGCAATAATTTAAGTAACGCAATAATTGAGTCAGGGTGTTGACCGGAACAGCTCGAAATCCAACCGCTCTAATCGAAGGATACCTGTAACTCACGGATAGAACGTTAAGGTTAAGGATTTCCCGGAACAAGAAACATAAACAAATACTTATCTATTCATATTTCTTTGTTCGATTGTTTATAATAACATTTCATCGGGTCTATCGCGATAGATTGACGGTTTTCGGAAAGTGCACAACATACGACGCAATACGCCGTAAAGCTCTCAATGCCCCGCATCGTAAGAAAACTGGGCACATGTTGATGAAAAAAATCCGAAATCAATCTTCTGCAATTTATTCCCTACTTATTCCACTTACAGAAAAATATCTTAAACAAAAGTTATGTTCTCTATAAGATTTATAGCAATCATTTTCGTCCTAAGGTCAACTGGTACAGAAATATTGCTGAGAAACCTATTGTTTCCACCATTTTTGTTAAAATGCCGGCAGTTCCGGGCTGTCACCGAGGTCGGCAGATCAAAATTTTTATTACGACCCCAAACCTTAAAACATAATATTCAAAAATCAGAACCTTCTCACCAATTTTAAGAAACTCATCATTTCATGATTTTAAAGATGTTAAAATATTTTAAGTGTTATTAATATTTTTAATTAGCTATATGATAATAATACAGCTGAAATAGAAATTTGTTTAAAAATATTTTTCTGAAAAATAATTCTTTATAAAAAATTTCAACTTCCGACAAAGAATTCGGTAAGAATCTCAAGGTTTAAAAAATTTCTGTAAAAAAATTCTCAGAAGACGAATTTTGGATTTTTATTTCGCAATTTTCTTACACTAAAAACGGTTTTCGTTTTACGCACAACGTCATTTTCTAGTGAAAATTTTCAGTAGAATCTTAAGTAAATAAATGACATTATTTCATTATTTTAAACTTCATTAAAAACATTAATAATTTAAAAAGAATTTATTTCGAGGTTTAAAACTTGAAACCATTTTTATATTTTACCTACCATAATAAAGGTATAAAAATTCCTATCTGTTTGTATGGAGTTTTATTAACTACGGAATGAACGTGATGAATGTTCAAATTAATGTTAATGTAAAGCAACGACTAGACGACAACAAAAGATGACGTATTTTATCGTTAAGGCCGTCACGTTCACGTGCTTACCAGACATAAACGCGAATATTCATTTCCGTTGCTTCATCTTGTGATGGCGGTATCGATTCTATGTGGTTACGTTGACGGCAACTACGCCGACGGTATTTCTTATATAAGCTAACCTAAATACTGTAGAATATAGGTACACTTCGCCCCCCCCCCCCACTTATCGCGAATTTTTTATTAAAATTAGTGTCAAACGTTTGAGCTTCATTGGAGCTTCAATAAGCTTCCATTCAAATCGTTTATTTCATTTTGGTATTAACCTTGTTTTTTAGCACGGAAATGGGGGCATAATATGGCTTTTATATCCCGAGGGCCTATAAAGTTGCTAAGCAATGACAACAATATCAAAACAAAAGAGTTAGTCCAGACCCTGTTATTTTTGCGCGTTCTATCAGAAATGTTGCATATGCCTTCCTACCGACAATTCACGGGGGAGTACCTTGCGAGGGAGGGAGAATTTTTTGCTCAGTTTTTCGATATCTAGTGCCGTTTCCGGTAATCAGCTTAAGCGGTGAAGTGCATTGCTGCTAAAGCTAAATGCCCGGTTCGACTCCGGGCTCAGTAAAAACTTTATTCTGACCGTCTCCCCTCGGAAGGCAATGGCAAACCACCGAGGTGTAATATGCCAAGAATAGCCTCTCTGGAGATGAAGTATATACACTTCCCGCGGTTCGGAGCCCGCGTTAAACAAGTAGGTCCCCTATGTGTGTGATAGTACTACAAATGCACAACACATACATAGGAGAGAGGTCGCCAACATCCGGTAACGGATAGGCACTCGAAGAAGAGAAGAAGTGCCGTTTCCGAGTTATTGCTAAATAAAAAAATTAATTCTCGCCCCTCCAAGTTTCTCGCCATAGGAACCATGGCACACCAAAAATTCATAGCACAAACAAAATGACATGGTATTTTCTCAAAATACTTAATTCTTCAATTTTGACAATTCAAGTACCAAGCACGAAAATGAAATAAAACATTGTATGTACCACGGGCACAATCAGATTATAGCCCTTGATACATGAATAACTATTAAAGTACACCAATCGCGAAATTATTTACGAAAATTTTAGAGGGGGGCTCTAAAATCCCCGGACATTCCACTCCATCGCGAAATAAAACAAAATTGATCACAATCGCTTGAGCTTCAAAGGTTTTTACTAAATATTCAACTGTTTAGAATAATTTTCAAGGGGGCTGTAGAATTGTTAGCCGCTTCCATCGTGATTTTTAATAAAATTAATTCTAATCGAACAAGAATTATTGTT
Source organism: Podabrus alpinus (assembly GCA_932274525.1). Classification (NCBI taxonomy): domain Eukaryota; kingdom Metazoa; phylum Arthropoda; class Insecta; order Coleoptera; family Cantharidae; genus Podabrus; species Podabrus alpinus. The sequence continues at coordinate 46,130,522 of OW026455.1, read as the reverse complement.
TGAGCTTCTATTCCTGTCATTTAAAACCCAAAAGTAAAGAATTTTTTAAAAGTAAATAGTAAAATAAATAAGAAAGAGTTTTTAAAAGATTGTGAAATTGTACCACAAAGGTAGAAAAGATAAAGCGTTTCAAAGATTGTATACTTGCAAATTTTAGATTGCCAACATCGCTCCGAGCAAGTAGCGCGCAGAATTTTAAAGTTACTGACAGTAGTTAAAATACTTTTTATTTTTAATATTGAAAAAGAAAACAATCATCGCCGTTAAAAATAATTTGCTAGTTCATAGCAGTACTTGAGTTATTCGCAAAAAGTTTTTGGTCGCGAATTTAAAATTAAATTAAATTTGTGAATAAAATTAATATTAATTGTTTGGGCTTCGTTTGACATTCAATCAGCTTCTATGCCCGTCGTTTGAGATTCAAAGGTTTTTTTCATAAATATTAAATTCTTTAGAATAACTTTGAGGGAGGGGGGGGACTAGAAAAATGCTACCTCCTTCACCATCGTGAATTTTCCAATAAAATTAACATTAATTATTCGATAATCGTTTGAGCTTCAACGAACGTCTATTCTCGTCGTTTGAATCTTAAAGCTAAAAAGTTTAGAGTGTAGAGATTTAGAAATCTTAAAATTATATAACATCGCTCCGAGCAAGTAGCGCTCAAAATTTTATTGTGGTTGCCATTTGCAAGTAACTCAATAATTATATTAAATGCTTTAGTCGACTGCTTTTGCCTGAAATTCTAAATGACTGAAAACAACATTATAATTTTTTTGAAAAACTACAAAAAGTTACATATAGATTGAGACCATAAGTGGTCAGAAAGAATAAGCGGGGACTTACATATGGTCGCAATCCACAAGGACGCACAACTTGAAACTGAGGAGGAATTTTCAGGAGGTAAGCGAAAACATTCAAATTCAATTCATGTAACAAACGAGATCTGTTTAATAAATATAACGCTGGTGTAAATAACCCGTGTTAAGCCCCACTTTGAGATGGCCGTAACTCGAGAACGGCCATAGCAACATATTAGCAACAAACTCTCAATAAATTTTTTTTGTTTTTTTCGAGAAGGGGTTCCAGCTTAACACGGGTGTGTAGACATAATTTGCAGTAAACCTGGTGAATTGTTTAGCAATAAACCTGATGAATTGTTTAGCAATTGTAGTTCAATATTCTTTTGATAGGATTTTTAGATGCATGTAACTTTTGGAACTTCTGGAAATGAAACTTTTTTGGTTTTCTAAAATAATTACTTATTTTAAATTTTACAATTTAAAAAGCTTTACAACGCTCGACTATTTTACTTTACCACTAAGGTTCAAACGAAAAGAATAAAAATTTATCGAAGCCCATATTCAAAAATTAAATTTAATTAAAAAATTAGAACATTATTTAAATTATATATAAGTTAGTAGATTATTTTTATCGACTATGAGGATTGTTTTTTTTATTATTCAAAAGTAGAAACTATTTTAATTATTACCAGCAACGCTAAAATTTTGTGCGCTACTTGCCCGGAGAGATGTTATTTAAACCTCAATCTTTAAAACGCTCTAACTTTTTTAGATTAGGGGTTCAAACGGTGGGAATAGAAGTTCACTGAAGCTTAAATGATTCTAGATCGATTGGTAATAATGTTATTAAGAAACAATAATGGGGGGGGGGGGGGCGGAGAGCTGGAATTTCTACAGCTGCTTCTAATTTGTTCTAAAGAATTGAATTTTTTATTAAAAACCTTGGAAGCTCAAACGACTGAAACAAAAGCTCATTGAAGATCAAACGATTTACACCAATTTTATAAAAATATTCGCGATGGGGGGGGGGGGGGCGTCGTCTCTAAGTACAGCCCTCCCAAAAGTTTTCGTGAATAACTTCGCGATGCTTGTGGTTCAAACGATTTGAATGGAAGCTCATTGAAGCTCAAATGTTTAACATTAATTTCATTAAAAATTTGCGATGGGTTGACGGCGAAATGTAGCTGTCAAACATCTAACGTAACTGAACCTCAAATCTAACCTAACCTCTAATATAATAAATTATGTTTAGGCTTACAGCTTACGCGCTTTTAGTTTTTGTAACACTTATACATAGTTCTCAAATTTTTTTGGTTCAACAATGTAATTATAATTTTGTTAATAAAGTGACGTCACGGCTACAGTCAAGCTTCTCTGTAAACGTTAAAATTTCCAAGCCAAAAAATAAAAGCGTTGGCGACGTTAGCGCTAGTACCACGATACACTTACAACGGTATGCTTATTATTTTTCTCAAACACGTCTACTATCGCGCATTACGTCACGTGCGAATTAAATTACGAACGATCGTGTACGAACGTGGTACGAACTGTACTCGTGACAAAATTATCTGTCGAATTCAAATTATTTGAAATTATTCGAATTTGTGAAAATTGAAAATTCTATTATTAAATTCGAAAATGCCGGGTTGTGCAGTTGCGAAATGTGGTAATAATAATAAAACGACAAAAGGGACGAAAATCAAATACTTCCGATTTCCACAAATTGAAGACATTTCTAAAAAATGGATTGTTGCATGTCATCGTGAGGATAAAATAAACCTAAAAAGTGGTATGTTGTTTTATGAAACAAAAATTTTCGAGAACCGTTGAAAAACAACCCCAAAATCGACTTTTTAAAAGTAGGGAAAATAAGCATCGAATATGCCGCGGCTCCACGCGGGGAAATGCATCACACGTTCCCTTCGAATCGAGTGAAATTTTTTCGTTCCGATTTGAATTTTTCTTTGAAATTCGGATAGGTGGGGGTGTGATTAGTAGATATTAATAATAAATATTATCAAAAAAATGGAAAATAACCGGTGTATTTGCGCAAAAGCGCAAGATGGTTCGCATCACAATTCCAATTCGCACGTGACGTCACACAACCTGCGTATGAGCATACCGTTGTAAGTGTATCGTGGCTAGTACCAACAAACACGTAAGTTCCCAGCCAGAATACGGTTTCCAACCTAACCTAACCTAATTATATTATTAATTTTAATATACAAGTTTAGTTGAACTATCAAGAATGTTGACTGCCAGAGTTAGTTTTGGTACAGCCTCATATTTTTCACTTTACAATTTTATTTCTTTCCCAAGCCGAATAGTTCCTTAGTCGTCTTTGGAAAGATCGGTAAGTTATACATAAACCGATGCGATGTTCAGAAATAGCCACCGTTTATTCCAACTGAAAAAATTGCTTTTTTATTACTGGGCAACATTGTAAAGTTATCCAAAACTGCGCGGTGCGAAGGCGCTTGATATGGTTTGGTGTCCAAAGATTTATTGACCAAAAATATTAGTAACAATGTATGAAATGTAATTAATGGATAGTGTATGAGTGAGAGCTCTCTTATAATTGAGATATAAATAGTTATAAAATAATTTTGTACAGAATTTATGATAAAAACTTTTACACAAATAAAGTTAAACAACTTGATGCAATTGTAATATCCTGAAATATTCATATATACTAATAATTACACTAAATGCATAACGGTACAATTCAACAATCAGTTATTAGAGATGCCCCAATTTAGGTATTAGTGGGGTAGGTCTGTAAAGGATGTTTATATGCTACCGGTGCAAAGCCTCATACTTTACATACCTAATCTAGTATATTTTATGTTACCATGATTACCGGTTTATCACATTATAATCTGTATTTTTATAAATATCAATTCGAACTTACAAGATTCCAAACATGCATTTAAATTTACAAACATGCAATTTCGTTTCTTTTGCAGGATATTAGCTCAATTATTATTAAGTTGTTATTTAGTTGTTATTAAACTTGGAAAAAAATTAGTAAACATGTGTTGAACTAAATTTCAATATACTATAGTTAGATTGCGTGAATAAATTTATTTGGATTTTTTTGAGTTGCCGACATTTTTTTAATCTTAATAAAACGGTAATTGACAAATTGGATATGTAAAAAAATAATAGAGCTTCCATTCAGTAAAACACACATTTGAGTGCGATAGTGCAATATGGACTTGTTTTAATTTTTACGCCTTCTAATTTTTCCTAAACAATTATATACAGGGCGAACAATTTAAATGGAATGTCCAAAATAAAACATTTGCAGATCATCAGTGGCCAAAATCTTCAGACAGGTCAACTTCATTTTTGCAACGTAAATAACGTAAATATTTTCTGATAATTGTCAATTTATTTTACTCCCACTCCTTTTTGTAATGAGGTTATCTTCATTTTTATTTTAAATGGCAATCGCCTCTTTTTTGTACGGATTCTGATTCTTCTTGAAATTCTGCGCACAGAACTATGCGGTTATATGATTAATAATTATTTGTTTAGTTAGAAATATTATTGGTATTTATTGAAGAATCTGATTTATTTTATAAAAGACAGGAAATTAATAATTAATTAATTATAGAATAATTCTTTGGCGATTAGTAACAGGAACCTGAGTAAAAATTGCTTCATTTACATTATGCCTCGATTACACAGAGCGACTTTAGACGCTAGACGCTAGCGAATTTAGACGCAGCGTCTAAAGTCGCTCTGTGTAATCGACCTAGACGCTTAGACGCCGCGTCTTGAACAGACGCTGTTCGCTCGCTTTTAAAGTTGACAGCCGGGCTACTTTAGACGCTAGACGCTAGCGTTTTTACACTCCGGCGTCTAAAGTCGCTCTGTGTAATCGACATGAGAGTGTAAAAACGCTATGTGCTAGCGTCTTTATATTTTTTATTTTGGCTTTTAATTGCTTTTCATTCATTTCTTCTACCAATCCTTCACTCTGAAGTTCTAAATAGAAGCTTTTACTTATTTCATTTTTTAACTTGATGTTGCAGTAGTCCTTATGCTTAATGTTCCAAAGAAAGGATATTTTTCATAAACTTTTAAAAAATCAATAATATTACTGCTGTTCCACTTCATTGTTAAACTATTAAACTATTGCTAAACAAAACTAAATTTTAATTTTTAATACTTATCAGTTCAAATGCGCGATTGCAACTACGAGACTAGCGAGTTTAGACGCTAGCGTCTAGCGTCTAAAGTCGCTGTGTGTAATCGGACAGGTCGCTACACGCTCAGTCGCTGGCGACTTTAGACGCTAGCGTCTAGCGTCTAAAGTCGCTCTGTGTAATCGAGGCATTAGTCATTAAAATAACCGTTGAAGAGTAAATATTGAAAATTAAGAATTAGTTACATCTTGCGAACACCTAATATACTGCAAAATTTCTTTCTTTTGTAATATCCTAAAACAACAGATAGAATTATCCTAATAGTTTGTTTCTTCTCCTCAAAAGTCGAGGTTTGGAATTAGAATTATCCAAAGATTTAAAATTAGAAAGAATATTAATGGAAAAAAAGGTTATTATTATCTGTAAGCAGGTATTTTTCTAACATAGCATAATAATTATAAATAGAGGCAGGCTTGCCGTCAGAACAACAAAGAAAATAACAAGATTTAAAAAATCTTAAGGTTAGAGTATAACCCCCCCCCCTATTGAAAAGTATTAATACTATTCCTTTTGTGAATTTTGTTATTTCCTTGTTAGTTTCTTATTAACGCTGATTTTGAAGGCGGCCCTACCTGGCGATATTCAGATTATAATCTATTTCTCCATCAACGTTATTTTTTAATAATTATAATTTTCAGTATCTACATTATTTTACTTAAAAGATTTAAAATTTCCAAAGATTTAAAATTGTGGGTTCCCACTCCTGTAGAAAACCCGGAACAATTGAAAAAGTCATTGACGAATTTTGAAATTTCGTTATGGAAAGTCTGGGAATTTTGATTTTAAGAAAACATTAGGGGAATTGGGGACGGACGCCTAAGGGTGTCCACTCCAAATAAATTGAAAATTTCCTATAGCAAAGAGGAAGGTTTATAGAGTATACTGTAAAAATTTCACTTGCGAAAGTATTATCAAAATTTCTAGAAAAATCAATTTGAAAGTACGTAAATTTAGCGCATTTTTCTTCGATTTTTGGGGTGTGCATTCGATAAGGAGGGTAATCCATCGTCAAAACCTACCCTTTCGGGGCGCCGCTGCGCTCCGCTCCGCTCTGCACCCCTCCAGGGCGGTTTTGACTCTGGTTACTTTGCTAAACGTACGAGAAGGCGCCTCCCATAAAAAAAACCGGGATAAATGAAACCGGGAGCTTAGAGACCCTTGAAATAGCATTAAAAAGTATAGTTGCGGTATGGGGCAGTAAACTATTACGTTTCACCCCCAAAAAATCGCGTAAAAACAAAAAATAATCGATGTTACATGTACGAGAGACGAGCTGCATCTGCCGGTGCGAACCTTACCTTACCTTACCTTACCTGATATGTATTTGATGGAGCATCCCGGCATGGCCGGCCTTCTCCTTCATCTGAAAGAATACATTAATGACATTGGAAGTTGTAGAGACCGGTGGGTCTCTGGGAATTGGCGCTTGGCGGACTGACTGGTTAGAAACCTGGGCTGTGACTGTAAGTGTTTGGTTTCTGGTTTCTGGAATGAACTTGATGGAGCATCCCGGCGTAGCCGGCCTTCTCCTTCATCTGACAATGGCATCTGGCGTGGGAAGTTGTGGAGGCCGGTGGGCCTCACGAAATATAGCGCTGAGATAAGGTGGCTGGGAGTTACCCAGGAAAAGACTGTGGAAAATAAATATTGAAAAGAGAGAAGTATTTTACTACGTTACCGATATAGTAGAGTCCCTAATTCGAAGATCGAAGAATTTCCTCGATTGAAGTTGCTTCTACTTGAAAAATTTGACGGGTAATGCATGAAATTGCATTTGCCGTCCTCGAATGGAGTTGATGAGCTAGAGGGAATGGAATCTAAGATGTTGGAATTAAATCAAAAATTACACAAATCTAGTGAATGTAATCCACTTTCGAAGCAATTTGTATAATTATACCTATGGACAAATGTGAGTCTGTGCAGGTGGAAGTTGTGGTCATGGGTTGTCTGTGGTCAGGATTGATTTAGGTCGGGGGATACAATAGTCTTCAATACTCTATTGACCTAGTTGTGCTATGAGTGGGTTTTCTGAAAAGATAGACTTCTTGTAGAGATTAATGGCAAGTTTTCGAATGAAGGTGGGTATGAGCTCTAGATTGGCGTCTGCGTGCAGTCGCCTGTTGGTGACATAGAAGGGGGCGTTGAAGGTAGAGCGGAGGTTTTTATTTTGAACTATTTGGACTTTATTGATGGTGCTGTGACGGGCGTAGCCCCAGACGGGGGAGGCGTATGTCATGGTTGGGCGGATGATGGATTTGTATAATCTAAGTTTGTTTGAGGGAGCCATGGGGCTGTTTCGATTTAAGAGGGCAAAAAGTTTTGAGAAGAGGGTTTTGGCTTTACCGGTTGCGGTTTTGACATTTTGTTAGGGTCATTCATATTGCACGTACCGTCAACAGAATGAGCGACGCGCGGGAATCTCGTTAATTTTAAATGTAAATTTGCAAACTTCAAATTAGATTTACTCAAAATTTTGATAATACTTTCGCAGGTTTAAATTATATCAGTAAACTATATAAACCTTCCTCTTTGCAATAGGAAATTTTCAATTTATTTGGAGCGGACACCCTTAGGCAGCCGTACCCGGGGAATTAAAACTTGGGCAAAAGACATTTTCTTGAAACTTAAAAAAGTTGTGAAAGTTCCACGAACACGGCTGAATTTTGGTTATTTTAATAGAAAATAAAATGTCTACTAAATTAGCGGAAAATTTGGTTAGTTTATACATCGTGAACAATTTAAGCGGAACGCTCAAAATTAAAAATACCACGATCATCTGCAGGTAAAATCCTTGGACAGGTCAATTTTATTTTTTCAAGTGCATCTTTTCTGATAGTTGTCAATAATTTATTGCTATAATGGTGTGTACCAAATTTAGTCAAGTTTGGTGTGGGAGAGATCAATTTTGCCAATTTTTCAGTTAATGTGAGCTGGAATTACCCTTCCGAAAATTTGGAGCGGCGAGAACTTCAACTTTTGAGTTGAAAATAAAAACCTTAATAAATCTTTATTGAATATTACTAAATACTTTAAAAATTTTATAAGATATTTATATCTAATGAGAATTTATTGTGAATATTATTATCTATACTGTGAGCTCGTAAAGTTTGGAACAAAATCGATTGAATATTTTAGGGGGATTTTTTCCATAAAATCCTCGGGCACGTCAACTTTATTTTTTTAAGTAGTGTCACATTTTCCTGCCATTAATATTCTTTTATCTTGTTCTCTTTTATCGATTTTTTTAAATTGCAACCCTAATCTTTCTTTCCAGGTTTGGATAGAGCACAATTTTCTGAGTACGAAAATGAAAAAGAACTATAACCTCAGAGAAAAGTTTTCGAGATAATCTGTCCAAAAGTTTCAAAAATGCGTGTTAAAATTATTCGAGTACATCAATTACTTATCAAGAAGGCGCTGGGAAAACAAAATAAGGTTGCGACAGTAATTAGAATTTTGTAATCTGGTCTAGTATTTTGATAATTAATCGTTGCCTCAATTGTATTTATAATTCATTTTTATTTTTAAAATGGTTTGTCGCTTGTCTGAAATACAAAGAATTAAAGTTATGATAATTATCGGTTACGGGGTAGATCTCGCACTAAATTATAAGTTTGCAATTTATTCAATAATAAATATCCTAACAAAGAACCAATAACGCGTACATCCGTTAGCAAAATAGAGCAAAAGATTTTGCTAGTAGGTCATACTAGAGATCGTCATAGGTCGGGTCGTCCACCAGTTCAAGAATATGTTCAGCTAAATATTTTATTCGTGCTTCAAGGAAATCCCCATATATGCACCCGTCAAGTGACGGGAAACAACGCGATAGTTCAGAGCTCCGTTATAAAATATTTTAAATTGAGGAAGTGGCATTCGTATAAACTGGTTCTGGTTCAAGATCTAAACGAAGATGATCCTGACCGTAAGTTTACAGTTTTGTGAAGCCATGTTGCTGTGCCAGGATGCGGATTACGGATTCCGAAATAATATAATTTTTCTGCTGAAGCTAACTTTTATTTCGACGGCACAGTTAACAAGCAAAACTGTAGATATAGGTCTGCTGTCAACCTAAACTGGAAAATGGAAACTCATAGCCAGTTTGCACAAAAACTAAATGTTTGGGCTGGCAATGTAGGTAACCGTATATTGGGCCCATTTTTCTTTGAAAATACGTTAACAGGTGAAATATATCCTGATATCTTGTATATATCCGGTTAATATCTGTGCTTGTTGCGCGATGAAACTGTGTGACGAGCACAGAGGACCTACAGTTTAACGTGGATTCCGAACCACGGGAATAGACGATTTCTACACTGTTCTCTCCAATCAGGAAAGCTTTTAGCCATATATAATGTTATCTACGGCCATCAGATAAACATTTGATGAGCGAAAAATCCTTTTGTAGGTGGTACCTCACAAGATTTGAACCCGTGAATCTTGGCATGAGAAGCTAACACGCCAATGGCTCTCAGCCATTCGCCCACTCTTGATTTCTTATGTAGATTTCTTAAGATACCAATTAGTTGCTGCATTTGCGGCGCTATACCCAAATGATGGAGATCCAGATGTGCCCAACAACACGGACCTCCACCTCACTTTGCAGTGATTATTCGTAAATATTGAAACCAAGCTTTTACCAACCAATGGATTGGTCGTAGGGAATGATCGAATGGCAACTTAGATCTCCGGATCTTACTCAGCTTGATTACATTTTATGGCGCTATTTAAAGAGTAAACTGTATTGCAATAGACCAAACAGCATTGACGAACTAAATGATCAAATTCGCAATTAAATTCGGGCAATTCAACCCGATTAGATCGAAAATGTTTTACAGGAGTTTCAGTAATAATTTAATTTTCTTTTTTACATAATTTTTTGTGCAAACCTTAATAATTATCGTTTTCATTAAATTTATTGAAGTAATTGATTATATGTTTTTTGGTAACTTTGGAACTGATTATCTTGAAAACTGTTCTCGTCAACATCAGTGTTTTCTTTACATTTTTGTAAAGAAAACTAAGGGTTGCCATTTAAAAAAGTTACGATGAAGTCACAGCTCAAAAACAAAGCACGATAAAAATAACTCAATTTCTGCCATTTAAAAAAATAAGTTTAACATGTCTGAGGATTTGCTGAGAAAATCCTCGAAAAATTTCTATCGAGTTTGTTTTAAACTTTACGAGCTCACTCGGTTTTGTTTAGGAGTGACATTAAAATGAATAATCGCGATCATAAATCGAAACCCTTTAATAAATATGCATAAGTAATTATTATCAAATCAACCGAAGTATTTGCATGACCCTCTTCGATTTTATTAAAAATTGGTACATTTCTAAATTATCCCAAATAAATGGACCTGTATTTTTTTGTTTGGCCCGAAAGAGACCCGTTTACATTGTATAGTCCTCCAAATTAATTCAAATTTGGCTTTGCAGAGCTTTGATACATTATTTCTATTGGCCAAACCGTAGGTACCACTTAGAGACACAATTTTTTTTTGTAAAATAAACATATTGAATAGGCCTTTTCAGTGAGTTTTTTTGTGCATCCTGTTTTTATTGTTATAATGGAAAATCATTAACCCAGGAGAACCGACGGTTTTACGTGCCCTCCGAATCACGGAAAACGGTCAAGAAATTTTGAGACTGTTCCCGGAGTCGAACCGGAGCGCCTTGCATTAGTAGTTGATCTCGCTAACGTTCTCGGCATGACCGTCGTCGTCTTAAATAATTAAGGTTGCAAAATGAGGGCTCTTATCAAATTTCGACTTTGAGTCCCGCTCATCCAAACAAGGGGTAATTTAAAATTCTCAAAAGAATATTATGTTATCTTTATTATAGTACTTTTGGCTACTTGTACACCAAATTTTAGATTGGGCACGTTTTTGCTTTTTTTTTGGTACTTCTGATGAAGTATTTTGATTTATGACCACGGTTATTCATTTCGATGTTACTCTAAAATTTGGTATACGAGTAGCCGAAAGTGTAATAAAGATAACATATTTTTTTGAGAATTATAAATTACTTCGTTTTTGCGGGACGGGCACTCAAAATCACAATTTGATCAGGGCCCCCATTTTGTGACCTTAATTATTTACACAAAAAACTCACATTTTCAATATCTTCATTTCATAAAAAAATTCGTGTCTTTATGTAACAATGAATTATTTTGGAGGGCTGTACAATGTAAACGGATCATTTTAGGGCCAAACAAAAAAATATGGGTCCGTTTATTTGAAATAACTTAGAAGTATACCAAATTTGAGCAAAAGCGAAGAGGGTCATGAAAATACGTTGGTCGATTTAACATGGAATGACCCTAAACTCTATTAACATTAAATGTTAGATGAGTGTTACAGAGATTTAAAAAAATATATATTATAAACTAGAATCCTCTGTAATTTTTTTCTATAACTTAAAAAATATATAATCGCAGGTCTATGTACCTACGTTATTTTTTAATCTGCAAAATTGTAGTAATTTAAACTTAATTTAATTTAATTTCGCTATAAAATTTAATATTATCGGCTATATAGTAAGTATAAACACGCAATAAAAAAATAATACTGATCTCGAAAGTATTAAATTCCTTTTCGTAAGATATTAAATACGTACTTTATGCAGTAAATTGGATTATTATTATTATTAAAATAGGATTTATAAACTGAAAATTTAATATTAGAAATATGAACAAGGTTAACCATTAACAGTTTCTTTCTTACTTTATAAACACTAAAAAGCAGATTATCAACAACTACCGCCGATTAATAAAAAAAAACGCCCGCATGATTTTATCATAAGGGTACGTGCCCACCTAGAATTGAACAAGGTGAGACGTAAGTGCCTTTTTTAGTGCCTGGTTACCGCTTACCTTAACCGTGATTCGATTTTAGTTCGTAGATCGTAAGTAGACACTTGCACCCACACAATCTAATCCAAAAGTTTGGTACAGGTATTTTAAAAATTATTCAGCATATTCTGGCACACCTTCAACCTTTTTTTAAACTTACAATGTCCATTAATCGGAATTAATAAATAAATAAAAAAAAGTAAAATGGAATTTTTGATTTAATTGTATGATTTTCCGTTGCTCTACATTTTTTAATGGGATGTATATAATATACATAGTCGAAGCACAGGTCAAAGTTATGATTTAATTGATGAAATGAAAATAATAATAATAAAATAAATATTACAAAAGAAAAACATAAAATGAAACCTATATGAAGATGAAGTTGTGAGCTTTATCAATATCAATATTAGTAGATCATTGTTTGTAATAAGTCATACCATTAATCATTATATCGAAATTTAATTTCAAGAAACATTTATGTTCTTCGAATTCTTCCCACAGACCACCAACCACCACTCGTCAGGCCACCAATTGAGAAGAATAGGTTTTAAAACGCCTTACATTATTATACTACATAGTTTATTTCTCTATTCGTTTGATTATTGCATTACCTAATATTTGATTTACAAATTTTATAAAAAAATTTGAAATGCCAATAAAGCAGAAACATTTTATTAAAAGTATCCAATTAAATAAGACATTCCAAAATTAATCTGTTATTTTTTATTAATTGTTTACAATTTAACTTGGTCCCAGTAAAATGCTAATGCTTTTTTAGTTAAGCCGGGTTATTTGTTATAATTTAAATTTTTTGTGAAACTTGAAAAAGAAGAAACTTCCAAATTCGAAATACTAATTTCTTTTAATTTTAAAATTTACAAGACTACCTACGAATAGAATTTAAATTATATCTATAGGTTTTATATCTAATTCCTTGGCGGATGTAGGTTAGTAGAGGGGTTAACATGCTTCTGGACATCTTTTTTTAGTCATTTTTTATAGACAAAGAAAGGGCGTGTATTTTAATAGAACTTTTGATATCATTAATTATACCATTTAAAACGTTACCATAATTATGTACTGAATAAATATATTCTTCTTTGAGTGCCTATCTTTTTCAAATCATCATGGCAATACGTACTTGATCTGCCGCAGCTTTAAAAAGACCTGTGTTATATACCATGTTCTCAGGTTCGTTAGCCATGATATTCTTCTTCTTCTTCTTCTCGATCTCCTTATTCCTTACACACCTTTCCTTGTAGAATTAAATGCAGTAAAACATAGGAAACGACGGCGGTCATAGCTTGATAGCGTGATCAACTGCTAACGTAAGGCTCCCCGGTTCGACTCCGGGTACATTCTAAAATTTCATGACCGTCTTCCGCGCTTTGGAGGGCATGTAAAGACGGCGGTCCCCCTGTGTTAATGATTTACTATCATAACAATAAATAAAAATAGGGTGCAGGTACATCGAAAGGCAAGCCTAGCAAGCTACCTGAGATATAAAAACCAAAGCTCTCATAGAACTAATATAAATTAGTAAAAGGACAGGTACTAGACCTATATTAAGAAGAAGACTTCTTAATAAGAGTAGAAGAAGAAGAAACACATAGGAGTAACTCTATCTCCTTGCCCATTCTTTCTAGGACAGCTTTATTGGTGACGTGGTCTATCCACAGTATCTTTATAGAATACGTCGCTATAACAACAGTTCAAATGTTTCTAGTTTTTTGCAAGGAATTTCTGTCAATGTCCAAGGTACAACCTTATACTGCAGCACCGGCAAGACGTATCACTTTAATAGCTTCAACTTCGTTTTTAATGAAAAATCGTGATATCTGAAGAGTTTTTACATATTCAGAAAATGCAGTTTTTTGACTTCTCTATTCGAGATTTTATTTCTATGGAGTGAACCCACCTCATTAAGTGTTGTTACCAGATATGCGTATCTTTGTACTTTATGTTTTGGTTGCATTTTCACTGTAAGTTGTCTCGGGTGGTTATTCTCTTTATTTCCTAATAGTGTAAGAAAATTGCGAAAAAAAAAATCCAAAATCGGGTTTCTGTGATTTTTCGACGGATTTCGTTAGGTAATTGTTCGTACTTTAACATACTAAAAAACGTCCTCTCGGATCCCTGAGCTTCTTACCAAATTCTTCGTCTGAAGTGGAAATTTTTTATGAAGGAGTGAAAATGATGTTTTTCGGCAAAATATGTTTAAACAAATTTCGATATCAGCTATATTGTTATCATAGAACTCATTAAAAAAATTAAAAACATTTAAAATATTTTAACAACCCAAGTAACACACTATCGTTTATTAGACGTTTATTTTTGGGATAATTGGTCTATTTTTAGTATAGGTCTAAGTTTCGTTTATAAGTTAGACGTCTATCATACACTGTTTATATACGAATACCTAAAATAGCCATATATTATACGTTATTTTTATACCATAATTTTAATGCTATAATTTTGAACTACGGAATATGTTGAATGATCGTTTAATATAGACGTAAACAGCTAAAACAGTTTTTCTATGCATAATTGGAATTGTAAATACGTTCAATAGATGATTTTTATATACGGTTAAATATCGCATATAACTTTCGTAAAATATACGTATTTTATAGAATTTTAAATACGTTCAATAGATGATTTGCAAATACGGTTAAATTTCACATATAACATACGTAAAATATGTGTATTTTATAGCCCAACAAGTAAACGATTAAACGGTATTCGAGCGAGCGTTGTTATTTGGAATTGAAAATACGTTCAATAGACGAATTTTATATACGGTTTAATTTCGCATATAACATTCGTAAAATATGCGCATTTTATAGAATTTTAAATACGTTCAATAGATGATTTGCAAATACGGTTAAATTTCACATATAATATACGTAAAATATATGTATTTTATAGCCCTACTAGTAAACGATTAATAACGTTTGTTATTTGGAATTGTAGATACGTTCAATGGATGATTTACTAATATACGTAGTAAGTAATAATAATACGTAGAAGCCTACGTAGGCTTCTAGTCTACCAGTCTACTAGTGAGTTTGCTTCCATAAGAGTCAATGCATTACAAATGTTGGGCTACTAGAAGCTCGGCTGCTAGAAGCTATAGTGAAATGCGGGCTTAATACATTAATTTTTAGAAATTAAATATTATAGTTAATTTATCAATAGTAATGAAATGAAAATACGAAATTGTCCATTTTTTTAATTGAAAAAATGATTATTGTTATACAAATAGTTACATTACTGCAAATGATGTATAAATAAAAAAAAATAATTATTTAAAAAAAATCGCGAATCTGGGATTCGAACGCTGGACCCATACCTTCGCACGCATCTCTTGTATCAACAGAGCTATGAACTCCTTATGAATAATACGACGTTATAATAGCCTATTATGAACAATATCATAACAATATGAACTTTTAAAAATTAATTTATCCGAAATGGCTCTAATGTGGGCGCTATAATTTGGACCCTTTACAGTACTAATTGTAAACTGCTTCGTATAATGAAAATTGATAAAATCCGATATCTGCAGTGATCGGTTTCCCCTTGTCAGCCACTTGAAAAACAACTGTAGGTATAAGAAGTCAACATTTCGCCCAACCTTATTTTGTAGCCTTCTTCGGGACTAATTACACTGTTGACAATGTGTAACGATTATAGTTGTTAAAATTTAAAAAAAACACAATTCTTTAAATATGTATTTTTCAAATTTTAACAACTAATCATATAACACATTGTCAACAGTGTAATTAGTCCCGAAGAAGCCTGCAATAAGGTTGGGCGAAATGTTGACTTCTTATACAGTTGTTTTACCAATTGTGTTACCAAGTCCAAAAAGCTGTAAATTAATAATCATTGATAAGATGATGGACGATAATAGTACTTCAATAAAAGCATAATATTTTGAAACAAACTTATTTTATTTAAATCAATATAAAAAATTATTTCATTAGTAGATTATAAAAAATAAAATTTAATTTTTAAACTTCTTTCGACCTGGCGGGGGCTTGTTTCAACCAGTCTTTCACGGCTTCTTCGATTGTTTTATCTTTCAGATCTGAAGGGTTTAATTTTAAGTTCCCCAGTTTAATTGCATCTGAAAACAAGTAATTTATTGTAAGTTGATAAAATTCTAATATAATAAAAAAAAACCTTTTACCGTAAACAGCTCGCATTAATGTAGTTATTTTAAATGGTAATTTAGGAATGCCTACATCATCCGTTTTTCGGTTGCGTCCAACCCAATTATATTTAGACGCTAATGTGTTTGATAACAAATACTTCATCATATTCATAGTCGCAGTTCTTATATCCGTTCCTCCGATAGCAGATAACCGATTTACCTAAAATGACAAAAATATACAACTGCATATGGGTTTTCAGTATAAAATTTACCAAATATTTAAAATTATCCTTATCCTGCAAAAATGCTTCCATATTTAGCATATCATCTATGCTTTGCAATGGTGTTATCGGCAGATTTATTGGTTCCGATAAATTTTGAATATTCTCATTGGCAGTCATCATTTTAAAGATTTTGTCGATTTTCATCGCAGTTTGGTCTTGTACTGTCTTGATATGCTGCAGGATCGATGCTAATTTTGCGGAACTCATCGGAACAACATTGGACGTACCGGGAGTATCATTCTCGATTATATTTTCTGTCAATGAAGGTGTTATGGTCGCCTTTAAACCAGCATCACCGACCATTGAGGGATGAGTAACTTCAGAAAATAAGGGACGACGACGCGGTGTTTGATTTACACTAGTATCAATCAATTTTCTACATTTTCTGGATGTATTTTGTTTTAATCTGTAAAATTAATAATTTTATAATAAGTTATAATTACAGCATGCATCTAAAAATTTACCCTTTTCGTTTCCTTTTTCCTTTATTTTCCTTACATTGAACACTGATGTCGTCGTCACTGGAACTACTAAAATTACAATAAAGTAGAAAACATACCACATTTTATTTTGCAAATGAAAAATTATACATACATCATTTCTGTTGATGTTAAACTCTGATCATCTATGGTAAAATTTTTAAAAGCTAATAATTGTGGTTCATCGTCTGCATCACAATTACTTGTCGAACTGGTGGATTCCGCAATCAGGAGTTTACAGCGATCTTCCGCAACGCCATAGTTATCTACAAAGATAAAAACACACAAAATGCTCTCTGGCAATTTAAAAAAATATTATTTACTTACCTTCTGTAAATAAAATTTTCGCTACATTAAATAACGGCCACTTATTTCTTGGCGGACTCAAATTGTGCACCAACTTTAGAAATGCTTCATCCGTCTTCACAATTGGCCAATAGCATCTAGTTGTTCCTATTAGCCATATAATGGGGACAATGGCAACTTCTTTATTATCTTCAAATTCTATTGCGACATACATTTTTAAACTCAATTGAGAATTAAATAAAAATTTTTGCAAAAATATCAGATACCAAGCGTGATTCGCGTAACAAGCACAGCGTAACAGTGCATCTTTTTATTTTTCGTTAACCAAACACAAGGTAAAATTCGAGGTGCAAACGGGGCAAAGTGTTTTCTAATTGGAGTAAATTACATCACGTGTGATTACGTGGGTAATCTTTCAGCGCGAAAATTATGATGACGCTGCAACGGATGTATGAACCATCAGGAATGTGCAATTTTAGCAAAATCGCAAACTTGTTTAATCCTGTATAAGCTGTGCGTGATGAGTTTTTAATACATTATGCATTAAAATTTGAAAATAGTGGGGGTGTGGTGCCTTTTAATGCAATATTTACAAAATAACTCAATTTAGTCAGAACTATACTTTATTTGTGTAACAACTTAAAAATTATAGAAAACTGTTCCCGCAATGTCCGAAAAAGTATTGTCTAAACGTCAGTTAAACCGTGCAATAAATGCAAACACAAAAAAATTTCTTGCTGAATTAGCATTAGAATATTTAACACCAACTTCATCTGGAAATGTTGAACATCTACCGCCATTACAATCAAGTTTTTCCAATTTTAATGAAAAACGTGAAATGAATTTAAATGGCGATGAAAATCAAGAAAGAATTCTGTTTGATATTAACCGGGACAATACGTCGAGCGTCAATACAGTCGATATGGTAAATAGTAATGTAAACATGCCACTTTCTGATGTTTATAGTGGTAATGTTGAAGACCAGGAACAAAATTTGTTTAAAGAAAGTTTGAAAAAATGGGCAACATCAAATCAAGTGACACATACTTGCTTGAATCAGTTGTTAACGTTAATTCGCCCCAAATATCCGTTCTTGAAGAAGGATGCTAGGTCATTTCTAGATACTCCTAGGACAGTGAATACTATAAAATTGGAAAATGGGGAATTAATATACTTTGGAATTAAAAATCAACTTGTAAAAAAATTAACAAAGGAAGTTCGTTACAGTGGGTGCAACGTCGTATTACGTTTACAAATTAATATAGATGGACTACCAATTTATAATAATAGTACTATACAATTTTGGCCAATTTTAGTGAAGTGTAATGAATTTTTGGATAAATTTCCTATGATCGTTGCAATTTTTTGTGGAAATAACAAACCTACTTCGTTAGAGGAGTATCTTAAATGCTTCATTGCGGAAACCAAGCAACTTGTTGAAACGGGATTGAAATTCAATGAAACTTTTTATCACATAGAAATTAGTTGTTTTACTTGTGACGCTCCTGCTAGATCTTATTTAAAGGAAATTATGGGTCATACAAGTAAAGTTGCATGTGAAAGATGTATCATAAAATCACAATATTCCAATAAAAAACATTTCTTTCCTGTCGATGAGTATTTTACAGAAAGGCAAGACTCGGATTTTTATATTAAGACGGAAAACTCAAATGATAATCACATTAAACGACAATCTCCATTACTCGAGTTAAATATAGGATTAGTGACACAATTTGTGCTAGATCCAATGCATATGTTATATTTGGGTGTTACTAAACGATTGTTAGTGAAATATTTCATAGGAGGCAATCGACAATTTAAAATGTCTAGAAATTCCATAGCAAATATTAATACTCAAATACAAAATTTAAAACTACCCAACGACTTTTCTCGAAAATTACGTTCGTTAGATGATGTTAAAAGATGGAAAGCTACCGAATTTCGATTTTTTCTTTTATATGGCGGACCCATTTTATTAAAAAACCATGTCAATACGAACGTATATAATCATTTTTTATTATTTCATGCCGCTGCATTCATTTTGTCAAATGCTTATTTTACCGGAATTTATATGGATGTGGCAAAAGATGCTTTGCGTAAGTTTGTTAATTCGAGTCCCAATGTGTACGATCAGTATTTTGTTGTTTACAATGTTCATTCATTAATCCACATATGCAGTGATGTAGAACGATATGGCCCATTAGAGAACTATAGTTGTTTTCCCTTTGAAAATTGTTTGGGAACTTTAAAGAGAAAAATAAGAGGAAAAAATTACCTCTTAAACAAATTTATAATCGTATCAAGGAAATGGAGTTCGATACAAATAGGAATGAAATTATTGATACAAATGAAGTGACTGTCAGAGGAAAGTTTGACGAGGAAGCAAACTTTTTCAAATGTAAACAAATCATTACGAAAGACTTTCATTTATCGACAACAAGTCCTAACAACGTTGTATTTACTAAAAACAAAGTTTTCCAAATCAAATCAATTTTTTATTTAAATGGCAAATATCAGTGCACAGGTATCCCATTTAAATACATGTATAATTTATACGATACTCCTTTAGAATCATCTAAATTAAACATTTATTATGTATGTGGCGAAGGAAAAAAGTATGAAAATTTTGCTCTATCCCAAATACAGCATAAATGCGTTGCTATCAACTACAAAAATGGTTATGGAATTTTCCCTATTCTTCATCAAAAAGTACGTTGAACTATGAATTATTATACCGATGTGGACCGATGACAATACAATTTAATGTAAAATTCTGTATGTTCTTGTAAACTTACTTATAAGTTAAATGTTTATTTTGTTTATAAATAAAATTAAAATAAACATTATATTTTTCAAATACCATGTTGTAATTGACTACAAAATAATACTATTCCAAGTACAAATTTAAAATAATAATATATTAACTTGATATTTTTTATTTTAAACACGAAACCGGTCAGTAATCAAGTTAATTTTTCATCTGCGATTAGTGCTTGATTTTATATTATCAAATTCTCTATTTGATAATATTTGACTCTATTTTTAATTTTTAAATTTATTTAAAAAATTTTTATTTAAAAAAAATTAAATAAAAAACTTACAAAATGAATTATATGGTTGACTTTATAAAATATTTAAAAGTAATTTAGATTAATATCGTTTTAATATGGTACCTAGTACTTCTAATAATACTACTTATAGTTTATGTAAGGTGGGTATATTATATAGGACTAGTTGGCGAAATGGTAGAGTGTACAGCTGCAGATCTATAGGTAAAGCGTTCGAACCCCAGAGGAAACCAAAAAAGTAAGTATTTCTTAAATATTAATTTAAAATTATAATAAATGTAGGACTTGATAATTACAGATATAAACATACAAAGGCGCAGTCTAAAAAAGGCAATTAACCTATATTCATCAAGAAAAAGAATATTTGAAAATAATTTTTTATGGGCCTATTGCTACGTTTAATAGTCGAAAATCATATACGATTAATAGACGAACATTGTATCCGATTAATATCGATATACCAAACACGTTGTAAACCGGTAAGATTTTTGCGTAGAATATTCGTTTTCGTTATACATTAAATCGACGCCGCGCCGATACGAACAATATACGTATGTCGACACGTACAATGTTCGTCCATGATGAACGTCTAGATATTGGACTACGACTGACCAAATAGACGTTTTATGAAACGCTTTCATAACACGGACAATACACGTATGTCAAACACGAACAATATACGTATGTCGACACGTACAATGTTCGTTCACGATGAACGTCTAGAAATTGGACTACGGCTGACCAAATAGACGTTACTTAAACGGTTTCATAAAACGTTATATTGACGAAACTAACGAATAGTATAGTCGGTTATTAGACGTCTAATCTACTATTCTGTGTTACTTGGGAATATCCTCGAAATCATGAAAAGAAGAGTTTCCTAAAAATGGTCAGGGGGTTCTGTTTTTTGGATATGTTTTAAGGTTTGGGGTTCTAATAAAAACTCTGAGTTGGCGACCTCGGCGACCGCCCGGAAGTGCCACCATTTAAAAAAAATGGCGAAAACAAAATATTTCTTCGTAATATTTCCTTACCAGTTGACTTTAGGACGAAAATGACTTCTATAAATCTTATAGCGAAATCTTATAACGAAATCCATCGAAAAATTACAGAAAACCGATTTTGGAATTTTTTGATCAAAATGTGCCCAATTTTCTTACATTATAAACTTTCCTTTCCACAAACTCTTATGGCGGCCGTCTGGTTCCAGTACCATTTACTGATCATTCTTAAATCTCTACTGCCAAGTCCTATGAATGAATGCCGCCAGGCCCAGATGACCTGCCATTTTTAAGTTGTGATATTGCCTTTATGACTTCGTCTGTTGTTAATGGTCGGTCTTCCGAGCAATTGAACTCTGAAAGGTGCTCTGGTCCCTTGGAATCCAAAGTGCACTTGGAAAACATATACGTATATCCGAACTTTTTGAAAATAATATTCTTTATAATAAGAATGCCCTTATATACTATTTCGTTGTTTTTTATTTTTCTTTTTTCCTGCATAAGTAGCATAGAGAAAAAATAACACAGACAGTGAAGTAATCTAATCAAAAGAAACATCAATGGATGGACGAGATAATGGAGGAGATGGAGGTAAAACATAGAAACCCAAAAGAATTTTACAGAAGAATAAAAGGGCGAAAGATAAAAACTAAATACGAGATAAGAAGTTTGAAAAACAAAAATTGTGGCATAAAATAAGAAAATGTTGAAATTATAGTTTGCAGGAGCAAACTCAAGGGCAACAAAGAGAAATGAAACAGAAATAACAAAAGAAGATAAAAACTTAGAAATTAGCAGAGAACCATTTCTCTGAAGAATTTCAGAATTGAAGAATTTCTTGATACGATAACATAGATGAAGAATAGTAAGACCCCAGAAACAGACAGTATAAATTGCGAACTGATATAGATGTTAAGCCTGACACGCACACACATGCTTTACGTACATCTTGCTTGTACAAACATAAACTGTAATGCAAGAAGGTACGCAACGGGACCACACAGACACTTCGTCTAACCGATAATGCTTTATGTACATTTTGCTTGACAGTCTTATAAAATAAGATTATAATATAAGAAATAAGATGATGATAACAGCTGCAGTAGCTGTTATTATAATAAAAAAGAAGAAAAAACAAACAATTAGTAAAAAAAATGGTCAAAACAGAGGTTATTAAAGAGGGCAGAATTTAGTCATATCAATTTGCTTAATGAATTAAAATTGGAACCTGAAGATTGGTTTAATTATTTACGCATGGACTAAGAATCTTACAATAAATTGCTTGAAATAGTAATTCCGCATATAAAGTCGAAAAATTAAAAATTTATCATATTGAAGGTTCATATTTTGCATTAATGCAAGTCGCAAACCCACACATACATTGCGACTTACTTGCAAGCAAGACGGAAATCGTTGAAAAATCAACGGGTGGTTGATTTCGTTCAAGCCACGTACAAGCCAAGCAAGCCTTAAGACTTGACCCCACGCACACGCAATCTTGCATTACAGCTTATGTTTGTACAAGCAAGATGTACGTAAAGCATGTGTGTGCGTGTCAGGCTTTAAATGAAACAGTGTTGAGTGTGAAGAAAGAAGATGCTAATACATCAATCCCTCCGGTTTGATACAAATATTTAACAAAGGAGATAACAGAGAATGTCAAAATTACCAAGGAACATCGTTTCTCAACAACGCATACAAAATATTGTCCAAGTTGATATATCTAAGACTACAAGAGTATTTTGAGGGGTCGCTAGGAACCTACCAGTAGGGTTTCAGGCCGGAAAGATCGAATACTGATGCATTGTTTTTGATAACTCAGATAATGGAGAAAATCTATGAATACGATATAAGAATAGAAATACTGTTTGTAGATTTCAAACAGGCGTTTGATAGAGCGAATAGAGGACAGCTAATAAAGGAAATGAAAAATCTGGAGATCTCTAGGAAACTGATTCGATTGGTTCAAATGACATTCGATAAAGCGACAGTAGTGGTAGTAACCAAAGAAGGAATTACCGATGAATTTCCAATAAACTCAGGAGTGAGGAAAGGGGATACATTGTCGGCCACTATGTTGAACATTGTTTTAGAGGAAATAATAAGAAGAACCAGGTGAAATGGAACGATAGAGAATCAAGAGGTGCAAATAATAGCTTACGGCGACGATGCAATAATAATAGCAAGATCACACAGCCCTGGTTGAGACCTTCCAAAGAATAGAACAAGAAACACGTAGAGCGGGTTTGGATGTGAGTGAAGATAAGACCAAGTTTATGAGGTGCAATAGAGATGGAAAAGGAGGATTGATAGAGATACAAATCATAAATTACACATTCAAAAAAGTTAATAAGTTTAAATATCATAGAGTGGAGATTAATGGCACCAACGAAGGAGAAGAAATTATAAAAGACAGAATGGTGGCAGGAAATAGAGCTTTCTTTAGTAATCATAACCTGCTAAAAAATAATATATTGAAGAAGAAAACGAAAATAAAGATGGACGAATCGTTAATAAGACCTGCAGTGACATATTAGACTGAAGTGCTTTGTCTAACGAAAAAGAGGAAGAAAAACTGCAGGATTTTGAAAGAAAAGTAATGAGGAAAATCTTGCGTCCCATGAAGGTGAACGATGAACAATATCGAAGGAGAAGATATAGAGAAACAGATATTGAGCTAGAGGAAGCTAATATAGTGAGGTATATTAAATCACTAAAATTGGGATGAATGAAACACATTATGAGAGCACAAGAAGAAAGAGTATTTTTCATATTTCTTTCTCCATTTGTACCATGGTTCGGATTCCACGTAAAGTTGTAGGTCATATTATGTACATGCAAGTATAGTGTGTATACTTGGGATCGCCTCCTCTGGAGGTTGCAGGTCTCAATAAAATCTTGAAAGTTTTCTTCCCATAATTTTTCCAGTTAGCATTCGCGGTTTCTTACATTTTAATTAGTTATACGCCTTCTCAGAGGGTTTGATTTACTAAGGGCCACGTTTATCAATCTCTAATTAAATTTACTTGTTAGCTAAATCTACCAGATAGTAGGTCAACCATTATGATCTTAATATATTGTCGCAAATCGTATCCGCGGCTGTGAGGCCGAAGGATGAAACTTATGGATTTTTCACTTATGGGTGTAATCCTGTTGAATGAGGCCGAAAGCTGAGCAAATACAATCCTCCTCAGTGCGGTGGAATTACATTCTAGATTACTAAATTAGCTCTACAATATATAAAACAGCAGTCACTATCGATCTGTTTGCTGATCATTTTGATTGAACCTGTGATTGGTTCATTTTTCAGTTACCAAGCTATAGAAGGCTTGTCGACGAGACACAGTGGCAGCGGATAACTACCCTCGTCACCACCATATTAAGATGTAAGGAGGCAGCCGGGAGAGCCGAGCAACAGGCAGCCGCCGCCGCTACTCTAACGGAGGACACACAAACGGAGGACGACACACAAATGGAGGACTAACGATTCGACGCGAAACCCGGACAGGTAGAAGAGAGGCATGCGGAAGAGCACACGCCACACGCGAGTTCCATCGCATTGCCCCCTACCCGGCCGACAAACTAGGACGACACTATCAAAGGAGAAGAACGTGGTCCGATTCTAGGACACATCATCCCGGAAGCAATGCCTGACGGCGGACACCCGGGAGGACAGGTAAGGAAGAAGGTAAGTAAAAAAAAAGCTATAGAAGGTTGAGTTGCGGTCTTTAGGCCGCACTGCCATTTACTGCTATTTAGTAGAAATAAAATAAATAATTTAAATCAAATACGTTTATAGGGTGAATCAACAACTAAAAAGTTCAATAGGTAAAGCTGTTGAAAATGATTCTCAAAATACGCGACTTGGAATGCCTCCATCATGCCCAAACTTTTGATGATGACAATATATTGTTATAAATTTTTTTTATGTAAAATCTAATTCTGTATGAAGTAGTTTTCTCGTATTTCTTACGGTTATTATAGTGTTTCGGGTTAAACGATTTTTAAAAAAGTCCTTTTTTTATATTTTATTTACTAATCATTTTTAAACGGATTTCCACCCATTTCAATAGATTAATAGTTGTAAGATCGGTGGAAAACTGGTTAAAATGAAAATTTAATTCTATGCTATACAAAGTAAAAATAAGGAAAATATGCACAAATTTGAAGTCAAAAATAGGAAATTAAAACTTAGTATCATTTGACTTTGCGAACTGAACTTTTTCATTTTATTACACAATTGTGAGCTCGTTTTAATTATTAATTAAATTGATTATCTTTTGACTTATGAGATCGTTGACGTTTATGTGTAAATTTGAAACTTGGTACAAGTGAGTACATTCATATCTACTAGTAGTATATATTATTATACGGGGTGTTTTATATTATATAGGGTGAGAAATGTCTCTAGAAATGACACTAACTTGAATATATTTGATCGATTTTAATTATATTTATCAACATTTTTTTACGCCTTTATAATAATACCTACTTAGATTTTACGTACAATCAAAGATACCACTATAAATAATTCTAATTCAAAATAATTGAAAGCTACATATAATAATCAGTTACACTTTTGCACAATATCATTTTTGCTTCAACACTGTGACTAATACACACTGTAATAGTTCTTATCATAATAAATTTATAATGAATGTTATTTTTAATTGATCCGATTATAAATAATTCTTGGTTGTCAAAATTTTATTTAAACCTCCCACATTAGGCCCCCCGCTAGGATTGCAATCACAAGAACTCGTTGACTTCTTGCATTCGTAATATTCGACTGAATAAAATTGAATTGATGTGAAAATCAAAAAATAATAGTAATGAAGCTTAAATCACAGTCAATAGAAAACATTCGTAACGTTTTTCTTGAAAATACGAAGTATTCCTGGATTTCTTCGCCAAGGTATGTTATGATTTCCTTTTCTGCTACCAAAGAGAATTCGTAATTATCACTTAATTGCTCAGTTACACAAGAAACATCCGTATTGGTCTTCAGCATCTGGTTCAGGATTAAGAGAGATCAACCACTTGCCACTATTACTTGTTCTGCTCCTACCAGCTGTTTTAACTTCAACGGTTTCGCATTTTTTCGCAAAATATTTGTGGTTTCATGTGGGAATATTTAATTAGTGACATCTTCAATGTTAAATCAAGAAATTATCGTTGTTTTCGATAATTTCACATGATTTGTGTGCTGAATAATTCGAATGTGATAATAGAGCAATCTACAAGCCGTTTATTTTTGTAAAACTTTTGGGTAGAAATCATTTTTATTATATTTTAATTATACAATTATTAAATAAATAAAAACTTTCGCATTGATTTAAATAGACCTCAACAGTTCAATTTTAGCCCCATCAAATGGGGGAACCTTGACGGGAAAATTTCA
The DNA here is from genome assembly GCA_932274525.1 of Podabrus alpinus. Taxonomy (NCBI): domain Eukaryota; kingdom Metazoa; phylum Arthropoda; class Insecta; order Coleoptera; family Cantharidae; genus Podabrus; species Podabrus alpinus. Next base: position 46,103,951 of record OW026455.1, on the reverse strand, counting down.
TATGTTCTTGAACTTTGGCAAATATGTTAAACATACTAAAAGTCCTTAATGACATCAATCTGTTGCGCTCGATCCACCTTCTTGGAAAAATGACGCCATTATTCAGTTTTCTTCTTATATCTCGCTAATGATTACCGATATTCGAATATGTCTTATCTTATATCAAAAATAAAGCTTATAGAATTCTTTAAAAAAAAGTTTTATACATTTTTTTCGTATTCATTCTTATTCAGCGGCAGTTCTGGGATTGGTTCAAGGAGGGGGCTAAACGGGGGGGGGGGGGGGGTTAAAAAGGACGTTGCCACCGAAAACAAAATTAAATGCAACTTTTTAAAGTGTGTATGCAATTCCGGCACTTAAACTGCTATGCAAATTATTTTGAAATTGTAGCATTAAATAATTATTATGAATTGCAGTTTAAATCCCGAAAATGCATAAAATAATGTATATACTGTAAAAACAAAATTAAGCTATAAATTTCCATCAAGTCAAATAATATACTTATTAACCGTGGTGCGCGGTTCGTGACATGTTTCAATTGTAGGCCACAAAATTTAAATAAAAGGACCGATCTAATAATACGAATATTCTTATGTTACTTTGAATATTTTTAATATGTACTCTGTGCAACAACGTTGGTCCCATGGGGAGAAAGTAGCCTGGACGAGACTCCTTATTCCAGATGTCAAACCATGGGTCGAGAGAAGCCACGGTGAAGTGAGCAACGAAGTCACCCAAGCCCTGATAGGATACCTCCAACACTTCAAACGATGAGAATCTCCGGAGTGATTCTACTGCGATGAGCAGGAAGACGATGCATATCGCACCATATTCGACTGCTCGAACTTGTCTGAAGTAATAAACCAATACAGCATCGAAGACCTTGGGCTCGACACCCTAGTAACAGAAATGAACGACGAGAAGGTCATCGAAGCAACTCTGGGTTCAGGTCACGAAGACTAAGAAGCGCTCTTATCGACGGAAAGGAGGAAGCGGTACTCCCACTCCATCCGAAAGAAATAAAGAGTACCGAAAGGGCACAAGAACATCGATAGTAGGCTGGAGTGGTTTTAACCATTTTAGCCGAACGTGGAACAAAGACCCGAAAGTGCGGAATAATAACAATATGACACAACAACATCACAGGTTGACAGTTGAAGAAAGCCCGAGAGGTGAATCCGGCTGTCACCGGGGAGAGGGCTTTAGCGAGTAAGATTCTGACACTACCATCCCAGATTGGGGTGGTGCTTATGAAGGTTCTCCCCTCCCCTGTACTGAAAAAAAATATACTTTTTATTTTAAATTAAATACTCAATTTAGCAATAATTGGAAGTGAAAATAGAAACTGTCGGGGGAGTCTGGAAGTGTGGAATACGCTGCTGCATATCAACATGGCCATCTTGCTTACCAGGGAAAATTATAAAAAGAGGAAAAATATAATTTTACTGTATTGTTATTTACTTAACATTATTATTATTATCTTTAGATAGTTGTTATTTTCAATTTTTGATAGAAGAACACGTGACTTTTACGAGAAACCGCAACTGCATCAACTAAACGTAAAAATCATATTTTAACCAATCAGAAAGACAAAGCATATATTCCATTGTCCCATTTGTATCTTGACATGCACGACATACTGTCGTCCTGTCCAGGCAGCATTTGTTTATTTATGTGAATCGGTTGGGAGGGAGGCAATAAACTAAACCGAAAAGGGTTCAGGGATTTCTTACGTAATTGCAAAGAAATACGACGTTACTATTAGGTATTTATGCTCGTGCATGCTAGTGGTACACAATACCCGGGTTGATGATCCAGTCCCTCAATCCCTCCACAAATCGGTGCGGCCTTAAAACACCACTTCTGTTTATCTATGGCATTTGCTCATCCCTTCCTTCTCAGTCCTATTACCCTAATGAGGGTTTGGTGGCCCATCTCGTTCTATCTCTTTCTATGCATATTATCTGCGTTCAAATTGTTTTCAAATGCATAGAGGACCTACTTGTTTAACGTGGGCTCCGAACCACGGGAAGTGTAATACACTTCATTTCGAGATGGACTTTCTTAACAGATTACCTCGGTGGTTTACCATTGCCTGCTGAGTAGAGATGGTCAGAATAAAGTTCTTATCATGCCCGGATTCGATCTGAGCGTATCGCATTAGCAGTAGACGCACTTATTAACTGCCAAGCTATGACCCCTATTTGATCATAACGCATCTGTATTGGTTTCTTTTTTGATTACCAACCTGAAAAAGTTTCAGGCCACACAACCATCATAATCACATACTAGTAGAGAACCAAGGAAGAATATATAAATTAAAAATTAGTTTATTGGCAATTTACATTAAGGAAACGCCACCACGCGGGAGAATTGCAAATTAGTAAATGACGTATTAAATGAAAATAAAAATTCGTTCTTCAGACTCAAAACATAGCAAAATCAACTAATTAACAAAACATATTACAATAAATTTAAGACCATACTGAAATGTTTGCAAAGTTTCACCAGAATACGACTTTGAATTTCAAAATATACGTCTAAACACAGCCATGTTGTTCTTGCTGGTGGCGCCACCAACGGTAATGTAAATTGCCAATATAAAAATAATAATAATAATTATAATTAGCACTGGGCGTACTGGAAGAGAATTACCAGTTCAATTTAAGAAATAAGAACCTAATTCAAAATCACATCAGAATTGTTATTTAATAGTAACGACATCATCTTGTGGAACACCCTGCATAGATACTACAAATTGCAGAGGCTACAACGCATTTGCCTCTACGGATTTAGGGAGGGGGGGGTTTAAAACAAATTAATGTCGCGAATCTATTACCTTGAGAGGGGGGTTGTTTGAAACTAAGCTGCTCATCAGTGGGGCTCATGGTTTGCTATAATTGGGAGGAGGCACTTACAAATAACATTTTTCACTTTTTAGAGAAGTTTTTAAATCTGGGCTACCGTTTACGGTTCAAACAACGTCGGATTGTCGCAAATATTCAGTGGCGAACTACCATAATGCCAATGGTGCCTTCGCATAATATACCTTAATATTATTCCGAGTTACTATTTTACTTAGGGAGGGCAGCGCCCCGTGGCTCGCCACGTACCAGCCGCCCCTGCTTATAAATTAGCTCTATTAATTTTATGCGCGGGGGGGGGGGCTAAGAGGGACTACATGGGCATCAGGTCGCCGATGTTTTCAGTGAAAAATATTTATTTACTACATACCTAACTCGAAAAGATTGTTAAAACTTGAAAATTGGTAATACCGGGCGCAAAGGATTAAGATTTAATTTTTTTTTAAATTTTTAATTTTATTTAATTTACCTGTATGAGGGTAAAATGTATTGTAAATAAATGAAATAGATTTTTCAAATTAAACACAAAATTATTTTTTTAGAATTTCTATTCTCAAGTGAATGTAAATATTTTTCCTTGCTGAGCCACGAGGGGAGCTAGAGGTCCTGTAGCCTCTCCCTATAAATCCGCCACTGTTCTTATTATTAAGATAGTACAACCAATTCAAGAATCACAGATAAAATGAACTCATATAATAAAAATATGCCCAGCCTACTACCTAAAGAAGTTTCCACAAAAATTTGTTATAATTTTTTGCATAAAGTAGCCATCTTGGAAAAATGATCCTCTCTGATGTTTCTAGGGTTCTCTCCATGTTGCAACGTTTAAAATTTTATAATCAAATCCATTCATCATCATAATTATCATCTAGAAACAAAAAACTGGCCACACTAACAGGTGCTGTCACCCAATGAACTCCTTTATTCCAATCAACAAAATTGAAAAAAATGGCACGAGCCTGAAAATAATCTGGACAAGTTGAAATTTGGTAGACATGATATTATGTACATTTGAGTCTCTGAATAAACCCCCAACATTTCTCTAAAATGTCCCGGCGGATGTTCCCCCAATTGTAGATTTTATTTTCTCCAACATGCCTTTTCACATAAAACTCGCTTGATTTAATTTTTAGGGAAAATTATCATGGACCAAATTTTAAGAACATAAAATTGGGAATGGCCCAGTTCGGCGCAGCTGTTTCGGCATAGCCTTTTCGGCGCAGCTCTTTCGGCGCAGCCGATTCGGCGCGAGGCCGGTTCGGCGCAGACCCGGTTCAGCGCAGACCCGATTCGGCGCGATTACGGTTCGGCGCAAACCCGATTCGGCGCGAGTACGGTTCGGCGTAGACCCGATTCGGCGCGAGTACAGTTCGGCGCAGTCCCGATTCGGCGCGAGTACAGTTCGGCGCAGTCCCGATTCGGCGCGAGGCCGGTTCGGCGCAAGATTTTTTCCCCAGATTTTTTCAGGTTCAGAAAAACTGAATATTTAAATTTATTACTACAGAAAAACCTCGATTATCAGTCAGCTTTGAGATCTATTATTGGTAGACTTAAAATTTTACTCTCCATTTTACCCGCTACGCCACCCTTACTTTTTATTTAAAAAAAATAATTATTATTTAAAAAAAAAATTATTATTTTAATAAAAAAAATATATATAAAAACAAAATTATTCGCGCATAGCAAAATTATGCGCCAATCCGCGTAAATAATCGATAATATCCCGATTCTCAAAATCTTCCACCAGTGTTGCGATTCTTCTGTCCGCGTCTCTGTATTTTTTCAATTTCAAGGGTGGAGGATTTCCAGCAACAAGTCGCTCATAAGCAACATCTTGACGTGTTTGAATTTTTTTAGCCCATTAATAAACTGCCATATATTAGGATGTGTCATTCCTAATTCACACTGAATACGTCTATTTCCAGCTTCAGCATGGTTATTAGTTCGGTTAAAATTATTTAGCGTACGTTCATATAAATTCCACACATCATGCGAAAATAATGGGTCTCTTCTATTTTGTACACCCACGTAGTTTACTTCGAACCACTCCAGAATAGGTTGTAGAGAGGCCGGCAATTCTGTTGCTAACCTTTGTACGGCCCGATATAAATGCTGGTAAGGTACGAATGCTATAGAGATTATCATTCGTGCTTTCAATGCAAATTCATCATCATCACAGTAAGTTGTTCTTAAAGCTAAACTGGCTAAATGTTTATGCATATTTTGGGAAAGATGGAAAAAACATCCGTGTATTCTCACTCCTGGAAAACATTCTTGAAGAGCTCTAATCGCTGCTAATTCGTAGTCACATGAAACACTTTCCGGATTAACTTCAGGTACCAATTCTAATATTAGTTGGAATAACCGAACATATGTAGCTCTAGTTTTGTTTGGGAGCAAAGCGTATAAGATCGGATGAACTCCTTCGTATCTCTCAGCCATAACTATGTACAATTGATTAAACAACAAGGGAGCTATTTTAAATGTTCCGTCAACAAACCAATGCTTAGATTCTCGTAAAATATTAAGTCTTTGCTGCCTGCCAAAAATTAATATGCGTTCAAAATTTTCTCCCGAATCCATCAAAAGAAAGTTTATTCCATTCCATTTTGCGTATATGTACGATATTCATGTGGTATTATTAAATCCGTTAATGATTCGGGATTTGGTGGGGCTATGTTATTCGCGTTGCGCGTTCTTCGGACAACTTTCTTTAACGCTTGAAAACTTGGCAATATTCCCTGCGCACCTGCTGGAAGTCCGTGTATACACTCGTTGACTATTTGTGCTGTTCCTTCCATGCCATTTTCTGATCTGTTTTTAATTTGTGTGACCGCTTGACTTACAAGAATTTTCGATGCTGAAGGATCGTGAAGATGAACATTTAATCTCTTCACGATTTCTCCATCGCGCACGTGAATGCGTGCCTTGCAACGGTCTTTTAGTTCGCAGCGGTAAAATTCGGTCAATTCATTTCTACTTAAACGATCAAATATATAAATATATCCACTTTCATGAAATTTTTGTTTACCACGTTTACTTACAATTTCGCCAGCCATAATTGTTGTTTTATTAGACATAAAAGTTACACTTATATAGTGTATTTTACCGGATGATCCGATAATCCGGATCAACGGATTTAAGTAATTTAAATGAAAAGTGGGTGGCCACATTGGTATTAAATTAATATCAGGTCCCGTTTGATTCGGCATGCCTGGTTTTGAATATTTCCGGAATCTCTAATTTGCGTTCAACTCGGTAAAAACATCATTGAGGCGCGGCTGATCTAACCACCGGGATGTAAACCACCGGAATCTATTTTTTTTGAGAATGGCCATAAAACCTCGATGATTCGGGTTGGTTGGTAAATTAAAATATTCAGGTTTTCTGAGCCTGATAAAATCTGGAAATCTCGCGCCGAAACAGGTTTGCGCCGAAACGGGTTTGCGCCGAACCGGGTTTGCGCCGAACCGGCTTCGCGCCGAATAGGGACTGCTCCGAACTGTACTCGCGCCGAATGGGGTCTGCGCCGAACTGTACTCGCGCCGAATGGGGTCTGCACCGAACCGTACTCGCGCCGAATGGGGTCTGCGCCGAACCGTACTCGCGCCGAAACGGCTGCGCCGAACTGTACCTGCGGCAAAACGGCTGCGCCGGAACGGCTACGCCGAAACGGCTGCGCCGAACTGTACCCGACCCCATAAAATTCTCTATAAAACGGAATTTTTCAAAATTTATTTCCGTCATGCTATTCCTGAAAGAAAATTTAAATCCAAACAACCGAAATGCGTTCATTTTAAAAAATTAAAAATGGCAAAAAGGTTTTTAATAATTCGTATTTCGAATAAAATGTTTTATAATATGTTAACAACTCCATTTGAATTCAATTCTAAAATATATAATTTGTAGACAATTTCCTGCTGTTCAATTTTAGTATAACGATAATTTTCCTTAAAAATTAAATTAAGCGAGTTATAGACAAAGTACCTCGTTTTGGAGTACGCAAAGTTACGGTAGCGGAAAATTATAAGTTTCGGACAATCGTAAGGTATTTATTTCGCGATGTGTGTTTTCCTACCAAAATTTTAAAATTATGACAGTTATTATTCAAAGTTTCCTGAATACATCAGTGAATATTAAAATATTTTTTACCGCATAGATCGGGAGATAATCGCCGTCGAATTATGACTTTTTAACGCTATTTTATAACATAGGAAGATAGGGAATAAAGTGGCATTTATTTACAATTTTGATTATAAAGGGAAAATAGCTCTTACCAAATTCATAGAAAACTAACCCATACAAATACAATGTATAAGGAACATTGTTATAAATATTTTAGGACAATTTACTGTCTAAATTCTTAATGACGCGAAGGAATTGGTCGATAGGATCAGTCGTTTATTAATTGTTGTATTAGGGGATAGCCGCACAAAGAGTTTTCTGAATCAGAGAATCAGTTTGTGCATTCAACGAGTAAATGCTGCATCGGTTCTAGGAACGATGCCCACAGTAACAATCATGGATGAATTCTTCCAGCTTACTGGTTAAGTTTTGCACTTGTTATTTGATTTTTTTAAAGTTTTGCACATTTGATTTTGTTAATTTCAGTTGATTGTTGTTTAATTCTTAGATAATGGTAATTTAATTGTGACAAATTTCTCAGAAAAATAACAGATTTCAATTATTTAATCGCAAAGCCAATTGCACCCGAGTCCACTTTTGGATTTATTTCAATATAGAATTCCACTCACGACGAAGTAATTCGAGCTGGAAAATGCTTACCCCCCCTCCCCGTTGCCGCAGCACAACAGCAGTCTTTTCGGGCATACCATCAGATTCGAAAGTGGCGTGGATATTAAATTAAACCCGGACTTTGGGGTTGGAAAAAAATAAACGACTTCGTCACCCCTGTACCAATATACTTCTAGCCCATGCTTCAGACTCTTTACTAGTATTGTTCTCCTGTAATTGCAAAAAGAAAATTGTAGTTCATATTGTAAATGCAGAAAAGCAGGAATGAATGAAATCAAATCAATTTTGGTCTGATGATTATTCTCCCTAAAAATTAACCAAAGCGAGCTATACGCGAAAAACCACGTTGGAGAAGCTAACATCCACAATTGGGGGAGAATCCGCAGGGGGATTTTAGAGGACTTTTTGGAAGGTTTCTTTATAATTTTTGTGGAAATTTGTTCAGATAGTAGACTGGACATATTATCTTTATTACCAGAGTTAATTTTGTTTGTACTTTTTGAATTGGTTATAATATCTTAATAATAAGAATAGATAATATGGAAAAAATGTATAAAAATTTTTTTGTAGATAATTCTATAATCTTTATTTTTTACATAAAACATATTCCTATATCGCTAATGGTTAGCGAGATATAAGCAGAAAACTGCCTGCCAAAAACCAAGAAGAGTCATATCTCAAGAATTTATCAATTTTTTCCATCGAACAATGAAATTAATTTCTATTTGACCGAACTATTTTATCAATATGGCTGTAAACAACTGCATTTCAAAATTCTAACCTAATTTAAACTTTTTTGAAAAGTAAATATTTAATGAAAAACACCAACAAGTTAGTTCGCTTAGTTAGGCGCAGTTCTATAGGAAAAATTTTAATAATTTTAAGGGAAATCCCAACTTATCAAGGAGAAAATTATTTAATTTATTATTTCAATAAATTAATAGATATCTATTAACCGTTTTAAACAAAAACAAATAATATCTATATACAATAACAGTAGGAAATAAATAAAATACGATAAGGTTTGAATTTAGGTAATGAATTTTATAAATATTTTTATTTAGCAATAAAAAAAAAAATGTAGGTACGGTTAAATATTTTAAATATGCAGATTTGACTAAAAATCATTATAGAACTAATATTTATACTGGTAAGTACCTTGTATAAAAATTTTATACAAACATCCTTACCAACTCCACTGCATAAAAAGACTATTTTAAATAAAACAGGAAGAGAATCAATGAGGAATGTGTGGTTTTCAAATTTATTTATTTTGTCTGCTTACTCAAATTTTCATTTTTAACGGAATCTTTTCACAATTTCCCTTCGAAACTAGTATCCATTTTTCGATTTTCAGCAATATATAGGATGCCCCATGGTAGATTTCCGTTTTTGAAAAATGCTTGCTACATAGAAAAAAAAGTGGTGTGCATTTAACGAAATTTGACGTTAATATTACTGAAGTCATATTTTTTCGATTATCTTCTTGGCAGAGGAGTAATCAGAGTAATCATTTGGCTTGCCCATTATTAAAACCTGTGACTCTTAGTATCAAGCATCTTCATCATTGGTGATTTTCAGCACTTCTCGCTTCCTGGTAAACCGCAAAATTGGTGGCCTTCTTTATCTGGTCTGATCAGCGTTTTAGAGATCTTCCTCTTGGCCTGGTGCCTTCCAGCGTGCTCTGACTTATCTTCTTCTTCTTCTTCTTAGGGTGCCGTCTCCTCATAGGAGGTTGGCTACCATGGCGCTGTACTCGTCTCTGTCTTTTGCGAGTCGTATCAGTGTTGCGGCATCCGGAATACCAAACCATTGCCTTAGGTTCTTAAGCCAGGACTGCCTCTTCCTTCCAAGCCCCCGCTTCCCCTCTATCTTTCCCTGCATGATCAGCTGGAGAAATCCATATTTCTGACTTCGAAAGATATGCCCGAAGTAAGCCGCTTTTCTCCTCTTAATGACGGTCAGGACCTCTCGGTCTTTGCACATACGACGCAAAACCTCCTCGTTTGTAACATGCTCAACCCAAGATATTTTAAGTATTCTCCGGTACATCCACATTTCGAAGGCTTCTATTTTATTCATGGACGAAACCTTCAAAGTCCACCCCTCGACTCCATAGAAAAGTATTGGCAGAACATAGCACCTTGCAATCCGCCATCGGGTTTTCAAATCCAGTTCTCGGCCACATAACAAGGTTTTCATTTTAAAAAAGGAGTTGCGCGCCATTTCGATTCTCGTTTTGATCTCGTCATCAGGATTCCAATTCTCGTGTAGCCAACATCCCAAATATCTGATCTTGTTTACCCTCTCCAGTCGCTCGCCCCCGACAGTAATATCGATGTTGTCGATTGGCCTTTTCGTTATTATCATTATTTTTGTCTTCTGTTTGTTTATATTGAGGCCGTATGCGTTGCTGGCTTCATTTATTTTGTTAATGAGTGTTTGTAAACTTTCAGGGCTATCGGCAAGGATGAGGGTGTCGTCCGCATATCGGATGTTGTTAATTAATCTTCCGTTCACTTTCACTCCATGCTGTACGTCCTCGAGTGCTTCCTGATAAATGGTCTCCGAGTATAAGTTGAAAAGAAGGGGCGAGAGTACACAGCCCTGACGAACTCCCCTCTGGATGTCAATGTCTTCCGTTGTAACATCTCCGAACTTCAGCTGAGCCGACTGATACCAATACAGGTTCTGTATGACAGTGATGTCCTTGTCGTCAATACCTATTTTTCGCAACAATTCAATGAGTACGTCGTGTCTTACATTGTCAAAAGCTTTTTCATAGTCAACAAAACAGGTATATAGCGGTCGTTGTTGATCAAGACATTTCTGTGCCAGGACCTGAATAGAAAACAGGGTTTCTCTTGTTCCTAATCCACTTCTAAATCCGAATTGTGTATCCCCCATTGTTTCTTCAATTTTTCTCCACAGGCGCGCGTGTATTATTTTTAAAAGTGATTTTAGTGCGTGGCTCATAAGACTAATCAGTCTGTAATCACTGCAACGTCTTGCATTCACTTTTTTAGGTAGTGTAATAAATGTAGATTTTAACCATTCTCTGGGTATATGTCCTGTGTTGTAAATGCGGTTGTAGAATTTCAACAGGGTATCGCTCTTTTCCACGTCTATAAGTTGGAGTACTTCAGCATTGATATTGTCCGGTCCTGTGGCTTTATTGGATTTTGTCTGTTTCAGCGCCCTACCCATTTCATCTCTCAGTATTTCAGGTCCTTCCGGAACCCATCCGAATCGGTCATCAATGGGTTGCCGATTGTCCTTAAACAAGTCCTTTATATAGCATTTCCATGTCTCTGCTTGTTCGTCGCTGTCTATAACCAATCGATTATTGTTATTAATTGATTTGCCTGTTATTTTTCTATTGTTGGTGTGTGTCAGTTCTCTTATTCTTTTGTGGAGATTAAAACTGTCATGTTTCTCCTCAAGCTGTTCGATCTCTCGACATCTCTCATTGAACCATTCCTTCTTCGCGTTTCTAATTTTTATTCTAATTTCTTTGTTTATTTTATGATACTCAGGCGCGTTTCGTTTATGCTCTCTTCTTGATTCCATTAGTTTCAGTATTTCACTATTCATCCACTCCTTTCTACCCGCCTTCGTTTGGAATCCCAGTGTTTCTTCGGCGACGCTCCTTAGTCCATCTCTGATACTTGTCCACGTCGCTTCTATATTGTTTGTATCTACTATGCTCATCATTTTGTTGTAGATCCAATCTTCTCTCCGATGATCGTGTTTGGCAGTTTTTCAATTTTATTTTGACTTTTGCTATTAGTGGGTTATGATCGGAATTCAAATCCGCACCTGGGTATGTTTTTACAGACTTGATGGCATTTCGGAATCTGGAGTTAATCATAATGTAATCTATCTGGTTTCTGATAACGGCTTCTGGTCTATCTCGGGGTGATTTCCACGTGTAAAGTCTTCTAGCAGGCAGTTGAAACCAAGTATTAGTGATTATAAATCTATTTTCGTGACAAAATTGTGCTAATCTATCACCCCTTTCGTTACGTTGTCCCAATCCAAATCCGCCCACCGCTGTTCCTTCTCTTCCCATTCCAATCTTAGCATTAAAGTCGCCCATAACTATGGTAACATCTGAGCTTTTTGTTGTTTTTAGTAGGTCTTGTATTTGGTCGTAAAAACGCTCTACTTCTTAATCGCTTTTGTCCAATGTTGGTGCATATGTCTGTATTAAATTCAGATTAAAAGGAGTCCCACGAATCCTCAGGAGCATACATCGGTCGGAGTGCGGTATAAAGCCACAAACAAATTTGTTCATTCCCTCAGAGATCAAAACACCCACCCCATTTCTATGGTTTCTGTCTTGTTCTTCGCTCCCGGAATAGTAGGGTGTACCTCCGTCTATAGTGCATTGTCCGCTTCCTGGCCATCTCACCTCGCTCATGCCAGGGAAATCCACTCTGAGTCTTTTCATTTCTTGCACCGCATTCGCCAGCTTTCCAGCTTGGAATAGTGTTCGAACGTTCCAGGTGGCAATCCTTAAGGGTTGTTCTCGTTTTCTGTTGACCAGTCGCATAGTTTCCGCGTGAGGCCTGGCCGCCACTCCAGCGTGGCCGGTCGCCCATTTCACACCTCCAGTCCCGGAAACCGAAAGGCGCCGGCTGCTAACCGGACCGCTCGGCAAATCCAAATTCCTATTATTCAACATCATGGTATACAAGGGGCATTGTGATGCAGTGGGGCCCCACGTCCTTCTGCATATTCTTGTCAGCCGCCCAATTTGGAACAGACGCTGTTCGTAGCCGCTCCTCTGGAGTCAGACGCTACTATTTACCATATCTGGTAACCCTCACTTAGTTTAGCCTGCGGGTCAACGCAGTTGTCCGGGGTGTGGCGCGTGGAGCCATAAGTGAGAGCTGGGTACCCTGTGAGGACCAGTTATACAGAACCACCTTGGTGTGACCGTCCCGTATAAAAGGTACTACCTCTCCAGCGTATCCCCGTACACCCCACTTCTTATCTGACTTATCAGTCGCTCAAAATTGTCTACTCCATTTTTGGAAACGTCACTAAAATATCGGAGGACATGGGAGTAGACACTCTACGGCAGACGCTAAGGTTGCTTAATTTCATTCCAAATTGAGACATTAGTTCTCTTAGCAGTTGAGGATACACAAAACACTCCTTCAACACCACATTTTGAAGGCATCGATTTTGCTTCTGTTTCGTGCCTTGATTGTTCACGACTTGGTACCCTATAAGAGCTGGAAATCTTGTTAGTATTCAAATTAATACCACTTTTCTTCCATATTTTTTGAAAACCTTAGCTGTTTCTCTAAGCATTTTGAATCGCCTCCTTGGAGGTACCACCATTTTTTCCCGAGCATCCACCATCATTCGTTATCGGTGCTCCAAGATATATAATCTGTTGAGCACCTGAAATCCTCCAACATGTGCCAAATCTGTCCTGTTTTTGTTGGTACGGTCAATTATCATAACCAAAATGATTAACATTTAAATCATATGTTAGCTTCACATCTTCCAATCTTACCATCAATTTTGCCAACTCTTCCGCTGTATTTTGGAACAAGATTGTTTCATCAGCGCGTGTAGCGAAAGTTATTAATTGCAACCACTGTTAACTATTCCACCACTTCATTAATTTAGTGTTCTTCTCATTAGTTTCTTGCTGTAGATGTTGAAAATTATGGGTGACAGAATACAACCCATAACACACTGCTGCCTTATTGTGTGTATAAAGTTATTGTATCAGCCGAATCAGATGCTGTGATACTCCCATCTCCTTTATAGCGTCACGAGCCTTATATATTATGGGCCTGTGGAAGCATGATTGACAAAACGTGGTGACTAGAATAAAAAATGGCACTTTGGTTATACACCAAATGTGGTGATATACAGCAACAGTAAGATATACGACTGTATTAAAACTCATCCACTATGGGAGTAAATTTACTAATAAATGCCACGTGGGACTGAAGAAGGTCATTACGAATTGCAAAAGTAGTCATAAATCCTTGATAAACCCGCTAGGATTGCATAAACAATAGTTTTAACTGTTAAAAATGCTAATATACTACAAGTAACGCAAAGGGAATGGAGAAACGTATGGTGGGAGTGAGTGCGAGATAAAATGAGAAACGCAGAACTGCGTAGGCAAACATGGGTAAATGGATGTGGTGAGAAGGGCTGTGAGAAGGACATTTCGCAAGAGAAAAGTAAAAAAAAGGACAAGTAGAGTAATCTAGTGGCGTCAGAGAACCTCAAGAGAATCCGTGGTAGACCTCAAAAGAGGTGGTCAGACAATATAAAAGGAACGGCAGGTAAGCAATGGAAATAAGTGGCACACAACAGGGCGAAATGGATAAAAATGGGAGATGCTTATGTCCAACAGCGAGCGGAAAATGTGTGAGCAGAAGAAAGATAATTTTTCTAACATGATATAATTTTCAATATGGTTTGATAATAGTTATTTATGTATCAAGGGCACAATCAATAGATTATAGCACCGAATGCTATAATCTGATTGTGCCCGTGGTACATACAACGTTTTATTTCATTTTGGTACTTGGTACTTGAATTGTCAAAATTGAAGAATTAAGTATTTTGGGAAAAAATATCATGTTATTTTGTTTGTGTTATGAATTTTTGGTGTGCCATGGTTCCTATGTATATTGTTGATGTTGCTATAATGCTCTATTGTTTTATTGTAAACAAATTAACTTTTTATTTGAAAATGGAAAATTAATTTTTTTATTTAGCAATCACTCGAAAACGGCACTAGATATCGAAAAACTGAGCAAAAAATTATCCCTCCCTCGCAAGGTACTCCCCTCCGTGAATTGTCGGTAGGAAGGCATATGCAAAATTTCAGATCGATCGCGCAAAAAAACAGAGTCTGGACTAACTCTTTTGTTTTGATAAGTATTAATATTGTTGTCATTGCTTAGCAACTTTATAGGCTCTAGGGCTATAAAAGCCACATTATGCCCGCATTTCCGTGCTAAAAAACAAGGTTATGATTCCCAAATGAAATAAAGGATATTATATTTGCGTTTTTGACAGAAAAGGATTTGTTATAGCGGCGGTGTATGGGGTAAAATATTCGGTGGGCCAGCAGCTTATGCATAAATAAAAATTGCAGGAGGGGAGGGTGATTTTTTCAAAAGTAATATCCTACAGGATCGCCCACTGACTAATACAAAGTTTTAAGGTGGTAATAGAAGTCAACATCTTAAGAAAAAAGTTTAACATAAATTTTTGTCTAATAAATTCAGACCCTCGGGGGCAGCCCAGTTTCGACGTTACTTACATTACTTTTGTATGTTTTGAAAACTTTATAATTCAACCTAATGAGTGATATTTTAATTACGACGTACCTTGTACTAAAAGTTAAAGCTGTTTGGATCACGACGAGAGTTGCAGTCAAACTGCAGCCAGTGTTGCTGCAATTTTCCAAGAGTGCAGTTACACACTCTTATTTATTTTTAAAACTTTCAAATTTCATTGAACTATGTATTTCCTTATCACATGTATGAAATTATTTAGATCTTGTTGGTTGTTTTAACAATTTAATTTTAGCAATAGGTTATATTATAAAATTTTATCTATGAGACTCCATGACATTGCTTTTGTTTTTGAAGACAAATCTACTTCCGGAATTTTGAGCGATGTGGATCATGGATTTCGCTCTTTTGGATGTGAAATGGATTACTTTTGGGATGTTTTTTATAACTGGTTTTCGTCACGGTATTTTGCCATTTAATTCCCACGTTTTGAAAATTCCATGCCCACCTGTCTTGCATTATGGTGTGCCACCACGTCGTTAAAAGATCGATTTATATAGGCAAATACGGAAAATTTTGTAATTGAAACAATTGAAAAGAACAACAATAAATGTTGTTTAATATTAATCAAATAATTATGTATGCCCATATTTTTTGGATAGGCCGGGCTTAACCTGCCTGTGTTAAAACCGCCGCCACTGGTGTATTAAGCATAATCAAAAGATATATATCCGTTTCAAAACGTATTGAAAATTATAGCCAATTCAAAAATAATCCTTTTTCAATTAAAAAAAAAATCATTGCAATATCTTAACCAATTTTGCGCTGATAATAAAAATTCCAAACATTGCTTAAACCGTTAAACCGCACTCTTAACGTTCAAAATAAATTTTCTAACGTAAGAAAATTATGAAATGAAAATTAATGTAGTACTTGGTGGAATAATTCAAAAATTTATATAAATACAGGGTGTATTATTTATTATCTTTATAAAAATAATAGTCGTTAAAATTTAATTCATCTGCACAGAAGATTATATTTTTATTAAGTGTGTTTATCAATATGGGAGATAAATATAGCTTAAATATAGGTCAGTTCAACAAAAAAAGCATTATAAAAGTTTTCATGCGGTAGGATAGAGTAATTAGTTAAATGCTATTACAAATCATAACGACATTGCCGCCAAACTTTATCTGCATGTTATCTGTTGCGACAGCATATCAATAACGGTTATGCGGTTTTTATACACATATTTACATCCATATATTTAAAGCTATAACACATTTTATACCGAGAAATATAGAATAATCTTTTTATGGTGTCTATTTTGAGAAAGATGAGTTAATAATCCACAAATATTTAAACTTCAAATTTAATTAATAACTATGAAGTTCCTATTCCTCTTGCAGTTTTCAATATTTTTTCCGCAATTGCTTAAAATATCTCAGGAAAAAAAATTAACTCTCGTAACCATTTAATTAATGTGTATCACTCTTACATAAGTTCGTTGACAGAAATCTATTTATATCGGCCTTCTTTTATGTACCACTTGAATCTAAATTAATTATTTAACAAACAACTATTTCCTTGTTAATCAAAATTAATGAAAATGAATGGTGGTTAAACTAACCACCACATAACACATGTGGTTACTTCTATTTACCTTCACAAGGAAAACTGTAATCTAGTCAGACTAGTAGTGTTAATTTTTAAGATTGGTTAGTACTCTGTACCATTGTGCCCCATATTGGGGGGATTAAGAATAAAGGGGGGCACATTAATAAAATACAAGTTCTGTAACTCATTTGGAGGTAAATTTTAATTGCCCAAATGTAGTCCTTCAGAGACCTCTATTAAAATTTTGTGGTTAGATTTGAGTCTAATACTGGTTCGGTACATTACCTACCAACAATAACACATGTTCGTCCGGGTCGTTCAGCTGAAAATATTGCTACTGTAAGTAAAAGTATTAAGGAAGATCGAAATTTTGTGAGAAATTCCTGCACTGTCACTAAAGTTTTGATGCTCCCAGTATACCACGAAAGTATTCAACGCAATCTCACCGCTGGGGACTAAAGGACTAAAGCAGATTCCGGGGACGTATAATAGTATATTACACACCAAGCGGCAAAAGGAGGCTATTTAATCTCGCGTGCTAATTGGGATCCTGCGGTAGTGGGGGAAGCGGTGCAAATCTAAATTTGAGACAATCGCGATGCGACTAAAAAATCGAAATTTTAAACTGAAAATAAGGAGCCAGGCGAAAAAAAAAAAAGAAAAAAAATTTGTCCCTCCCCTAAAATCGAAAATTTGGCGTTACCGTTTGTCCATTCTAGCCGCCCCCACCCCTCTCGCAAATTTAAGGTCGATTGGACGAAAAACCTGGAAGGAGATGCAAAAATGCGAAAAACCGCTCGGAACCGTTTTGCCGGGCGAGCGCTCGGAAATTACTTCGAAAGAAAAATTGTTTTGTACCCTCGCTCGCCGCCAGGACCTGTCTGCAAAATTTCAACTCTCCAAAATGAATACTCAAATTTTGCGACCACTTTCCATTGATTCCATCGAAAAACGGATAATTTTCCCGTTCAATTCTAGTCGAAACACGCGGGTATGCAAAATTTCAACTCTTCACGATCCTCGTAGATATACGCACTAAATTCATAAAAAGTCAAGGTGTAGTTTATTTTTATCTGCTTTTGGATTGAAGCTGAAAGGTTCGGTTCTGTGACGACCATTTATTTTGTCTTTAGAACCTTATTAGTTTTCTCGGCCTTAATTATTCATTACCAGTGAGGTTCGTGGATTTAGCTCATCCGAGAAGCTGTACGTATATTTACGGATTCTATACAGCAGGTGGGGACTCAGACTCGATTTTTGAAGAAAAGAAAAAAAAAAGGAATTCAATTATTTGGAGCAATTGTGCTTTGTGCCGAGTTTCCTGGAAGTGTAATGCTGCCAGCGTTCGACGGGTTTTACTCACGTCCTGTGGTCTCATCTCAACATCGCAGCTCGTCATCATCATTGTAGCTGCTGATAATTTTTGAATAAAATTATTTTTAATTTGATTTGATTGGAGAAAATCTTCCGAAGTTATCAGTGGCCGTGTTTTTTATTAATCCACTACTATAACGCCAGATGGCAGGAATTTCCTGTCACCATTAAAATTTGTGAGGCTTCTCAGTACTGGTGAGTTAACAATATTTTTTCTTGAGTAGTACCACTCTACTGTACAGTTTTGGAGAAGGTGTAGCGGTCCTAGAATTAGTTTACGATAAACAGAAGTTCCGCGCTACATAAACCAATCGCCTCAGCAGCGCAGTTATTTGAGTACGCGCTTTCACAGCTAATACGGCTGGGTTCGAATCCTAGTTGAGGAACATATTATTCAGCATACCATCTCGCTAAATTGGTGACCCCGATAGAACATTGAGCACTCCTGTTCTATAAATCTAATTTTTAAGAAATATCACGCTTAACTCCTTCCTTCTCTCACAACGGCTAACTAAGCCACGACATCAGTCACCGACGGCTACTACTCACAACCGACATGGTTGCTAGGGGGGGAGGTCCTGTAGAAATCCTAGAATTAGTTCACGATAAACAGAAGTTCCGCGCTACATAAATTAATAGCCTCGGCAGCGAGTTGATAAGCGTGCGTATTCACAGCTAATGCGCCTGGGTTCGAATCCAAGTTGAGGAACTTATTTTTCAACATACCATCTTGCTTAAAAGGTATCCGTTTGCAGCTGATGTCTATTGCATTTAAATTTGTAAATAATTGCTTGAGGTTTACGTACTATTTTGCTTGCAATAATAGCTACACATTCATACATCCATTTTTTGATACCGTTATTAAAATTGTTACTACTGACATACAATTGTTAACAATAAAATTGTTACTTTTTATTTACAAGAAGCATTTCCTTCGTCCCTTAAACTAACCCACGATTTGGCCCCCGCCATCAAACGAGAGCTAACCTGAAACGACCATCAAAGTGCAATAAATTTAGTAGGCTTCTGTTTACAGAAGCTTACGTGACTCGGTGGCGATTGGGTTTCACCGACTCGGTCAAAATTGTTTCAATTTATCACTTCCACGGTGTTCTTAACAATTGGGCCTATCCACGAGCACCACATGGTAAATTTAGACAGTAGACCATTATGTTTGTCGATAATTCGCTAATTTCGTCATTGAACAGGCTGATGGTTTTTCTGAAAAAATCATCTTTTCAGATGAAGCTCATTTTTATTTGAATGGTTACGTTAATAAGTAAAGTTGCCGCATTTGGGCTTCAGAAAATCCAAGAAGATTGTTGAAAAGTCTTTACATTCCACTCGTGTTTACTGTTTGGTGCGCTTTCTGCTCTTGAGGAGTGATTGGACAGTTTTTTATAAATTGAGGCTAAAAACGTTGTTACAGTCAATGGACTGCGTTATCAGGACACATTGACAAAATTTTTTCGGCCCATTATTGATGATATGGATGTGCGTAATATATGGTTTCAACAAGGCGGCGCCACATACCACGAAAGCCTCTGAAACATTGAATTTATTGCGAACTAAATATCCCGATCGAATAATTTCACATAATTCTGCAATCAATTGGTCTGCAATCAATTGCAAAAATATAATCGAAAATTTTGACAGAAGGATCGACGTCTGCATATGTGATCTTGGTGGACATTTGTCTCATATTATTTTTCATTCATAAATAAATTGTAGACTTTTTACATTAGATTTTATACCAATAAAGAAATACACAACTTCCATCCAAAATGTATGTTTTATTTAAAATTAAAAACAAAGTCCCTGTTGAAATGCCCTTTAGGTATCTACTAATTATACATACTAATAAATCAAAGTTAATATTATAATTATTATAATATTGTTTTTATTAGTAGATCATTTTTGATATAAAAATATTTCAATGAAGTAATATGTAGATATTATAATAATAGGAATTCGATGATTTGCAATGAAGCTTGTAATTGGATTAATGGAATTTCTATAGATAACCAAAAAGTTACCTAAGTAATTCGCACGGTATACAGCTGATTCTAAATATGTTAACATGTTATAATATGATAAGTTTCTTAGTATAAATATTTAAATACCTACCATTTTATGATGAGAAATTTTCCCATCGGTAATAATTACAAATATGTATGTATAGGTAGTATGTAATACCTATACTGAGACCACAAAAGAAACTGGATATTCTTGAAAATGTAAACCACTTTTTCAGATAGTATGATTCCCAGTTTTCAGAATAATTTTTTTGTACCATTTGTGCATAGTTACAATTATTCATACTTTTATCAAAAGCCAATTTGAATCTTCTAGTGGGTTATCCCAGTACAAAGAGGCCAATATATTCTAGCTAAGTAAGCTTAAAATCAGATCGATTTCCGAGAACCAAGGTAAGAAAATATTTGGAACCAAGGACGACCAGTTAAACTTAACCTGATGTACAAAAGTGAGAAAGGATAACCATAAACTAGACTTATGACATAGTCGGTAAGGTGTAAGGTACCTTACATATAATACTACGTTACATAATAATTCGCTGTACAAGATACTCATCTTAAATACCAATATCTACAAATACTTCATGGGAATATCGTTGCATCAATCAATGCTTTTTGAGTTTCTTTCGCATGATTTGACTACCACTGGCACTTTTTATTTATTTCTTTTTAATTGAGTATTGATCAGTAGCGTGGTGGGATTTTTTGGCACTCTGGGCGTGGCATAAAATGTGTGCCCCCTCAATTTGCAGATTTAGTACCAGTGCTTACTTTCTTTTTTAAGGTTTTACTAAATCTTATTGCTAATACTCGTATTTTCTTCGAAAATATATTATTTGTTAATAAAAAATTTCAAAATTTGAAGAATTCAAAAATTTTGTAGGAATTGTGACGATATTTTCCTTCGATACGAATGTAAACAGAAATTAAATATGAACAACACTAGTTCCGTTTTTGGCTCCCCCTAAATTGAAGTGCCCTTGTAACCCACCCATCGGCACGTCACTGCAATTAATTAGACAGTTCGTCATGTCTAACCTAAGTCCAAATTTTTTGATTTTTATTTTATTACAGAAAATTATAGTATGAGATATGTTTTACAATTCAGAAAAATCCTAAGTCCAAAATCCTAATAAAAATATAAGAATTCTTCATAAAACATTATAATCCTATAAGGAAAGTATGAGAAAATTAAACCTTTCAAGTGCTCTCCTGTAAAATTTTGTAAATGTTAGTTAAGGTACGATAGTTCTGCATTCGTATGTCGAGTTTACGCAATGCTGAGTATGGACCAACGGTCCCCACAAGGGTTTAACTGAAATATTTCCGAGACATAACCACCAATGTTCTAATGGGTGTTCATTTCTAAAGTAGCGAGCTGAAATAACTTTCTTTGAGTAACATTTGAGAAAAACCAAACACACTATTTAAAATTTTTAATTATTAGAATTATAATTAATCGTCGTCGTCTGCTTCACGGTGTAGGCCCCAGGCCTGTTCCGATTTCTAATCAGCCCACCTCTTCCTTGGACGTCCAACATCTCTTCTCCCACTTGGATAATATTTCATGGCACTCTTTGGCAAACGCTGATCTTCCATTCTCTGCACATGCTCCTTCCATTGACGTTTATAATCGTAAACCTTGTCTTTCACCGAAAAGATCTGCAATTCCTCTCTGATATCCTCATTTCTATTCATATCTAGCAATGTACATCCTTTGACTGATCGCAAAAATTTCATCTCTGCTGCTGTTATTTTAGCTTCTTGCCTGGTCGTAATCGTCCAAGTTTTGCTTCCATACAGCAAGGTGGGAACCGCCATGACCTTGTAGAACTTTAGCTGCGTTTCTTGTCTACATTGTTTTCCCAATGTTCGTGTAATGGTTCCACACATTCTCTGGAAGGTATTTAGTTTTTTTGCTATGTCCTCATCATATTCGTAAGAAACATCGCAACCCAAGTACTTGAAATGCGAAACCTGTTCCAGGCAAGCGTTGTTTATATATATTTTAGACCTAATAGGATCTTTTCCTTTAAACGCCATTATTTTGGTTTTTCCTACGGATATTTCGCAGTTATATTTGCTGGACAAGATATTTAGCTGATACATAGCTCTTTGCAGATCGTCTTCTGTGGCTGTAATCAATGCTTGGTCGTCTGCAAATAGTATTGTATTGAGGTATTTGTTTTGACCGAGGTGTATGCCTTGTGGAGCCGTCTCTTTCCAGGTTTTCATCAGATCATCTATGTACAAGTTAAACAATATTGGAGACAAACAACACCCTTGTCGAACTCCTTGATTGATACTAATTAGTTCTGTATCTTCGTCATTGTTAAAAATTTTTATTGCAGTGTGTTTGTATAAACTTTTTTCTATAGATATTAGATGTCTAGGAAAGCCTCTATTTTTTAGTATCTCCCACAGTTTCTTTCTGGTGACCCTATCGAACGCTTTTGTAAAGTCCACGAAGGCAACATGTGTCTCTAAATTTTTCTCTCTTCTTTTTTTCTATTATTTGTTTAAGTGTAAATACAGCGTCTGTGCATGATCGGCCCTTCCGAAAACCATTTTGTTCTTCCTCGAGGAGAACCTCCGCTATTGTTTGTATTCTGTTGGTTATTATTCTTGCGTACAGTTTATAACCCGAATTAAGCAAACTTATTCCTCTGTAGTTGTTCGTGTCTGATCTGTCTCCTTTTTTGAACAATGATATTACCTTAGCAATTTTCCAATCTTGTGGTATGGTCTTGTAAGTCCAGCACATATTAATGAGGTGTAGTAATCGGAATTCCAGTAGTGGTCCACCGTACTTGAGTAGTTCGATGTTTATATTATCGGTACCGGTAGCCTTACGATTTCGCAGTACTTTCATTGCATTTTGAAGTTCTTGTATCGTTATAAGGTCTATGCCTTCGTTACTGCCATTTTCGTTGGCATAGTCATAATTTTCTTCTTCTGCTTGCGGGTTATACCACAAATTCTTGTAGTGGTTAATCCATACATTGGAATCGATAGTATTGATTTTAGAAGAGTCCTTTTCGTCCTTGTTTAAATGTTTCATTATTTTATAGGCGTTTTGGTTTGCCTTCCATGTATATCGTCTTCCATATTGGCAATGTATCTTCTCCAGCTTTCGTCGTGCGCCACACGTATTATTGTTTTTGCTCTATTTCTAAGTTTCTTATACCTATCTTCATTTTCTGGTGTTCCATTTTGTAGATATTTGTCATAAGATTTTTGTTTCTTTCGAATTGTCTCTTCTATGTTTTCGTTCCAAATAGTCAATCCTCTTTTTTTGTAGTTTTTCTTTCTTTTCCCAAGTACTTCAAATGCTGCACTGTTTATTGCATTTCTTAGGTTTGTCCACTCTTCCTCTATGTTATATTCGGTGTTCATGCTATTCAAGTGCTGTGTTAATCTTGCTTGGTATAGATTCCTAATGCTTTCTTCTTGTAACAGGTGTGTCTTATATGTGTATTCTTCTTTATTTTTTTGCGTACCGGTCTACTCTTAACCCAAGGCCTAGGTATCACTATTTTGCTGACCACTAAATAGTGATCTGAGTGGATATCCGCACCTCTATACACTTGAGTGTCATGTACTAAATTGGATAGCTTTCTGTTAACTATTACGTAGTCGATTAGACTTCTCAAACCTCTGGCCGTCCACGTGTATTTATTGACATCTTTCTTCCTGAAGAAGGTGTTTGTAATTTTAAGGTTATTATAGGTAGCAAACATTCTCAACTCATGACCATTATCATTTATTGTAGGTTCTCCTTGGGTTCCGACAATATTTAGGATAGGCGTTTTCCCCACTCGGGCATTAAGATCTCCGGCTACTATTATAAAGTTATTACTATTCACCTGGTTATATACTTTCTGTAAGGTTTCGTAGTAAGCTTTGGTTTCTTCTTTTTTCCCATCTTCGGGGGCATACACTCCTATAACCGTTAAGTACCCTCTCTCAGTTTTAAGATCCACCACTAGCATTCTTTCGTTTATATTTTTGTAGCTGTGCACAAATTTTTTCTATTTACCGTTTATCAAGATAGCCACACCTGCCTTTGCTCTCGTCTGCTGCGGAACTCCACTCCATATCAATAGGTGTTCTCCCGAATCAGCCGAGCCTTTAAGTTTTTTCTTGGTTTCGGTTAGCACCATTATGTCAATATTTCGCCGAATCATAATATCATCTAGTTCAGTCTGCTTAGCGGTCAGTCCCCCCCGTATGTTCCAAGTTGAAAATTTCATTGTTTTTGCTATCCATTTGCTTTTGTCCATTTTCATGCTAAGTCCATCATCGTTAGATCCGTCCTGTTTTCCGAGGCTGATTTTGAAATTTCGAGTAACTTGATTTACCGCCAAGTAGGATTACTAGTCTTACGTTGGCTGGATTTTTTATCGACCTTCTCTGGTCTAGATCCGTCGTGTTTTGCTGGACAGGGCTACCTCTAGTAGGATGTGACTCTTCGCCACGCACGACGGTCTTGAGTAGGGAGAGGCTAAGGGCCTTTGGCGTCTATACTGTCTCACTTCACCTACTCCTTAATTAATTAATTAATTATAATTAATATTTAAATTTTAAATAGCACCCCTATCTTGCGATACCTCATTTTAAAGGTGAAAAAAAATCCTCGTTCATACAAATTAAAAAGTAGATTTAGTGGATCCGTTTATGAGTTAAAGGTAAAAATTGAAAGATTAACTAAACAATTATTTTATTCGGAAATTATTACAATTTTAAAAATTTCATGAGATTACATTTTCAAAATGTTCTCTTTTATTTTTCAAACAATAGTAGGTACAATTTCTTTTTGATCTCTTCGTAGACTTGTTTCTGGATTAATCCACCTACATTCTTGGGTTAATCTATTTTTCAGTTCAATAAGATTTTCGGGAGCAGTTTTTTAAACTATCGTTTTCAAATGTCCCCAGAGTCTCCAAATGTATAATGACATTTATCCGGAGCTGCGATTTTGGCCCGCGCAGAAGAAATGATAAGGAGGAACTATGAAAATAGAAGGATCTGTATCATGACAGACAGCCAGGCAGCACTAAAGGCCTTGGAAGGAGTTGAATCACACTCAAAGGTTGTTAAACAATGCGCGGATGCACTGGTAAGACTGGCCAACCACAACAGTGTGGCACTGATATGGGTGACGGGACACCAAAGCATCAAGGGAACTGAAGAAGCAGACTCACTTGCTAGGGAGGCTGCCAACACACACCTCGTGGGCCCTGAGCCTTCCTGCGGAATTTCATACATGACCGCTAAGAAAAGGATCAGGGATAAATTAAAAGAACAACACCTTGCTTACTGGGCGGACCTCCCTGGACTGAGGCAATCGCGGATGTTCATAGGGGGTCCGTCGGATGAGTCTTTAAGGGAATAAAATACTCAAACTGAGTAGGAATCAACTGAGAAGGATAGTAGGACTATTTACAGGACACTGCTGCCTTAACAGGCACCTCAACTTAATGGGGTTAGTTGAAGATCCTATTTGTAGGTTGTGTGGTGAAGAGGATGAAACCCCTCACCACATATTATGCGAATGTCCGGCCCTGGCTGGGGGTAGATTACGTCACCTTGGTTTTCTGTACCCGGCAACTGAGGAGATAGTTCAAGCACCCTTCAACTGCATACTCGATTTTGTTGAGGAAACGCGGTTGATGGAGTAAAAACTTGGAACGTGGGGGCACAATAAGCGTAAGCTTCAGTGCAGTTGGGGGGTCGGAACCACAACCCGTTAATAATAATAAAAAAAATAGCTGTGTAAAAACGGGAGCTAAAATTTTTAGTAAAAATATAAACTGTAGAGTGCCTCAGTAAAAGACCAGGGAAAGTTTATGGTTTGCTTTTATGATTTGCTTTCCTTGTTATTGAGAAACCCAGTTACAGGTTAAATTTTCAAAAACCTGATAATGAAAATTTACACTTACTTCGTTATATACTCTCCAATACACTTATGCGTAAGTTGATAATTAGCTGGACTAAGGTATTGAATACACGTAATATTCAAATAGTTATTCCACTTACACACAGCTAGCTTTCCGTACATTTGCAATTGGAATTACCGCCGTTCTATAGTAATATACTATTATATGTATTGTCGTTTTTTTCTCCAATTATTTAATTTAAATATACTCCGGCTGCTCAGAAAAACTCAATGTGTAGACATTACACATAAAATTCAGTGTAGCATCATAATAACACCAATTCCGATAATTTTGGGCCATTTCATTTTTATCAATTTTTAATACGGCACTTTAAAACTAACAAAAATTTAAAAAGAAACTTTTATTACTAATACTAATTCCTAATGTAACTTTTATTTTCATAATCAAATTTTATTCCCAATAGATTAAACAAAAATACTTTCGGTATCGGCACGCGCAGATCCCGCACACATTAAATTCAATTCCCCTATTCATATTTTTATCATCCACGGCAAACTGATGACTCCAAGTTAAAAAAAACATTCCAGCGTGGATGCAAATATCCTAAAATCTTGTGCAAAATCATTTTTGTATTTATTCTATAAATCAGAGGAGTTTCCTACATCACAGGTTTTGAGTAATATTGCAAATGAATTTGTTAACTGCTTTGGGGAAGTGGTACCTACATATGGCTACTGCCCTCAAATAGTAATGTCATATTAATTATCTTTTTCTGGCATTCCAAGTTCGTAGCATGCCTCTCTCTCTCTAAACAGTACCATCAAGTGTTCTAAGGTCTTTGCAAGATTTAGGACCCATAACTTCGTGCATCAACATACTTAAAAAGAATAAAGGGGTACGAAAATCGCTTTTGAGACCTCAAAACATGAAGAACCGTTTATAATGAGGACGATTCTTCATGTTTTGAGGTCTCAAAAGCGATTTTCGTACTGCTATGTACCCAGAAAGTCCAGCATCCCCCAACCTTCTATTAACTGTGCAACTAACACACTGGGTTTTGTCTAAAATAATTTTCCTATGCCCTTATTTCGGATGCTGCCAGTCGTCTTTTTTGCTTGCTAGAGGTAGTATAAATAAATATTCTTGGTTTGAAGTCATTTTTGGCCTGCTATTTCGTTTTTCATCGTTTAAACTGCCAGTAGCTGTAAAGCGCATGCCAGTGTATTGTACACCCTTCAGCAATAAGTTCAGTTTTTTTTGCAATATCACTCAAAATTTTTTTCTTTTTGTAAACAGCAATAACTGCACTACGCTTTCTAAACTAAATTGATTTTTTCTTGCCATTACAAAAATTTAATTTTCACAGTTTCAATTAGTAACAAATAAACAAATGTTATTAATTTTTTGAATACAGCTTATTTTATATTTGCAACTTGAAAGGGCCTTAAGGTAAGTATATCCAATGTTTTGGTTTATTACTACCATAAAATTAAAAAAAAAAATTAGGAAACAATTGTAAGTATTGAAATTCGTTCAATAGTTCCCGGCGCGGACAGACTACCTAAAATTGTTATAATCCCAACATTTGGGAACTTTTTAAAATTCTGTTTAACCGGACACGTGCGGGCAGCTTTTGAAAGATTTTTAGATTTATGACTTAAATGATATTCTGTGCAAAATTTTTTCAAATTTAAGTGGCATTTTGTAGTGAAACTTTTTATATTTAAAAAAAAGTTCAAGTTTACCCAAACTTTTGAGCGGTAGAGTACATATTCATCTTTTAGTTTGATGGCTGTAACTTTGTAACCGTTTGATTAACAAGAAAAACTTATAAGATCTTTTGGGTACGGTCCCCTATCCCTGGCCGCTCCAAATAAATTGAAAATTTCCTATTGCAAAGAGGAAAGTTTATATAGTTTACTGATATAATTTAAACTTGAGAAGGTATTATCAAAATTTTGAGTTAATCGATTCTGAAGTTTGCTAATTTAACGAGATTCAGTGGCAAAATCTAACGAGATTCCCGCGCGTCGCTCATTTTGTTGACGGTCCGTGCAGTTGAAATGACCCTATTAGCGCACTTAGGCACCGGCATATGCAGCTCGTCTCTCGTACTTGTAACATCGATTATTTTTTGTTTTTACGCGATTTTTTGGGGGTTTAAAATCCCGGTTTCCTTCATCCCGGTTTCCTTGATGGGTGGCGCCTTCTAAAAATCGCCCGGAGCCCCGGAGGGGCGTAGGGTAGATTTTTTGATGCGCACAGTTCTGGCCGTACCAGATCCACCCAAAAAAGTAATTAGCGCCATCAAAACCGGCCCCGGGGCAAAGCCCCGAAGGGCCTAGGTTTTCCCCATAGTTGTTTATGTTTATTTAGAGACCTTATTCTTAAAATATTTTTCGAAACAATCTTGTGCACTCATAATTCCTACTATGTTATACACACGGGAGTCGACTGACAAATGCGCTCCGCGACGAGCGATCTTACCTTATATTTAATACCTCGGTTATGGGCGTGGCTTAAACTTGCATTTTACATGCAAAATTATGCTATTTTCAAATTGATTTTTCTCGAAATTTTATGTATATCATCTCGAGTGAAATTTTTACAGTATACTCTATACCTTCCTCTTTGCTATAGGAAAATTTTAAATTTTTTTGGGGTGACCAGGGCTAGGTCACCGTCCCCGATCTTTTCTATAAACAACTTTAGTCCAGGCAAGGAAGGTTTTTAGTTTGCAAAAAATCCGGGCAAGCTGAATTTTGACAGAGATGTACATTGGAGTGTTCTAATGAACCCCCCAAAAGTCCCATAAAATCCCACGCCGGCGTCCCCCACAATCGGGGATTTTAGCTCCCCCAACGCGATTTTTTGCCGATAACTCGCTTATTTATGATTGTGCATATGAAAAATTATGATTAGACCATAATTGAAGAGCATAAAATTCGCTATAAAATAGTTTTTTTCATATTTTTCCATGGCACACTAATACTTAAATTATTGACCGAAACACGACCCACCCTTAAAATGGTACAATATTGATTCGTTACAGGGAGGGAAATGTTTTCGGGCACAGGAAATGCATTTAATAATAAATTAATTGAAATTATGGCCAAGGTTGGAAAATGAAGAGAAAAATAAATTTTTTCAAAATTTGCCCAAGTTATAGTATCCTCCAAGTAACGAAACCGAAATTTTGTTTTGAGCTTACGGAAGGTCCGGGCAAGCTGAAATTTGGCAAAGATGTATATTGAAGTGTTCTAATAAACCCCCAAAATATGTCTCATAAAAATCCCAAGCCGGTGTTCCCTAAAATGAAGATTTTAGCCCCCTAAGTGCGGTGTTTCGCCTATATTAGCTCACGTATTTTTACTTTTACGAAACCATTAAGCAAAGTTGAAGAACATAAAATTCTCTATAACTTGTGGCACTGCAGTAGGTAGTACTACAGTACATACTGTAATAGGCAAATTAAACTTTGTTTAATGGTAATTTTTCGTAAAAGTAAAAATACGTGAGCTATAGGCGAAAACCGCACCTAGGGGGCTAAAATCCTCATTGGGGGAACGCCGGCTTGGGGTTTCTATGAGACATTTTAGGGGTTTATTAGAATACTTCAATATACATACATCTTTGCCAGGTTTCAGCTTGCCTGGACCTTCTGTAAGCTCAAACCAAAATTTTTGCTTCGTTACTTGGAATATACTATAACTTGGGCTAATTTTGAAAAAATCTATTTTTCTCTTCATTTTCCAATCTTGGCCACAATTTCAATTAATTTATTATTAAAAGCATTCCCGTGCCCGAAACCATTTCTCTCCCTGCAACGAATCAATATTGTGCCATTTTAAGGGTGGGTCGTGTTTCGGTCAATAATTTAAGTATTAGTGTGCCATGGAAAAATATGAAAAACAACTACTTTATAGAGAATTTTATGCTCTTCAATTATGGTCTGATCATAATTTTTCATACAAGCATAAATAAGCGAGTGATCGGCAAAAATTCGCGTTGGGGGAGCTAAAACCCCCGATTGTGGGGGACGCCGGCGTGGGATTTTATGGAACTTTTGGGGGGTTCATTAGAACACTCCAATGTACATCTTTGCCAAAATTCAGCTTGCCCGGATTTTTTGCAAGCTTGAGCCAATTTTTCGGCTTCGTTGCCTGGACTATTAGGTCTACTTTACTTTCAATAACTTTACATTTTGCTCTAAAGTGCACCAAAACCGAGATATTCACGAATATTTTTAAAAATGTGATTCTTCGCGTGATTTTTCCTCTAGGGCGACGAAATCCGGGATCACTATTAGAGGGTGCAAAATTAGTACCTATGTCATTTTATAGGTCCTAATAAAGAGAGTGAAATTTATTGCAGCTTACCCCCATTTCGATTAAGAAATAAAACACTTGTTGGCCGGCCTATTTACATTACATACAGATAGATTTCTGTTGATGTCATTCAACACATTATCCTCCGGAGATCCGATTGGGAGAAGTGATGATTTCCCTGAGGATATCAATGTGTATCTTTAATGTAGTAGTTTTCCGTTGCCTTCTGCATTCTATGCTGTCTTTGGAGATAGTTTGTTATCTTCGGGACAATAGAGTGCCTTTGCCTCTTGAGATAGATGGGAAGCTTTCCCCTATCCGCCATCTATACTAGGGACGCTCTGTATAGAGATGCAACCATAAATGTTTTAATAATATAATATTGGTTCAGGAATCCCCGAAAAATAAACAATATTAAGGCCTACTTTTTCTGTAGAACTTCACACTTCAAAGTGGCAATACATTGTACTAACAAGTTCCCATATACGATACATATTATATTTTATATCTTCTCTTTAGTGTTGTTTTATATCCTGTTTATTATGTTTTTCATTTTCTTAACGATAAAAAGTATTAATAAAATTGTCGAAGGTGAATTAAGTAGACTCACAATTAATAAATTTTCCGATGTAATTGATCCATCAATTTTGAAGTTGTCGTACTATATCAAAGAAGTACTATTGTAAATATGTAAAAGAGCTTAAATTTGATTATATTAATTAATGATCACTTATCATGTATATTTATAGTTGCTTTTTAGGTATCGGTCACATTGGCAAATAGCTATAAGTGAAAATATTTTATTAATTTTACAGCATCTGCACTAAAACTGGTTATTCAGGAATAAATGATATATTGCGGTATCGAGATACCACGTCAATGGAAGTACGTCATTTAAATTTCAGCAAAATTTTGTTATGAATAAAAGCATGTAACTTATCAAAGTAATCAGAAAAATTTCATCCGATACCAAGGAAGTTAACTTAAAGTCAAATGATTCGTTGAAAACGGGACATAAAACAGGTGTGAATAAAATAAATTTGAAATGCATCATTTTAATATTTGTTTTGTTAAAAATGTTAATTAATAGTAAATGAAAGATTGTTAGTAATAAGAAAGGTATTTTAAAAGTTAGAAATGTGTTAATTAATTGATAAAATGTAAAAATCCATGTTAGCGTTAAATTTAAAAATAAGTTTGTTAAATCGTTACGTGAGTTCGGCATGTCACAACTTAATGAACTGCGTATGGAAATTTCATATCCAGCATCTTTATTTGTCCAACCACGAAACACTTGAGAAGAACACAATCAAATCTAAAAATAAGAAAATTTTTACTTATAAAATTTCAACGAACCACAATGGGCTTAGTCCATACCTGTACTATGAAACTGCAAATAATATTGATTTTTGATCGACCAATAAAATACGTTTATGCAAAGATCAGGATTGCGTTGAACTTCGTAAAGAAAATTAATGAAACAATTGATAAAAGGTTGGTGTTGATATTCGCACGTGCAAAGTGGAGAATTTAGAATCGTCCTAATAAAATTGATATTACAGTGAAAATAAATAGTGAAATTACGAAATATAAGTGCATAATTAAACAAAATAGTTACTTACCTACGAAAAACCACAATTAAGGTGAAAATCGTAACGGATTGCAAATATTATAAAAGAAAATTAACTCCAACACAAAACGAGGTCAACAAACTGTAGCTGGAAGTTTCTGATGGTAAATGAACCCTTGGAGTGTCTTTGACGCGCAATTGTACCATCTCCAATTCAAATAACAGAAATATTCCTGGATTTAATAAGGTACCGTGTACATTGCAATAAAATCTTTATAAACTTAAGTGAAATCTCCGGACTTCGTACGACACGTGTTTTGCATCATTTTGCGTTCAGAAATTTTTATATAATAGATTTAATAATAGAACTTTTTGATTTAACCAAATATTTATTTTCATTTGTGTGCTTAATAAAACATTAATTACTTTGTAACGAAGGATATTTATTTAGACCTGTTCCGCACCATAAATTTCATTTACAGCATTGGTAACGGAGCGAATCCACCCTGCACAAGGTAAGGTACATGCACTACGAAAGAGCTAAGCTGAGGCACCTTATTTCATTAAATTGTGTTTACAAAATTTCACATACTTTTCCATTGACGGGGTACAATTACGTACACCCATATAAAACCTTAACGATAAGAACCTTTAACCCTATTAGCGAGGGTATTCATAACAATTTTGTATCATAGAGTGTGGGTCTCTTAAAGGCCTTACGTAAGCGCACAGCACTTTTTGGCGTCACAACGTGGAGGCACGAGTAAACTCGAGTCACCTCGAATAACCTCGTACCACGAGTAAAATTAGGTCATTACAACTAAAAATATCAGTTAGGTCAATTACAACGGAAAATTTAATTAAAATTATTTACATTAACGTCAACATTAAAATTAAAAATATTCTTACAACGTCAGCAAAAAAAAAAAAATTAAAAATATTCTTAAAACTAAAATTAAATTACATCAAGATTCACTTAAAAACTATTTCCTAATAAATAAATTAAAATTAAATACATAAATTACGATGGCACAGGAAAAGAAAACAGAAATGCAACAAATGATGGAGTTCATGACAGAAATGAGAAAGCAAGTAGAAGAAAACACAAAATTAATTATTAAAAACACAAAGGAACAAATACAAGAATTCAAGAAGGATTTGATAGAAACATTCGACAGAAACTTCGATAAAATTGAAAACGCATTAAAAAATAGGGGGTCACAGATAGCCGAAAAAGTTGTACAGGAAGGAAATATTAATTTGGTAAAAGAAACAGTAAAGTTGGATTTTAAACGAGTTCCAACACCACCAACCAACAAGTGTCGGTCGTACAAAATTTTAACAAGAAAAGCATACAAACGGTCACATTTAAAATTTAGAAAATTAAAGTCAAGGCACAAATATCACAAAAGGGGAGTACGAACAAACAGAAAAATTTTACAAAAAGGTTTACAAAATAAAAAGGTCATAGTTAAAAGTACAAAATTTCATAAATTAACAGGCACAAGAACACAAAATAAAAGGTTAACATTTAAAATAAAAAGATTTCATAACTTAACAAAATTCCAATTTAAAAATTTATTAAATAAACAAAAACGGGTTCACGATACAAAATTTATGAAAGTAAGTGTCGACGATAATGTTACAAAAGAAAAATTAAATAAATGGACAAATCGTGACAACATCGGCAAGAAGATAAAAATAAATTTATACAAGAAGAATACGAAGAGAAAAATACAATGTAAAATGACAAGAAATTACGAGATGAAGTGGACGAAGAAGTCCAACATGAAAATAAATGTTAAGATAAAAAGAAAATACTATGTTAATAAGAGGAAGATATTATTATTCAAGCGAAAAAAAATTAAAATTAAAAGAGTTCGCTGGAAGAGAAAGTCATTCTTGCGAGATCAATAAGCGGTGAAGAAAACAACAGCGAAACTTAAAATCATTAAAACTAACATCTAAATAAAAAAATTTTTGACCGCTGAGAAAATAGCAAAATAATGAAAACGCCAATAGCGAAACTTAATAAAATAAATAAAATATTTAATAACTTAAAAATTGACCGCTGAAGAAAATAGCAAGAGTAAAATAGGACCAAACATGACAATTGTAAATATGATTTGTCTGAAAATAATTTGACCAAGATGAAATTTTGAAAATGCTACGCTTGAAAATAACAATAAATGTAAGAGAACAAAATAATTATTGAAAATTTTAATTTATTCAATGAGATTCAGTTATAAAATGCGCGAAAGTAAAATTATTTAAATAGATCAGTTTTATAAAATGAAATTATTAGGTGACCAGAAATGAAAGAAATAAAATGACAAATAACAGATCGTAAAAATAGGAGTTTTTAAAATAAATGGTATCCAAGAATATGTTAATATTGAAATATGAATAATTATGAATATTAGGGGAAAATATTATTGAATATGATGAAGATTATGTGGAAATATGAATAAATATTATGAAATATTATGGGAGGGGAAAAACAAATGAATATGATAATAAGAATATGATGATAAATAATTTATTAGGGGATACCAAATATAATTAAAAGAAAAGATAATTTAGGTCACAAAATATGATTAAATGAAAATTGAATTAAAACAATTACTTAAACAAAGGGAATCAGAATTGAATAAATAAAGTACATGGTTAACAACCAAATAATAAAACTAATCAAGTAGTTAAAATTTGAAATAAATCAAAATATGAAACAACGAATAGTATAAACATGCTAGTAAAAAGAGCAATTAAAATTAAAAATAAAAGATCAATCTGGGTCAGATTAGTTAGTTAGGTTAATTAATTAGGATAATTTGAATTTTATAAACAGTTAGTAAATTATTTGAACATTTATTTTAATTTATTTAGTTAAATTTATATTTTTGCATTAGAGTTAATAATTTGATAAAGGTATTTAATAACGCCACATTATAAATTTAGTTTGTTCTGTTTTGAAAAAAAAAAAATGTTACATTAGAAATTTAAGTTTGTTTATGAATAAAAGCACATAAATGTTAATTGTGTAATTTAACACAAAATTAGGTATTTTTCTTTTAAATTACAAATCAACAGGGGGTAAATGCGGTATCGAGATACCACGTCAATGGAAGTACGTCATTTAAATTTCAGCAAAATTTTGTTATGAATAAAAGCATGTAACTTATCAAAGTAATCAGAAAAATTTCATCCGATACCAAGGAAGTTAACTTAAAGTCAAATGATTCGTTGAAAACGGGACATAAAACAGGTGTGAATAAAATAAATTTGAAATGCATCATTTTAATATTTGTTTTGTTAAAAATGTTAATTAATAGTAAATGAAAGATTGTTAGTAATAAGAAAGGTATTTTAAAAGTTAGAAATGTGTTAATTAATTGATAAAATGTAAAAATCCATGTTAGCGTTAAATTTAAAAATAAGTTTGTTAAATCGTTACGTGAGTTCGGCATGTCACAACTTAATGAACTGCGTATGGAAATTTCATATCCAGCATCTTTATTTGTCCAACCACGAAACACTTGAGAAGAACACAATCAAATCTAAAAATAAGAAAATTTTTACTTATAAAATTTCAACGAACCACAATGGGCTTAGTCCATACCTGTACTATGAAACTGCAAATAATATTGATTTTTGATCGACCAATAAAATACGTTTATGCAAAGATCAGGATTGCGTTGAACTTCGTAAAGAAAATTAATGAAACAATTGATAAAAGGTTGGTGTTGATATTCGCACGTGCAAAGTGGAGAATTTAGAATCGTCCTAATAAAATTGATATTACAGTGAAAA
The DNA here is from genome assembly GCA_932274525.1 of Podabrus alpinus. Taxonomy (NCBI): domain Eukaryota; kingdom Metazoa; phylum Arthropoda; class Insecta; order Coleoptera; family Cantharidae; genus Podabrus; species Podabrus alpinus. The sequence goes on along the minus strand of OW026455.1, from coordinate 46,068,414 downwards.
TAAATAGTGAAATTACGAAATATAAGTGCATAATTAAACAAAATAGTTACTTACCTACGAAAAACCACAATTAAGGTGAAAATCGTAACGGATTGCAAATATTATAAAAGAAAATTAACTCCAACACAAAACGAGGTCAACAAACTGTAGCTGGAAGTTTCTGATGGTAAATGAACCCTTGGAGTGTCTTTGACGCGCAATTGTACCATCTCCAATTCAAATAACAGAAATATTCCTGGATTTAATAAGGTACCGTGTACATTGCAATAAAATCTTTATAAACTTAAGTGAAATCTCCGGACTTCGTACGACACGTGTTTTGCATCATTTTGCGTTCAGAAATTTTTATATAATAGATTTAATAATAGAACTTTTTGATTTAACCAAATATTTATTTTCATTTGTGTGCTTAATAAAACATTAATTACTTTGTAACGAAGGATATTTATTTAGACCTGTTCCGCACCATAAATTTCATTTACAGCATTGGTAACGGAGCGAATCCACCCTGCACAAGGTAAGGTACATGCACTACGAAAGAGCTAAGCTGAGGCACCTTATTTCATTAAATTGTGTTTACAAAATTTCACATACTTTTCCATTGACGGGGTACAATTACGTACACCCATATAAAACCTTAACGATAAGAACCTTTAACCCTATTAGCGAGGGTATTCATAACAATTTTGTATCATAGAGTGTGGGTCTCTTAAAGGCCTTACGTAAGCACACAGCAATATGTATGTATGTAATGTTTTTTCCGTATGTTACATATTTTTATTTTTTAGAGACGTTAACAACCGGGAAAATTATCGGTGGTTCAAACTAGTAACGTACTCATTATGTTTTCACAACGTTAATCCAGTTTTTCGTCCCAATATCCTAAAAGTTCTCTGCCTATATGAAATTTTCAAGTTCTCACGTATATTTATTTTGTTATCCAATTTTCGTTATCTCTATTTGGTTTTTAATATTTAAATATTCGCTATTTCCTATAGTCACAATTGTTCGCTTGTATTTAATTTGCTTACTACAGAAAATTGCGAATAAATAACTTTATTTGTTTTACAAACAATTTACATCATTTATAATATTGTAATTTTGCCTGTATTTACCTACTTATGCACACTTTTTATTATTTTATGTTTACCTACTTACCCTACTGCAACAGTCTACAATCATTCATGTATGTATTCACATCTGATTTATGCTTTCAAAAACCTAGACGTAGCCTGACGTAATCAATTCTAACATTTCTGCTTTAACATCCTTGAATTGTAAATCGAGATATTTAAATTTTTGTAACGTATAAACATATCAATTTTGTCAAACTTTTCGAATACAGATTTGCTGTAAGTTTGTCACGATTAATCATATTGAGATCATTTAAAAATAATTTTGGATAAATTATAGACTCCACTTCGCACATTCTTCCTCTTTCTACCTGACCATTTTAAAATAAATACCAAGAATTTTGCAAGGTCTCCAGTTATTACCTTAGTGATATTTTTAGATGTAAATAACATTTTTTGATTTTGTTTGTTTCTTTAAGCTATTTTTATATCATCATTAGGCATAATAAAATATACGATTCTTTTAAGTCAAAAATTCAGGTTTTTGAAGTTGAAAACCATGAATTTCCCTTATTCAAGGATTAATTTACTTACTAATGCTGTTTGGTTCTTGTTTATCAGGTAAATTTTGAAAATTAACTGGATAAAATAACTAATCTATATTGCTATGTTTTTACCCCAAATATTCATTTTTCATGCCCCAAACTGCTTAAAAAGATATGCTCTGGTTTAGCTTATAGTAAGAACAATGAGACTTTTTCAGAACTACGCAAACCTTGCACATAAACGCCAAAAACAGAAAGAGGTAAAATCCTTATAAAATAATACTTAAACCTTCTACATGTAAAATGTGAATATAGACATCGCGTGTGATTATACATGAACAAAACTTTAATATACGAGGGCGGAGTGAGAAGTCTGGTAAAATTGCAACAGAGGGCGCCACAATCGCAAATCCCAGATGTCATTTGTCAATACCATCTGTCACTAGACCAAATTAAAAATTTCAGACAGATCTGTCATTTAGTTCAGTTTTGACAGCCATTGAAACCAGACAACCCATCCTATTTTTGCAAACATGGCAAAAAGTGGATTTCGTGTGTTAATTAAACATTATTTTTTGCGTGGAAAAACCATTACCCAAACCAAATCAAAGCTTGATAAACATTATGGGGACTCTTCTCCATCGATTAAAATGATTCACAAGTGGTTTACTGATTTTCGTTGTGGTCGTACAAGCACAACTGACGCCGAACGTTCAGGACGCCCAAATGAAGTCACCACACCAGAAATGATTGACAAAATCCATGATACGGTATTGCAAGACCGCAGAGTGAAAGTGCGCGAGATAGCTGAGATAGTAGGCATCTCAGATGAACGTGTGCGCAATATATTACACGAACATTTGAATATGAAAAAGCTATCCGCGCGTTGGGTGCCGTGTTTGCTTACAATCGACCAAAAACGCACACGTGTGACAACTTCAGAGGCAGGTTTGGCGATGTTCAAGCGCAATAAAAAGGAATTTTTGCGTCGTTTCATAACTGTGGATGAAACATGGATCCATCACTATACACCGGAGACCAATGAACAGTCTAAACAGTGGATTTCTACTGGCGAATCTGCGCCGAAGAAGGCTAAGGCGGTTTTATCGGCCAACAAGGTCATGGCCACAGTGTTTTGGGATGCAAGCGGCATAATCCACATCGATTACCTTCAAAAGGGAAAAACAGTCAACGGCGAATATTACTGCAACTTATTGGACCGTTTCAACGACGTTTTAAAGAAAAACGACCGCATATGGCGAAGAAAAAAGTTCTCTTCCATCAAGACAATGCACGGGTGCACACGTGTGTAGTTGCCATGGCCAAAATCCATTAATTACGCTTCGAATTGCTTCCACATCCGCCATATTCTCCAGACATAGCCCCCTGCGACTATTTCCTGCTTCCGAACTTGAAGAAATGGCTCGGCGGAAAGAGATTCGGCTCTAATGAGGAGATCATCGATGCAACAAACGCCTATTTTGAAGGGTTGGAGAAATCGTATTATTCGGAAGGGATCGAAAAATTGGAAAAACGTTGGACTAAGTGCATCGAGCTAAAAGGCGACTTACGTTGAAAAATAAATTTTTTTTTGGCCGAAAAAATTATTCCTTGTTTCATTTTTACCAGACTTCTCACTCCGCCCGTAAGACGAATAATTAATTTTTTTAAATTAATTTCGTCAACTATTTCAGACAAACAATAAATCCATTTTTCCCATCAATTTCTTGCAACAAAATGTTTTATTTGAAAATAATTATCATCATACAAAATGTATGGAGGAAGTTATCAAATGGTTGGAAATACAGTCCTAATTTAATTTTCACCATTCTAATTACATTTGTCTTCTCTTCGATGGTACCAATCAGCTAACTTTTTCAAATTCTTTCTGTGCGCAGACAACATTCAAAAGGTTTTCCATTTTTTACCATCAGAGATTTTTGTAATAAGGAAATAAGGCCTTATAAGATAATATCGGATATAGTTGGATCCAATTCGATTTACAATTATTCTTAAGAGGAACACTTGTCATGCACATAACCGATTTGATCCAGTTTTACTACACGTATAGGGGAAAAATATTAATTGTACGCACCCTGGTGGCTTTAATATCAACTAAATATTTGACGTCATTAAGAGTAAAAGAGTAAAAATAAAACTTGCATTGTTTTCATATGGGTTTTATACCGTAGTGATTATTGTTTATTCTGGTGAAATAATATTAATATGTAAGTTAACAAATTTTTTAATGTGTTGTCATATTGTACGTCACCATATTCAAAAGTTAACCTTACTATTTATACTTTTATTGACGTCACGCTTGTTTTGATGCAGCGCCGCGCTCGGTAGAATTTTATCCCTATAGGCCATAACCATAACTTCACTAGATGTTAATGGCAGGGAACAATTACAAACAAGTACTTTGCCATAGTATTGTTTTATTGAATACTTGTTGAATTTTTTAATTTGTAGAACGTTAGGGGTAATTGCTGGTTAAAGAAAATGGAGTGTCAAGTACAAAAAAATGAACATTTCCGACATATCCTTTTGTTTGAGTTTAACCGAGGAGTTAAGGCATCGGAGGCCGACAGAACCATTTTTTGTGCCCTTTACGGAGAGAACGCCATCGTGGAAAGTAGTGCACAAACATGGTTTTCTCGTTTCAAGAAGGGGCATTTTGATATGAATGATTTCCCACGTTCAGCGAGACCATCCGGCTTTAATAAAGATCGATTAAATGCTTCAATTCGTGATGATCCACGTAAATCAACTCGGGAATTGGGCAATATGATAAATTGTGACCAATCAACTATCGTACGGCATTCGCATTCCATGGGCAATGTTCAAAAGTTGAGTGTTTGGATACCATACGTTTTTAGCGAAAACAACAAAAATGAGCGTGTTACCATTTGTGCTTCTTTGCTTGCTCGTCAACAACATCGGCCGTTTTTGTCTCAAATTGTTACTGGTGACTAAAAATGGTGCCTTTATATCAACATCAAGAACAGAAAGGAATGGCTGAGCCCTAACAAACAAGAAAATCCTCGTGCAATAGCTGGTGCCCATCCACGAAAGGTAATGTTGTGCATCTGGTCGGATAAAGAAGGCATCATCTACCATGAATTACTTCCGAGGAAGGTAACCATCACTTCTGAGGTTTATTGTCAAGAACTGAGTCGTCTGGAGGCTGCAATTCAAGAAAATGACTGGAAAGACGGCATCAAGTGGTTTTGGAGCATGATAATTCCCGTCCGCATACTGTTAACATTACAAATTTTCCTGATCTTGCTCCATAAGATTTTTATCTTTTCCGCTCTCTATTCAATAATCTCCGCGGAATTTCATTTAATAACGATATTGCTCTTCAAAATTGGCTCGACGACTTCTTCACTTCCAAACCACCTGATTTCTTCAGGCGTTGAATCGAGAAACTGCCAGAACGTTGGGAGTCAATCATAAACAATGCAGGCGTGACCGTCCACTGGACCGACTTTCAACCGACCGACTCAGCTTGAACCGACCGACTTTCAACCGACCGACTTTCAACCGACCGACTTTCAACGGACCGACTTTCAACCGACCGACTTTCAACCGACCGACTTTTAACGGACCGACTATTTTTTCAACCGACTTTCAACGGACCGACTTTCAACCGACCGACTTTTAACGGACCGACTATTTTTTCGACCGACTATCGATACTACCCGAAGCATTCGCTACAAGAATGATTTCCAATTCGACTATTTGTCACATCATATAGTTTCATTTTACAGCCATGACAACTGTGAGGTGTCTAGGAATCCTTCGGGAAACCTGGCCTCAATCGTTTATCTTTCTCATTAAGCAATATCGTGAACTTTTGGTTAAAAAGTCGTTGGGGGGGGGGAGTTCTAACCTTGGCAGATCCATAACTCGGCTGGTTTGGTTTTCGTGGAGATGCCATAGCGACAGGTGTCTGGGAAGTCTAGGTGACCTCAACCGTGGGCAGCCCTGACGAGAGGTGACAAGGAATCCATACGGAGACCTGATCTCAATCGTTTATTATTGCTTAACAAGAAAGATAAACGATTGAAGCCAGGTTTCCCGAAGGATTCCTAGACATCTCACAGTTGTCATGGCTGTAAAATGAAACTATATGATGTGACAAATAGTCGAATTGGAAATCATTCTTGTAGTGAATGCTTCGGGTAGTATCGACAGTCGGTCGAAAAAATAGTCGGTTCGTTAAAAGTCGGTCGGTTGAAAGTCGGTCGGTTGAAAGTCGGTCCGTTGAAAGTCGGTCGGTTGAAAGTCGGTCGGTTCAAGCTGAGTCGGTCGGTTGAAAGTCGGTCCAGTGGACGGGAACCCAATGCAGGAGAATATAATTATTATTGATTAGTTTATGTATTTTTTATATTTAAAAAATTAAATTTTAAAATAAAAAAAAACGCTACGAATATTTGAGTTTAGATTTTATTTATTTTCAATAAATTACAAAAATTCTTGGTGCAAATATAAAATTCCATGTAACTATGAATTTTTCTTATCCAACACATTCATTTTTCTGAAATATACCAAAATCCCAGATATCAATTTTAATTTCTTCATCTAACTTTTACATGTCCATTCTTTCCAAAAACTTTTATCTGATTCTTTAATTTATTACTAGAAATAACCAAAAGTCTACATTTCAACTAAAATTGTCTCGTCCGAAAACTTTTACATGTTTTTTCGATCCCCTATCTAATCTCCTTTTTTCGTTATCGTTGCACTGCGCTGGTCAACATTTTTAAACTGTTCTTTTCCGGTAAGCAATTTTCAATTAATTTCTTTTTATTTTTAAATTTCAATTTAACGAAAACGTCAATTATTTCAGTTTACGTATTATTTTTCAATGGTCAAAATTTACAAATAACTACTCGTTTTTTTAATCATGCAAAAGGTTTAAGTGAGCTTAACCAAGTTCAACCCATCCTTAGTGATTAAAAATATTACCAATAATTAAGACCATTTAAAGTGCATAATAGGTACTTAAAAAATAACATTACTCATGGACTTTGCCACCCCTGCCGCCCATCTTTATAGATAGAGTTTACCATCCTTAACTCTCCACCACTGACAAACTAATCTTTTAATCTGCTAATTACAGGTAGCAGTTGTAGTAATTAACAATAGCACAGTGAAGGTGGGTTCATGGAAAATATTTAACGTAATTTAATTTAATTTATTTTAATTTAAAAAAGTTCAATGTACATAATCTCCTATAGGCGTTCATGCTACATTTACTGTAACTTTAATTAAAGAAATATCGGTCAACTCTTCTTTCCATCTGTGATGATATCTTCATCTTTGTTAAACCAAGTTCTAACGGTAGAGTTTTAAGAATTCTTTACGCTAGGAAAATTAACCATGAACGCACATTGAGATATTATATAAAACGCGTTTAATCGAAGCGCATAAAAATAGTATAGGCTTTAATGGCTCAATAATAAGCGACATTAATAATTTATGTTTAGACCCCCTCCCCCCAATTTAGATAATTCCCCCTCTTCGGCCTTAAACCCATGATAGAAAGAAGAAAAAATTGACAAAGAAGGCGTGAACGAACACGAATATGATTTTGGCCGCGAGTTGATACAACATCGTACGACTTTTCTTCATAAAGCCATCGCGGCTCATACCAGAGTCCGGCCTAATCGTTCAAAGCCCTTCAGCCAATACCTACATATACCGACGCTAGTACATGTAGAACACTTACCATCATGCCCGGCCGCCCGGGTAAATACCCGTTATTTAAATATTGATAATCGAGCTCTTTAGAGTGAGAGCAATATCTATAGGATATCGCACGAGTGAAAGCGATATCCAGTTTAACCTGTACAAGGCGAAATCTGAAGTATTTTCTTTGCATGAGTTGATATATGTAAGGTAATTCCCCGAAGAAACAATTGACCATATCACATCAACGACCATAATATGACCCTGAGTGGAATTACCGGATAACTATCAGCTACGAGCTCGATTGCCGGACGCGAACTCGCCGGCGTACGCACGAGCGTACCCAAGCCGAAATATGACGTATGTGCACCCCGCCCGAGTCAGGTCGTCCCAGCAAACGCTTACAAATGCTAATGCCTAATTCCGCCGGGTCGGACGAGCACAGCAATGAATTGTGGACTGAAGTGCTCTTAAAATCAAACGTGCAGGGCATTGAGAACCCTTAAACCTACGCTGCATACTTTATACTTTCAACTATAAAATAATAAACTTCGGTAGCTCCGAGCAATACGCAAGATATAATTTTACTGTAAAAGCATTTTACATGCCGTAATTCGCAAAGCGCTAGAGCTAACAACTAAAATAACCACATTTTTCTAGAGTAACAAAGTTTGGTGAGATTTTTTTTTCTAGCGCAGTCCGTTCGCGAGTTAAATGGTGGGGGTTCTAACTTAATATATTAAGCTGGAACCTCCAGCTGGAACAAATTTGCACTTCCGGCAACAAATTAGCAACAAAGTAGTAACAAACTCTCCATACATTTTTTCTGTTTTGTTCAAGTGGGGGTTCCAGCTAAACATGGGTATTTTTATTTCTTTCCATAAGTAAAGAACTCAAAATCTAATATTTTTTGTGGCCAAAATCACTTTCTAATATTGTCGTACAGTAATTGATCAATTAATTTGCCAAAGCATTAAAATAATTTTATGGCGATTTAAGAAACAGGATTCGTTAAATTATTAATTAAAGTTCCACTATAAATTGGGTGCTTATCGGTAAATCGAAATCAGATTTCAATTTTCTCACCCAAGAATTAGATTTTTCTTAAAGAAAGAAATACATTGGTATTATTCCGTATGTTTAGTTTAATGTATTTTAATAATCTTGCAATAAACTTAGTTGTAAATTAATAAAATACTCGTAGTATATTACAGTATGTAAGTAAAAATAAACGACGTAATTACTATTACTACTTACATGTTAAGAATTTTCACATATTATGAGTAATTTGAACAATCAAACAGAACTAGTAATTGAAATTCCACATTCATTAATTTTAATTTATTCGATCTATTTTCAAGTGTTTTACTATTGATGGTAATCTGATGAGAACATTTTTTATCGTGACGTCAGAAATAACTTTTAGAGGCAATACTTTTTTTGACTTAAGAGCGCGCTGCGGAAAGAGAGAGAGGGAAGCAGTAGATATGATGTTGAAAGAAGCCTCTAATAATCTTTTGTAGAGATTTAAAAAATTTAAAAAAATTATTTGCGCTATATCTAAGGGAACCCTTGAACCCTTTGTGCATTAAGTTGATTTTATATAGTTTAAAACTCCACTAAGGGCACTTTTTTGTACAAGTTTTCTATAATTGATGATGAAATCGCTTCAAAATCAGGTTTTGTCCTTATAATGATCTGCAGAAGGCAATAACGAAGTTTCATTAAGATCGGTTGTCATAAAAATTCAAAATTGTCCTTTTTCATAAATTAAATTAACCTATTTACTTTTAATTTAAAGCGCTCAAAATTGGTTATTGCCTTCAATAGTCTTTTCTTATTAATATAAAAAAAGAATGACATTGATACGACGTTAAGTTTTTTAAATTTGTACAAAAGATTAGAGGCTTCTTTCAACATCATTCCCTCTCGCTCTTTCCGCAGCGCGCTCTTAACACTTATACAAAACCTCGTAAATATATTTATTTTTTTTAATAAATCATTTACATTGTAATATTGTAAAGCTTGTTTAGCCACTGAAGGTTTTTATCGCGATAAATGAAAGAAAACTAATTTTTGGTTGATATTTAAGTCATGTTACTACTTGCCTTGCTACCACCTAATGGCCCATGCATTTTTATAGTGTTAAAAAAACATTTTCTTCTGATAAATATTATGAATCACATTTCCCTTCTTAATCTTAATAATAAACAGCAGTTATGTGTAATTTGCAGCAAATTGTATATGAAAAATGCCAAAATTTTGAAAATGATAAGAACATAACCATGGGTGAAAATGGGAGGTTGTAGACTTCGCCCGATGGTTGAAGGGTCTCATAATCTAGCATGCAGATTGCGCCGGGTTCGGTTAGGGTAAGTATGTAGATTGCGCCGATGGTCAATTAATAGGTAGGTAATCTTTTTGGGTAACGACGGAGTGAAAACCCCATTAGAGGATTAAGGTACTTAATTTATTACAGGCGTACTATACATTATGTGCGATTTTTAATTAGGTTAGTAATTTGAGAAGATTTTTTGGGGGTGATACGTAAAAGTTTACTACCGCATACCGCAACTATACTTTTAAAAGCTTTATCCAGGATTTCTAAGATTCCGCTTTTCTAAAATCCCGGTTGGGGTGGATTAATATTCCTCTAGTATGTTTAGCCCAAGTAACCATTGTCAAAACCGCCCGGAGGGCCTAATGGAGCGTATCGGAAGGCCCGTAGGCTAGGTTTTCACAACGGAACAACCTTCAAATCGAATGCACACCTAAAAAAAACGAAAATTACACCAAATTTATGGTGGGCGTGGTTGACACTTTTCCGTTAATAAACGGGTAGTTTACGATTTTTTTCTAATATTTATTACTAAATCTACTAATCACACTCCCAGCTTTCCGAATCTCAAAGAAAATATCAATTTCCGGGTGAAAAATTTTCACTCATTCGGATCGGGTACGGCTAATGCAGTAGGCAAGCCTGCTGCTATATTATGACTTGTATCCCCTGGTATGAATATTGCTGATTTTCGCACTTTTTTCGGATTTTTTTGATTCTTCGTTAATGTTTTACGCTGGCAACGGCGTCAGAGTCACATTCGGACCGAAAAAGCCCTAAAATAACGCCAATTTCTGTTACATTTTATGGGAGGGGGGCCTAATTTTAACAATCGAAATATCGCCAAAAAAAGTGTAAAATTCCAAGTACCGCAAATTTTATTTGCTTAATCAACTATTCAGACCTACAGTGTACAGCATCTCTATAAGAAAATTTTAATTTTCGGTTGGATACGTGCCCTCGCCTATTTAATAATCTGATTTACAATAATAACCCCATTATGCCTTAGTAATACTTTTAAATCCTTCAGGTACACCATCGGCGCAATCTGTATGCTACCCTTAATGACCATCGGCGCAATCTACAGGTTGCCCATGGTCATTAACCCAAAAAAAAGGATTAATTTCTGACCATCGGCGCAGGCTACATATGTCCGTGAAAATAGAAGAGGTACAAACGAGGTAAAAACTAGTGAGATCATTTTGGATTCGAAATTGCAAATGGGGGTCATTATATGCATCTCGGTTATCTACATATATAGCAAATTTTTATAATTAAATTATTGTCAATCGTTTGAGTTTCACTGGGCTTCCATTCGAATCGTTCCAGTTCTACATACAAGAATCGCAAAGTTATTCGCGAAAATGATTTGGTCACGAATTTTTTCAATTCAATAAATGTTTTTAATAAAATTGGTGTCAATTGTTTGAGCTTCTATTTTCATCGTTTGAACCTCACAGGTAAAATAGTTGGAGTGGTCTTATAAGGTTACGGAATTGTAAATTTTTTTAGCATCGCTCCGAGCAAGTAGCGCTAAAAATTTTATTGTCATAGTAATATACAAGAACTTTATAAATTATTTTAAGTGGTTTAGCCGGACCACTTTTGCATGCAATTCTAAATTATTGATAATAAAGTTGTAAAGGGTTTCCCATTAAGAATGTCATGATTTTAAATATTAAAAAAAAACGGTAAAAATAACTGTAGATCAAAAATTTTTTTTTTATTCGAAGTTTGATCAATAACATTTATGTTCTAAATAACACATCATTCAAATGTCCACCGCGACTACGATTGCAGGAGCGAATCCGATGAACCCAATTTTCGGTCACGCTATGCAGAATATCCACATTAATCTCACGAATGGCGTCCTCTATGTTCCTCTTCAAGTCCTCAATTGTTTGTGGTTTGTTCGCATAGACCAATGACTTCACATAACCCCATAAAAAATAATCCAACGGTGTTAAATCGCAGCTTCTTGGAGGCCAAGCATCTGGTCGAAGTTGTTCAATTCTTCTTCGATCTCTCGCATCAAGAGAAATCAATGTTTCAGGAAACTTTTCTTTCAATAAGTCAATGGTTTCACCAGTAGTGTGGCACCGTCCTGTTGGAAAAACATGCCATCCAAATCCATTTCTTCTAACTGGGGTCACAAAAACTCCCTTATCATCGTTCGATATCTTTCACCGTTGACTGTAACACCATTTTGAAAAAAATAAGGTCCGATGATGCCACCATGCCATAAACCACTCCAGACAGTGACTTTGTGTGGATGCAAAGGCTTCTCAAGAATCTCATGTGGATTGTTTTCACTCCAAAAACGACAATTTTGCTTATTCACAAAGCCGTTTAACCAAAAATGAGCTTCATCAGAAAAGATGATTTTAAAAAAAAAATCATCATCAGTTTCCAGTTTCTGTAAAGCCCAATCGACGTTTATGATGGTCAAGTGGCTTCAGTTCTTGAGTCAGCACAATCTTGTAAGGGTGTAAGCCTAAATCTTTTCTCAAAATTCGCCAAGTTGTCATTCTGGAGAGTCCAACTTCTTGTGAACGACGATTTACAGACACATTTGCATTCTCTGCTACACTGGCTCTTACAGCAGCAATATTCTCCGGATTTCTTGCATTTCGTTGTCTAGTTGGTGGTTTTCTATCGTGTACAGTGAAATCACGTTCAAATTTTTCCACGATTCGACGAATTGCACGCACATCAGGACGATTATTTGGTCCATAACTTTCACGTAACGAACGATAAGTTTGCACAAAAGAACGATTATTTCCATAGAATTTTTGGATAATTTCCAAACGTTGTGGAAGCGTGTATTTTGCCATGTTAAATTGTTAGAGTATACTAAAAACAAATGTCATCGAATGACAGTTCTATTATTTTTAAAATGGCCGCTATGACATTTCGAAAACATGTCATCCCTATTGGGAAACCCTTACGCCTTTGGTTTTCCCTTATGTTGTAGGTTTTCCTTAAGGGAAAACCTACAACTACTAAAAACGATTAACCATTTTTTGTATTTGTACAATATCAACGGATAAACCATTTTATTTAGTGATAAACCCGCAGTAACGAATTATGAATCCACAGTTTTACCTATAAACCATAATAATATGTGCATGTTGATAATAGAACCTACAGCTTTACATGGAATCCGAACTATGGCACATATAATTTGGGAATAGCTGAGATTCGAACTCAGATTAGCAAGTCTACAGTTCAACTCCTTTACTACCACACCAAACTAAACTACGTGCACCTTTATGGGGTTAAACCAAAATATTCAAATTCAATTTATTCAACAAACTTCTTCTTTTTCTACTTTGGATTATAATTTCTCCGGCGTGTCTTGCCTTATTCAACCGATGAGGAAAACCAGCTTTGGGCCTATCTCTTGGGCGGTCATCCCGGTAGTCAACCTCTCGACAGTTCACCTTTACAAATTCTTCATTAGTTATAGGTACATGGCTATTCCATTCAATTTTCCTGACTGCTCGATTTAACCTCTTCTTGCACTTTGCAGTATTTTCATATTGAAACATTAGTTCATCATTTCCACTATTTTAATTTTCGGGAAGGACTTTAAAAATGTTTTTTGTTTAGAAGTGAAGCTTTTTTTATAAAATTAATACCACTCAATCGAGAATCGTTTGAACTTCATTAAGCTTCAATTTCTAAATCCAAACTGGCGATTAGGGATTACGTGATGTTCTTCTAGGATTGGTTTAATTCCTCTTAAAAGCAGTTTTTCTAAGAGTTTGGACAATATTGGGCGGTATGATTTTAGGTTTTCTACTGGCTTTTCTGGTTGAGGCATCATTGTGATTTCGGCTACCTTCCATCATTGACTTGGGTAGTGTTTAGTTCTTAAGATAGCATTAAACAATTGGGTGATATATCTTATATCGACTTCAGGGAGTTCCTTCAATACTTTCCCCCCTGGCCAGGAGCTTTCCTGGAATCGAGACTTTTAATGATGGATTTTAAGCGTGATAACTACTGGTGAGTGATCCGATGAGAGGTAGAGACAACATTCAGCTTTAGAACAATTTGTAGGGATTCCTCTGGCTACACGAAAATCGATTACATCCGGTATTTTACTCCTATCAGTGACCGAAAAGTGAAAACTGACCGAAAATAATTTTTTCGGTCAGTTCTATATTCGTAAGTGGCATAGTTATTTTTAACATTTATGTTTATCTGCAAACTTTAGCTATCTACTCGAATAAACTGGAGGTCGCTAGTTGAAACGGTTTTCGAGATATTCGCGATCTAGTGAACCCATCGATAAAAAAAAATATATAATTTTTTTTGCTACAAGATAAGGTATCGATGGTTTTTAAGAATACTTTTCGAAGCCCCTTCCCTAACGAAAACATTCTTCGATATACTCGCATGATACAGCACAAGGATAAGGACGATACTCAAAGATTCAGCGAGTACAGGTTTCAGCTGCGGAGATTGCCACTCGCTGCGCTGCGCTTCGCTCGTGCAATCTCCTTGCTAAAACCTGTACTCGCTGAATTTTTGAGTATTGTCCGAATCCGCGTTGCTGTTGCGGTGATTATTCCGTGAAGAAACGCCACGACTTAAAAGCACATCACATACGAAAACCGACATTTCAAACGCCATTTTTAATGTCGAAAATTGTGAAACAAATTGACCATATCGCATCACAATCATTGCAAAAAAAAATCAAACAAAAAATTTCGTAAGTACCTACCGAAAAAAATGTAAGCATAACGCACTAAATTTGTAATATAAAATTCTTTAGAAGTATACATTGCTTTAAGTGACCTCGGGTTGAACTAATGCGTTACACCGGTTTCATAAATCGCATCTGTTGAGTGCGTTGTCATAAACACCTCATAAATTAAAATATTCGACTACATAAATTATGATATTCGAATATTTTTTATTACGTATGAATTATTACTACAAATATTCGATATTCTGGTAGGGTATTTGGAATATTTTCGTAGTATTTCATAAATACTGGATATTTTACAGTATTTGCGGGTAAAACCCACGGTGCACGAATTGTATCTGTATAAGTATCATGTAAAATAAACGCACGCTGATTGGTCGAAACGCCAAAATTTGACCCTGAGTGGAATAATCGCAGATATCTCGCGAACAGTTTTAGTTAGCGACCTGGAATTTGTTCGAGTCGGTAGCTGAGATTTATAGCTATAAATACAGATGTTCTTAGATGGATTACTAAATTCCCTATTAGAAATGCCCGTAAATCTGTTTTTATTCTCCGGACGTATTTTGTATGTATAAAATCAGATTAAAATATATAATTCTCACGTGCTTCAAAATTTACCTGTACCATTTCATTCATTTATTAATAGTCTCTTTAATTTGGAAAAAGGTGAAGCACAAAATACGCGAATGCAGCACACAATTAGTACATAATTATGGTATTATTCCTTTTCTGTTGGTAAAAGGTGGGGGTGCTAGCTTTACCCGGGTGAAATATTTATAGTCTGGAATAAATTTCAAAATTTTTTAATTAAATAAAATTTTAGAATAAAATTGGTATGAATCGATCTAGAATTTTTTGAGTTCTAATGAGGTTAGATGGCAATTGTTTGTACCCCAAAGATAAAAAAGTTAGAGCGTTTGAAAGAGTGTAAAATTCAGTCCTTTTTGATTTGATACCTATTTTATAAAAAATTCGATTGGGTCGTGGGTCATTTTGGAGTTGCCTTTTTGTAGATTTAACCCTTATTTTGCTACCGCTCGTAATACCATGCATGATGGTGATGATCATGAAATAAACAAATAAAGGACGAAATTTGAAAAATAATATGGAAATTGAAAATTATAGTTTAGAAATTGCAATTTTAAATTAATTATTTCCAAATTTATGCCGAAAAAGGTTATTTTGATAAAATGGTGATTATGAAATAAACAAAAAAAAGTAATAAATTTGAAAAACAATATGGAAATTGAAAATCGTAATTTAGAAATTGAAATTTTACACTAATTATTTCCAAATGTATGCCAAAAACGGTCGTTTTGATATGATGGTGATCATGAAATAAACAAATGAAGTACCAACAAATTTTAAAAATAATATGGAAATTCAAAATCATAGTTTAGAAATTGAAATTTTAAATTAATATAATTATTACCAAATTTATGCCAACAAAAGGTCGTTTTGATAATATGATGGTGATCATGAAATAAACAAAGTTGTACTAACAAATTTGAAAAATAATATGGAAATTGAAAATCATAGTTCAGGAATTGAAATTTTAAATTAATTATTTCCAAATTTATGCGAACAAAGGTTACTTTGATAAGATGGTGTTTATGAAATAAACAAATAAAGTAACAAATTTGAAAAATAACATGGAAATTGAAAATCATAGTTAAGGAATTGAAATTTTAAATTAATTATTACCAAATTTATGCCAAGAAAAGGTCGTTTTGATAATATGATGGTGATCATGAAGTCAACAAAGTACTAACAAATTTAAAAAATAATATGGAAATTGAAAATCATAGTTTAGGAATTGAAATTTTAAATTAATTATTTCCAAATTTATACGAACAAAGGTTACTTTGATAAGATGGTGATTATGAAATAAACAAATAAAGTAACAAATTTGAAAAATAACATGGAAATTGAAATCATAGGAACCCCCGCGTTCTTCTTCATTTCCCTTTAACTGACTGGGTAACCGGTAAAAATATCACGTTATCATCGCGACAGTGTTTTCAAATATATTTAAATTGAAAAGAAAATTCTTACCGATAAAAATAATCTCCATATTCAGGGAGGGGGGGGGTATTACGTTACGTTCCCATGGAAACGGTGATTCTGACATACTATGCGTATTTTATATAAGATCTTCAGAAGTTCCCAACGATAAAAATCGATATTGCATGACCGGGGGGTCTGGGGGGTATGGAATACCCCCCAGGTACACTTGCCATTATTCAGAACCATCAAAATTTATTCTTTTTCGTTGAATCTTTTGCAATTTTCGTTTGTAATCCGGGAGGGGGGCGGCTGCAGGTGATATTTTTCATAACTATCCCAGTACCATTCTTCTTAATACCGAGGGACGTAAAAGTGAAAGTTTTCCTTTCGCAATAAATTTAGTGTACCTGGGGGGAGGAGTATTCTATACCCCCCAGACTCCCTGGTTCCAGCAGCCTAAATGATTTCCTGATAAGTATCCATTTGTTTTCATTACTCTAAGCTAACGCCGTAGCAAGGATGATAGCAATTGGGGCGCTAAACCTCGACAAAACCCAATAAATAATAGTTTAAAATTTTAAAAATGATAAGAATCTTTTGGGAGGGGGCGCATATGCTCAAATTTGCCTCAGGCGCCAGAAGAGCTTGCTACGGCGCTGCTAACAACTTGAAAAATAATATGGAAATTGAAAATCATAGTTTAGGAATTGAAATTTTAAGTTAATTATTTCCAAATTTATGCAAAAAAAGGTTACTTTGATAAGATGGTGATCATAAAATAAAGAAATAAAGTACTAACAAATCTGAAAAATAATATGGAAATTGAAAATCATAGTTTAGAAATAGAAATTTTAAATTAATTATTTCCAAATTTATGTCAAAAAAGGTCATTTTGATATTAAAAAACCCGATAAACGCTGTGTGCGATATCGGTTTATGAGCTACTAAATATTATTACACTTTACTGTAAAAGCACGTTTTCTAAATATTTAAGTGGAAGAGAATGCGATACGTGACGTTGTTTCACACCGGATGTGCAAGACGTTGAAACTCATGTTTCAATTACCTATCCATAGGTATAAGCTATTGGGTATAGGTAGATCTTGTAAGATTTCAATTGTAAAACCATACCTTTATGAATGAATTTTGTGAGAGAATGTATAAATTTAAATTAATGAGGAATTTAAGAAATTAATGCTATCTAATCGTAGGACTGCATTGTTGATGGTAAAAAAAATCAGGGAAAGTTAGATAATTAACTTGTAAGGACGTTAAAGCTCAAAGCGTTGCTCTGCGCTGGGACAGGGCGTTAAATCATAAAGCGGAACATTTTGTCGAAAATGTATTTATGACTTATTTAAATGTTTAATAGAAAAATTAACTGTCTTCTTTATTGTTAAGTAGGATAAATCAGTTTATTTAGAAGCAGGTTTGTTAATGGAAAGGAAATCACAAATCAGAATCTCTAATTCCCTTCTCACGACTTTTAAGTATGAATACATTTCAAGTTCTATATAAATTGCTTATAAATGTGTTACCTAATTGTATTTGTTAATTAATTAAGATTTGTTCAATTAATTATAGAAAATTAATTCCCTTTATGACGAATAAAATAATGTGTATTTACTTTATCTGATTTATTATAATGAATGTTTATAACAAGCGTTTCCACCTGAGTAACTTAAGCAAGTTACTAAAATTATCAATGAATGCCGATATGTTTGATGTTTGATCACTTTTTATACGTTTGATGCCCCTTTCAACCAGTTCCTATAACCGACAAACGCGGGAATCTAACTTCATTTAGGTCGTTACCCTGTCCATAAACCTGCTTCACCGGTCCAGAATACATACACAGTGGCGTACAAAGAAATTTTCATTTCTTTTTCAGCCAATGACTGCAATCATTTTTAATATTTATTATTGTTTTACAAACAATACTTCGATATATACATATATATATATATATATATAACATACACCCGACACTAATGTCATCGAACTTTTTATTTGCCAGACTTGAGAAGTTTCAACAAGGAAATGAGATAACATTTGCCAAAATTTATCTAATTAGACTGGAATTCTATTTAACAAATCGAGTTTTATTGTAGTTACTTATGAAAGTGCAAATACATTATCTACTTTAAATTTAGATTGCCATTGTCAAAATTAATATGGTCTTATTAACTTTTAATAGAAAAATGTTAACATTTAATTGCGTGATCCTTGAAACGTCTCATCCGTTTTATAGGTTAAAGCTCAGTTAAATTGTACATTTTCTAGGCCAATCACGACCACAACTTATAATTATGTTATACTTTGTTTTAAACTGAAAACGTGTTTTCACTCGTAACGCACTAATTTTTTTTTTGGTAAAATGACAATATGTCCTACCACCGTCTAAAATAAAGTTTCTGGTAGGAAATCTTCTTTAGTTAAATTTTTAATGATGTGATATAACTAATTGGAATTTTTTGACTAGCTTCAATGCTCCTTATCCGTCAATCTGCATGTTTACGAAAAAAGTTGCAAGGAAAGAATTTATAGAAAATTTAATTACCTACAAATTAGCTGAACTTCAATTAAATGTACGAATGAACACTTCCGAGATATAGTCAAAAAACGAGTCGAAACCGCATTTTAGGTCAAATAAACCAATATGCAAATCTTCAAAATTGGAAATCTTTCGACCGGACGTTAGGGTTAGTTTTGATTTTACAACACAATAATTAAACACTTGAAAGTAAAACAAATAAACCAGTTATTAGGATGATTGACTTCTATAATTATTACTTTAACACGTCAATTTATTATCTGATAAGGGTAAATAATTATAAAACCTTTCTAATACTAGAAAAAGTATATTAACCGAAAGAGAATAATTAATCCTGGTGCGATGGTTATTTTAATTAGTCGAAAAGTATTTTATTGGGCCTCCCCATAGGTAAATAATTTCTAATACCTGAATCGACTAAAATATGCCTCCGACACTGATTCTCAAAGTCGCGATTTACCTGTAGGAATGCCGTATGTTTTGGCGGGAAATTACGGCCAATGTCACCTGCATAGTTGGTTCGTGAGTTAGGGTTTGATGTTAATAAAAAGTAGTTGACATATTGTAATTTTAATGGTTTTTGCGACGCATCTTAATGGTCTGAAACTGAACACATATTTTATCTTTTATTTTGTAATTCAGCAGCTAATTAATGCGGAAGAAACCACAAGATCGTCGATTGCAGTACGTTCTCAAGAGTCAACACTGGCGTTAAACAAATTGGCACAGTAGGATTGAAATGTTGTGACTTCGGGTTACGGTGCGAAACAAGATTCACCAATGAAAGTGAAACCGTAACGTCTTGCTAATCAAACTACTTATTAGACCACATTTCACGCTATCATTTTTATTTTAAACAATCATGCTATTTTGATGGCTAGTTAATTTTTTTGGCCACGATATCTTCAGTTTTTTCCTCTTCAAATTACAGATTTAATAAAGTACTCTCTTCAGAAATTACATATCGCTTACTTCGGCAAAATAATAGGCCTGTTTTTATCAATACGGATAATCACTGAACTACCACGGTATGTTTTAAATTTTTTCTACGATAATTTAAAATTGTTAGTCAAACACAGAATTTCATTTTTTATTATTTCAATTAATAGTACCTAGTAATGTTAATCGTGAAATTACACTTTAATTGACTTCCGACTTCCTCAATGGTCAACCTATATTCAAACCCAAGAAATAATATTGCAATAATTGTTACGAAGCAATCTGGAACTACAAGGTACAATTTTTTTTTGATAATTAACAACTTACACTGGATTTTTTTTAATGTGCAAAAATATGCTAAATTTCTACATCACTTTGCATTTCTACATCATCTCCAAGTGTCATTTCGACAATTCGGGGTGTCAATTGCAACTTGGAAGTGTCAATGACTACTAGAAAAAATAATTTATGGCCTCAGGACGCCTACGTAAAATGAAAGATTGTGAAAGGAAAACACTTATTAACATAATAAGGGTCAATTTTGGAAACCACATAACTAATCTGTGAGAACACAGTAGATATTGTAATCACGGTTATTAATGTTTTTTGACATCATAGAAAACATCTGTCACGGATTTTTCAAATCGATTTTCAAAAAGTCGATTATAATTCATTCATCGATGTATTAAAAAGTCATTTAGTATACATAAAAATCAAGATTCGTCATTGTGCAGAAAAAAAAGAGACACGTACCCAAAATGATGTCGAAAAGCGTGAAAAAGATAAAAATTATAAAATAAAAAAGCTATTTTCTGATTTTAAGAAACGAGTCGTTCCATATCAAGTGGCCCAAAAAAACTGATTGGTTGCTCAGCTGTCTTTAAAATATTTGATTTTTTATGTGGTATTACCACATAAAACAATTGGAGGTAAAACAAGGTAAAACAATTGAAGAAACACTCATAGGGTCCGAGATACCAACGAGACAGGAAAACCCGGAAAAGATGTGGATGTCTATTAAAAAGTGGATGACTGAGACTGCAAAGAGATGCGCACCACCAAAACCTTCAATAAAACTTAAACATTGGATGTCAGATGAAACAATCCATTTATTAGAAGAACGGAGAGATCAAAAAACCAAAAAAGCATCATCACCAGGAACAATACGCACACTGGAATATCTCAACCGAGAAATAAAGCGGTCATGCAGACGTGATAAAAATAAACATATCAATGATATCTGTGCGGAACTAGAACTTCACGCGGATCGACATGAACAGCATGAACTCTACAAGAAGGTTAAATATCTGTCGCGAGAATTTAAGCCCCGAACGCAAATCATAAAAGACCAAAATGGGAACATCTGTACAAACGCCAACGAAATAGTCGAAGTATGGAGAGGGTATTGTGCCGGCCTATTTGGAGATGTACCACGAAGAAATACAAACGGGTCGGATGGAATTGAGCACATGGAACCGCGCATCCTGAAATCAGAGGTAGAGAGAGCGATGATAGGCAAGCTGAAAAATCGGAAGGCTGTTGGAGTACACGGAATTGCGGGAGAACCTCACCAACAGACTGCAATAACTACAGGCTTATATTGCTTTGATTCCCCACGCAAGTAAAGTGATGCTCCATATAGTCAATGAACGATTGAAAAGTTTCCTTTTTGCCGCAAATCTCTGACGAACAGGCGGGATTTGTACCGGGAAGAGGAAAAGAGAGCATATATTAAACATACGCCAAATAATTGAAAAAGCGCGTGAGTTCTGTGTCCCAATGGTCCAGTGCTTCGTGGATTACAAGAAGGCCTTCGACTCTGTGCATTGGACTAAACTGTGGAGGATACTTGAATAGATGGGTACGCCGCGACACATAATACAACTGATAAAAGGTTTATATGAAACAAACTCGACAAGAATACGGATAGAAAAGACGTATTCGCAAAAATTTGGAATAGGTGCCGGCGTAAGACAAGGATGTATTATATCGCCACTACTATATAATATCTACTCTGAATATGTTATGCGAAAGGTCCTCCACGGATGGAATGGCGGAATAACCATAGGCGGTAGAAAAATCTCCAATCTGAGATATGCAGATGACACATTAATAATTGCGTCGAGCCAAGAAGAACTGGAAATCATCATAAGTAAACTAGTCACGGTAAGCAGTCAATATGGCCTACTGATCAACCACAATAAAACAAAAGTCATGATAGTGGATCGCGTCAATAATAATTCCCCCAATATACACACATCCATGGGGTTCGAAGTAGTACACAACTTTAACTACCTGGGCTCTCTGATTTCTAACTCTGAAGGGAGTACGCCAGAAATAAGACGACGACTGGCCATGGCAAGAACAGCAACCACAAAACTCGTCAACATATGGAAGGACACGACAGTTACTAAAAAAACAAAGATGAGGCTTCTGACTGCACTAATATTCCCAGTGGCCACATATGCAGCCGAAACATGGACGATGAGGAAGGACGATAGAAGAAGAGTGGAGGCCTTCGAAATGTGGACATATAGAAGAATGCTGAGAATCCCGTGGACGGCACACCGCACAAATGTGTCTATTCTAAACGAGCTGAAGATCGAATCACGGTTGTCGACTAAAATCAGTCAGTCCTACTTGCGATATTTCGGCCACATTGCTCGAAGATCTGAAGCAATGGAGAAGCTGATGATCCAGGGGAAAATCGAAGGAAAGAGGCCGAGAGGAAGGTCCCCTACAAGATGGGTGGACCAAATAAAACCTTTAACTGGACAAACCCTACATGAAGCAACACATGCAGCGCATGATAGGGAAGCGTGGAACAACTCTTTGAGGACGCTGTCATCATAATACCACTATGTCTTTCCGCAGGGCGATGGATACTGAGAGAGAGAGAGATTACCTTAATGCCTCGTACACACCAGCGAGCAAAACTGCAAGCCTCACGTAGATCCACGTATGTGCGGAAATGTCTCATAAAGACTTGGAGAACGGAATGACGAGCGGATCTTGGAGAAACTACTGAGAATAAACTTCTCTCTTTACAATGAACACTGTTAAGTGTCGTTTACTTATAACATTTTTTTTTGCAAAATGTAGAGATTTTGATCATATATTTGAATATTTTAATTTTTTGTTTGAATAAATGGATTGATAAATCTATACTGTCTTGTCAATGAGAGAGGTACATTTCCCCCCCCCCCCCCCCCCCATTGCGAAATTTTTAATGAAATTAGTGTCAAACATTTGAGCTTCGTTCGGACTCCAATGAGCTTCCATAAAAATCATTTCTACCACACGCATCGCGAGTTATTAAAGTTGTTCGCGAAAACTCTTGGGCGACTGTAGAATTTTGTTATAAAATTGGTGTTTGTGAAATTGAAAATTTTACGAACCTCGCTCCGAGAAAGTAGCGCGAAGAATTTTAGTGTTGCAGATAACAATTAAGATAGATTTCATTTTTTTTTTTATTAACCGAGTAAATTTACAATCTGTCCAAAGACAATAAGTAAATAGTTGGACTCAAAATACATTAACAACTCAAAATACATTAACACATTTAGGTATATCCCACTGGCTTATACCTTTAAATTATCAATTCACATAGTGAATTTACATATGGAGCCGGGCAACTTTTGTATACACATTATCAATAATTACATGCTATATCGTTTCATTAGGTCTTGCGGTTTAAACCTTTTTAGTCTACGCCTGACGGATTGTTCATTGAGCAAGTTCACTGTTAACTTATTTGGATGTGCACTAATCCTGTCTTTATATTTCGCACTATATGTACCAATTTCTTTCTTCACTGGCGGAATATCAAGATCCTTACGTATGACCTCATTTGGGACGAACCAGGGAGCATTCACCATGTTTCTTAGAACTTTTGCTTGGAACCTTTCTAGTATCTCGATGTTGGAGTTTGATGCGGAGCCCCACAGCTGGATTCCATACGTCCATATAGGTTTGAGTATGATTTTGTAAATCAGAACCTTGTTTTCGAGTGAGAGCTTAGATTTGGCGCCAATTAACCAGCACATTTTCTGAGATTGTATGTACAGTTGCTTTCTTTTGGTCCAGACATGGGTTTTCCAAGTCAGCTCAGAGTGACTATTATGGGAGAGTGATCGGAAGACAAATCTAGACAGGACTCGGCTGTTATGTTATTTGCTGGTATTCCTTTTGTCACGCAGAAATCAATTAGATCGGGGGTTTTTCTTCGATCTGCAGGCCAATATGTGGGTTCCCCTGTCGATACTGTTTGTAAATTGCCCTTTTGCAATGCAAGGTATAACTGTCTACCCTTTGGAGTAGGATTATTCGATCTTGAGCCCCACCACGGGTGTTTAGCATTATAATCACCACCGCAAATGAATCTATTGCCAAGTGTTTCAAAAAATTGTGTAAACTGTTGTTCTTTGATCGCGTATTTTGGTGGACAATAAATGGCTGAGACTGTTATTGGTCCAATCCAGTCCTCAAGGCTAACGCTGGTTGCTTGCAGATATTCTTGCTTAAATGGGTCTTGCTCGTTATGTTTAATTGATGTTTTAATTATTATCGCAGTACCTCCGTAAGCAGCACCATCTGGGCGCTGTGTACTATAATATATGGTATATCTTGGAATTTTTAAGTAACTTTTTTCCGTAAAATGTGTTTCGGAAATCAACACTATGTCTATATCATGATTAATCAAAAATGTTTTGAGTTCTGGTCCTCTTTGGACCAGTCCGTTGGCATTCCAGACTGCGATTTTTAAAGGCATTTATTTATGGCATTTTGGAAATGAGGGCTGTTAGAATTTCATTTTTTAACATTGAGAAAGATAACGGCCATCATAGTCGATAAAAATTGTTTGCCATGTCCATAATACTGGTATGAGTTATTAACGAATTTTTTTTAATCGAGAATAAATTTTAAAACCTTTTAATTACATATCATTTTTGACTAAAATTGGTGTCAATTGATCGAGAATCGTTTAAACTTCAAAGGTTTTCCATAAAAATTCAATTCCTTAGAACAATTATTTTGTGAGGGGCTGCAGAAATGTTTTTCTGAGAAGTAATTTTTTACTAAACTAAATACCAATCGATCGCGAATTGTTTGAGCTCCAATGATCTTCAATTTCAATCGTTTGATCCCCAAGGTTAAAAAGTTAGAACGTTTGAAACATTGGGAAAATTGAGTGATATTTCACGAATTTTTTAATGAATTTTTTTAATTCGCGATGCGGGCGGTTCAAACGATTGTAATGGAAGCTTATTGGCGCTTAAACAAAGCTCAAACTTTTAACACTAATTTCATTAAAATATTCGCTGGGGGGGGGGGGCAGTGAAATGTCACGTTCTAACTTTTTTACCTTTAGGGTATACCTAAACAATGGAAATTGAAACTCATTATTAGAGGTCTAACGATTTTCGATCGATTGGTATTTATTCTATTAAAAAAAGCATTTCTACAGACCCTCCGAAAATTGTTCTAAAGATGTGAATTTTTATTAAAAAATTTTGCGGTACAAACGATAGAAATTGAACGTTCTCTATTGATCGACATCAATCTAATAAAAAAAAATCTGCGATTGGGGAGGGTCTGCCGTTTATACAGACCCCCAAAAGTTTTCAGGAATAATTTCTATGGAAGCTCATTTGAGCTCAAACGAAGCTCAAACGTTTGGAACTAATTAAATTATTCACTAAATAATTCTCGATAGAGGGGGGGGGGAGAAATGTACCTAAATAAAAGCACATTCACATACTATGAAAATTAAATAGATACACTTTTTTTATTTTGTGTTTTCTGAGAAAATTGCAATTTCAATTATTATAATTTACATTTTCTACATGTTTCTGGTAATTTCTGGGTCGGTATTGTATGACTAAACCAGGTATAAACCGTCTAGCTAAGAATGAGACCTACCCTTACAATATAATTTACCCCGCTGTAAAATATTAAACATTTATATAAAATATTATTGAGAGAAATTACGATGTTTTTATAATAAATTCTAATAAATAAATGCACTGTTCTTCTTCATTCTTTATTGTTTTTATGTTATTTTCCTTTTCCGACTCTAATTTTTTGATTTGCATTTTGAAATCAATTCATCATCATCATCAGGCTTTCCATTCCTTGCGGAATATCGCCGCATCGTTTGACGCTTACAAATCCCCTTTCTGGGGTGGATTAGTCCCCCTTTCTCTTCCTCAATCTTCAAACTTACAAACTTTCGTGTGTTTTTTCCTTCTCGATCACTTTCCTCCATAGGCATCTATTTTGAGCTCTCTCCTTCCAGTCATGTACGCCCATGTTTCTTAGGTCGCCCATCACTTCGTTCATCCATCTTGTCGTTGGTCTTCCTCTTGGTCTTTCAATGTTCGGGTTCCATTTCATTATGCTTGAGATCACTCTGGTTTCTTGAGCTCTTTGTACATTATGTCCAAACCAGCCTATTCTCATTGACTTGGCGTGTTTTACTATGTCTTCCCCACCTAGTACTTCTTGTATTTCGTTGTTTGTCCTACTTCTGTATTGTTCTCCGATTTTACCCAGGCCGAGTATTCTTCGCAGTATTCTTCGTTCAAACACTCTCAATCTCTCCTCTTCCACTTTTGTCAGCCACATTATTTCTGTCCCATATTCCACAACCGGTCTTATCAGTGTTATGTACATTTTCACCTTTGTGTCTTTACCAATTAACTTCTTCTTTAAGAGTCTTTCTATGGCATAGTACGCTCTATTTCCAGCCATTACTCTCTCTTTAATAACATCTTCTCTGTCGTTCGTACTGTTAATTTGGAGACCTAGGTATTTAAAAATTCTTACTTCTTCGAAATTGTATCCTTCAAGCTGTTTTTCTTCTATGGGCTCGCTTTTGTTTCTGTGACATTTCATGAATTTCGTCTTATCCTCATTTACAATAAGTCCAACCTTCCTTGCCTCATTGTCTAACGTTTTAAACTTTCCTTTAAAGCGTTATGTGATCTTGCAATAATCACCACATCATCGGCGTATGCAATTATCTGTGCCTCCTTATTTATTAATTTTTTATTAATTTACCCCGCTGTAAAATATTAAACATTTATATAAAATATTATTGAGAGAAATTACGATGTTTCTATAATAAATTCTAATAAATAAATGCACTCTTCTTCTTCATTCTTTATTGTTTTTATGTTATTTTCCTTTTCCGGCTCTAATTTTTTGATTTGCATTTTGAAATCAATTATTCAAATTTAATGCAACATTATGTTTCCATAATTGATACTAATTGAAAATTTATAATACTGTGCCCGAGATGGCAGTTTGTTGCCAAAATGCGTAGCAGAAATAAATATTTAAATTACAAGAGTGCATTTACTTATTATAATATATTATTTAAAATATCTGTTACCTAACCTATTTAAATATTTACTTTTTATTAGAAGTTTAAATTCGTCTAATAAAAATGAACTTTATTAATCAACTAATCAAGTATATAATTACAATCATTTTTGAAGTAAAAAAGCTTTTATAAGTAGCGCGCGAATTATTGTGAATGGACGAAATATGTGCTAAAATCGTATGAACTTTAAAATTACCAAATCTAATTTGTAATTTGTTGCATTTTGTTTATACAAACATGATAACTCATATTTTCTAAAAGCGCTTTTTTTATTTTTGCAATTTAACAATCAAATTATATTACAGCAGAAGTGCTATAAGATCTATAAATTCAGTACTCTGGGACAAAATTATAAATGCTGAAAATATGTTCCTCAACTTAGATTCAAACCCAGGCGTATTAGCTGTGAATAAGCGCGCATAAACAACTGCGCTTCCGAGGCGATTAGTTTATGTAGCACGGAACTTATATTTATCGTGATTTAATTCTAGGACTGCTACAATAGTATCAGTGGCGGCTCGTGAGAAATATGTTTGGCTGTTCTGCATTATAAAAAAGGGAAGGTATCGGTAAAATGCTAATCTCAAAAAATAAACTTACTTATTGCCCGTTTTTAAGCATTAATGGCGTGCGCCGGTGCTTGCTTGTGGCAAACTTAACTTATCAATAACTTTTTCGTTGAAATTCAATATTCCCGAGTAAATTTTTTTTCTATTGACAATACCGAAAGACACAAACGGAAAACAAAACAAAGCGTTCTTACGATTACAGCCACAAATCCATTTGTTCCGTAAATAAATATTCGTATTAAATTGTCTTTTATACATTTTACCTCCACTTGTATATACCGGCAATTTCTTATCACTAATTGTTCTTGATAACTAAATTTAAAAATTACATTCATTTTTAAAAACGACCTTCTTCGTAAGAGATTTTAAAAACGACTAAATAAAATGCCTTAGTTAGCTTATCATGTCATAATAATTCTGCATATTTGTTATTTTAAAAATAGAACTTATTAATTTGTAACTTAAACAGCCCTTTGTGTTCGGTTCGAAATAAAACAAACGACGTAAACATTTTTATAACAATAAATTTTATTTATGGGCACAAAAATTTTGTAATTGTTAACTAATTTTCGAAAAAATCCTATTTTTACGGGTTATGAGAGAAGCTGAGTTAATAAATAACCCTTATGTTACCAGATAGAGGTACCGGGTACTTTTTTGCGCTTGAATATCTTTGCTTCTATCTTCTACAGAAACCTGAGATTTTGTGACATCTTATAAAAAGTATTTCTAAACATTTTGAGACCATTTTAGAAATTACTGCATTTTTAGAAATTCATTTTTTTTGCGAATATAGAAATTTATACCTATATCACCCAGATAAGGTACCGGGTACCTGCGATACAAGAATGCGTAATTTTGATCTAAAGGCGAATACTAATATAGAATACATGTAATTTATTTGAAATGTGACAAAGTAGAATATCTTTATAATATTATTTATTAATATTTAGAACATTTTTTATAAAATATTTACAAAATTCTTACTACCGACAATCTAAGCAGCTGGTCGGGATTTTTTTAATGTGCTGATCACATATTGGTTTGTTGCAAAGCGTACAAGATTTCCTAGTTTTTCGCGACATTCCTTCTTCAGCTTTACACACATGTGACACATTACCTTTGTGTAATTGCCTACCAGATCCATCTCGAGGCGATTCTATTGATGGTGCTACACTAGAAGGTATAACAATTTTTTTGCCAAGAAAGCTTTCTAATGAAATTTTCAAATAGTAATTTTTGATTACATTTTTACTTCTTGATATACTATTTGTTTCGCAGAGATTGCGACCAAATATTTTCAAAAACGTTCGCCGACTGTCAGTTCTGGTCACCAAGTTTGGAAAATTCTCCGAATACAATATATAGAAGCCAGAGCGGCGATATCAATTATATTGAAAAAGAAAGTCAATGGCCATCGATTAGTTCTTCTTTTTGAGGTATATTTTTTCACCAACTGATTCAATGTATCAACTCCCGCCTTCATTTCGTTGTAATAATGGATAATTTCTGTTTTTCTGTGCAGTATCTCGCATATGTGGTTGTGAGTGCATAGTAGATAACATAAGGACGTTTTTATTTTTTTTTTTGCATTTTTGGAGTCACATATCCAAAATACTTTGATTCCGTATTTTGCAAGTTTTGACGGAATATATTGGGTAAATCGAGTGCGTAGGAAGTCAGTTCTTGTATATGTTTAAACATCAGAACAACAGAAAACATTGAACTACGTGCAAATTATATGGAGGTACCGGGTACCTCATCTGGGTGATAATGAAGTTTTTTTATCTGGTAACATAAGTGATAATATGAGTAATGTTAGTAAAAACCTAAGTCCAAATTTCTTGATCTACATTTTATTACAGAAAATTGTAGTTTGAGAATTGTTTTACAATGCAGAAATGATTATAAAATTGATTGATTATAAAATATTATAAAATTTTATTAGGATTAGGAATATTAGTAAATTCACAAGCATTCATTTTATCTAGTAGGTATAAAGGACATTATATCCATAATTTCAATTAAAGTTTATAATACAAGATCTTTCTTTAAAATATAATTGCATGAAATGCTAGCACCACTGGCTGCGTTTGGGTGCAGAACGACAGTACATTCGATTCGTGTACGTATCACGAGCAATAAGAATTATTAGTGTATAAAAATACATAAATTTTAATTTTATGTATTCATCATTTTATTTAAAGTTGCAAAATCCGTCAAAAAATAATTTAACTACTGTTTTGCTATAAATATGTGCAAGAAACTTGGTGTAATTAAAAGTTTTTAAACAATTTGTTGCTTATGCCCTAATTTCACTGCAATTTGTTTAACAATTGATGAACTAATATTAAAATTAGTTTTTCTTTTCAAAATTCGAATTCTAAACTACCTACCTCGAAACAAAATCATAAAAGATACACCACGTAAAACTATACCAATTGTTAGCATTGTAGTCTGCGTTTCATTACAGCTCGGCTGCGCACAAGTGTATAGCGTTCAAGTTAGACAAACATTTTGATAGCGTACTAAATGTGTATTTATTATTTCACTATTTATGTGACTAGCTGTTAAATTATAACTGATATGCTAGCGAACATAAGAAACACGCTTTCAAAGCAAAGCTGATAAGGCACCATTCTTTATAATAATTTAAATCTGATTAAGGTTATAATTATATAATTAATTATGCAAGTATTGGTATTTTTATTGTTATTTTTGGTGGTTCTGCAGCTCTGCAGCTCCTATGGTAGAACCGCCACTGAATAGTATCATCCAAAGTATAACATTGCCTGGAGCAGAAGTTTGGGCTGTAAGTAGTGCTAAATAAGAAAAAGCTGCTAGCCATGGAGATGGATTTTTTGAGAAAAAGCTGCAGAAGATCACGTTGGGAGAGAATAAGAAATGAGATAATTAGAGAGCAATGGAAGTAAAAAAAAATATAGTACACGAAATCGAGAAGAGACAATTGGTGTGGTTTGGACGAAAGCTAAACATCTCGAAGAAGATTCATGTTCGTCATAACAGAGAGAAATGGAAACTGATGGGGACGGATGAGAAGCGGTATTACTATTTTTAAAATGTCATTTGGCACAAAAAATCAAATTTTTCTATAGTCGTAAATCGTCATAATTAATTTTTGATAAGTAATTAAATAATTCGGTTTATATTAATTATATATATCTGTTTATATTACATGTAAATTTGTTAAAATAATAAATTACACTATACACACAAAACAATACAAATCACTTTCACAGATCAAAATTGAAGCGTGCGTTGGAATTGAAAATTGTGCGAAAATAATGTGGTTCAAACGATGTGAATAAGTTTAAACGGAACTTGAAAGTTTAACAATAATTTCGTTATAAAAACTTCGTCGCTTCCGACTTCGGAGGGCATGTAAAGACGTCGGTCCTCCTGTGTATGATTTACCATCACAACAATTATTAAGAAACAGGGTCTCGGCATATTGAAGGCCAGTCTAGCAAGCTACCCATTTAAAATTTTTTTACTTTACTTTACTTTATTGTTGCTTTACTTAGTAGCCTTTTTTATCTTCACAGGATTGTTTTTGTAGGAAGAGAAAGCGGCTACTAATTAACTATGTTTTCAGCGCGGCCGATAGACCGCCTGACCTTCTAGTATTTTTTGGTCAAAGAGAAGATAGCGGAAAACCAGAGTTACAAGTTGATATTTTATTATATAAATTATAATTTCAAAAATTAATTATTTAAATTCTTTCAATATAAACCAAGAGGAAAGCGTAATATCGGCAGACCTAGGAAAATATGGACTGATCAGAGGTGACGTAACGGGTTAATATAACCTAAAACGTGAAGAAAAAGAAGAAGAAGAATAACAATTATTCTTATATTTTTGTGCTATTAGAAGGAAGGCGATGGGGAAGACTAGTAATAGAATTTTAAGAGCACGTTCCTGTACTAAACAACAAATGTTTTTATGTACAGAACTTTTACATACATCCTTATACATAGGTATATTTCGCCCCCCCCCCCTCGCGAATTATTTAATCAAATTAGAATCAAACGTTATCAACTTCAATAAGCTGCTATTCTCGTAACTTGAGCTTCAAAAGTTCGTCATAAAAATTCAATTATTTAGATCAATTTTGGGAGGGGCTGTAGAAACGTTAGCCCCTTCCCCATCGTGAATTTTCCAATAAAATGAATACTAATCGTTCGAGAATCGTTCGAACTTCAATATAGGCTTCTGATCGTATCCTTTGAACCTCATAAGTAAACTACATAAATGTAGAAGGTTTTAATGACTGAGAAATTGTTTAATTCTAAACGTCGCTCCCTACATGGTGCGCTTAAATTTCTAGTTTTCTTGCCATAATATACAAATAACTAAATCTAATTTTTACTACTAGTACAGTACTAAATAGTATTACAGTTGGGCCATTTTTCCAGAAACTCACAACTATTGAAAAGAAATAAATAATTTTTTTTTAAAACCTAAGACACCCACACCTTTTCCACTTTTATTTGAGAAAGCGTTAATTATACGATAATTGCGATAATTGAAATTCAGATTTGTCAATTGTATTTGAGAAAGCATCAATTATAATGCAGATCTAAAAATTGTAATGCTTCTGAAAATATTTACAATTTTGAATAATCTTTATGCTTGCTGAAATTATAGTCAACTAATCAGAATTACAATTGACCAATCTAAATTTCAATTGAGGCTTTCTCAAATACAACTGACTAATCTGAATTTCAATTGACGCTTTCTCAAATCCAACTGACTAATTTGAATTTCATTTGACGGTTTCTCAAATACAACTGACTAATCTAAATTACAATTAACGCTTTCTCAAATAAAAGTGGAAAAGGTGTAGTAATAAACCTAAAATTAACGGGGCGGCGATCTCAATCTTATACTCAAGAATGAATCGTAGACGGTGGAAAACTGAGGCAATCAAACAGAAGCGGAATTTTATCAGGAAATAAATTATGATTATCCACCAACTTGTTTATTCTGTCATAAGAAGTCGTCAGGATGTACTTCGAAAAGATGCCTTGCCAAACCTGCTAAAACATCACTTTCAAGTAGATGCTTCTCATCAGTAGATAACAACAAAGTGACTAAATACCTTTCCAAGCTAAACACATTTAGATGTCGGAACGTTTGAGATACTTTGCCAAACCAAAAACACTCTTGGAAGGAAATACGCCTTGAGAACCAAAGACACATAAGAACTCGAGATACCTCGCTAAACTGAAAACATCTTGGGGAGGTTAAATGGGGTGAAAGCGTCTTGCGAACCTAAAACACTGTCGGAAGAAATTACGCCTTGCGAACCAAAAACATTTAGGAAATTTGAAACACCTTACAAAACCGAAAATATCTCAGGAAAGGTGTATAATTATGTGGGAAAATAAGCCGTACCAACCAAAGACATACCTTTTCAGATATGAAGCTCACCTCAGCTTTCTCTTTGCATAGAAGAATTTCAAATTTACTTAAAATTATAGATTAAACATTCAAAATTGTGATTTTTAAGCATGACATGTATTCAAAGAAAGGAGAAATTCAAAAGTTTCTTTAACAGCAAACAGTATATATTGATCTGTTATTTTCCTTCCACAGGTATATTTTTGTATTTATTGAATTTACGATAAACATTTTTAAATTTGCGTTCAAGTGTTCAAGGAGATAAGTGAAAAATGTGGTATCAGTCAGTCGAGTCCGCGCGTAGCGGATAGAAGTTGAATTTTTGTATTTTGGTCGAAGTTGAGAATAAGTTTGAGATTTATTAGAAAGTGATGGTGTTTGATTTTCCTTCGCGAAATTTTAGAAGCTTAGGAACTCCATATCTTTAAATTGCTCGCCCAACGTGGCGTTATTTTTTAAAACACCACAATATGTATAACAAAATTTTAAAACCAAGAAATAACAATTGCCAAAATTAACCAGGAAGTTGAAAGAATTCGTCCATGATCGCTACTGTGGGCATCAATCCTAGCACCGGTACAGCATTCCCTCGTTGGATACACAAACTGATTCTCTGAATTAGAAGACTTTTATTTTAAATTAAAATGTCTTCTTAAAATAAATTATTTGTCTTCTAGCGATTAGATATGCTTTATTCGCTATTATTTTTACAAATTTGGTAAATTTTAAAAAGAAATAAATTAATTACATTGTATTAGCGGTAAACTTTATTCATTTAAATAATAAACATTTACCTAAATTAAAATCATTTAAATAATTAGATAAAAATGAGTGTTTCATTACAGTAGGTACATATGTTTACACTAGCGCTATATTAAACAGATCAAGTTTGTTAGATGAACTAAATTTAAATATTTTCTCTGACCATCTGAAGGTTCATCTTCCATTTTTAGTATTTTTAGGTGTTAAAAAATATTATATTTTCTTTTTGAATGATGAAGATGAATTGAATTTCAATATTTTTTTCGAACCCCCTGAAGGTTCATCTTCAATTTATAGTATTTTTCGGTTTTTAAAAAGAATTATAACTTCATTTTCCGAAATTTCGAATTTCACACACAGAAAAATTTTTAATATCCAATTTACCAATCGTAATAGGAGTAAAAGGAGTATAGTTTATAAAACGCTTAAAACATTATGAAACAACACTACAAATGTTATTTTTTAACTATGTAATAGTATATATTACTGATACAAAATAGTTTTAGTGTGGAGTATTGTTGATCACAACATAGTGTTGATCACAAATCGTAATTTACCACTACCAGTAGTAAAAGCTTTGGGTAACGACAACATCGACAACATGCGCAGGCGCCCACGTCTATTATCAATGCATTTGATTTGAAATCGTTGCTGGTTGATGTTTTTACTAGCTAGCGCAGTTTAGTGAAAAATAGTGTAGGTGTAGTGGAAAACTATTTAAATATTCAGCATTGAACGTTCAAATATCACAATCTTACTAATAATTCCACTCAGGGTCAAATTTTAGCGTTTCGACCAATCAGCGTGCGTTTATTTTACATGATACTTATACAGATACAAATCGTGCACTACGAAAATATTCAAATAACCCTATGTAAAATTGAAAAATTTGAATATTGTGAATATCGAATATCGAATATTTGTAGTAATAATTCATACGTAATAAAAAATATTCGAATATAATTTATGAGTGTGATGACGTGATGACTAACAGATGCGATGCAGGTACCGGTTCAACGCATTAGTCAACCCTAATAAGTGTCAACCCGAGTTCACTTAAAGCAATGTACTTCTATTTTAGAAATAAATTTTATATTACAAATTTAGTGCGATTATATTATGCTTCCATTTTATTCGGTACTTACGAAATTTTCTGTTTGATTTTTTTTTGCAATGATTGTGATGCGATATGGTCAATTTGTTTCACAATTTTCGACATTAAAAATGGCGTTTGAAATGTCGATTTTCGTATGTGATGTGCTTTTAAGTCGTGGCGTTTCTTCACGGAATTATCACCGCAACTCGGTGTACTCGCTGTACTCTGTACAATGTACTCGCTGAATCTTTGAGTACTGTTCTTATCCTTGTGCTGTATCGTGCAATAATTATCTTCTAATATTTGGAATGTCATGGCGGGCGGATACAGTTTTTGTTACATATGCGTTTTGAAGGCAACCAAAGTTTTCAAATAATTACAGCAACATAAGTACATGTTATGTATTCTTGAATAAAACTACTACCTACAAAAATCTTCGTTTGGAAAATTATTTATTTTAATGAAAACACATACTATGATTTCATGAGTGATGAGTGAATTTTGTAATAATTTAAGTGATTGTGCTACATATATTGAGGTAAATAATGCAAAGTCAAAGGTTACCGACAAGAAGTAATCAGTCGACACCGACAAAGTACAAAATGATCAAATAACAGTTTTAATTCCTGGAAAACTACAGAAATAACAAGTGGATACTATTACTTGCATAGTTGCATAAAAATATTATAAGTATTGTCTCCAACGGTCAACTTCATAATTTTTATTTTATGTTGTAAGATTTTTTGGGTAAATAACGTGAATTGTTATGTATTGGTTGTTATTTATATTTGTATAGAGGGCGGAGTGAGAAGTCTGGTAAAATTGCAACAGAGGGCGCCACAATCGCAAATCCCAGCTGTTATCTGTCAATACCATCTGTCACTAGACCAAATTAAAAAATTCAGACAGATCTGTCATTTAGTTCAGTTTTGACATCCATGGAAACCAGACAACCCATCGTATTTTTGCAAACATGGAAAAAAGTGAATTTCGTGTGTTAATTAAACATTATTTTTTGCGTGGAAAAACCATTACGCAAACCAAAACAAAGCTTGATAAATATTATGGGGACTCTTCACCATCGATT
Source organism: Podabrus alpinus (assembly GCA_932274525.1). Taxonomy (NCBI): domain Eukaryota; kingdom Metazoa; phylum Arthropoda; class Insecta; order Coleoptera; family Cantharidae; genus Podabrus; species Podabrus alpinus. The sequence goes on along the minus strand of OW026455.1, from coordinate 46,032,216 downwards.
AAAATGATTCACAAGTGGTTTACTGATTTTCGTTGTGGTCGTACAAGCACAAGTGACGCCGAACGTTCAGGACGCCCAAATGAAGTCACCACACCAGAAATGATTGACAAAATCCATGATACGGTATTGCAAGACCGCAGAGTGAAAGTGCGCGAGATAGCTGAGATAGTAGGCATCTCAGATGAACGTGTGCGCAATATATTACACGAACATTTGAATATGAAAAAGCTATCCGGGCGTTGGGTGCCGCGTTTGCTTACAATCGACCAAAAACGCACATGAGTGACAACTTCAGAGGCAGGTTTGGCGATGTTCAAGCGCAATAAAAAGGAGTTTTTGCGTCGTTTCATAACTGTGGACGAAACATGGATCCATCACTATACACCGGAGACCAAGGAACAGTCTAAACAGTGGATTTCTACTGGCGAATCTGCGCTGAAGAAGGCTAAGGCGGTTTTATAGGCCAACAAGGTCATGGCCACAGTTTTTTGGGATGCACGCGGCATAATCCACATCGATTACCTTCAAAAGGGAAAAACAGTCAACGGCGAATATTACTGCAACTTATTGGACCGTTTTAACGACGTTTTGAAAGAAAAACGACCGCATATGGCGAAGAAAAAAGTTCTCTTCCATCAAGACAATGCACGGGTGCACACTTGTGTAGTTGCCATGGCCAAAATCCATGAATTACGCTTCGAATTGCTTCCACATCCGCCATATTCTCCAGACATAGCCCCCTGCGACTATTTCCTGTTTCCGAACTTGAAGAAATGGCTCGGCGGAAAGAGATTCGGCTCTAATGAGGAGATCATCGATGCAACAAACGCCTATTTTGAAGGGTTGGAGAAATCGTATTATTCGGAAAGGATCGAAAAATTGGAAAAACGTTGGACTACGTGCATCGAGCTAAAAGGCGACTACGTTGAAAAATAAATTTTTTTTTGGCCGAAAAAATTATTCCTTGTTTCATTTTTACCAGACTTCTCACTCCGCCCTTATTTTTTGTACTTAATAACATATCGTATAATTATGTAAAAACATTGTATTCGTAAATGTACTGTACATTTTAATAATAAAAACTCTTCTAAATTGTATTTTTGACTACTTCATATAGTATAACACCCAGTATCTAGAAGTTAATCTTAATAACAAGTAGCTGTTTTAAAAAGCATGAATATGTGTTAATATGCACATTGCAGAAGGTTAAAGCTTACTAAACGGTAGTGGTAAAACGTACTGCTACGCACAGATTGTATGATTACTGCTAATAGAGTGCATCTTACTATTTCATGTCTACTATTTTGTAGTGGTAAATAATACTCATAAAATAGTTGAGGCCTATTTCACCACTACTAGATGTTATACATATTGCTGTGTGCTGACGTAGCCTCACGTTGGGCTAGCCAAAAAGTGCTATGTACCCCCTCGCTAATAGGGTTAAAGGTTCTTGTCGTTAATGTTTTATATGGGTGTACGTAATTGTACCCCGTCAATGGAAAAATATGTGAAAATTTGTAAACACAATTTAATGAAATAAGTTGCCTCAGCTTAGCTCTTTCGTAGTGCATGTATCTTACCTTGTACAGGGTGGATTCGTTCCTTTACCAATGCTGTAAATGAAATTTATGGTGCGGAACAGGTCTAAATAAATATCCTTCGTTACAAAGTAATTAATGTTTTTATTAAGCACACAAATGAAAATAAATATTTGGTTAAATCAAAAAGTTCTATTATTAAATCTATTATATAAAAATTTCTGAACGCAAAATGATGCAAAACACGTGTCGTACGAAGTCCGGAGATTTCACTTAAGTTTATAAAGATTTTATTGCAATGTACACGGTACCTTATTAAATCCAGGAATATTTCTGTTATTTGAATTGGAGATGGTACAATTGCGCGTCAAAGACACTCCAAGGGTTCATTTACCATCAGAAATTTCCAGCTGCAGTTTGTTGACCTCGTTTTGTGTTGGAGTTTATTTTCTTTTATAATATTTGCAATCCGTTACGATTTTCACCTTAATTGTGGTTTTTCGTAGGTAAGTAACTATTTTGTTTAATTATGCACTTATATTTCGTAATTTCACTATTTATTTTCACTGTAATATCAATTTTATTAGGACGATTCTAAATTCGCCACTTTGCACGTGCGAATATCAACACCAACCTTTTTCAATTGTTTTATTAATTTCTTTACGAAGTTCAACGCAATCCTGATCTTTGCATAAACGTATTTTTATTGGTCGATCGAAAAATCAATATTATTTGCAGTTTCATAGTACAGGTATGGACTAAGCCAATTGTGGTTCGTTGAAATTTTATAAGTAAAATTTTCTATTTTTAGATTTGATTGTGTTCTTCTCAAGTGTTTCGTGGTTGGACAAATAAAGATGCTGGATATGAAATTTCCATACGCAGTTCATTAAGTTGTGACATGCCGAACTCACGTAACGATTTAACAAACTTATTTTAAATTTAACGCTAACATGGATTTTTTTTACATTTATCAATTAATTAACACATTTCTAACTTTTAAAATACCTTTCTTATTACTAACAATCTTTCATTTACTATTAATTAATATTTTAACAAAACAAATATTAAAATGATGCATTTCAAATTTATTTTATTCACACCTGTTTTATGTCCCGTTTTCAACGAATCATTTGACTTTAAGTTAACTTCCTTGGTATCGGATGAAGTTTTTCTGATTACTTTGATAAGTTACATGCTTTTATTCATAACAAAATTTTGCTGAAATTTAAATGACGTACTTCCATTGACGTGGTATCTCGATACCGCAATATGTATTAACAAGTATTGTCCACGGAAATTTTTTTCTGTGTGCAGGCTAAAGCACTTAATAACTATATTTTTACAGTTTCTTACGTTAACAACAAAAATATGATTTTGAACGCTACTTGCTCGGAGCGGAATCTCAAACTCTTCAGAATTTTTATCTATGAAGTTCAAACAATGAAAATAGAAGCTCATTGAAGCTCAAAGGATTGACACCAATTTTATTTAATTAAAAATTTCGCGACCAAAACGAGACGATTTGAATAGAAGCTCATTGAAGCACAAACGATTGACACGAAATTCTTTAAAGTATTTACGATATAAGGGGAAAACGGCGAAAATTACCTTCGGAATTTCTGCTCTATAATTCAATTATTAGAGATCACATCAAGCAACTGCTGTGCACTAGCAAGCTTTTATATTAAAAAATAAAACTATTTTAATTATTATCAGCAACACTGTAAATCTGCGCGCTACTTGCTCGGAGCGATGTATGGGAATTAAGGCTCCTTGAAGCTCAAACGATTTTCGATCGATTAATATTAAATTTATTAAAAAATTACCAGGAAAGGGGTTAGGATTTCTACAGCCCCTCTCAAAATTGGTCTAAATAATCGAATTGTTTTTAAAAACCTTTGAAGCTCAAACAATTGACAACAAGTTATTAAAAAATTCGCGTTGGGGAGGCTGTCGTTTCGTTCACTATGTCCTTTCGCAGGACGATGGAAACTGAGAGAGAGAGAGAGAGAGAGAGAGAGACTGCAAAAATGTGCACCCGTGCATTGTATTTTACTTTATAACAACAAATTAGTTTATATTGATGATCAAACTTTAACGCTGCGGCTTAATTCTTTCAGCAGGCACGCTACGCCTGAAGAACGTCTAGTATTTTTAGGATTGCGTTTTTTATTTTAAAGTTTGAACCAAGTTTTCTTTGTAAATTACTGCATTGTAATTTTTGCTATAATTATTATCGTGCGGTCAAGTGATTAAGATAAAATAGTGTCTATATAAAATAATTCAAGTTCATTTCCGTAGGAAGTTGGTCAGTGTATTTCCTTGGGTGTGTGGATATTATATTCAAAGGGACATTATAATAGTTATTTTGCGATTGCAATTTCTACGATAAAGTTGGTTGAACATACGAACACAACAATGGTTAATTATTATGGTGAAATCTTGTGTCTACGAGAATTTTAAAAAGCCAAACAGGTTGATAATACTTAAGAAGTACGATGTAACACTTATGTTGAGTATATACCTACCTATTTAATTCGAAATAAGTCATTTTGTCTTGACAAGAATTACGTTTACTATAATTTAATGATGATACATAGGAAATTTCTTGAATGAATTCCCTTTTTGTTGCAACTTCCGTACGTAATAGAAGGCAGTTAAACTTCATAGCCCAGTGCACAACGGTTCTTGTAGTTTTCAAACTCCTAAGTTTGATGTACCTATTGTTAAATACCTTAATTGTGTTACTGTTATATCTACCTTAATTAACTTTATACGTAATTTCCTCACACTTATTTAATCAGACCCGTAATGGAATTTTGATTATTTTATGCTAGTGTAAACACATTTGACGTTTATTTTTGTTACAGATCTCTTTATTTCGATAATTGCACTTACAAAAGGTAAACAAATACTTACACTGATAACATCCCTAGCCAAAATTAAAGTTTCAACATCACTTTTAAAGGGTAGAGAAATTTGACTTTAAAAATTATTAATAATGATAGTAAATTATTTCAAAATTAAATTTAATATTATAGAAAATTTATGTAGTCAAATTCTAGTAATTTTGATGACACAAAATTCATTTTATTGATAAATATTTAACATATTTATATTCTTAGTGTGCGTTGTTGTCAAAATTATTATATTTTCTGGTCACGTTTACTTATAGTTACATAGGGGTAGGTACCTGTTGCGATTAAAAATTAATTAAAATCTCATAAATAAAAACTGATGTGAAATATCTTCAAAACGCTCCAAATAAAAATATGAGCTACAATTCTGGATGCTCCATAGGAAAACTACTCGGTGCATATTTTCTCTCCAACCCTGTAAGTTTCCAAATATAGCTCAATTTGTTTGTAGAAATTCAGTTCTGTAACATCATGTTTCTGTTTATTTATTATTCAAATAGCACCTGAAGGAATTACAACGGAAAATCATGTTGTGAATTTGTGATTAGGATTCCACGTTGAACTGTTTATATAATATGTATTATAATGTTAAATAGTGCAGCTGATAAGTTGTAATTATTACTGCCACGGTTCAGATTTCACGTTAAACCAAACATTATATAAAATAGCACTACCTATCGGTCTAGTGGTCCTATGACTTGTTTCGTCATTTTTGACCGTTGTTTTTTATTTTTGGCCTTATTTTCCCGACTTCCGATACCAATAGATCTCTCTTTCCATCGATTCATTGATATTCCTCTTCTATTTTATACTACTGGAACCATACTTTTGAACGCGACATTTTGGACGCAAGCCATTTGAACGCAAGAAATTAATTGTAGGTTTTTATTATAAGAAAATTATGCATTTTTATGCTGAAAAACGTTTGATCTAGAAATAAAAAACCGCAAAGAGGTCGTTGAGGCGAACAACAAGATTACGATGCTTGTTAACGATTACTTCAATAGTGATATTATTGATTTTTTAAGGGTTATTTCAGAGTCATCTCAGGTAATAAAAATAATTATTTCATAATATTAGATTTTGGGAATTTCCATATTTTACTATTTTGGTTCAGTAAGGACGGAGACATGGAGGAGATATGGGGTATAACCCGCCCCCCATTAAGTTTAATGGAAAATGAAAAAAACCGTTTAATTAGTCGAAACTTTTCGTACTTTGAAAATTATCACTCATTTTGCTTAAACTTTCGTTCCACGTCCAAAAGCAAGTAATCAAATCAAGTAATACAAAATTAAAATTAGTCTCTGGCGTCCAATGGGCATTGCATCCAAGTGCCTCGCATTCAAACGTCCCGCGTCCTAGCGGCCCCGCGTTCAAATGACCTTTACGTCCAATCGTCCTTGCGTTCAAACATCTCGCGTCTAAACGGCCTCTAGTCCAACCGGTCACGTTTAAACGATCGCGTTCAAACGTCTTATACCATTACACTGCACATTGCAATTTCTAACTTCTGTACAACTTTCTTAACTCTTTTATTGTTATTAAATAACCCAGCTCTGTTAATTTTTGAGTCTTCACCACTCCTACAAATTTTTTATCTCCTTGCAACTCACTGATTTCCTGGATGGTTCCATTCATCCACTGCCCAGCTACAGATTTTAGATTACTAGTTGTCAGGATATTGCACCAAGTATATACAACTTGAAACAACTGTATAATAAGTCGACGTTTCGCCAAATCTTATTGTGGGCTTCCTCAGGACTAGTAGAACTGGATCTAGAAAAAAGAAGTATCGTGAAGTATATTAAAGCTATGAGATTGGGTTGGTTGGGTCACGTGATGAGAGCGAAGGAGAGCAGTGCAATGAAATGTGCAATGAATTGGAGGCCAGATGTTGAGAGACCTAGATGAAGGCCAAGAACGAGATAGCAGGATGAAGCGACCAATGATTTGAGAATCCTGAGAGTTGACAATTGGAGAGCGAGAGCTCTTGATAGAAAAAGATGGAGACAAGTCGTTTAAGAGGCGAAAATACACAGCGAGTTGTAAACAGTGTAACGAGCGACAAGGTAAAGTAAAATAGGGACTAATCCATCCTAAAAAGTGGATTGAAAAACGTCCAACGATGTGGCGATATTTCTTCAGGAATGGTGTGCCTTTTGATTGATCGCTATAGTCTCCATGTAACAGACATTTTTTCCTTAGATAATCCCAATGTATTTTATCAAAGTTATTATCGTTTCATATAGCAATATCCTATAGTATTTAATCTTCTCCGTGTGTATACCGTCTTCTTCTGCACTTCTTCAATTGTTTTTCCAGTTCTATATTTACTTCGATATTCTAATTTTTGTTAGGTATTTTCACCTCGCCATATTTCATTGCATGTTCTTTATGTTTGATCTAGTCTCTTCATTCCTTTTGTTCATTCAACAGGTTTAAGAAATACTTCACCCGTATTCTTTTAGTTGCCTCTCTCAACCACACAAATTCGCTATTTTGCTTTTTACAGAATGCAGCCTTTGCTTGGGCAAGTCTTTATTCCTTTGCTTCCTTGGTAAAAGTTCTTCATCTCTCTATTGGCATACTTCTCTTATATTTCTTCCAGTTTCTTCGCTTCGTATTCTCTTTTCTTTTCTTATAATTTTTCTCTCTGTTATTCATATTAGCATACATTAGCGTACGAAATAACATAATTTTTCTTCTACTTTCAACTTAATTTATCCACAGAGTGTTGATGTTCACCAGAGGACCGCGCTAAGGAATTCCGCTAAGTCCGCGATTTGCACCCACAACTATCGCACTGTAGCTCAACCAGCGATAACACCAAACCACTGATGTGAACTAAATTCAGAAAATAATCCTGTAAAATACTATATACATAATTTCTTACAATGCGTTTTTTAGATTTTCCTTATAATTAATTTTTAGCATCACAAAATTTCAATTGAGTGTACCATAAAATGGTTGCTACACACTGCCCAGATGTTGATGGGTGCTACTGTTGTTTGAGGAGCTGTAGTCGTGGGTTTGACTGGGAAACGTCATCTTCAATTTAATAAAGGGCGCCAGCGGATTGGATAGACGTTCCAGCTGAAAGCTTTTTATTCGAATCTTGGTAGTCGCGGGAGATTATTAAAAACTTAACCAGCAAAAACTTTACTGAATAAAAATAACTCTATCGTTGTTCATTTATATATTAACAATTAGTATGTGCAATTAACCCAGGGAATAGATTGGGGCAATACATTTAATTATTTGAATTACTGTTTAACCCAAAAAGTTTGTATAGGCATAATCTTCTGTTCAGATAAAACAAATATATTTATCATTGCATATTCCCGCGTTTTGCAAATATAAAATACTCATACAAAATTAGCAAAGGTTCTGTGAAAATTAATTATAAGCTCAATACAATTTAATGTGGCAACAAAATTTGATCCAGTACTTTAATGGATTCCAATTTTGAATTAAAGTCGGTAGCAAAATGTTATTCCTCTTGAATCACTTTTCTTCCACAAACGAATTCAACAAAATACAAATATTTAATTACACGACCTTACGATGGAGGTTTCAGTAATTCGCTTCATCATTTGTACACCAGGAGTTTCGATACATCCAGTAAATGGATAGTTTGTAGATGGATAAAAATCTTCGAGGTTTTGATATCCAGGGAATATAGCTGTTCCTAATCAGGAACATGAGGAACTCATAGTTGAACCAAAATGGGTGTTATTGGGATATTGCCTCGATTTTAGTGAGATCCTAGTAAGATCCTAGTAAGAATCTGTTGGATCAATCGATTGGATGATTTATTAAATTCCTACTTTGATTGAATTAAGAAGAATAATTGATTGGGTGAGTTCCTATTTAGAATAAAGTAAGAAGGATTTCTTGATTGAGTCTTGATTGAATCATTTCATGCAGTATATTTCCTTCTGATACATATCTGTGTGATGATCCTCTTCACAGTATTTCCAACACTTGCTGGATCTGTCTTCCATACTACAACTTGGATCTTTGTGACCAGAACCTCAAAATAGTTATAGGATCTGAGGGGCTTTCAACCTTGCATATTTTTATTTCCGATCTGGATCGCAGAGGTGTTAGCGATCACCATCCTGCTGCCCTTTTTGAATGTAATTGTCGCTCTATCAGTTTCCCCATAGGGCACTCTCACGTATTTCTCTTCCTTTCCAAATCTATTACTTCTGAGGTTGTTGGTCTCAATTTGGCTCTTCAGAAATCCAATCTTTTCTCTTTGTTTTTCCTGATTGTAAATATCATATGAATGAGTTTATCTTTACTTATGGACAAAGGAGGACACCTTTAAAAGATACCACTAGTCCGAGGTGGCACATGGTATACGTCTTGCATTCTTCACGAGCCCACCAGACGTGTGTGTGTTAAGCTTACACCTTTTTCTTCTAGTTGGCATATCCGTTTATAGCTTACTTCTTCGCACTTTCAGGACGTTATCCTTCTTCCCACTAGATGTTGTTTCTCTATCCATCTCCATCTCCATCGTTTCTCTATTTTCTATCCGTCGCGATTTCGTAGAAGGGAGGTTCGTTACCCTTTATCTTATTCTACACTTTAAACAGTATTTAATAAGGTACATATATAATTAGTTTTAAAAATTCAAAACCATGACACGTGTTTCGTTGTTATTTAAGCTCTTCAGATGGATACAATATTGGGGCGGAGGTAAATGTGCCACCAAATGCACCTGACCAGAAAAGGGTACCGGTAAATGTGCCACCGACCAAAAGGGTTCTTTAAATAAACACAGGTATTTGTGCCACTAACAGTGATAAATTAAATTTTTTTTGCCTTCGAATTTTGGGGTGTGCATTCGATAAGGAGGGTAATCCATCGTCAAAACCTACCCTTACGGGGCGCCGCTGCGCTCCGCTCCGCGTTGCACCCCTCCAGGGCGGTTTTGACTCTGGTTACTAGGCTAAACATACGAGAAGGGCCTCCGATCAAGAAAACCGGGATTAAGGCAACCGGGATGTGAGAGACTCTCGAAATAGCATTAAAAAGTATAGTTGCGGTATGGGGCAGTAAACTATTACGTTTCACCCCCAAAAAATTGTGTAAAATCAAAAAATAATCGATGTTACATGTAGGAGATGCATCAGGTAGATGCCGTTTTCTCCGGTGGCACAAATACCTGTGTACTTTTAATATCCTAAATTCGTAGCAGGTAGAATAACATTACTGGTGGCACATTTACCACCGCCCCAATATTGATATAATTGTGATTTAATTTACAGATTTACGACAATTTGATCTTTGTTTAAAATAATTAATTTATTGAAAGTCTAATTATCCTGAAATTTTGAAAACAATTTTATATTAAATGTAATTGTTATATGACAAATTATACTTTTACCGCCAAATTGGTATTAACGCCTAGAACACCTTAACTTCTTTTTTATTATAAAGACAACCATCAAAGGTAAAATAACGAGGCGGTTCAATACGGTACATCATTCATGAAATAGTTCACTTGTGTGGTAGAATCCATCAAGCAATATTTACAATAATACACCACTTCTAAGAATCACCATTCAATGGGGTATTATTTGTTGAGTTCCAATTTTAAGTCGTTCTTCTTCCGGCGCCTCTTTTTGTATTCAGAATCTTTACCTACTTTATAGAAATACGAAGAAATATGAGAGTTGCATTCTATTGCAACTGGAAAAAAAGTTGTATCAAATCGACATTTGCTTTATTTAAGCTGAAAATTATATCTCAGGTTGGTATCCCTATTAACAAATTAATGGTTTGGGAGTAATTGGTGAAAGTATAAAAGAAGCAAAATTACTACGAAAGGTTCGCGGCATTGCAAAAAGTGACTTCAAAAAGTTGGGAAAAGTGAAATTTTTGGTAATGCCTTATTTATGAATATATAAAATATATTTTACGCAACCCGATACAAAACCTGCATCCCGTTAAAAGATACAAACTACTTTTGAACTAGTTTTACATATTTTCATAATGAATAATTATGCAAATTATAATGAATAATTTTATGAGATACAAATTTGATTTCACTCAAAACTTATTTATTCGACCTTGTATATACCTACTATATTATGTATTATGCATATTACAAAATTAGAATATAAGGTATATGTTACGGCTGAAGTGTTTACTTGGCTAATTTATAAACTAGCTGGCTAGTATATAAACTAGCCAATCACTTGGTTATTTTAGTATTCTTTGTTCTTGTTCTTCTTTGTTGTTAATTTTGCCTTTGAAGTTGGTTTTTCGGATTATGTGTTCTATCATCAAGTTAAACAAGGTCGCAGACAGCGCATCTCCGTGTCTTACTCCAGCATTTATTATAAATTCTTTCGTTTCTCCTTCTGGAACTCGAACTGTACCCTTCGTATTCGTCATTGTCCTATAAACAAGTTTTATTAGTTTCTCTGGAATTTTCATCTCACGCATCACCTTAAACAGTTTTCCTCTATTCACTGTATCGAATGCCTGTTTGAAGTCCACAAACAGCACATGCATTTCCATATCATGTTCATATGATTGTTCTGCTAACTGTTTCAGAATGTGTATGGCGTCAATCGTTGATCGACCTTCTCTGAATCCCCATTGGTAATCCTCAATCACTTGTTCTGTATACTTCTTTAGCCTTTGCAATATTAGGTATGAGACCATTTTGTTCACTGCAGGCAGAAGCATTATGCCTCTGTAATTGCCACACTCTTCGCCGTCTCCTTTCTTACGAATTGGAATAACTCTCCCCGTCTGCCATTCTTCAGACATTCTTTCTTCTTCCCAAATCGTTTTTATTAATTTGTGTATTTTCTGCTAGAGTTGGGTCCTTCCATTCTTTATCATCTCCGGGTGTATTCCATCTCTTCCAGGTGCCTTTCCATTCCTCATTTTATCTATTTCTTTTACTAATGTTGGTTCTTCTATCTGTTCGATTTTATTCTCGATATCCAACTCCCATGTTCTTGTTTGTTGTGTATAGTGTTTAGTACTTTTTGGAAGTGATTCCTACATATTTATTTTATTCCTTCTTCATTATTCACTGGTTTACCATAGTAATCTTTCATCGCTGTAGGTTTTATTCTATAAGTTTTTTCTTGTTCGTTTAATTTCCTATAAAAGTTTGTTGTATTATTCCTTTTGCTTTCTTGTTCTAGGTAGACCATCATATCGCTCAGTGAGGTATTTTTTCTTTGTTTGCAGATCTTATAGGCCACTTTTGTCATTTCCGCATACTTTCTCATGTCGTCGGAGTTTCCGGTTGTTAACCATTTTGGCCCTTGCTTTGTTTTTTATCTCCACTTTTTTGCGTACCCCATCGGATCATATTTTATTTATTTTACAGGTTTTTTGTTCTATAGTTCCTTTTACTGTCGTTTGTATTGCTCCCTTTATATCCGCCCACTCTTCGTTAAGACTATCACTATTTTCCGAGGTTGTTAGTTGCTTGTTTACTGTCTTTATGTAATTCTTCCTTGTTGCTTTGTTATCTAACTTTTCTAAGCCTCATCTTGTTCCCTCTTTCTCTTTGTTACATCGTCTATTAATTTTTTGCTTCGTTGTGGCCACCACCAGATAATGGTTCGTGTCGGTATTTGCACCTCTGAACGTTCTTACATTTTTCACAGATTATTCTCTTCTTTTTGTTATCATTACATGATTTATCTGGTTTCCTTTTTCACTAGTTTTTCCTGGTTTTATTTTATTATTCCTGCATTTATTAGGGACAGGTTGAAAGTGTTAGCATTTATTCTTAGATATGCTATTCCATTATTTATTGCTTTAAATTGGATTACATTTCTCTCTACTTCTTTTGACACAATAAAACCTACTCCATTTTCCCCCTGTTTGTCTCCGCCTGAGTACAGTAATATTTGACCATCACTAGGTTTATATTTTTCCTTCTCCCTTGAATCATATTTCTTGTAGTGCTGTTATGTCCATTCTATACCTTTTCAGCTCTCTCGCTACCTCACTAAGCTTTCCCAGTCTCAGCAGCATCCTCAGATTCCATGTTCCAACCCTCACACTTTTCTTCCCCTTTACTTTATTCCTTACTGTAGGTTTTGTCATCATATGGTTTCCTTGTTCCATTTACCTTACCAGTGTCGTTTCCGTTTTACCATCCGATTTATATCCCCATGACATTAGTTTTTTGTTGCGGGGCTGCCTTTCTCCTTTAACTTGAATGCTCTTTCTCTTTTGTTCTATGTGTATAGCTCTACATCTATTATTAAATCATTATTTATTTTTTCATATTTCAGGTTTCCACTTGGGCAACCACTGTATTGATTTTATTGGTTCTCAGTTTGAAAGCGTTGACCACTTTTACTTTGACTTGTAGTTCTTATTCCAAAAACTTTTCGATTTCTCTCTCTGTATTATTCTTAGTGGTATTCAACCCCTTCACAACAATGTTGTTCTTCCTTCGCATTTTTTCATTTTTTTCGTTATACTCCTCCAACATCTTTAATCTGTGGTTAAGTTCTTGTCTTTCTTCCTTCCATTCTTTTTCCTTTTTTGCAATAACACCCTTCAATTGTAGAATCTCCTGTTTTAGTTCAGTTGTTGATAAATTTATTCCTCTCATTAGCTAACTTAATACATCTGTACTTCTATTAAATTGCTTCATTAGGTCTTTAAACATTTCTTTTACTTCGGCCACCTCAATTTTTGTCCCCAATTAAGATTTTGCTCTCTATAATTGAGCTTGTTTCTGATCAGATGATCTAACTACCTTTTTGCTTTTGTGAAATGCTTGTAATTCGGATTCCGTTTTGCTTTCCAGCTCCTTCCTATTACATTTTCTTTCCTCTCCGTTCATGCGTGAGTAAATTCCTAACTACTTATTCTCGTTACGTTTTAAAACTTGCATGCTTTCTCACCAGTGTATTTTCAGTTTCTCTGTTGTTATTTAACCTTTAGCTAATCGTTAAATACTAGATTTTCCTACGTTTTACTCGTGCAATTTGTATCTACCGCTATTACCCGATTCAACACCTCGAAGGTGCCAACGCTATACACACTATCGCTTATGTGGTTTCTCTCTTTCTTTCTTCTTCTTTTTCAGCCTGTTACGGTCCACTCCTGAACATAGGCCTATCTCAATCTTCTCCAAATCTTCCTCTCCGTACCCTTCCTTAACCACTCCCGACCCGCCACTTTCCTGACATCGTCGAGCCATCTTTTCTGGGGTCTACTTATGCTTCTTTTTGTCGTTCCTGGCTTTCAATTAATTATCTTTACCATCCAGTTGTTGCAGTCCTGCCTAGCCACAAACAAGCGAAAAACCAAATAAAAGTACGTTTGGGGATGCTTTTAAAGGTGAGGCACCCCCTCCGGAAGCGGTGAGTTTCCACAGGTTGTATTGTTTTCACTTATACTACACAGATAATATTGTAAAAGTTTCATCTTTATACTAATTATTTCCGAGTTTGGTCAATATTTTACCTATCTTTACCAGTGGTGGCTCGTGACATATTTCAATGGTAGGACGCAAAATTTAAACAAAACAAAACATTATTGTGTTACTTTGAAAATATTAATACGCTTCATACCGGGGGGGGGGGCTATGCCTATGGGGATATGCCGCAGCATATCAACATGACCATCATGACCTCCATTCGCTGGGGGTATTTCATACTCCCTAGAACCCCCCGGTCACAGCAGCCGCCAACTTTCTACAACTTCATTTTCAATAGCGACGACCAATGGAAGGGGGCACAAAATTTAAAGCTAGAAGAAAGTATATAATATTACTGTATTTTGTTATTTACTTAACATTATTATTGTTACTAGCTGAGCAAAAGTGACGCTGGGGTGGATATGTGGCACGGCAGTAGACGGATCGATGGAAACTGAAGATCACGCGGTGGCGGCCAAGGGAGACGAAAAGAAGTGTGGGAAGTCCGCAGAGAAGATGAAAAGACGACATTAAAGAAACAGCGGGTGCTGGATGGGAACAGCTGGTGCAGGATAGAAGAAAGTAGAATGAAAAATGAGAGGGTTACGTTCGTGAGTGGACAGAGAACGGCTGAAAAAGAAGAAGAAGATGGTGTCATAATTTTTTTCTAGCGCAGTCCGTTCGCGAGTTATAATGGTTTAAGATAGCCGTAACTGGAGAACGGTAAGAGAAAATAACTTAAATAACCAAATTTTCCAGAGCAACGAAGTGTAGTGTAATAAGTTTTTTACTAGCACTTTTCATAAATTCAGATCAATAATTTTTCAATTCAATAAATGAGGGATTTCAAGCAAGAGTGTATATACAGGGTGCGACAGACCGCCCGTATCCGGCATATTTTACAAAAACGGTTAGCCATAGAGGGTTGGTGAAATATATAATTTAGATCACAAATGTCTATAGAATGTTTAGCATCCTGAAAAGTTTGCTCCACAATGTCGAAAACTCCAGATTTTCAAATAGCACAGAGGTCGAAAATGGTATAGTTGAAAAAGTCTTTAAAAAAAACACGTTTTATAAGAAAAAATTTTTTATTACCCCTACCCCTTACAAGGAATATTCCATTATAGTTAAATTGAACAATGGTTGAGTTTTTTCAATATTAAATTTAACAAATGTAAGTTATAAAATGTGTTATTGATAAGTCTTTGTTTGATATCATTTGTTGTGCATTCATTTGCTATAAGATTCTATTAAAATTTAATTTTATTATTTACCTGAATCGAGTTCTGTTGTGATTGTTATTGCGTATTTTTGGATGTACGTGTTAGTACATTTGGTGGGCGGAGGTAAATGTGCCACCAGTAATGTTATTCTACCTGCTACGAATTTAGGATATTAAAAGTACACAGGTATTTGTGCCACCGGAGAAAACGGCATCTACCTGATGCACCTTCTACGGTGCACCCGAATTGCACCACGAAAAGATTAGTTCACAAATCTCCTACCCGAATTGCACCACCGTAATTTCAGGTAAACACCTCACCAAGGGTCGGTCGTCCGAATTGCACCACCTCTATTGTAATACTTTAGGTAAGGTGGTTTTATTGTTAAAAGTTAAAGCACAATGCTGGAGTTTAACCTGATGCCTCCTACATGTAACATCGATTATTTTTTGTTTTTACGCGATTTTTTGGGGGTTAAACGTAATAGATAACTGCCGCATACCGCGACTATACTTTTTAATGCTATTTCGAGGGTCTCTCACATCCCGGTTGCATTTATCCCGGTTTTCTTGATCGGTGGCGCTTCTCGTATGTTTAGCCTAGTAACCAGAGTCAAAACCGCTCTGGAGGGGTGCAACCCGGAGCGGAGCGGAGGGGCGCCCCGGAAGAGTAGGTTTTGACGATGGATTACCCTCCTTATCGAATGCACAGCCCAAAATTCGAAGGCAAAAAAAATTTAATTTTTTCACTGTTTTGGGTTATTATTTTATTAATACCTGCTCCGACCCTGTATAATATAATATGAATTAATATATTAAACTCGAAATTTAAATTGCAAAGAATTTAGATATTTGTGTATTTTTTTCTTTATATTATCTGTTTGCTTGTGATACCTGCTCGGTTTGCTCGTGGTGCAATTCGGTAAAGCGATTACGGAACGACATTTGACCGTGGTGCAGTTCGGTCAAGGGATTACATTTACCTGGGTACAAGAAATGACCCCTGATAAGCCGTGTTGCAGTTCGGGTAGCACCATCTTCTACATGTAACATCGATTGTTTTTTGATTTTACACGATTTTTTGGGGGTGAAACGTAATAGTTTACTGCCCCATACCGCAACTATACTTTTTAATGCTATTTCGAGGGTCTCTCACATCCCGGTTTCATTTATCCCGGTTTTCTTGATGTGTGGCGCCTTCTCGTATGTTTAGCCTAGTAACCAGAGTCAAAACCGCCCTGGAGGGGTGCAACGCGGAGCGCAGCGGCGCCCCGTAAGAGTAGGTTTTGACGATGGATTACCCTCCTTATCGAATGCACACCCCAAAATTCGAAGGCAAAAAAAATTTAATTTTTTCACTGTTAGTGGCACAAATACCTGTGTTTATTTAAAGAACCCTTTTGGTCGGTGGCACATTTACCGGTACCCTTTTCTGGTCAGGTACATATGGTGGCACATTTACCTACGCCCCATTTGGTCAGGTGCGGCAAAAAAATAACTGCGTTATTCAAGTGGGTAATTGACGAAAGTGGGGCTGGTATTCTTATTGCAGTAATAATTGTTGATTCGCATGTTTCGACATGAAGGTTTCCAATCTGGTGTTATCCAACGAAGTGTGTGGAGGATATTGAAAGATCATGACTTTTATCCACTCCACATCAATATGCACCAAGAGCTAAATGAAAATAATTTTCAAAGTAGACATATTTTCTGTACGTGCTTATAAAAAGGGACCTTCACTTTCCCAGAACAGTTTTTTAGATCGACGAGGTTACTTTAAAGCGCACTGGAATAATTAATATCCGCAAGGTATAATAAGTTATTCTAATTTATATCTTTGTCCTTGCTCTTCCAGTCGCTGTTGTCGGAGATGGGGTTTTAGAAACACGTCGAGGTAGAATCGAGGGGGGGTCTGTTTTTGGAGTTCGATTTCCGAATCTTGAGAAGATTTAGATTGTCAAACGTTGAGTTTGAAAAAGGTTCTGGGTTTGGAAGTGGGGGATAGTGCCTTAACCACTTCCTTGATTACCTGTTTGAACACAAGGGGGGAGACTGAAAGCTTTCCCGCCCTGTGTTCAAGTTTGATTTTTATAACCTTCCTATTGTATGAGTTTATCGCGTCTTCCAGTATTTTCACACCTTTTCACGCTATTATATGGCGTCTTTGCTCCAAGGCCATTTTTGTCAATCTTTGTTCTTCCAGGTTTTCATCATCCATTTTGGTATCTTTATTTCCCTTTCTGATGTCTTCAATGTGGCCTGCTTCAAGGTTTGTTTGTTTCAGTGCTAGCGCTATTTTTCCTTCCCTGATATTTTTCCTTTGGTTCTTATTTTTTTTCTTTTTTTAATCGGTGTTATTATTTTCTGGCTCTATTTCGTTTTCCGAGTCTGAAGATTGCGTTTTCACCCCATTTATTGGGTGCTTTTTTAGCTGTATAAGATCTTTCAATAGGGATAACTTCTGAATAAAGTTTGTCAAAGTGAGAGTTCTTGACATTTGTGTTCAGAAAGGTTTGCCATTTAATCATGAATAAATTAATACTTGAACAACGCTACCAAATTGTGGAAATTTATTTTCAAAGTCAGAGTTCCGTTCGCGAAACTTATAGAGCTCTTCGCCCATTTTATGGTCGACGACCTTCTGAGCAGGCTATTGGTTGCAGTGATAGATAAATTTCGTACCACTTCTTCATTGCATGATGTAAGACCACCAACAAGACAAAGAAATGTGCGTACTGAAGAAATTATCGCTTATGTGAGTGAAAGTGTGCAAGAGAACCAAACATTTCAATTCGCCATCATGCTCAACAACTTGGGCTTTGTCCGTCCACTATATGGAAAATTTCACATCAAGATCTTGGTTTACATCCTTACAAGTTCCAGTTGGTTCAAGAATTGAAGCCTAATGATCATCGATTGCGCCGTGCGTTCGCAGATTGGGCTTACAACCAATTGGAAGTGGATCCGTTTTTTACCGCCAAATTTTGTTCATTGACGAGGCACATTTCTGGTTGAATGGGTGTGTGAACAAGCAAAATTGCCGTATATGGACTGAGACCAATCCGGAATATTATCTTGAGACTCCATGCATCCATTAAAATTGACTGTTTGGTGTGGAATACACGCCAACGGCATCATCGGTCCATATTTCTCTCGAAATGAGGAAGGAGCTACCGTTATGGTGAATGGTGTGAGATATCGACACATGCTCAATACAGTTTTGTTTTCACAAATCCAAGAGTTAAACATCGACAACTTATGGTTCCAACAGAATGGTGCTACGTGCCACACAGCCACTGAAACCATCGATTTATTGAAAGGACAATGTGGTGACAACATTATTTCAAGAAATGGTCATATAAATTGACCTCCAAGATCGTGTGATTTGAGGCCTCCAGATTATTCTCTTTGAGGTATGTTAAATCCATGGTTTATGCTAATAATCCAACAACACTGGAAGCATTGGAGATCAAAATTCAGCATGCCAATTATTAAATAATGCCAAAAATATTTTAAAAAGTGGTAAAAAATTGGACTGATCGGATGCGCCTCGTAATGATTAGTCGTGGTGGTAACATGGCGGAAATCATTTTTAAATCATAAATGGTAATAAATTTACTTTAATAAAAAACATAATAGTGTCACTTTGTCACTGTGATGTCTTTGTGATCACTTTGTCACTTTGACATTGTCACTGTCACTATACCGTTAAGCGGCTAATCTTCTAAGTAGTTTTAAATAAAGACAAAACAAAATATTGAAGATTGCTTCATGGTATTTTTATTTAAAATTGATTTTATATAAATAATCGCTTCTTCATTTCTTTAAAACATTCATTCTGGAACACTAATAAGTTTTGGTCACTTTTCCACAAAAATCGGCACTTATTTCACCAATGACACGAATGATGTTGGTTTTAAGGTCATTGAGTGTTTGTGGTTTATTGGAGTAAACCAATTATTTCACATAACCCCAGAGAAAAAAGTCCAATGTAGTTAAATCACGTGATCCTGGTGGCCACTTCACATTGGCATTTCCTGAGATTACACGCAGATTAAACGTATGTACATAGATCGTAGACATGCATTGTTTTTCTGGGCGGTGGTAAATGTGCCACCAATAATGTTATGCTACCTGCTACGAATTTAGGATATTAAAAGTACACAGGTATTTGTGCCACCGGAGAAAACGGCATCTACCTGATGTATCTCCTACATGTAACATCGATTATTTTTTGTTTTTACAAGATTTTTTGGGGGTGAAACGTAATAGTTTACTGCCCCATACCGCAACTATGTATACTTTTTAATGCTATTTCGAGGGTCTCTCACATCCCGGTTTCATTTATCCCGGTTTTCTTGATGTGTGGCGCCTTCTCGTATGTTTAGCCTAGTAAACAGAGTCAAAACCGCCCTGGAGGTGTGCAACGCGGAGCGGAGCGCAGCGGCGCCCCGTAAGGGTAGGTTTTGATGATGGATTACCCTCCTTATCGAATGCACACCCCAAAATTCGAAGGCAAAAAAAATTTAATTTTTTCACTGTTAGTGGCACAAATACCTGTGTTTATTTAAAGAACCTTTTTGGTCGGTGGCACATTTACCGGTACCCTTTTCTGGTCAGGTACATTTGGTGGCACATTTACCTCCGCCCGTTTTTCTAATATATTTTAACAATTTCAATACGATGTGCTATACTGTATATGATTTGTCAAGCAATGATGAACACAAATGTAAGCTTTGGTAGAAATCAGAAAGTCCGCCAATTTTTTTTTTAATATATTGTGGTGTTGTTTTTATAACGCGAAGTCTTTCAAAGTTTAATTTTGAAGTTTATGGTGATATTTTGATATGCTCTTATTTTTTAATTATTATGAATAAAATCAAATATTTGAATATGATAACCAACCAAGCACATTTATTTTATGCAAATCAATTATAATAATTATCAAAAGTTAATCATACATAATTAGGTATATTGATCCACACGCTATATTAATATTGCAATCATGTCCACAAATTCAAAGTTTATATTAACAACGAATTATAAAAGTTTATTATTATTCGCTCACCGTACTTTGTAGTGTAGCTTATAATTTTCTTCCATCCATTCCATCCATACAACCTTGTATCCTTTCTCTGATTTCCAGGTTATTTTTCCTGTTCCTTTAAATTCTTGGAAATTTTTATATGTGCTTGATTTTCCACTTCTTTCTGGACAAATCTTAATTGTTCAGAATACGCCAAATTATCCTATCTCTAAATTACGCTCGCAAAATTTCACTTTGAATTCTAAAGTTACCCTTGGTGACTACAAAATCCAACACTCGAGGTGGTTTCAACCTCTCAAAAATTCAACCTTTCCACTATGGTAGTCAATACTGGACTCCTTTCGCATTTGTCCATAATTTATCTAAATCCTGCTATTCTGGTAATACCAACTTGCTATAAAATTTGCGCACTAAATTAATTTAAAATGCACTTAATTTTTAAAATATTTAGGCATTTCCAAGTATTTTGCTACCTCAGCTTGAGGTATATCTAGCTTATTATGTTTGACTGGTTCTTGGGGGAGGATCTTGGATCCTCTCAAGGCTGTATTGTAGTTTATCAGACGCCATTTTTGGGTCGATGTGCGTCGGCAATACCGCGGTATCGTCAGCGAACGTAGCGGTCATGCAGAATTTTGTTATCGGTAGATTTTCCGTATATAACAGATACCCCAGTATGTTTCCCTGAGGAACTCCGACTTCGATTGGCTTAGGAGTTGTGTAAGCTTCCTGAAATTTCACTCCGAAATATCTATCTTGCAAGTAAGACTTCAATATTAAGAAAACATTTGCAGCAAGGACTCTTCTTATTTTATACAGTAGTCCTACATGCCAGACTTTGGCAAAAGCTTGACTTATGTCCAGGAAGACCGTGGTGCAGAATTTTTTTTCTTCGAGCGCTTTACTGATTTTTGTTGCTATGTGATGCATCTGTTCCACTGTTGCGTGTTCTTGTCTAAATTCAAACTGATGATTAGAGATTATTTGATGTTCTTCCAGGATTGGTTTAATTCTTCTCGAAAGCAGTTTTCGAAGACTTATTGGGCGGTATGATTTTAGGTCCTCCATTGGCTTTCCTGGTTTAGGCATCATTATGATTTCGGTTACCTTCCATTGACTTATTGGGTAGTGTTTAGTTCTTAAGATAGCATTAAACAATTGCATGATTTACCTTATATCGACTTCAGGGAGTTCCTTCAATACTTTCCCCCCTGGCCAGGAGCTTTCCTGGGATCGAGACTTTTAATGATGGATTTTATATATGTACTTTTAAAATTTTTAATGGGCAGTTCTAGTTGTACTGGGGTCTCCACTATATTCCTTAGATCATTTTCTACCTCGATAGGTTCTTGGGAATCAAAGGGTTTAAAAACACTAACTAGATGTTCTGCAAACACTTCTGCTTTTTGTATCTCGTTTCTTGCCCAAGTTCCGTCTTCAGAGCGTATAGGAGGAATTTTAGTTTGCGGTTTTGTAAGCTTTTTTGTGGCTTTCCATAGTGAATAATCTGAGGCATTGTATTGTAGTGTAAGAAATCTGGGCACATTTTGATCAAAAATATCCAACAAAATTTCGTTAGGTAATTGTTCGTATTTTAACACACTAAAAATCGTCGTATCGGAACCCTGAGCTTCTTGCAGAGTTCTTCGTGGGAAGCTGAAATTTTTTATGAAGGAGTGAAAATGATGTTTTTCGGCAAAATATTTTTAAACACATGTCTATTTCAGCTATAGTATTATTTATTATATAACTCATTAAAAATATTATTAAACGATCAAACGAACTTACCTGTGAAGTTCGATCGTAATTATATGAGATGTCTCGTTCGAAGTAATTTTTATTTATACTTGTAGTACCCGCTTCTGGTACTAGAGTGCACTTTCTTTATAGCATGGTTGAAAAGGGTTCTACTATACCACCATGCGATCCACTTTTCATTTAGTTTAAAGCTGTCGGATAAAATTGTGATTCCTGGGTTTCGGGATATGGGAGGGATCTAATTACTTCGAACGAGACATCTCATATAATTACGATCGATCTTCACAGGTAAGTTCGTTTGATCGTTTAATTATATTTCGATGTCTCGTTCGAAGTAATTTTTATTTATACTTGTAGATGTTTAACGCTAACGCAATTTTATTTCTTCGTATAATTTGTAATAGTAATTTTTTAACTACATTAACGGCCTATTAATAAGACAACAGTAATTTAATAACCTAACATAACTGCTCTTGCAAAGGCAGATTGATCCTGTAGAACAGGTCTGTTATAAAATCTCTGGACAACCTGAGAGGTTTTGGTCCAGCCAGCTGTATTCCTGATGGTATCTATGTCTACACCTCTTTGGAATGCCCGTGAGGTGGCTGCGTGTCTTGTGCTATGAGCAGTAAACATCTTCGTATCTATTCCGCACTGAGTGAGGATAGCCCGAATCCAACGACTTAAAGTCTGTGAACCAACTGATTTTGTTGGCTTATTAAGATACATAAACAGTCTAATGTTATCTCCCCTTATTGGCCTTGTGATTATTAAATATTGTCTCAGAGTACCAGCCACGCAGAGCTCTGGCTTCTCTGGAAAAAACGGAATAACCAGTATCGGTTGTTGGTTTCGGAGACCCGCTGTTTTTATTATGTCAGAGATCTTTATAGTAGCACCCTCCGTGGAGAAATTTATATTATTTATGTTTATTGACGCTAGAGTCTGGACCCTATGAGCGGTGCATAGTGCCAATAAAATTATTAGTTTTTTCGTTATTTGTTTCAGGTTCAGCGTTTCCTACGGATGTAATCTCATTGTCCATCTCAGTACCACTTCAGGATTCCAAGTCTCGTGGTACTTAGGTCTTGAAGGTTTTAACTTAAAAATTCCTCTAAAGAATCTGTGTAACAGAGGATCTCTTGTTAATTTATTCATAGATATGAAGGATATAGCAGCCCTCATATTATTTAGAGTTCCATACGAGGCTCTTTCTTCAAATCCTTGGTTTAAGAACTCCAATACCTTTATTGGTGTGGGGTCGTAAGAATTGTACTCTTTATCGTTACAAAATATCCACCAACTCCTGAGGGCTGTATTATACTTTTTACGGGATTCTTTGTCCGCCTCGCTATCTTTACAATAAAGCCATCCACAATATACCGCTGGACATGCTGCAATTAGATTTCCTATAACGTGGGCAAAATCTCTAATTTTACATTTCTGCAGCATTGAGATTTTTTTTTTTTATTCATTCGTTTAGTATTAATTTCTTTTTTCCCGGTAATTCTAAACAGAATCTTTCCGAATCAATGACAAACCCCAAGTATTTCCTTCGGGTATTAGGTACTAGCCTACTTTTTCTAAAGTTTATTATGAACCCCAGTGATTCAAGTAAACCTAACGTGGACTGCACGTTTAGATTGCACTGCTCTGTATTAAGTCTCACGCACAGTAAATCGTCTAGATAAGTAACTGACGTAAAACCCCTACTTCTCAGGACGTTTATTACTGGTTTCATAACTTCTGTAAATATATATGGGTTTGAACATAACCCAAGCGGTAAGCATCTAAATTCATATAATTTCTTTTTAAATTGAAATCTCAAATATTTCCTACTGTTTTTTGCAACAGGCACTAGGAAATAAATATCTTTAAGATCTAGGGAGGTCATAAAACAATTTTTAGTAATTAACTTAGTAACTGTTCTGATGTCCTCCATCTTGAAATGTTCTGTTTTAATGAATTTATTTAAGTTCTTTAACTTAATAATAGATCTTTTTGATCCATCTGGTTTTGATACTAAAAAATAAGATGAAATACACTGATCTCCTAGGGCAGAGCATTGTCTTACAGCACCTATATGTACCAACCTATTTATATCTTCATTCATAATATGTAATAATTTCCCATCTGACCAATTTGGTTCTCTAAGGATCTGAGACTGAGTGACTTTCTTAACGAATTTTTGCTCATAACATGAGATGTACTTTAAAATGGTGGGGTCATTTGTAATAGACTTCCAGACTTTGGCGTCCTTAACGCGTTCGCTTAGGTTCTCTCCGAAAAGCAACGAGTCTATTCCTGACTCCTCTAATGTTGCTTTTATATTCTTGTTTATACCGGGTGAAATGTATGCTCTTCTGGCCTTGGAATTTTCGTGGTGGAGTTCCGCTAATAGTTTTCCTGTGTCGGCCAGTTTTTCCAAATGGTCTAACCTATCTATTCCCCCCTCGTTATTTGACAGAATGTTTGTAATTGCCGTGCCTAATGCAGACATGGCCGTACCCAATATTTTTTGGCTTTCAGAAAAGAAATTGTCACGTTTGATGACCCTTTCGTTCAGGGTTGTTGTTAACTCTGGATTCAGTGTTGGGGCTGAGAGCATACAGTTTCCTATTAAACCGTATTTTTCGCGGAGGTTCTTCTTTACGTCTTCGTCTAGTCCTTTAGACATCCAGGTCTTCCATCGTCGTGCCAAATCGGGGTGAAGAGATACGTCCTTATTAATCGTTCTTGCAGGGTCTTCACCAAGGATCTCAATAACTTCGGCATCTAGTGCATTGTTATCTAGATGATCGTCGGAATGATCCGTTGATGAGGGAGTCTCGGTTTGGCTTGGGTCTTGTGATACTAGAATTAATGAAGAAAAAACTTTATATTACTTATTTGGGTTATAATATAGTTTCTTTTTATATAATCCGGTAATCTCACCTCTCGTGTGAGCTTTTTACCGACTGTAACGTAATTAACAAATTGTCGTGCAATTCTTTTTGCTATCTCACCTCTTGTGTGAGTTTTAGCTTTTTTACGAGCCGTTGTTAATTCGTTATCTAGTCAATTCACTCCTTGTGTGAATGAGTAACATGGCCATCTTACCTCTCGTGTAAGCTTAAGCCAATAAAAAATGAATAGACATACAGTCTATAATTTTTCAATAATCTGGTAGTCTCACCTCTCGTGTGAGCTTTTACCGACTGTATTAATCAATTCACTTCTTGTGTGAATGAGTAACATGGCAATCTTACCTCTCGTGTAAGCTTAGGCCAATAAAAAATGAATAGACATACAGTCTACAATTTTTTAATAATCTGGTAGTCTCACCTCTCGTATGAGCTTTTACCGACTGTATTAATCAATTCACTTCTTGTGTGAATGAGTAACATGGCAATCTTACCTCTCGTGTAAGCTTAAGCCAATAAAAAATGAATAGACATGCAGTCCATAATTTTTTACTAATCTGGTAGTCTCACCTCTTGTGTGAGCTTTTACCGACTGTATTAATCAATTCACTTCTTGTGTGAATGAGTAACATGGCAATCTTACCTCTCGTGTAAGCTTAAGCCAATAAAAAATGAATAGACACACAGTCTATAATTTTTTAATAATCTGGTAGTCTCACCTCTCGTGTGAGCTTTTACCGACTGTATTAATCAATTCACTTCTTGTGTGAATGAGTAACATGGCAATCTTACCTCTCGTCTAAGCTTAAGCCAATAAAAAATGAATAGACACGCAGTCTATAATTTTTTACTAATCTGGTAGTCTCACCTCTCGTGTGAGCTTTTACCGACTGTATTAATCAATTCACTTCTTGTGTGAATGAGTAACATGGTAATCTTACCTCTCGTATAAGCTTAAGCCAATAAAAAATGAATAGACACACAGTCTATAATTTTTTAATAATCTGGTAGTCTCACCTCTCGTGTGAGCTTTTACCGACTGTATTAATCAATTCACTTCTTGTGTGAATGAGTAACATGGCAATCTTACCTCTCGTGTAAGCTTAAGCCAATAAAAATGAATATACATACAGTCTATAATTTTTTAATAATCTGGTAGTCTCACCTCTCGTGTGAGCTTTTACCGACTGTATTAATCAATTCACTTCTTGTGTGAATGAGTAACATGGCAATCTTACCTCTCGTGTAAGCTTAAGCCAATAAAAAATGAATAGACATACAGTCTACAATTTTTTAATAATCTGGTAGTCTCACCTCTCGTGTGAGCTTTTACCGACTGTATTAATCAATTCACTTCTTGTGTGAATGAGTAACATGGCAATCTTACCTCTCGTGTAAGCTTAAGCCAATAAAAATGAATATACATACAGTCTATAATTTTTTAATAATCTGGTAGTCTCACCTCTCGTGTGAGCTTTTACCGACTGTATTAATCAATTCACTTCTTGTGTGAATGAGTAACATGGCAATCTTACCTCTCGTGTAAGCTTAAGCCAATAAAAAATGAATAGACATACAGTCTACAATTTTTTAATAATCTGGTAGTCTCACCTCTCGTGTGAGCTTTTACCGACTGTATTAATCAATTCACTTCTTGTGTGAATGGATAACATGGCAATCTTACCTCTCGTGGAAGCTTAAGCCAGTCGCAAAGGAACGTAAGAAGCAAACATAAAAAATTTTGTAAAATTTGTAAAAATTTTTTAAGGAAGCAAAAAATTTTTTATATCTAGTCATCTCACATCTTTTTTTTTTTAAATTTGTCATAATTAGCATGACAGTTCTACTTTGCTAATATATCTTGGTCGCTTCATCACTCGTGTGAAGTTATTTTGCATTTTATTATTTTTGTGTAAAGATTACATACCTGTAACCGACGTTCTAATGTCATTATTAATTTTCGAAACCGATTTTTCGGACGAACTACTTAGTATTCGAACTCGCCTGCTTCTTGTTTTTCCCTTAAATCGGCCTTCCAACTTCATAATCTTCCGTAGGAGATCACTTGTAGTGACCTCATTCTTCTTTACTTTACCCATTGTATGGATAACCTAAAATTCGCACTTGATTTTTTAAACACGTGTGATCATTCTAGCACTAAAAACGGTAATGAAAAGTGGATCGCATGGTGGTATAGTAGAACCCTTTTCAACCATGCTATAAAGAAAGTGCACTCTAGTACCAGAAGCGGGTACTACAAGTATAAATAAAATTACTTCGAACGAGACATCGAAATATAATTAGCAACAATTAGAATATTTTAACATCTTCGAAGTCATGAAAAGAAGAATTTTCCTAAAATTGGTCAGGGGTTTCTGATTTTTGGATATGTTTTAAGGTTTAGAATCCCAATAAAAACTCTGAATTGGCAACCAAAAATGGCGGAAAAGAAAAGTTTCTTCTCAATATTTCCTTGCCGGTTGACTTTAGGACGAAAATTACTGCTATAAATCTTATAGAGAACAAAATTTACTACAACTTTTTCTAAGGTATTTTTCTCTAAGTCGAGTAGTTGCTGAGCGCCAGCACTGTTAAATAGAGCAAATTTTTCGAAATTTCAAAAACGCTCGATTTGCTCTGACTTTTTTCTGACACCATTTTTAGGAAACTTCTTTTCATGATTTCGAAGATGTTAAAATATTTTAAGTGTTATTAATATTTTTAATGAGTTATATGATAACAATATAGCTGAAATAGAAATTTGTTTAAATATATTTTGCCAAAGAACGTCATTTTCACTCCGTCATAAAATTTTTCAATTTCCCACGAAGAATTCTGTAAGAAGCTCAGGGTTCCGATACGACGATTTTTAGTATGTTATAGTATAGTACAAACAATTACTTAACGAAATCCGTCAAAAAAATCGCAGATGACCGATTTTGGATTTTTTTGTAATTTTCTTACACTATTGGTGGCAGTAAGATTTTCCAGGTAGTTTTCAATGTTTTTATTTTTATCATCGTACAGGATCTTTTTGAGCTCTTTAACAGCTTCATTGAGCTTCGTTTTATCACAAAATTATCTGGAAATTGGCCACCCTTTTCTCAATTTTCGTTTTTCGTTTATTTTTTAATTATTTTTGTTGTGCAGTCATTTTCTTCTTAGTTGTTTTGTGTGTTTGGAGTCGATTTCCAGGCTGATTGTTGAATGGTATTAGTTAGATATCCTGAACATATTTCTATATCGGAATCCGTTTTCAGTGTGACATTCAGCGTTAAATGTTCTTCAGTACCACTCTTGAAGTTTTCCCAATCTGTGATCTTTGACGTTAATGTGGGTGCTTTTGCTTTCGATATTATTTTTGAGCTAAGCGTGATGACTACTGGTGAGTGATCCGATGAGAGGTCGAGACAAGATTCAGCCTTGGCACAATTTGTAGGGATTCCTTTGGCTACACAAAAATCGATTACAGGCGGTATTTTTCTATTATCAGTTGGCCAGTGGGTTGTTTCACCAGTAGAGAGGGTGCATGTTTTTAGATTGCATGATTTTGTACAATTCTCTACTTTTGGAAGTTATGGTCTTGTTCCCATTGTGTGTGCTTAGCATTGTATTCGCCTTAAGCAAGAAGCCGATGTGCCAATAAACCGTAGAAATGTACCGCTTTAATTGCGCGTTTTGGTGGTCAATACCCAGCTACAATCGTCAATGGTCCAGCCCAGTCCTCAACAGTTATATTAGTTGCCTGAATGTGCTCTTGTTTATAGTTCCCCTATAGGTGGTGTTTATTATTATAGTGATACCTCTATGTGCATTGGTTATAGACTCCCGGTTCCATGTTACTAAGTGTTTATTGTAAAGGTTCCTCCGAATGTATGGCATTACATTCGTTGCTCAATTCAGCTACTGGTGGTGGTATTGCTGGCGATAATCCGATGTTTTGGTCGCTTTTGAGGTTATGTTTTCCTTGGAGCACTTCCGGCAATTCCACCGATCGATTTCTCCGCTCTGGTTTAGTTTATTTAAAGTGCCGATTTACATCTCGATACACTTTAAATGATAGGATATGCCACATTTCATTTTACATCTTATGCAGTCTTCGTATTTTGTAATAGCTCTCCTACAAAAGCTACATGTCAACATCGTGTAGACCTGTACCTGATTGTTTTAAATATAATAGTACAAGTTTAATAGCCTTGTGGATGGAAGGCAGTTTGGACACTTGTGATATTGTCTGACTTTCTATTTAATTGTCTAGAATTTAACTTTAATGAAAAATTATTCCTGAAGAGGAATGGGAGCAATAAAAATTTTATATTTATTATAAAATTAAATTAAAAAATTAAAATAAATAAAAACTTTGCTTATTTTTGAAAAACATGTTCAACGATACCATTTACGATCACCTGTGATATTTGAAAATCTGGAGTTTTAGACATTTTGGAGCCAACTTTACAGGATGCCAACATTTCCGGTGAATGCCAGTATACCATTCCATTCTTCATGTAGTCGTTTGTGATCAAAGAGTTTTTCCAACCCTCTATGCCTAACCGTTTTTGAAATAAAATGCTTGATACGGGCGGCTTGTCTCACCCTGTATACATCATTGATGAATTACTTAAATGGTAAATGCAAAACCGAAGCTAATTTTACGATGATATACGTAACATACATCATAATATTTTGTGTGGGTAATTAATTCCGTTATCTTTTTAGCATTGCGTTCAAGTTTAAGGATAAATAAAAATTACATTAAATTAATTTTAATTGGGAAAATAATACCAAGTACTTGTGTCTCTCAATTTGTACCTGCTTATTTTTTATATAAACTATTGTAATTTGTGCCTGAATTCTGTCACGCTACAATTTTCATTGATAACGAATTAACCATGAAATAAGATGGTAGAATGAGAAAAAGAAGAAAATTAGTGGTTTGAATAAACGTAAACAAAATAAAACATGATTTTAATGATGGGGTTTGTCCTATACGCTTTTATGTATTTTTATTCTTATTATTTTTATGTACCAAGTAGGTACGTACATACATGAGTATTTTCTTTTGTTTTTATCATATCTACTTTTTTTTATTCTGACTTAAAGCTTAAAGTATATCAGAATATAAAAATGTAACTGTAAAAGTGGCTCGCTTTCATATGTATGTAATAATGTGATTATCAAAATTATCAAATTGCATTATTTAGGGGAGCTTTAAGCAATTTCAATAATATGATGTAAGAACTTTCCGTTAGAAACTGTCAAAACTTAATATACTGCACTCATCTCCTGCACGCTGGTATCAAATTACAAATCACACATGTGGAAGTAAATCTGCGGTGGTAGTGTCCGTATAGTCTCATGGATGTGAGAGCGTGTCTAATATTTCGCATTTTATATCCTGTGAATATACAAAAACATGTTCCAGGCATTTAAATTAGGAACATCCCCAGACAGACAGGATTCCCCTTGTATGGTTACATTTTTTTTTAAATCTTCAAGATTGATTTTTTTTTAAATCTGAACGGAAATACTTTTATTAATACATCTTTAACGAACGTTAAACTAAAAATAGCAAAGGACCCTAACGATTGACGAAAATATACCTATAAACTTTTAATGCCTTTATATTATGACTTTACACATGTGCGTGGATGTGAAAACAAATTCTAACCAACTTTTATTTTCAGGCTATAAATGATTTTTTTAAATTTTCTAATATAATTCAGTTATCTATTAGCCAAGCAAAAACTAAATCAGGAATCAATCAAACCTGGGCCATTTGATAGAAAACTAGTTTGAGCCCAGACATAATACGAGTATACAAAAAATGTGATCAACGGAAAAAATTTACGCCACGACCCGACCTTGCGTTTAAAACGCTACAACAGTAAGAAATACCAAAATTTTTATAGAATCAATTTTAAATAGTATACATTTAAAAAAAAATGAATTTGAATCATTTTTAATATTATGTTGCATTCTTGTTATTAATTGTAGATTTTTTAT
Organism: Podabrus alpinus; assembly: GCA_932274525.1. NCBI lineage: Eukaryota > Metazoa > Arthropoda > Insecta > Coleoptera > Cantharidae > Podabrus > Podabrus alpinus. Next base: position 46,001,394 of record OW026455.1, on the reverse strand, counting down.
ACATACATGTAAAGTAAAAAATAAAATTTTAACCCCTATTTATCTGAATTTTCAAATTATTTATACCTACACTTTCGCAGAAAATATTTTTAAATAATTCATTATAAACACCGATCTTTTTATTTTTTACAAACTAGATCATTCGAATTGTAGGGCTTTTGTTAAGCGCAATCAAACCAATGCAAACAGAATTTGTTTTAAGGTAACTTTTTGGAAAATTTTCAAGGAATTTTAATTTTATAAATTATTTACAATTATTTTCTTCAATAACAATTTATTTTTAACTTAAAACAATTCATTAGCTATTAAAATATTTCTTACTATACCGGGTGTTCATTTCAAAAGTAGCCAGTCGAAATAACTTGTTTTTCAAGTAAATTTAAGAAAAACAAAAAGTATGTCGGTTAAATAGCAGAGGTACGTTTTAAACCAGTGCTGTTGGAAAAAAATTAAATAATATTATCGTCTTCAATATTGCGGACATTTTCATTTCATAGATGATATAGAAAAACTCTCGTCCAATTGCTCAGAATTATAAATTAATACTATTGGGATAGTGGATCGCAATAAAACGTCGACTTGACAACTTTGTAGTTTTATTGCGATCCACTATCCCAATAGTATTAATTTATAATTTTCATTTCATTTCTTTTTTGTCGATAGTGACAATCAAATACTTTCAATAGAATTGGAACTTAGCGATAATATGAAATTGGTCATTTAAATCAACCAACGTATTTTCATATCCCGCTTCGATTTTACTAAAATTTGATATACGACTTCTAAGTTATGCCAAATAAACGGACCAGTATATTTTTGTTTTGCCTACAGTGACTCGTTTATATTATACAAATTCAAATTTGGCTTGTAGAGCTTCGATAAATTATTTTCACACGACTTTTTTGTGAAATTAAGATCTTGAATGGGCCTTTTCAGTGAGTTTTTGGGTGTAAATGATTAAGGTCACAAAATGGGGACCCTGATCAAATTTTGATTTTGTGGCCCCCGCCCCCAAAAGGGGTAATTTAAAATTCTCAAAAATATATTAACTTTATTATACTTTCGGCTACTTGAATACCAAATTTTAGAGTGGGCACGCTTTTGGTTTAGGAGTGCCATCGAAATGAATGATCGTGATTATAAATCGAAATACTTTACCAAAAGTACCAAAAAGCCAAAAGCGTGCCCAATCTAAAATTTGGTATACAAGCAGCCAAAAGTATAATAAATATAATGTATTTTTTGTGAATTTTAAATTGCCTAACTTTTGGGGGAGGGGCACTCAAAGTCAAAATTTGATTAGGACCCCCATTTTGGGACCTTAATTATTTACATAAAAAGCTTACTGAAAAGGTCTATTCTTCTTCTTCCTTTTAATATAGGTCCAGGACCTGTTTTTTCCTAATTTTTAAAATTAGTTCTGTGAGCGTTTTTGGGTTTCTACATCTCAAAGCAACTTATTAGGTTTGCCTTTTGATGTGCCTGCACCCTGTTTTTTATTGTTATGATGACAAATCATTAACATAGGGGGACCGACTGCTTTACGTGCCCTCTGAAAGCACGAAGGACGGCCAAGAAATTTTAGACTATACCCGGGGTCGAACCGGGGAGCCTTGCATTATCATTATCAGTTGATCTTGCTAACATTCAGGCCATAACCGTTGTCTATTCGAAAATAGATTAAATTTGAGCAAAATCGAAGAGGGCCATGATAATAATTGCAAAAAATTGGTTGATTATGAAATCATTATGATTTAAATGATTATGGATCCTGTATAGAAGGGGGGTGATAAAACAAAATTTTCTAAATTTCAGATGAAAAACTAAACTGGTTATTCTTACTTTTAACTAGTTCACATTATGTGGCGCCACAGTTTTAGAAGCTGCTCGATCCCTCCCCTCATCGCTACAAATAATTTTATAATGCAGGTTTGACCCCTCCCCCGGAACGGTCATAGCTTAGCAGTTAAGTGCGTCTACTGCTAATGCAAAATGCATATTTCGAAACTGGTCAAAGAAAAAATTTTATTCTGACCGTCTCTCCTCGGAAGGTAACGGCAAACCAACTATGTAATCTACCATGACCGCCGACGAAGAATCTAATCTAAACTAAACGTTTATCCACACTCTATTCGCAATTTACATTAAGTAAACGCCACCATGCGGGAGAATTTCAAATTAATAAGTGACGTATTAAATGAAAATAAAAATTCGTTTTTCAGGCTCAAAATATAAAAAAATCAACTAATTAACAAAACATATTACAATATATTTAACACCATACTGCAATGTTTGAAAATTTTCACCAGACTATGACTTTGAATTTCGAAATATACGTCTAAACACAGCCATGTTTCTGTTGCTGGTGGCGCAACCAACGATAATGTAAATCGCCAATACATATAATTTCATGTAATAACAACTGTATGATAATAATGCAATTGCTAAAATAGGGTTTCCCGGTTCCATCCCGGGTTTGCGCGTAAAATTTCTTGGCCGTCTCCGTTCTTCGGAGGGCACGTAAACCCATCGATTCCCCTGTGTTAATGATTTTCCTTCAAATCAATAAAACAACGCGATATAGGAACATCGAGGGCAAGCTTAGTAAACTACCTAAGATGCAAAAACCAATTATGCTCACAGAACTAATTTGAAAGAATTGGTAAAATACAGGTCCAAGGCCTAACGTAAGAGAAAGTAGAAAAATAATTATTAGTCTTTTACGTTCAAGCGGCTTTGTGTTAAAATGGCCTCGTCTGCAAGCAATTCCGCATCCAAACGTTTCGAGTTCAGACGACCTCACGTCTAAACGTCGTCGTATATAAACGTAACGCATTCAAACGCTTGGTTTCAAAAGTCCGATGCCACTCAAATACAAAAGCCTGCAAAATTAAAATTTTTTAGAAATTTTTGCTAACTCAAACCATTTTTTCGACTTCCTTGATTGGACTAGTAGGAAAATTATGCTGTACGATGATAATTTTCACCAAAGAAGAGATTAAGCGAGTTATAGACAAAACCCCACATTGGGGAACTAAAATTACCAATTGTGGAAAAACCGTTAGGGAATTTTAGGGGACTTCTCAAAGGTTAATTCAGACATTCAGGAATGTGTTGGGAACAATATAGAGGCACTGTTTTAGGTGGTTCTGCAAAACAGGGAAGTTGGAAAGAGAAGTCTAGGAAGACGTCATTTATCTTGACTTATTTATTTATTTGTAAGAACTTGGTTTGGGACGGGGAGGGGGTTGATCATTGAAGAAAAATTTGTACACCAATATTGCAAAATTTGCACGATGTTTGCAAATTACCCTAAAATATGTAGAAGTACAGACAATTATTGAAAACAATTGCAGACATTGGCAACATCTTATACAACAAATTAACAAAGAAACAAAGTAGTCAGCCCTCCGTATCGGCACGTCGACAACGGCAAGAAAAAAAGTATTTTTTAAATTTAGGTTTAGATTTTACATTTCATAATAGTATATTACATACCGAGTTGCTAAAGCAGGCCACTTAATCTCGCGAGCGAATTGCGATCCTGCGGTGGTGGGGGTAGCGATAGCTACCCCCTCCTCCAAGGGGTCGCAATGCACTAGACATTTAATGGCGCTTTAGCCACGAGTTGTGTATACTATTTTATGCAATCCTAATAACTACCGACAAAAAAATAGCCGAAAAGAAAAATAGAAATAAACAGGTACAAATTAAATTATATAAATTGAAGTGGCTGTTAAAAAACGCATTGCAAAAGATAACAGTGTATGCAAAATTACTTTGTAATTATGCTATTTATAAAATTGTTTATTAATGTATTCCATTACAAATGATAACAGTGGTTGTATGATTAAATGAAAGAGCGCTTTCGTATATGAAGCTTTGGCGGCATACAACGCCTACATGTCGAAAGAATATCTCATTGCAATGTGATAACGCATTCTTTTGAAGGAAGCGATAAATAATTCTAACGTAAGATAAAATATAGCATGTAGACTTTTGTTGAGTCAATAATTATGAGGTCATACTATGATCCCTTGGGATCAAATGATCCCATGGGAGCAAATTTACTAATAAACAACACGTGGGACTGAAGAAGATCATTACGAACCGCAAAAGTAGTCATAAATCCATGATAAACACGCAAGGATTGCATAAAATTATTTTTCACACCGTTTTTAAATTTGAAAATATCGAATTTTATTACGCATACGTGTATTATACATTGTTACGACCAAAGACGTCACAGCGGTCGGGCTAATTATAAATTTTACAATTTCAAAGTTGCTTTTGAATGCTCTTCTAATCTCCTTGTTGTATGTGTTTCAAAGAATAAGTCGATCATATTCAGTTAATAATGATAAATCCGTTAAACTGAAAAAATAGAAGAAAACATCAAATTTGTATTTACCATTCAAATATTTTTAAGTCATGAGAATGATTCAAAGATTACCTACCACTATTAACTTTAATTGTTAAACCTGCTTTACAAACCTTTGAATTGTTAAACAAAAAAAACCACTGTGGCATTTCCTTTTTATTTGTGTTTGAATAATCTCTCAAGGATTGAATTTGTAAAACCATTGACCAGGTGTATTTTAAAACTGGACAAGTGAATTTGGAACTATTCACATACTCAATAGTCAATACTGTCAATAGCCCTTTTACCAACTACTTAGATTTATCATTTGAAAAATTTTTATTGTCATGTCGGTCAACTATATCTCAATTGTGTCTTTTCTTAGAACTGCTGTAAATATTGGCGGCAAAAATATTACTTGACAAATTAAAAATTAATAATAAATTGATGATCAGTAACAAATCACTTTATTTGAAGTACCTATAATAATATGCTAACCTTGTGACTAGTGGTTACATTTTACATGTTTTTATATTGCCAATAGGAAAATAAGATTTACGTATATTATACAAATATTTGAAATTATCTGTAATAAATTAAACAATTATATCACTTAACGCAATGTAATTGATACTTATAAATACATAAATAAAAAGATTCTCTTTGGAATGCTATTGTGATATCACACTCTGTATAATAGTTTTTGAAACCAAAAAAAATTTAATTGGCCAATTGTTGTAGAAGTTATTTACATTGGAGCAAATGCAAATTAGTAGGCATATAGTTCAAAGATATTCTCATTAATCATGCATCCGAATAGCACATCTCCGACTACAATAGTTAATATAACAATAAACTACTATTGAATGAAATTCAGTCAAATCGAAACAATTTTAGTTTAGTTCCTCCAATCATGGATGAACATGGTATGCAAAGAAGTCGTACAAAGAAGTGAGAGGTTCGCTAACATTTTCAAGAAATCTTTTAAAAAGTAATTTTTTATATGAAAAAAAGCAAAATAAAATAGTGATACCACAGGCGATTTTTTGAAAAGTAGGTTAATTCGGTATGAATAAAAAAAACTTAATATAATATAAAAAACAAAAGTTTATGGTAAACTGAGGTTAACTTGAAAAGCTTTTGTAAACATTTCAGTTAGAAATATTCGAACAATTATTTATTTATTAGTCACGATAATAAGAATCATGCGTAATCACATCAATTTTTTTTAAAGCTTCTTTATGCTTTTCATGTATTGTTGCAATTAATGCTTTAATACCACCGTAATTATTATCATCCAATTAAGTATAACAATTTATTTTAAATACTTTTGTCCGCAATCAGGTTTTTCATTGAATTTATTGTTTTATTTTCACCACAATTACACATGGGAATAATTCTTTTTTAATAGATCAGCGGTGTGGTCTAAAGTATGTTTATATTACGGTTAAAGTGTTTACTTGGCTAGATTATAAACTAGCTGGCTAGTATGTAAACTAGCCAATCAATTGGTTATGTAAGTAGAAAACAAGATTTCCACCATAATAGCTGCAAATTTGGTTAGTTTATAAACTATCCAAGAATGTTGGCTAGTTTCAGGCCCGTAGCCAGGATTTCATTTGGGGGGGGGGGGCACTTGTAAAGGGGGTTCCCCTTTTTATTACAAATTTTTTTAAGTTTTATTTATTTATATATTAAACTACTTTATTACAAATATTTTATAAGTAAAATTTTCGGGGGTTCCTCTTCCGGGAATTTTTATTACAAACAAATTTTTTCAATATTTTATTTTTCTTAATTTATTTTTATTTAGTATAATAAACGTTACATAAAAACAGTTATTTGCTAGCTACTTTACTTTATAATTAGAACTCGAAGCGTCTTTCTTTCTAATTCGCAAAATTATTTATTATAATATTGGAATCAATAGGTACTTATATCTAGAGATGAGATTTTTAGGTCGTATAAATGTTATACCAGAGAGCGTTAAAGGGTTAATTGATACACGGCCCCGTTTCTTCTTTCTTTTTCATACAGCATAACTTTCGAACGGGGCTAGACCGTTTAGCCTTTCTTCGCCAGTGTAATTTCTTAAATAAGTTTTTATGCGTTTTAAACTACAAAAACTTCTCTCGGCAGTTGCTGTAGTCACTGGTAATATTGCAAATATTTTTAATAGGTTTCTGATGTTTGGAAAAAATTCTTCAGAACATTTTGCCAATGTATCTAATGGATTCTTTGGCAAATCTTTCACATCTAACCATTTTTGTTTCCAGAAATCGAATTCTGCTTCAAGAATCGCTGGGTATACCGTCTCTCCACTTAAAAACTTCGTTGATTATGTGGGAAATTCCATAAATAAAGTTTATACTTTATTCATAACAGCTATATTATGTTTACCGTTACATGGTTGTTGTATTAAATTAATTCCATGGCTTTCAGGCAAAAAGAGATAAGCAGGGTCGACCCATAAGCCGACAAGGTAAATAACAATCAATTACGCCAAATAAATTTGGAAAAAAAGCTTTTTTCAAAATATACCTATTTTATTTTCGAAATTCAAAATTTTTGTTTCTTTTGAACATTTCGGGGGGGGGGGGCACGTGCCCCCAGGTGCCCCCTCCTGGCTACGGGCCTGGCTAGTTTACTTACCTGCATTAGAGTAAACATAATAGCCAATATTTTTGGTTAGTTTATAAACTATCCAATTTCAGCTAGCTAATATAAAAACTATTATATAGTAATACAAAATTGCCAATATGTTGGCTAGTATATAAACTAAAAAATTGATTAAACACTAACCAAATTCGCAGCTGTTATGGTAGAAATCTTGTTTCCTACTAAAATAACCAAGCGATTAGCTAGTTTATATACTAGCCAGCTAGTTTATAAACTAGCCAAGTAAACACTTTAAGGGTGTTAATGGGCCAGAGATGCACAACATAAAGCCTCTCGTTCTCAAATGTCAACTACACCTACCGTCCTGAATGGACTCGGTATACCCTGTTCACGTAAACGAAGCTCTGATCACCTGACCACCGGGAGACAACCCGAGAAAACACAGAGGAAGGCAACGGGAAATCACCTCAGGCAACTAAATCCCAAGAAAGGCAATGGCTTCACTCGAAGTAAAATGTTCTGGAGGTAAAGCAACTCCCCTAATCGGATCTCCGGGGGCGAGTGCAATGAGAGAGCTTACGACAAACACCACCATCAGACTTAACGTACATGGAGGCTATAAGAATAGGAACCTGGAATGTCCGGGGACTGATACAGCCTGGAAAGAGAATTGGCACGAAATGGCATAGACATCACCGGAATAGCAGAAACTCACTGGAAGGGAAGGGGTCACTTAACGACACCGGAAAAAAAGCACCATCTACTTCTCCAGCCACGAAACCAAGAGTAGAAATGACGTTGTAATTATATCATCGAAGAGGATAAGTAAATACATCATGTGCTACAACACAGTAAGTGATAGAATCATAACCATAAAAATAAACTCGAACCCTATTACTACAAACATAATCCAGGTGTACGCACCCACAGCGGAAGCTGAGGAGGAAATAATCGAAGAGTTCTATAGAGAGCTGGAAACGGCTGTGCAGAGTGTTCCGAATAGAGAAATGCTGGTTGTAATTGGCGATTTTAATACTAAAGTGGGAACAAAATGACGACGAGCATATAAGAAACATCATCGGAAGATATGGAGGTGGCACGAGAAATGAGAGAGACGAGCGACTGATAAACTTTTGTGTAGACAGCAGTTTGACAATTGCTAACACAATATATCAACATCACAACTGCAGACGATCTACTTGGCGATCACCAGGCGATGGGTGCAGAATGCGGTAGCGATTAAAGTAGTACCAAAATCCACCATAAATGCTCAAATTATCACCACCGAAAATAAAGGAGAGTTTTCCAAGCGAATAGATGAAAAATATAATAACATCACATTCGCAAAGGAAGGAGATGCAGCTCCAGAACAAACATGGAAGACAACTAAGGATATTATCGAGATGATCGTGAAAGAAATCCCTAGGACCGCCTAAGAAAAAAAGGATTGGATCACGGATAGCACCTGCCAAATTATAGAATAGAGAAGAGAAATAAAAAGAGAAGGCATGAGCACAGACGATAAACGTATTTCTGACTAGTGTTATTCTTTGCTTTAGCTCCTTGTCCAGGTCCAACTGATAGGTTATAACCCCTCCCAGTTACTTGAAGCTACGGACTCTCTAGATTACCTGCCCGTTTAATAACTGTAAGGCGGCATCGATGACAGCGGGAAGGGCAGATAAACCTACCAGCTGATTGATAACATTCTCGAATGGTATCAAAGAGAAGCCTCCTCACTGAGCATGGCTGATTCGAAGCACACCTTCTCCATTTCCACAGTGTAGAAACCGACAACTGCCCATATTGTGAGGTAAAGGATACCTCCAATCGCAGTTTCTTTGTGTGCCCTACGAAGAAAAAGAAAGGAAGCAGATCTTCTTCAAGTGTCGTACCTGATTTCAGGCGTAGGTGACCTCTCTCCTATGTATGTGTTAGCGTTTGACGTATTATCACATACATTGGGGACCTACTGCTTAACGAGGGCTCCGAACCGCAGGAAGTGTATACACTTCATCTCCAGATAAGACGTACCAGGCAGATTACACCTCAGTGGTTTGCAATTGCCATCAAACGGGAGACAGTTAGAATAAAGATTTACTGAGCCCGGAGTCAAACCAGGTATTCAGCACTAGCAGCAACGCACTTAGCTGCTTAAGCGACCGACTGTACGAAAGGAAGCAGATAAGCCAGCCAAAATCTCCCTGACCCCTGATAACTTGATCAGGATCGCAACACTAGCGAAGAGAATCATGTCCACCAAAGTCATTGAATAAATAAGCGACAAGTAAGAATAAACATCGAAGAAGAGAAAAGTCGCAAAACGGCGGGACGCGCAAGAATAAATTTGGCAGATGAATCAAGTCAATTGGTCAAAAAATTTTAACAGACAAGTTCTTGGCAGACAAGTTTTATGCCATTATTTATTTTATAATAAATCAAAATTTATTGCGTACTATAAATAAAGATTAAGCAAAATTCTAATCCTTAGACCCGTTGGGCTTGAACTGAAAAACTTGAGGCTTGAGCCTCACAATAACTCAACTCATCGACCTGATATAGATCAATTATTTTTTTGACTATTTGGTCTATTTAAATTATTGATATTGATCAATATTTGTATTGAAATAATCTGTCGACCAATGATTGTCGGCTAAAAACCGCTTGGCCAAATGATCTGTCGGTCAAAGAAGATCAGCCAAGTGACAATTTCAAGAAAAAAAATAGTTCAATAAGTAGTTAATTTTAAATCATTAACTGATGACATTAGTCAAACAAGTTATTTTTTATAGTGAATAGTGGTCTATTTATAGTACCTATCTATTATCATTTATTATTTTGCGAGTAAATCATTTTACATTCGGAATAAACCATTTAAATGGAATAACTATAGTGCATCCTGTTTAAGTCTGCAGAGGTGACTGATTTAAATACAGCACTTAAATGCAACAAATCTTATTTGTCTTTTGAGACCGCACCGTTGTATTCTTAAAACGGATGGACTGTAGCAAGTGATTATTACTTACTAACTACACGTAAACATGAACCTACAGTTTAACGTGGAATCCAAACCATACCGCATATAATTTGGCGGAAACCGAGAGTCAAATCTATGCCCCTACGTCCCGCAGTTCAAGTCTCTATGCACTACACGAAACTACCTGTCGATTTATTAGTCAAATTAGGTTTAACATCAACCATACACATACATTTCTGTCACAGAGTTGGAGTCGCCGCTGTGGCCGTGGTCTAAGGTAGTAAAAAATAAAGTAAGGAATACGATCATAAAGGCAGCCACATACTGCGGCTTTGTTCGACAGATTTGTTCGACGAACAAGTCTGTTCGAACAAGTCTGTTGCAAAGCTGAAGTGTGTGGCAGTAACTCCGTCGTACTTGTTCGCCAACAAGAACGACGGATTTGTTCGACTGCTTTGTTCGACGAACAAGTCAGTCACAAGTCCGTAGTGTGTGGGGTAAACGTTTTTTTAAAAACGACTGATTTATCAGTAGCGTCGTGAATTACTATTATACGATGGATTTACGCCACGTAAATAAAAAGTTTTTACTTGAATTTATCGAGCTATAATTTAAGCTCTTTTAAAATATTGATGTGAGAAAACTGGCTTCTCTTCAAAAGCCACTCTTTTGTCCACTTTGTTCTTTTTTGTTTTGTTTTTGATTTTATGGCTAAAGCCATAAAACTGCACACAAATGAACGGGTTTCATCTACTCATTACTCGAACTGGCGTACTTGTTCGACAGACTTGTTCGTCGAACAAATCTGTCGAACAAATCTGTCGAACAAAGCCGCAGTCTGTGGCTGCCTTTACAATCATCGCAACAATAATTTTTTCTTATCCGTTGCAGTTTTTGCAACGTTTTGAGTGAAAGCTTACGGAAATTTATAACTCAGCCAAAACCAACAAACTACCCAATTTTTAGTTGAGTAGAACTAGGAAAATAATTATGCATATTTTTAGATTTTTAATGTTGAGGGTGCGACCATAGCATTACGTGGTTGCAGTCTTAGATCTTCGTGACGTCACACGCTGTTATTCGCGAATTTAATCAATTTATATTTAATTATTTAAATACATGGAAATCAATTGTGGTAAAGAATCTGACCATGTCATATGACAAAAGCCATCCTAAGGATCGAGTATTCACAAATAACACACTTAATTTTTTTAAGCTTGCACCCCAACAATCACAAGCTATATATGTACGAGATGCCAATTGTAAACATGATTTTCCCACCTACTCGCCTTCCGATGAGCGGCATTACATTATACCAAACTAAAGCGAAATCTTCAGGATGTGTATCAATAGTGATGATGACGGAAAGCCACCACTCGTGTGTTTATCTTAAAAATCCAGCTAAATCTCAACAACCGTTTATAAATTTCAATACTGGAACCCCAAAACTTTGAACTGATGGCTTATCTGCAACTTTTTTCCTCTAGCCAACCCGAATGGAAATTAAATTGGTAATGCAAATCTGACTTTAGGATTCGAACTCATTAGATAAGTAGGTAGCCTCATTAACTGCACTAGAGGTGTTTTAAACCATGATTTAACGAAGGAAACCTTACATAACTATAGACCGTCGATAGTTACCTTCAAGAGGAAGCTTACAATTTAAATTGCTTTTAGTGCAGCGACATAACTTCGAAGGAAATATTAGCTCTAGTCAGATCACAGGAATAAAACAAAGGTTGGTAGTGGTTGACCGCCTAGTGACCAATTTAAGAACACTGCTTATCGATTCTCCCCTACCAATTTATATATGGTTCAAGCGATACGTGAAACCTTCTTGAATATTAAGGGCTCGCCACATAGCCTGTGCTGTGCTATGCCAATGTCAAACATTGAAGTAGAAACATAGGGTTTCAATAGTGATGTTCACATAGTTATGAGTTGCTATGCTATTTTGCGCATGACCATGACATTGTTCAACGTTTGTGTTGGCATAACACAGAGCATAGCATAGCACAGCACAGGCTATGTGGCGAGCCCTTTAGTTGTCCGGAGTTGACGTTAAACAGTAAGTCCCCCCATATTCAACCTAAGTAATAGCGAAAAGTATATGGGGATCTAGAACAAGAGACCATAGCAATCTTACCGCGATTGATTAGCCACGGATCCATCATGCCGCATGCTATCTCGCCGAAAATGTTAAAAATATATTTTTACTAAATAAAAACTTCTAATATGTGATATGTACATGTGATATTGTAATACACATAGTGATGGCAAAGGAATTGAACTGTAGACCTGAGGGTGTGAGCTCGAATCTCAGTTATTCCTGAATTATTTGGGTAACAAGTTGTGACATCTTTGAAGGCGGGCATTCAGGAGTGGATGGCATACGTTTGAAGAACAATGGCACCACTAGAGGTAACTCGTTAGCTGCGATCTGAGCTGTAGCAATGTCTTGCTTAGACGGAATGGGTCGAAACGCTTCTTTGATTAATTAATAGATAAGTTTGTTTCCAAAGATTATTCTGTTGCTAAAGCTGCATATTAAGGGATTTTCTACTAAATATAGTAAACATATACATAATAGGCAATTAGTAAATTTATTATGTCCGACATCGTATGCCCGAAAAGACGGTCAAATCTACTTATGATTAATTCATGATTCATATTTTTCTGCCTACCAAAATAATTCTTTTATATATGATTGCGATGTCCCTAACTTATAGGCCAATAAACGAAAAATTACAGACTATCTTCTTCACATATGGCATCAATCCAAGCAATAATTGGACAAACGAGGCTAAAAGGCCGAGCAACCAAATCCAACTATTAATAATGCAGATAAACAAATATGAGACATGGTATTTATTTGCCAAAACAACACAAGCTTAGCATCTGTCGGTTTTGATATTATATTGAACCGTAATCAGGACACAGTGTCAATTATAAAAGTAGAAAACCGTCATATTTCAGAAGTCCGGCCGTCACAGACCGTTCGAGATATTAGTTCGTTGTTTTCCCATTGCTTTCTAAATTCATTTCAATTAGATCTTAGGACATCGGACTAATAACAGCCGACATATTTCCGTTTCCGCAAACATATTAAATTGCAAAAATTCTGCGCCCTGCAAAGCAAATATGGGGCCGCCAAGCAACCGATTCATTTCTTTCTGGACCAGCCCTGATCATTCCAGAAAAATAATAGTCTAAAAATGACCACATCAAAAAATCATCTGTTGAATGACATAATCATATAAATTACCACACGCAATGAAACCGCTGACATTTTTTCTGACGGATTTCAAGTGCAACCAGATGTAAGCAAAAAAGACAGTTAAAATTCTATATTCTCTAAATAGATTCCGTTGTGTCAAAATTTCTGTAGTGGTTATGTTTATTTTAAGTGTTGTACCGTGATAAATACAACCATGCTGAACAATCTGACATAATTTATCTTGTACCAATCTCTTGCATGATTTATTGGTAGCACTTTTGTTCTAAAAGTCTCTAGAACCAACCAAAATCAATGACGATAAAATTTCAAAATAAAACGAAACTTTGATGTTAAAAAATTATATAAAATTTCAATAGCACAGATTATTTTATTGTACTCGCTAAAAAATTGAATGAGATTTTGCACATGTGCAGGTGGTGTCATGGTTTTGGTGTCTAACAGGATGTCGATATTTCTACTACTTTACACATGGCTCAGGAACCTCCACCACCTCAATATATGCACCAAGTAGACGTATTTAATTTCCTCTCAGACACTAAATTTTGTTTATTTTAGAAGGTGAGCATACGAAAATATTTTTATAGCTCCAATAAAATGCGGTTTTACCCCCTCTACGGGTATGATCAAGTATGCCGCCAAATACAGAACACTTAATTGATAATTTCAATGTTAATAGGGTAAATGTAGATAATATAATAATATGATATCATACATTAATTAACGGATTATTTATGGGGGCCGTAGGTGAAATCCAAAATTTTCAAATTGCAAAAGATGGGGCCTCAGGCCCGAAGTTTATATAAGCTTCATTAGCTTCTAGGTAGAAACGCCGCTGCATATATAAGATCACAGAAAAACACATGTAAATTTTATCTGCTTGAAACTTTATAGCGTACTGCATTGAAAAATCAGTAGCGGACGCAGAGTACGTCACGGGAAATTTTTAGAAAAAATGATCTTAAGATAATTTTGCTTAAGTAGTCCTGAGATAAATTAAAGGTAAAATTTACAAATGATAAATTTAAAAGGGCCGATACCCTATGCCCGCCGCCACTGATGGAAATAAACCACATGTGTATGAAACGACCGGATACTTAGAATAGACAAACACAATATAAAGCAAAATAAGAAAATAAAATTGTCTTACAATAGAACTAACTCACTTTGCATTTTGTATTTAGATTTTAATGCATGGTGGACTTGCACGCGCTGTTGAAAGCAACGGAAGGAAGAACCAGAATATATGAAGGGTTGTAATTATGCACGTGTTTTTGAATCATTCAAGGCATGACGGGCGGACTTCCTCGAGAAGCTCGTTTGCTCAAGTTGACGCACTTTTTTAAAGATTTACTAACCTACTATTAAGAACTTGTCTTTTTCTGCGCGTGTAGGAAATCAACACCCCTCACTTTTCCTTTCATCCCTTTAATCTTATTTTAATAAAATGCAGCAAACGATCATTTTACCAACGTAACTTCCTTTATTAAATTTGATATTTAAAAAATTGCAAGATATATTGATGTCCGTTTTTGCAAAACATCCTTGTGCGAAAAATGGGTCCACAACGAATATATGAGATGCTCTGCGTCTAAAAGTAACACAACTGCTATTAAATGTGGGGGAACTGGATAATAAAAAAAATTGTTTGGTCCTATGTTCATATTACCTAAAGTCGCACGTGGTTATGAACGAAACTAAACTACAAGCCTAAAATTGTAATTTGCGAAAATTTTAATGAAATGTGACTATATAACTTTTATATTAAACCAACAAGTTAAGAAAACAATAAACCCCCTTTTTCATAAGGTTTCGGCAATAGAATGTGAAGAATTGCATTATTTATAACAAAATAACTTTTTTATTGTAAATTTAAAACAAAACACATTGGTTTATAGTCAAAGAGACGTTTAACCCCCTCCCTACCAGCTAACCCTACATAAACTGCTAAAAATCAACATGGTTTTTCCGTATAAATTCAAATTCACTAACACTAGGCGAAAACGATTTTGATAGAAGAGTCGAATTTTATGAACTCATGTCCTGGAGATTTTAAGATGGCCCAAATTTGGTAAAAAATATTTGATTCAGTGACTAACTAAGTTTTTTTTTATCGAATTTGTGAACAAACACAATTGTACCTTGTATATTGGGACAATAAAAATCCGTACATATTTCGAGAAGATCGTACACAGTATCCTCAAAAGGCTGGTACATTTTAATGGATTACTTTTGCACTAGATTGGAGAGCTGTGGAAGTGGGTGTCGGAGGGGTACTCTCTTATGCTGTAGGTCATGGTAGCAGATAGCCTCCTCCAACGCATGAATGAAAAGGGCTTTTATACCATAGGATACGCAGAAGATTTCACCATACTGTTTAATGGGAAATTTGGGAACATAATTTTCCAGTGAATACAAAAAGCTCTCAAAATAGTAGATGATTGTTGCATGGAACACTCCCTCCCAGTTAACCCGATGAAGACGGAGATAGTACGATTCACCAAGAAAAGAAAGCTAATGAGCATCGTAATGCCAATTTTAATGGAGACGTCCCTGAAACTAGCTGACAATGTCAAGAAGCTCAATTGGGGAAAATATCTACAAATTAGACTAAGAAAAGCGGGAATGGCTCTCTGGCAGTGTCGAAGGTTATTGAGACGGTCTTCGGATCTTTCCCCTAAGATCACCTTCTAGATCTACACAGCCGTTATCAGACCTATTCTCTCCTACGGTGTACTTGTTCGGTGGCCCAGAACCAGGCAAGTAACGGCGGTATCCTCCTTGCACCGGATTCAGAGAACATTCTCTCTGGCTGTAACTGGAGTGATGCGATCAACCGCCACTACCAGCACTCGAGTCCGATGGAATGGCCAGCGAGATACTCCAATTTGATGCCATGTGATTTTGTGCTCTGGAGAAATTTCTATACGGTAGTTTACAAAATTCCTCCCAAGAATCTTCTAGAACTGAAAAATACCTAACACAGTAATATAGGCGGATTAGTTCAGAAACATTTAATGAAGTCTGTGAAGACTTCCTAAATAGCTTGTACTATTGTTTGGCCAACAACGGAGAACATATTGAAAAACTAAATTCATGAATTTTCCAAAATTTTAATAATTTCCGAATAAAATTAACTTTTTTGTTTAATCTTTCATATTTCTTTACTTCTAATTCATAAATGGATCTACTAACTCCAATTTTTTTTTAGGTGAACAAGCGAGTATTTCATCTAGCTTTAAAATGATGTATCACAAGTTAGGGGATGATATTTAAAATTTTTTAAAAAGAAATAGCTGATGGAGAGGGGGTTAAACCTAAAATTTAAAAAGTATTGGTTTTGAATGTCCTCGCTTTTTTCCGTTTTTGTTTTTCTTAAATGCACTCAAAAAACTGTTATTTTGACTGGCTACTTTTGAAAACACCAGGTATATGGAATACATATATTTCAATAAAACTGGTTTTCCTCGAGGGAATAGATTTGATATTGGAACATTGGAAAAAACAATAAGAGAGAGAAATTTTCACAGCAGAAGAGCAATATAGGTGCTAAATAATAATATATTATGGGACCGGAATATATTAAAAGAAAATAAACATGGCCATAGGTGAGGTATGGCAAATGAAGCAAAAATCTAAGAAATTGACTTTGGCAACATAGATGGATTTCTGGAGACAATCGGCGCGAAAGTCAAGGGTAGAAAGGTTAAGAAACGAAACTATTGGATAAATAATGGGCGTAAAGCAAAACATGGTAGACAAAATCAGAGCACAGCAATTGCTATGGTTCAGTCCTTGGACAGCGAATGAACCAAGATAGACTACCAAAATAAATATTAGAGTGGGCACCAACAAGAAGAAGAAACCAAAGGAAACCCCACAAAAGTTGGAGAGGAGGAGTTGACAACTCGATAAAAGAGACAGAGCTACCAGAGGGTCTATGGGCAAACAGAGAGGAGTGGAGATTAGGAATTGGAAGACGTAAAACGTTATGAAAACCGATCTATATTGCGATGGTCCAAAATGGGTCAATTGGATTGGATGTAGAAAAAACACATTCATTGATAAAATTTAAGTTAAAAGACCACTTAAGTGGGTTGTTTCATCTTTGCCTGAGCCTTACAAGTACCGATAATTAGGAAGAGCTGTTTGTTTAATTACTCAAAAGAAAACTCAAATGAGGTCTAGCCATCAAATGGAGCTTCATAAAATATGTGAGAAACAAATTATAAAGGGTTAATCATTGTTAATGAAAATTTTTGAATAAACAAATTAAATAAGAAAACTTTGTAAGTTAAACAAAACGAGTGATAACGAATTGAATTAAAAAGAGAAGTGAAAAGTGTACGAATACGCCGACTCATAAAATAATTTTGGTGGGATTAAGAAATGAGAATTATGGAGAAGAGAGACTTCCCGTCCATTGAGAAGTACGGACGTGGATTGATTATGGAATTGATTTGTTAAGTTACATGGTTTAATTATTTTTTGATTTGGAGAGCGTCCGTCAAGCGAAAAGTCGTATTTTTAATTATTGGGAAGACGTATTATTTTATTATTGGCTTGATTGGCTTGCTGAATATCCGCCATAGTACTAGGTGAATTATTGATTATTGGACGTATTTTTTGAAATTGATATTAGTTTGGAGCCCATCAATGATAACGACGATTTTGTTTTCTTTTGAATGGAAGATTTTGGATTGGAAATAATTAATGGTTGATGATTGCTGTATGATTGAAATGGTAGTTCGAGGATCCCAAGTTGAACCACATTACGGGGGCGACATAAAAACAAGGACCTATTTTCTTCAACGACAATAAAACCCGGGTAAGACGATAATTTGTGCGTGATAATTAACGATCGTTAAACAATATTTTTGAAAATTTTATTTGTGCGATAAATGGGGGAATGTTAGTTTTTAAGAATAATGCACATGTAAATTTAATTTGTTTAATTTTTAAGATTTATAATTTGTTTCGTAATTAATTTCTTATGTAATAAATGAACATTATTTTTGTATGGTATGATTTCAATTGAGTGCATTTTTCAAATCGATACAGCAAAGGTATAAGGAGGGATCGGGTACAAGTTAAAAAGTTGTTCTTTAAATAATTCGAGTTACAAATAAGTAGTCATACGAATGAGTGTTCTTTCAACAACAACGAATCCAATTTACGCCCTGATAAAGAGTTAATTATTAAATTTGCTAGCCGGAGCAGTTTTAAAAAAGTGCCGTTTGTTTGCCCCGCTATAAAAATTAATTTACAGTAGCTTATCACGGCAATATATTGCCATGTTATTTTTTTATGTTGATAAGAATTTTTTTAATTTTGTATTCAATAGGAGGAGAGGACTCACGCAAGTGCGACGAGACTGGACCGACGTGAGTTGCAGAGAGATTTATAGTTCAAGCGAATTTTTGTTGTAATAATTTAGCATATTTTTATTGGCTGACCCAACGTGTGGCATCTGGTGATGGAAATATATTGTGAATTTTAGCTGCAAAAATTGATGGAATGCTTTTTTAATTATTTTTTTATGAAAGTAAATTTAATGCCATTATGATTTGCAAATGATTTCGGGCATCTGGCCAACACGACTAATCGCTACGAAGTGCATCCGATCAGTCCAATTTTTGACCACTTTTTCCAATATTTCTGGCCTTATTTCATAAATGGCTTGCTGAATATTGACCTCCAATGCTTCCAAAGTTGTTGGCTTGTTAGCATAAATCCATAGCATAGAAAAAATATCCCCAAAGAAAATAATCTGGAGGCGTCAAATCACACGATCTTGGAGACCAATTGATAGGACCATTTCTTGAAATAATGTTGTCTCCACATTGTTCTTTCAATAAATCGATGGTTTCGGTGGCTGTGTGGCACGTAGCACCATCCTATTGGAGCCATAAGTTGCCGATGTTTAACTTTTGGATTTTTGGAAACAAAAGCGTATTGAGCATGTGTCGATATCTCACACCATTCACTGTAACGGTAGCTCCTTCCTCATTTTGAAAGAAATATGAACTGATGATGCCGTTGGCGTGTATTCCACACCAAACAGTCAATTTTAATGGATGCAATGGAGTCTCAAGATAATGTTCCGGATTGGTCTCAGTTCATATACGGCAAATTTGCTTGTTCACATACCCATTCTGCCAGAAATGTGCCTCGTCACTGAAAAAAATTTGGCGGTTAAAAAATGGATCCACTTCCAATTGGTTGTGAGTCCAACCTGCGAACGCACGACGCAATCGATGATAATTAAATTAATTAGGCTTCAATTCTTGAACCAACTGGATCTTGTAAGGATGTAAACCAAGATCTTGATGTATAATTTTCCATGTAGTGGGCGGACAAAGCTCAAGTTGTTGAGCACGGTGGCGAATTGAAATGTTTGGATTCTCTTGCACACTTTCACTCACAGAAGTGACAGTTTCTTCAGTACTCACATTTTTTTGTCTTGTTGGTGGTCTTACAACATGCAATGAAGAAGTGGTACGAAATTTATTCATATAGCCTGCTCAGAAGGTCGATTATGTCGACCATAAAATGGACGAAGAGCTCTATAAGTTTCGCAAGTTGTTCAAGTGTTAATTTATTCATGATTAAATGACAAACCATTCTGAACACAAATGTTAAAGAACTGTCACTTTGACAAACTTCATTCAAAAGTAATCCCTGTTGAAAGATCTCATGCAGCTAGAAAAACACCCTATATAAGATGGACATTTACAAAATTTTTCATTAGAAAATTTTGATTATTTGAAGTTTAAAAATTGTAAATTAATATATTGAAGGTCGTTGTAAAATTTTATCGTAGATTGTATTTGCAAGCGTGGCATCGGGTATAAAAATATTGATAGAGAAAATATTGGCATACCAAATAGTGGAGGCGAAAATAATAAAAGAACCTACTATCTGAGATTGGAATTTTGTGTTTTCTTTTCCGTGTTTTTGAATTCTTAGTTCTGAAGCACTCGGCGTGGAACTGCAATCATGAACGGGACCGAGTTCATCGTATTATTAGAAGAAATGAGAAAAACAAGGCGGGCAATGGAAAACCTGATCGAAAAAATGGATACAGATATGGTGGAATTAAGAAACGAGATGCAAATGAACAAAAATAATTTTGAAAATCAAATAATTAGAACAATAACAATTAACTTAGTGAATGCAAATAAAAAGTTTTCGTGTGTTCACAAAAATGTAGTAGTGAAGATTAGAATATACAAGAAATATTAGATAACAGCATCTTGATCATGAATGGATTAAAATTGGATTGTATTTCTAGCATGGATATCATCGACAGGTTCGGTTCAACAATTGATGTACCAAATAAATTGATTAGAGTGCAACAGGAAGAAATTGAATGGTTTAAAGAAGTAGAAGGAAAAGAGAATTTGGGAAAATTCTAATTCCGAAGAGGAAATAATGATCAATAAGAAAACATGGGATTATGAAATATATAATATAAGTTTAGATTATGGTTAATAAGTTAAGATTAATATGGGTGGATGGAAAAGGAATGGGAAGGTAGATTATTATATTGCGAATACCATTATTGGGAGATAATTTAGAAAATGTTGCAAAAAATTCAATATGTTAATCAAGAATCAAGATTTGCCAAAGGTTATGTTCATGAACACATGTCGCAAATGAAATTTCATTCAAGTGCCGCACATATCCGATACCACAAGCCTATAAGAAGCAAAGTATGGCAGGAATTACATAAAATTATGGCTGATGATACTCGTATCATCAAAGAATTCAGTGCGGCGTATAAATCTTTAGTATCCACTAAAGATTAAATGAAATATAGGGGTGAACCAGCTACCTTCTAAGTTGTGGAAGCCTAGAACTAGAATCTTCTCCTGGAAGCATTTAAGATGGCGATGAAAGAGTGATCCCCAGAATGATAGATGGATCATGGCACAATTGTTGAATTTTTTTTACCAATTTGAAGGGTCAAATTATATAAAAAAACCTGGAGGGATAACATGCCATGATATTTTATAATTTTTGTTTATAAGAATTATTGAAATTTTGTATTTAATATGAGTGGAGGACCCACATAAGTGCGATGAAAGAGGGTAGACGTGAGTTGTAAAGAGTTAATAATTTTTTAAAAATGTAATTTTTCATTAAGTTGGAATTAAAAAATCAAGTAAAAGTGTATTTGATTTAAAGTGAATGGATTATATTTAATTTGAAAAATGAAGTAATTACTTGATTGAAAACTAATTGATTTGTATTTGGATATTTAAAATTTAACTGAGTGAGTATCAAAGCAATATATTCAATAAAACATCCTCAATAATCCAATTTTATAATCGGATTTATTTATAATTTTTTTTAATATTTATACAATTAATTTAACATTGATTATAAAATTATTATTGATTTTGATATCATAGATGGCGTCACTACTTTTTAGGCTTCTATACAAAGTATAGCAAGAAGCCTTTTTGTACCTAAATTACACAGCTGCATTTACAAGTTCAAAAAATAGCGAAAACTTATACCACAATATTTATCATAAAGTTGCTTATCTTTCTTAAGTTATAATCAATGATTTAACCGGTCCTACTCCATATAAAAATTGAACCTTAATCTCGGTATTCCCCCACGAAGTACATAAAAAATAACAACAATCACAGTAATTTCAGCAGCTGACTATCACTTATGAGGGAGGGGGGGTCACTGTTTCTAGCATATTACATATTGTCAATATTATGTAACTTTAGTTTAACAAAAAAAAAAGTTTTGTGAGTAACACCAGCAACTAGTTTATTCTAGTCAAGCTGGTGTAAAAAGTGCACCCCCTCATAATAAAACAATATTCAGTCTAGAGCATTGCCCTGAGCATTGAAGTCCCCTACATTGTTTACCACCATATGTGAAAGTAGCATATGAAAGTGAATGCGCCCGCCTGCTTAAACCCAGCATGTGTGTTAAAGTGCACATAAGGGTTCTTCTGTGAATAAGCATGTGTATGTAATACATATTGGGGGTTTACTGTTAGTTTTTCATACTATCAGCTGCTTTCATATTTATTTAAAATTTGCAATCATTACTTGAATTATACATAATATCTAATTATGTTTTTTAATAAATTTAATTTTCTTGCACCAACCATATAAAAATTAAACAAAAATGTCTAATATTATAACCTACAAATGTAGATCTTAAGAAATTTCAGGATTATTTAAATTTTGAAACAAAATTCGAGGTTACCATTGTTGGTATT
Source organism: Podabrus alpinus (assembly GCA_932274525.1). Classification (NCBI taxonomy): domain Eukaryota; kingdom Metazoa; phylum Arthropoda; class Insecta; order Coleoptera; family Cantharidae; genus Podabrus; species Podabrus alpinus. The sequence goes on along the minus strand of OW026455.1, from coordinate 45,978,953 downwards.
AAAAAAGGACCAGGCAATTTTTTTTAAATTCATCTCTTACGTCCTTGTTTTATTTAGAACAATTATTATAATTACATTATAATAACATTATTATATATTATAACAATATCAAATTAACAATAAAGGTAAATTAAAAGATAAAGAAATACAAATAGAAAATTGAATTTCCTATTTATAGGAATAAAATAAAATTAATCGATTTTTTTTCGCGATATTATACTATGATAAGTTTTCACAACATAATTATTCGTCAAGTTAAATTGCTAAATATAAAATATTTTAATTACTATCTATAATATGACAATTGGTTGGGATAATTAAATGCAATTAAAAAATTAGAGGTAAACATTAATAAATTTTGTAAATTAATTTTGTAATAAACGACTAAACAGATCGTAAGTTCGTTGTACAAAAAGCAATGCACCTGGTATGGCTCGTGCGAAGTAGCGTAAACGAAGTGATATCAACGGCCGATAAGGGAGTGCACCCTACCGTATACAACTTCCACCCTCTTTTAAACACCCCACATGTTTCATTAAAATAGACGATCATACTGTTGAATAACCTTGAATCTGTTCGTTATCGTCTATTTTATAGATATTATCAACATTTTCCGCAAAAGGCTTATCAAATAATAAGAATCGGAGGAATACAAAAAGTATTTTCATATTTTTGTTCATTTTTGTTGCGGTAAAATCAATGCTAGATTTTTTATGGTTGGAGATGTAAAAAAACAGGTGACATAAGACTCAAGGCTTGTGAGGAAAATAATATATGAAACGCCAACCTCACTTTCACAAGCGGCAACGTAGAGCTGTACGGTACATCCTGCTCTTACTGATGAGGAAATGACAACCGACTGCCGGTACAAGCAATCCTCCTTGTGTGGCAAATAGCTTCTGGTGGATGAGCCAACAAAAATACCGTACTATCTCGCCCTTGGATTCAAAAATCGATCCTAAAGACAGGCGAATCAAACAGTATAGTGAACGGCTTAGAGTGCAGATAGCAACGGACAACCACTGCATTACAGATCCAAATTGATGTTCCAAATTTAATCATCACGGCTTTACTTAATTTTAAAAAAACCCATTCAGATCTCCGGGCTATAGGAAGGAAGCGGAGAAGACGGGACCTCAGTCAGCAGAAGACCCTCAAGCATTTGGGAAGAACTCAGTTTTAGTTCGGGAACGTAGGAACAAGAGAAGCATTGTTTTGCGTGCAGGTTCTATTCCAGAGATGCAGGGATATGAACTGCAATGTATGTATATTCTTGTTTTATAGATTACAAAAGATCATTTGATAAAGTTCAACATGAAAACTCTGAAAAATTCTCATGATGGTGGGAATAGACGATAGAGATCTAAAAATCATCGTACACCTGTACTGGAATCAGATTGCAAGTGTTCGAGTTGATGGCGATAACGCAGAGCAAAGTTCCATCCCGCATGTAGTAAGACAGGGCTGTATCTTACCCTTGTTATTTAATTTGTATGCTGAAGGAGTATTCCGAGAAGCATTAGATGATCTGGAGAACGGAATAACAATTAACGGGTAGTGTATTAACAATATCAGGTATGCAGATGACACGTGGTGTTTACAGACAGTTTGGAAAGTCTACAAGAACTAATTACTCGAGTAGCAGAGACAGGCGACCGGTATAGATTGACATTAAACACAGGCAAGACCAAAGATATGACAGTGAGTAAGGAAAGCATACCTTCTGTACAACTAACGTATTTATTTTAAGAAATTTTTGGAATAAACTAATGGAATTAATATAAAATGAAGTTGAATCTAGTAAATGGGAAAGTAATGTGTTGTCACATGAGATTTTTTCTAATAGCTGGCGGATGGGGAACAGCCGATCAGTGGTCGGCTTTCCCCTTCTAAAACCACATTGGTAGTTTCTAATGATTTCTTCTGCATATGGTGTGACATATTGGAGTAGTATATTTGAAAGTATCTTATATGCGCTGTTCAGGAGGAAGATGTCAGGATAATTATTGCACACCATTTTGTCGCCCCTTTTTGTGCACTAGGATTATTACCCCTTCTTTCCATTCTTCTGAGATTATTTCGTTTTTGCACACAAGTTCTATAAAACGATGCATTCGGTTGACTAAATGTGCTCCCCCATTATTGAAACATTCTGCAGGAATGCCGTACCGTCGTGGTCCTTTATTGCTTTTGAGCTTTTTTACGGTCTCATATATTTCCTCCTTTGTCGGCGACTCAACCAGAACTTCAGACGTGTGCAATTGGCGGTGTTGGTAATTTCTTTGCATAAGCTTATTCAGGAATTGGCAGAGGTAATTATTTCAAGTGTCAAAAACTTCAATTCTTGTTGTCGCCAACGTTCCATCGTCTCTCTTTAGCTTTGTTGCAGTCCTTGGTTAATAACCTATCTTTCGTACATTAATTTCTTTATACCATTTCCTTGTGTCGCCAATCTGATGATTTCTCTCCAGTTCACAAATTTTTTGTTGTTTGTGTTCCCTTTTGAGGTACGGGTTCCTTGCATTAGATTATTTGGAAATATTGGCCTCTGTCGGACTTTGTAGCTTTTCAAGTCTTGCTTGATTTCGCTTTCGTCTTAAATTCTGGCACTCATCGTACCAAGTTTTATGTCTATATTTAGGCATAGGCCCAAAGTTTTCTTGTTGGCTTTTATAATTTTTTCTGTAATATGTTTCCACACTGCCTCAATATAATTTTTTTGGCGTGTTTTGATTAACGCTTCTTTTATTTCCTATTGAAATATCTGCCTTGTCTGCGAGTCTCTTAGGTTTTCGTTATTTACACGTCCTGTTGAGGCATTTCTACCTATTTTTCGCTGTTGCTACTATTCATATTCTGATCTTTTCTTTGGCCAAAATGTGGTCCAAATCAGCTTCAGGACCACTGCAACCTTTCACATCAAGTACGTACATTGCTACTATGTCTGGAGATGACTAAAATATGATCTCTGTGATTTCTGGTGCGCCTATTATTTAATATCCAAGTTTGTTTGTGAATTTTTTTGAATGGAAACATTGTTGACTTTATTCTAAAGTCACTGGACGCGGCAAGGTCAATTACTCTGTTTCCGTTACCTGTAGACTGTGACGACTGATGAAAGGTACTGTCGTGGGTTTTTTTCCCAATATTAGCGTTGCATCGACAACCACTAGCAACATATTCTTAGGAAATTCACATAATCAATTGCTCTACTGAGTCATAGAACCCATTCACAAAAGGCACATCCTTTCATTGACTAGTTCAAATTGAATTACGCTAGTCATGAGTTCTTCTTTGACTACAAATCCTGTTCCACATTCATGTCTTTTTTTAGCACCACTATAGAAGACTCCATAGTTTCCCATCTTGATGTTTCCTGTTCCAAGCCATCGAATTTCCTGAGCCGAATGTGATGTCCATATTGTATTTTCCAGAAATTGAATTGTTGTTATCGAAGCACCAGGTCTATACTGTGTCAAAATTTTCCATGTTCCAATGTTCATGTCCTTCATCTTTCGTTTTTTCCGTCTCCATTGATCAGTTCCATTCCGAGGTAAATTTAAAGGTTTCATAACTAGGCTTTTTTCGAAAGAGGGTTGTCTTCCTTTATCCTTTATCCGGGCTTGGAACCGGCAACGTTAACCACTGAGCTACTCGATCCATCCAGCTGTCTCCGCAGGCGGAGTTATTCCAGCTATTCTGAACGACAAGTTTAGAAAAACATTTCGGCATTTAGACACCGCGGCTGCTTACACCAGATTGGGGAATTGGATACAGAATTAGTTTAAAATTATACTGCAAAGTTTTACCAAGAGTTTAACCCAGGGATCTACAAATTTAAAAATGTTGTGTGGGCCTCATGTAAGAAACTTATGATCATACAAACACTGAATTATAACCTCAAATCATCTCTTTATTAACAAAATAAACCTATAAACCTACGCTTAAAAGTCGCAATGTAAAGTCTTTGACGGGCCGCACGAGAAAGCGTGGCGGGCCACGGATTGCTCATCCCTGGTCTAACCTGACATTTTCACCCGGATAGTCTAATTATTATCTATTACTGAACTAACCGCATATTTAAATCACAGTATAAAATAAGAAAATAATTAAAATTAATAAAAACTGCACAATTTAAAAAAAGATTAAAATTAATGAAGCGATAATTTTTTAATGAAATAAAAATAGGTCATGTTTTTTTAATTTTGTTTTCGCATTGGTTCGAACTTTAACAAGAGTTCATTGAAAGTGATAGATGATAGCATAGCGTATATTTATTTAAAAAAACTTCCGCTGTAAACTCTATATGTTATAAAACATAACAAAAAAAATTTTATTACTATTTTCCTTTAAATTCACATGTTTCTAGCAGGATATAGGAAGTAGTGTAGTTGCAGGTTCTTCTTACAGGTGCGACGCCTACCTGGCCATTCATGAAGCAACAATTCAAAAGGTATATGCACCCACCACTACCCATTCAGTACCACGTGTCCCATTGTGGGATTTACAATTTCAATGCATTTTGCACAGATTAATTTTAAATGATGCTGTTGACTAACTTTTGTGAAATTTCAAGTCTACTGTTTACTTACTGTTTATTTTTATTATCTAAACAGAAGTAGTCGTTAACCTTTAGTTAATATTTATTTTTAATATTTCTTTACATGTTGCAATTTCCGTAGTTCATAAATTAACGGTTTTTAATTTTACGAAATTTTTAATATTTAATTAAAATTTATATTACAATTAGGTACCTACAGTTGGCGTAGTATCGAGGTGACCCCTTGGGGGTGACCACTGACCATTGAATTAGCATCCGGTAATCAGCATCGGCATTGCGTGATTATTTATCCAGTTCACCGATTACGAATGTGTTTCTTTTTCTGGATCCAATCACTTCATACGAGAACGTTCAGAAAAATCCAGAAGCAGCTGTAAAAATGAACTAAACAATCCAAAGCCTTTCACAAAATCGATAACCCATCAATTAACGCATATAAGTATAAGAATTAAAAAATCGACGATTGAAGGTAATAATGCATATTGGCACCATATTTAACCAGCAGCTGTGACGTATAATAAACCCTTAGCAGCTGTGATTTGGCGATTTTCCGTTTTATTCCCTAAGACACCCCGATGCAGCTTTCTCAAGAAGTTAGGGGTGCAAGAGCATATGTGCAATATGCGTTTTAGTTGTTAATCACATTCTTTGTTATGGACCCAGGGCAACTGCCTTTAGCACGCGTACTTAATAATTCATTCAAATTGTTGACACAAATATGTGAAATTTAAAAAGGAAACTCCGTTAATTTCGGACAATCAAATTGACTTCAGGTTTAAAAAAATTCTGAAATTTTCAATCCAAAGAGCTAAGAAAAGATACGCCGTGCTTAATATTTAAAAAATATGTACCTTGGCGTAGGTTTATAATTGGTAGGAACATTTTTGTTACTACCAATACCAGTTATAACTAACTATTACCAATTAATTAACTACATTTTTATATTGAAATGTTATCATAACAGCAGTTTGAAAATATTTTATTTGGTTTTACTACATTTAATGGGTCCCATTGTACAACCGCCAGTTTAACAACCCTCCTAATACTGTCATTTCATCCAAACCTTTATGATCAAATTCGAGATTTTGGCGGGCAAAGTGCTGCTAATTCTTAGCCACATTTGATCAAAAGTCCCCTAATTTTAAATAAATTGTAGCTGACGGTTTCAATGTCACAATGTGAACAGAAACAATCTTCTTTTCGTGGATTCCTTAAAATTTTCGAACTTTCCTGCATTGTTTCGTGATATTCAAAATTGTTTAAGGGCGTAGAATAAAATAAAAATGTATTTAGGCAGTTCCCGAGAGAAGAGAAAATTTGATTAAGGGCACAAATAGTAGTATAATATGATATTCTCAGCAAATTCTACAAAAAATGTTATTTTGACCCTTTCAGTTTTCGAGATACTGAATCTTCTAGAAATCATGATTGGTTTTCGATTTTTGTCCAAAATAACGGAAATTAAAAATTTTGATGTACATTGTTTATCTGACTTAGAAATCGTCTTCTCATGAGTAAAACTATGCCCAATTATCTATAAATCCCTGTATAGAACAACATTCTAGCGCTAACAGATCCCTAGCTGTGAACTATTAAAGTTAATCATAATATTTTATCTTTTTATGCTACTTTTTATATTTTTGTAAATAGCTTATTTTTTCAGTACACCTGAAGTGCAAATGTACTATAACTTTAAGTATATAATAGTTATTTACGTATAAGTAACAGAAAATGATTCACTGCAAATAAGACTGCTTATCACATCAACGAGCCGCCAGTCGAGTTGCTGATAAGCAAGCGAGTTTGTAATGGATCGTTTCTGTACGCATCACGTATGCTATTTTTTCTCCAGGATTAAGTCCTACAGGAATAAAAAAGGAAAATGTACCAAAAAAATAAAAGGAATACCACAAAATAATTCTGTAATGAAATGAAATGCCAAGATACAAATAAAAACATTATATTAAGTTAAATGTAAAAATTAAAGTATTTATTATTACAAATTAAAAATCCAAAACAAAATGATTATTCAAACGAATGAATAAATAAATAACCCACACGTGTCGTGTAGGCGCGAAAGAAATGCATTGCTAGCCAAAGATAACAAGTAGAAGCTAATGCAGACAAGCAGCGGGGATTCCCCGCCAAGTTAACGGCCACGACGAAATGCACGGCAGTCGATGTACGTAAGCATTATTAAGTAAACCACAGGAAGATTATAATACAAACTATATATTTAATTACAAAGAGCGCATCAAAGCAACTGTCAGCCCGCATTTCATTATAGCTTCTAGCAGCCGAGCTTCTCCAGCCCAGCTTCTAAATTAAATTTGTAATGCATTGACTCTTATGGAACCAAACTCACTTCGGCTGGTAGAAGCCAGGTAGAAGCAGGTCATAAAATGTATCGAATTTCACCAGCCAAGTATCGAATTTCACCAGCCCGGCTTGTAAAGTAGTCCACGCGGAGTACTGTACGTAATTGGTTAATATTTAGAATAAGGACTTATTATTGGATAATATAAAATGCTCGACATGGAGTAGTGTAGTTGTAATTGGTTAATATTTAGAATGAGGACTTATTATTGGATAATATTTGTATTACGAAAATTCTCTTAGCAGGTCGACGTCAGGTCCACGTGGACCCTGATGAAAGATGCATTTGTATACCAGGCGGGCTTGTCACGCGAGAGTTGTAAATTTTTACAAGTCAAGCTGCAGAAGCCGGCGGTAATTAGATACTTCTAAATATTAGATAATAATATGTGTTGTAAAGTTATTACTAATAATAATTTATTTATGTAATTGATAAGCAATATGAAAAAAATTGAATATTGATGTCGAAATTTTTTCGATGTACCGATTTTTAAATTTTTTGTATATTCCGGGATTTTACGCATTCTTCAATCGGAAAATAAAATTTATCATAATATTATCCCAAATTACTAATAATTTTCTTACCTTTCCAATAATAACATCCAGTACCTTCCTTCGACGCGTACTATTTATTTTATACATTCTTGTTCTAGGTGTCAATCATCGTAACAAATTAACGATGACATCGAATAACCAAAATTGTGTTTTGTGACAAGCCCGCCTGGTATACAAATGCATCTTTCATCAGGGTCCACGTGGACCTGACGTCGACCTGCTAAGAGAATTTTCGTAATACAAATATTATCCAATAATAAGTCCTTATTCTAAATATTAACCAATTACAACTACACTACTCCATGTCGAGCATTTTATATTATCCAATAATAAGTCCTTATTCTAAATATTAACCAATTACGTACAGTACTCCGCGTGGACTACTTTACAAGCCGGGCTGGTGAAATTCGATACTTGGCTGGTGAAATTCGATACATTTTATGACCTGCTTCTACCTGGCTTCTACCAGCCGAAGTGAGTTTGGTTCCATAAGAGTCAATGCATTACAAATTTAATTTAGAAGCTGGGCTGGAGAAGCTCGGCTGCTAGAAGCTATAATGAAATGCGGGCTTAATCTAACATAACATGGAACGAAAATATGAAACGTGATATACATGAATCGAAAACACCGTTTTCGGTTCATGTATCATCAAGTTACATTAGATTGTACCAGAATTGCTTATTTTCGAAGAGATAAATCCTTTCGAAAGTAATGATTTTCCGCTATCCTGGAGAAAAAATAAATTCTACATATAACTAAACAAATTAAAGTAGTTTTAGAAATACAGCTTTCTAAAGCTGAAATTTTCTTTCGGTTTTGGCTGAATTTGAAAAATGCCGCTTTTTGAACTTTTTTTCCTGAGAATTCCATAAATTGCGGTGTTAATCCAAATTTCTAGAAAAATCTTGATTTTTATTCTTACACTGAATTGCATGTACTTTTAAATCCTTAAAAAATACTTTTAAAATAATATAAAAATTATCAACTTATCGCTGATCATTTTTGCATCAGATGGATATAAAATAATCTAATGCGACAGCATTTTACTTTCCCATTTTTAACTTTTCCATTAAATTTCCATTTAATATTAATTGCATTGATTGATTCCGAAAATTTCTTAGAATAAATAGCACATTATTTTTTGTAAAATTGTATAACTGTATTTTGTATAACTATTAGAGAATTTAAAAAAAATGGTAATTAATTGCATCTGTTTGTTATTGAACATTTCTTAAAATTAAATCGAAATATTTCTTAAAATATTAATTACACTATATTATGATATTTTATGCAAGTCAATACAAATAACTGACAGATCAAAATTATCAAATTTATTTCCAATTTGTTTTCGGTTGCCAATCCAAGGCAACTCATATTCTTTTAAAAGTGCTTATTTTATTTTTTTGCATTTTAACAACAATTTAACAGAATAATATCGTTGACTGATAATATCAAGTGTTGGATATCATGAGATGAGGAAAAATAATCTCTCTTGATTGGTACAATTTTCATTCTTGTAGGTTCCACTGAAAAGAAGAACTGCTTTTTAGCAATTTTTATTCTCATAAAAAATGAGTTAAAAAGGAGTTCATTTCAATCGGTGTACGAGTTCGTCTGTAATCTTTGATGAAAAAAACACCATACCACACACATCAAATTACCATTCCAAAAAATGGTCTTAAACAATTCGTATGGATCATGGGCAAAATGATAATTAAACATTTTTTGACATTCCGGGGGTACAGTACTCACTTTTTACCCCGATTTGCGGGTGTAAAGGGGCACTTTTTTACCACGCCGGTTTTAGATTTTTAAATCGTGCATATTAGCGTGGAAGAATCAAATTCTTTCACATCTGCCATGCTCAAATTTATTTCAAACAATGAAATAAATTGATGAGTCAATAAATAAATAAAAGTACTTACTTTAGCTACCAAATAATTCTCACGAGGTGCCGTTTTTAAAAATGTCGCTACGTGGTCATATGTTAGGACGCACGATTTTTTCTTGCTGTTTCCAAGGCACAAATGTAAATGAACTGAAATGAATCATTGGTAGAATCAGGGGTGCCAACTGCTATTTCCTAGTACTTTTTGGTAGTAGTTCGTAATATTACTAGTGCTATTTTGTGGTACCATCGAGCACGTACATTATTAAAAAAATGCGTTAAATTTTTGCTTTAAGTTTCTAAATTGGCGAAGTTCCTACTTTACCTCCCGGAATTGCAAAAAACAGTATATGCACGACGGGAGTAAAGTGACTTTTGGCCCATGGGTAATTGTTTCACTCGGCTAGCGCCTCATGTAAACAATCCTTTACCCTCGAGCCAAAAAAGTATCACTTTGCTCCCTTGGTGCATAATGTACTATTTTTAACTCGGTACCATTACTTTCCTTTACCTACTACGTAAATAGGAAAGTAAAAAGTATACTTTGAAAACTAAAACTACGTGTTTTTGAACAAAAATCGAATAAAAAATAGTATTCTATGAAAAGCTGTATCTCGAAATCCAGAGAACCTGGAGCAATATTTTCTTTTATTATAGGGTCATTCCATATGAAAAATCAATCAAATTTTAGCAAATATTTCTATGTCTCATCGATTTTGCTCAAATTTGGTATACTTCTAAATTATGCAAAATATCGGTTGATGCATAAGTTCGTAGCGATTTTTTAAATTTAAAATTTAATTTTTTAAATATAAAGAATACATAAACTAATCAGTAATATATTTTCCTGCATTGTTTATGATTGACTCCCAACATTTTGGCAGTTTTTCGATATTTATAGAATTGAAATGTACCATATTATAATAATTAACACTAAATTAGAATACCAATTGACACTACCTTGTTACATAATAATTTGGTAAACATATTGTTGTATAACCATGTTGCTATGGAAAACTCCGCACGCTGACAATGTCAGTAATGACCACAGCCCTTAGGCGGCCGTTCGGCCTCATCATTCGGCCCGAACTGCCCAACAAAATTTGGATGTTCCAATAAATTGGATACTATCAAAGTACAGTGTAACTTCGCTAATCCGCACAAATAAATTTTTTCCCCTTCCCGATTTTCGATATTTACAATATTTTAGTTGGAGCACGTGATATACACGATTTTTACATGTGTCTGGATTATAAATTACAATGGTGGAGAAGTGTCAGGTTTGCATCAATACCATAATTATTGGATTTTCAGAGACATCCCTTATCTGGATTATCAAAGTTGTACTGTATAATATATTGCTGTGAACGGTAACTCCTAATACTGCCACACGTTGGGCTAGCCAAAATTGCTGTGATATGTCCCTCGCTAATAGGACCACACGTTTTAATTGTAAATGCTTTGTTGCGGGTTCACGTAAATGTACCCCGTCGATAGAAATATTAAACTTTTACACAATTTACAAATATAATAATAATAATACCTCGGCTTAACTGTCTCGGTGTGCATGGACTTACCTCACTCAGTCTGGGTTCGTTCCGGGACCAATAACTGTAATGCTAAATCAAATTTTTGGGTGCTCGGAACAGGTCAAAAAAATATCCTCCGTTGCAAAGACAATTATAATTTTATTACACACAATAACGTAAATAAATGGTTTATTAAATAAAAAGTTCTTAATATTAATCCTATTAATCAAAATTCTTAACATTAACGAAGAAAAGCACGCGTTTATGTTGTCCGAAATTTTCACTTAATTTTATTACGAAAATAAAGTTTAATGGGGATTTACCTTTAAGAGCTCTAGGGTTTTTATTATGCATAAGATGTTTGACCATGAGATTGTTAACCTTCGACACGCCGATGGTTATTTCTTATCTTGATATGGACGGATTACTTTTCTTGGTGCGTCGTACAAACCACGTGTAGTTGAAATTCGTTTTTTGTAGAAATATTCTGAATCCTTTATGATTTCGATTGGAAAACACTTTAATACAACGTAAGTACACTTTTTATATTAATATACACTAATTTTCGTCGACTTTACTTAAATTTTCTGTACTTTATTTAATTATTTTTACTAGCAGCGGCCATAAAACACAACGCCATTTATAATCAATCAAACGTAGAGCGATCCCAATTGTTTTTTTTCATCGCCTCGAAATTCATAGCGATCTTGATTCTTCGTTATTGTTTGTTATTGGTCGATGCAAAAATCAATACCATTTTGACCTTCTAAGATTACAGGTCTGTATTCAGCTCATCGTGACTTGTTACAATTTTAATAAAAATAATATTTTTTTAATTTTTAGATTGGATTGATCTTCACCATTGCTTCGTGATTGGTTTCATGAATTTTATGGACATGCATTATCCGTTTTCGGTGCACTAAATCGAAACAGTCCGAACTTTGCGTAATATTTTTATATCACTTATTTAAATTTTAATGCTAACACAAACTTTATATTAATTAAGCAATTAACAATTTTGACTTTGGAATTACCTTTCTTATGACTAAACAATTTTGATTTTGTATTATTAATAAACATTTTATATCAACGGAATTAATTAAGCGTTACATTATAAATTATTTTTATTAACCTGTTTCAAGCCTCGCTTTTCAAATTAAATGATACTGAACTCAAATTCTTGGTGTCGGACGAAAATTGATCTGTTTGTTCAGACAAGTCCATGCTTTTTGTTATTAACAATTTTTCTGAATCTTAATAAGCGTATTTCTATTGACGTGGTTCCCCAACATTGCAATATGTACTTATTTTGCAATAAAACTAAGATACATTTACAACCGTTTCGCAACATTTTTTATTGCAGCATCAGGAAAAAATAGTCAGAAATTAAAATTTCGTCAATAAATTAATTAACATTACACGATTATTCATACAATATATTTCGGCCAAACAATAATAAAATATTCAAAAAGAATTCTTCACAATAAAAATTAAAATCAAATTACAAAACCAAATCAAGACCAACCTTTTTTATTAATGATGCAATAAATGATGTTACGAAATCAGCTGCAAAAGTATATTTCAGTTTTATTGCAGAAAAAGTACCTATTTTTTTAATGAACCTAATTATTTTAGAGAAAAACTGTAAATGAGTTTCTTGCAGAGAAAAAAACTGCATCTATACATATTTTTCTGTAATATTCTGTTCTACAGAAGGTAAAAATTAAGGAAAATAATAGTTCTATTTTAACAAAAGCAATATTGCGTTGGATATCGTTGATTTCAAGAATAATTGCTGAAATAAAAATCAATAAGTACTGTTGATCTGTTACTTGAAGAATTAAGCATTATTGTAGTAATATGTTCAGCATTATTTATTTTAAATAAACCTAATTTAACCTGTCAAAGTATGATTTTTGTTCAAACGGTACTTTTAGTTTCCTTAATTGTTGCCTTCTGTAGATCTCTGTAAGAAAATTATAGAAAAATACGTATGGATGCAGTATATTTTTCTCTACACGAAATTTATTTATAGTTTTTCTCTAAAATAATTAGTTGACCAAAAAATTAAAATAATCTTGCAATGAAATCCTTATTGTGCGGGAACTAATTCACCGCACCCGGTATTAAAATTATTTAACTTTTGGAAAACAAAATTTTATTTTAATTTTAATAATAGCCTGTGTATCCGTAACACCGCAATCCACCTAAAATTTTATTTTAGCAAAGTTACAGAGCGGCCTTTAGGCCGCACAGTCATAATAATCACTAGAAGCACATGACGGCCTGTCCTAATTGTTATTATTATTGTATTATAATAATAACACAATTATTATTATTCATTGTGTGAAAACTCTGATTTCAGTCATGGTTTAATTGCTTGCCTACTTCTGGGCAACCTGGAAACCTGAAATTTCACACTGGCGTAAATTCGGTATTCCTTATGTCGATAGAAACCGAAAACTATAAATTTCACTCTGCGAGATTTCCCTCCAATTTGCTTAAGTACGAGCTTAATGAACTATTTAGCTGCATCCGCTCTTGCCATGCGGATAAATAAAAATGTTCGGCCACTTCTAAGCCACATTGTCGCAGAAACTCCAGCCCTGGCTGGATCGTTAGATTGGTCGCCGGTTCAGACCTGCACCTGCCAAAGATAGTACGCCCCTGCGTACGAATATTTGTGAATTTATTTTTATTTGAATTTGAATTTCTGCCCTTACCAACTGCCACACACAAAAAAAGCCTTAACTGGCATATATAAGCGCAGAGGAGTGACTTTAGTACCAGTAACCATGTGAACTTGGTAAGGGCAGAAATTGTAAGTACCTTTTACTTATTTATTTAATTACTTATTATTTATATTTATTATTTATTTATTTATAAATATTATTATTGAAAATTTATTATAGAAATTTTCAACATATCTTCAAGCAATTGCTAACTGAATAAACGAATAATAAGTAGCGTACAGCCGTATATTTGTTTTGGAGTTATTGAATTGTTACAAGTGAAGGTTGTTCGGAATATTCCCGCCTGCCGTAGTTGAAGGTTTACTCAACACACGTGAAAAGCTAATACTTCGATTGATTCATTCATTTATGATCGGCATAAAATAATATTTGAAGTCGTTTAGCCCGAGAAAGGTAATGAATATGTCGAGAACGACGTAGGCAAAAAACTTCATTAGAAACCGAAGTGCAAGGCCGCCATAGGCGGCTAGCTTGTTTTTTACTATGTGTTTAATGGTATTTTTTTAAATAGTATACCTTATAAAACTTTGAACCATTTAAAATGAGCAATGAATTAAATAGGAAATATTCTGAACCCCTGTAAAACCTTTAAAATCTAATCAAATTAAAATTTAAATATTAACAAGCTAAACAAATGAAACCACGAGAGCTCGAGTGTGACTCATATTATATTATTATTATATTTTTAATAGCCTATTCATGAGTAATCCACATGAGCTAGTAATTCTTTTACCAATAATAAAACATTACAGTGCGGCCTATAGGCCGCACAACCACAGCAATGACTAGAAACTCATGGCGGCCTATGTCAGCATGAAGACCTTCTTATAATATAATGTACTACAAATAAACAAGTGAGGAAGAGGTAACATATTACTATGAGGAGGTCGGATCGTCCCTCGTCAATAGCAATTCTTTTTATCTTTTAACGAATAACGGAATTTCCGTTGTTTTAAATATTGAAATATTAAATAAATTAACTCCTGCCTCGGCTAAACCCTTTTTCACTTGCATAAGACCTCTTACCTGCAGTGTAGATTCAGGAGAAATTTCCTCTTTTACTTAACTTGTGAACTCAATAATCGAGAATACAAAAACTTTCAAATAATGATCCGAAATTCAACAAAATGTAATATATTTCAATCAACAAAGTAATTAATAAATACATAAATAAATGATCAAAGTTTTCTTATTATTGCTACCCCACAAATTAATATTGAAAATAACGTTTATTATTCTGTCGCACTATTCGAATTTTACCGCGGATCGTATACGATAAATATAGTTTTTTAATTGTTCGCTTACCCCAAGGTTGGTAATTTTCAACATTTATTTTCGTCAGCTATTACGGTTGACCTCGTTTTCTCCAGCTACAAGTGCATCTCAATCCAATTTTACTGGTTGAAATAATCCTCACAAATCGTTGTACTTTTTCACTAATTTTACATCTGGTAAGTAAATTTTACCTTTATTTTTTATAATTTGCACATGTAATAATGTGTCTAACCACTTTTTTTTACTGTTCAGGTTCCTAAAATTTGCACATTTGCAAATTTTTCATTACTTAAATCGGGAGACCAAATTAACACATCTTCCCGTGTTTAACATTCTTGGAGGAACTCTCTTGTTATTATTTTTTATCTCCCTGGATCCCAAAATATTACATACTTGATCAACAATCTCGATGTGTAAGTATTTTATTTTCATAAATGTCACGTGTCACTTTCCTAATGTTTATTGTTCTTGTTTTTAGGTTAACCACTTTCGACCCGATTGTTCAAATTCGAAGCAGCCCATCACGTTTACCGAGATTTAACTTTTATGTTCGTACGACATCATATTCACAACTACTAACTAACATTTTAAAACTAAACAAATTACAATTTTTAAAATTCTTACAATTAATTCATTTTAATAATTTTATGGGGATCTTATTTGGTTTTGTTTACATTTGATTTAAAAACCTTTGTATTCTTTGTATTTTACTTTATACCAAATGTATTTTTCTTAACCGATTTGAATTCAATTTTGTTTACTATTCTTTTGGATACGAAATCTTATGCATGTTTGCAGTTCTTTTTCATTAACGATTCAGTAAATTGCCATTGACGTACCGATCTCCGTGGATCACCGCAATATATATACTCGCCAATAAAACAAGTGTTTAAATGTACCGGTTTCGGTTTTATTAACTAACCGTCATCAGTCAATCGATCAACACGGTCTGAATTTTTTTAAATATGCGACATATTTCCTAAATACGGTTTTGCTCATGTCTAATTATATTGATATGTGAAAACTGAAACCGAAACATAATTTTATCAAGATTGTAAGAACAGTCGTTAAAGAGCGAAAATTTACACCTACCTACTATAATGAAATTCAACCATAAATAATAATACAACGAAAGGGTAAGCCAGAAAAAGTTTCTGTCTTAGACATGAATTAACGTGATCTACGTTAATAAATAGGGGTGCGCTGTACCTTTCTTACATGGTTGGCACGCGCCATTGTTGCAGCTGCAAATATAAAAGTAGTTCGATTAAGTTAAGTTAGTAAATGCTTAACCATAATATTGTCAACAAATCTAAATTAATGTATTTTCTAAAACACTATTTTACAAAACAGATTGATTGGTTATCCAATTACCATGCGAAAAATATTTAAAATTATTAATTTGCGAAATTTTAATATTATAATAGCAACTTAACGTAATAGTACCAACGCACTATCAATTTGACAGTAGCATGTTGGAATATACATATTGAACCAAAATTGAAGAGGGTTTTTCTTAGGGTTTATTCATAAGAATGAGGAAGCTGGAGGGTGACTTGCCGCCACTACCGTTTCCGTTATGATATGGGGAAGTTAATCACGTAATTGTAAAAACGACACAATTCTAAAATATTTAAATTTTAACTGTAGTTTTATTACGCATTAAGAGATTTTGACCCGAAAAATGAATTCCATCAAAGAAATATTTAATATTTCTGTTTAAAAAAAGGAAGTCATTAACGCTCTATAATTTTTTAATTAAGTGAGGTAGTTTTTTAAACGCTATATATTTATGTAATTGGTTGTTTTCATAATATGCCAGTGTAGGATCTTGTTATCTTTTTGAATTTAATCCAATACTTAATCAGGGCGCCATGACTGACCAATGATGATTATTTACTTATGTATTGTTATTAGATTATTTAATTGGTTATTGTTTAGCACATTCTAATAGAAATAACCTAGCAATAGAGCAGGGCTCCCTAACAACTTATTGACTACACTAGGCTATGAGTTCCTCCAAGCTATCAGGTAATAAATTGTAGCTTGAGAAATCTAAGTTCACCCCTCTCCTCGCGAATTTTTTAATTAAATTAGTGTTATAGGTTTGAGCTTCGTTTGAGTTACGATGAGCTTCCATAAAATTCGTTTATACCCCAAAGGCTTTTAAAAAAATTCAATTCTTTAGAACAATTTTCGGTGGGACGGTGATCAGCTTAAGCGGTTAAGGACGTTTACTGCTAATGCTGAATGCCCGGTTCGACTCCGGGATCAGTAAAAACGTTATTCTGACCGTCTACCCTCGGAAGGGAATGACAAACCACCGAGGTGTAATCTGCCAAGAACAGCCTCTCTAGAGATGAAGTGTATACACTTCTCGCGGTTCGGAGCCCGCGTTAAACAAGTAGGTCTCCTATGTGTGTCATAGTACTACAAACGCACAGCGCATTGGTTCATAGGAGAGAGGTCGTCAACATCCGTTAACGGATAAGCACGTGAAGAAGAACAATTTTACGAAGGGCTGTAGAAATGCTTTTTTAAGATGTGATTTTTTTAATAAAATTGGTGTCAATCGATCAAGATTCTTTTGAGTTCCAATGCGCTTTCATAAAAATCCTTTGTACACCAATGGTAAAAAAGTTAGAGCATTTCAAAGATTGTGAAATTACAAATCTTAACAATATCGTTCCAAATTGGATTCAAGTCCTTCACATCCGAGATTTTCCAGGAGGAAGAAGACGAAATAGCAGAGTTATTGCAAGTACCATTACAAATGGCACTACCTATTAAAGCCATAAAACTGAGCGAAATGGAGGGGTTGAGCCCAAAATCAGATCCTCGTAACCGTCATAGTCATTCAACAACTACCAGTTAAAGCTTTGGCTGCCTTAACACAAATTTATCACTCCATTTCAAGAAATGGCCACTATCCATCGCAATGGAAAGTAGGGCAAATAATACTGACCCCCAAAACCGGAAAAGTCAATGGATGAGGCGTCATCGTATAGATATAGACAAATAAGTATTTTGCTCATCCTGTCAACTCTCTTTGGATTTCGCGAGCAACACGCAACTATAGAAAAGGTGCACAGGGTAGTCGAACTACTGAACAGAGCTCATTTGAGCGTAAAAAATATCGTTCTGCAGCTTTCTTGGACGTGATTCGGGCGTTTGAAAAGGTGAAAATAAAGACTAAACTACCGACACCATACTATATAACATACTAAAATCATATCTGACCAATTTATATTTTAGAGTGAAATACCAAGCAAAATTACCGAACTGTATAGAATACAATCGGGCGTGCCACAAGGTAGCTTCCTTGAACCAATGTTATATCTGCTGTATACCGCAGACATACTAATTACATCAAATGCAGTGACAGTCACATTTGCGGACGAACTTCTATTATGGTAACTAATGAAATACCTGCATATTCTTCCCAGAAACTCCAGGAGGTGCTGAACGGCATTCAGGAATTGCTCAAAAAATGGTGCACTATAGCAAATGAAGACAAATTTAAACATGACCATATGCGATTACCTATGCAAAGGAACATGTCCTATTATAACCATTAACGGACAGCAACTTTCCCAAGTAGAAAGTGCTAAATATCTGGGCATGCACCTGGACCTCAGTATCAACTGCAAAAAAGTATTTTTGCCAAACGTAAACAACTATACGATTAAACCATAATAAACTCTACTGGTTAATCGGCTGAAAGACTCATCTTTCGCTGGCAAGTAAAATAATCGTCTACAAAATGGTACTTAAGCCAGTGTGGACCTATGGAGTGCAGCTGTGGGGTACAGCGAGTGTTTCAAATATTGAAATCCTAGACAGCGGTTTCAATCAAAAACGCTGTGAATAATCGAGGATGTACTTTGGTATGTAACAAATAACTACCTACACTATGATTTGGACTTTCCCCTAGTGAGTTAAGAAGCTCAGAGCGCGAGTGGAAACTACTTATCGCGGCTCAAACATCATACAAACTCTCTTGCAGTAAACTTCCTGGACAATAAACACCTAGTGACACGTCTAAAGCGTATTAACCCACATAATATAATTCACAGATAACAAATTGTAATATGAAAAGTTATAAAATGATTTAAATATGTAGGTAAATATTACTCACTGATACAGCAACGATTCGTAATTCTATGTTTGATCCGAAATCGGACATTTGATCGCGACCGGAATACCGCAGGAAGAAAATACCGCTAATGTTTCATAATACAAAATAAATTATTCAAACGACATAATATTACGTAACTATGTAATATTACCTAAGTAAATATGAAATATTGATAAAAATACTCGCGGTATTTCGTCCAGGCGGTATTTTCTCCGAGGCATTATTGGCGCGGTCAATGTCCTAGACCGCTTTAATGTAAGATACTAATAATGCTCCTCCCCCTCCGCTGAATTTACAAATTGTTGTTTACACTATGTATATGTAACAAAGTAAACAGAGCAGCGACGCAACGCAATACAAATGCCCGTGGTCAATAGATCACGAGAGTTCAGCAAGTTTGCTCGCGGTTTGCACTTGGATGGGTGACCGCGAGTTCCTAGTTTGAAAAGAACGCCGCTAGCTTCCCTACCAACCGGCACTTGGCTAACGTGATAGGGTATGGCCTGAACCTCCCCCTCATAGGGGCGTGGCTATAGTCCAGGAGTGAACTGGATGTGGGAAAGAACATCAAGCTGATGACAAATTATAAAACAAGCGATGCTTACTTAGAACCAGATATCGTTGTGTATATTAGGAGTTAAATTTAAGAAACCATATCACAACATGTCATTAAGATGAGGCATGAATTTTTAGCAAGATGGTATGCTGAAAAATATGTTCCTCAACTTGGATTCGAACCTTAGCGTATTAGCTGATAATACGCGCACTTAAACAACTGCGCTGCCGAGGCGATGAATTTATGTAACGCGGAAATTCTATATTCAGAACTTCGGTACTTCTAGGACCGCTACAGATTTATTATTATGACCCCGAACCCAAACAAGAGTCTATGCAGTGAATAGAAAAGGAAAAACCGCTACCTAAAAAGTTCAAAACTCAACTGTGCGTTGGAAAGATTATGGCCACAATTTTTTGGGATGTCGAGGGAATTCTGTTAATTGATTACCTGTGTCGTAAATAGAGTATAACAGCCATCTATTGTGCAGGATTATTATGGAAATTAAAGAAAACTATCCAAGAAAAATGGAAGAGCAAAGTGAAACAAAATTTTTTTCATCTCCGTGACAATGCACCAGTTCACAAGAGCGAAAGTTTCCAAGGCTGCTATTAAAAAGTGTGGCGTCGAAGAAGTTAATCGCGCACCTTACAGTCCATACCTTGCCCCTAGTGATTATTAGAGGTTTAGGCTCATTTTGAAATACCCAAACGGTGAACTGTTGTTTATTTTCGGGTTTATATGAATAAATTCAAGTTTCATCACCATCAGTAACGACAATATTGACCAAATTTGAAAGACCTCAGTAGAATTTCTTGGGCATTTGTTTGCACCATTTGATACGACTTTGTTTTTGAGCTAATATCAAATTGTGTGGGATCCAACGACTGCAAACCTTCCGTACGTCTAAATGATCATGCAAAATCGTGTGTATTGCTTTCATGTCAATGCCTAATGATGCTTGAATCTCTCGGTATGTCACATGCCAATCTCGTTCAATCATTTCACATACAGCATTAACATTAGTGGCAACAACAGACATTGCTGGACGACCTGCACGAAATTCGTCACTGAGAGTGGTGCGTCCACACTGGAATTCAGAAAACCAACTATAAATAGTACTCTTGGATGGTGCTTCATATCCGAAAGCCAAAACAAGCCGATCCGATTGATGGATTGCTTCGACATTAGACCACATTTAAAATAATAAAAAATGATGGCACGAAAATTTTCACACAAAAGTTCCATTATTTTCGTACAATTACTTTCTTTAAAATGCTGTGTAAACAAAACTTGTCTACTTCAGTACGAACTATCAACTGAATTATAAGTTAAAATTGGGAAATTTTACGAATATGGCAGTTAAAAACAATTGACACCACTAGAATTACTAGATTCTGGAAATTTTTTCGGCAACGTTTTTACCGAACTTCTTGATTTCCCTCGTATAATTGTAAAAAAGGTTCCGTAGAAACGAGATTTTTGAAAATCACCCAATGGCAATTGCATCATCAGTTTAGAACTGTTTCAATTTATTTTTACTTATTTAATTTTTT
Source organism: Podabrus alpinus (assembly GCA_932274525.1). Classification (NCBI taxonomy): domain Eukaryota; kingdom Metazoa; phylum Arthropoda; class Insecta; order Coleoptera; family Cantharidae; genus Podabrus; species Podabrus alpinus. The sequence goes on along the minus strand of OW026455.1, from coordinate 45,957,765 downwards.
ATTTATTTGTACCCTTTTTTTATAAAATAAATTTAATTTGGAACTATTTACCGAATGAGAGTTTGACTGGTATGGCAGGTAAATCAGCAAAAACATTGTGATGAAGCAACGTATGGGTAAGTAAGTAGGTATATTGTTAGCTAACGGTTTTGCATAACAAGGGTTAGATCATTATCATACTTTCTTAAGAAAATTAAAACAAAAAATACAGATCTTCGCAGATGCAAGCAGAGATACTAGGTTTAACTATGCAGTAGTACATACATACATTACCGATTTGTGCATACATAATATAAGTAGCATTGAATTCGGTTACTCAAACCGTTAAAAATTATTATCAGAATAACCCACATAAACAATATAGCAACTTCTCTCATGCTAATAAATAATATATGCGATGCTTTTTTTTCATCATTTTTTTACTAGTAAAAATAGTTATCATAAAATTAGATGTAAAATTAGATAATAAAAATCAAGGCCTTCAGCAAGGTGTTTTTAAATTTCAATTTTATATTAATTGCAAAAGGTACAAATTTGTATGCAGGGTGCCCGATTTTCGACCTTCACGATGGGGACCTCGCTTATCTTAACAGATACGAAATCCGTTAAATAAGGGCAAAATTGCGTATTTTAATGTTCTAACTAATAATCTTAATCCAATAAATTGCAAAATGATAAAACTAAGCGATTTTAAGACATCATACATAATTCACACACGGTTTTCATGAGAAATTTAAATATGTAATATCAATGGGGTACCGACTAAAAGAATTAGTAATGTTTTTTTATGTAAATACGATCCTTGGGATCTCCTTTAGATTTTTCTAAAAAAGGCTCATTTCGATGTAATTAAGTAATGAAATTCAAATAAATTTGTATTTATTCTGAAGTAGCAAGAAGTATGCGAAAGCAAACCACACTTAGCGATGGCTGGCTTTGTAAATCCGTGGCGACTTCCATTGCCTTCGAAGCCCTACAGGAGAAAGAAAAAGACAAAACTGATGAGAACGACCAGGTTGAGAGAAAAGAAGAGGTAAAAAAACCACCATCAATATATTTGTTGCGATGTTACATATGGTGTGATTCAATTAAAAGACACTTTCATTGTTCAAAAGATAAGCTGGTATGAAACCATTATTTGGGTTAATAAATAAATTGTACCAGGATATTGCAAAGGCCTATATTTTGCGAGCTGTTTTGTTCAGATACCAAAAGAACAAATGAAATCTTTTCAAAAAGACATCAATAGTACCTAAAAAATGTAAGAATCAACTCATGGGTTATTCATAAATTAGTCAACTTATAAAAAAACCAATTAAGTGATTCATTCATAGAGTTAGGTAAAATAAATGAACGGTAAATTTTGTGAAATAAATTCAGTGAAGTTATGGAAAAGGACAGTTTAATTTTGGAAAAGAATAGAGACGAATGACTGCGCACTCGCCGGAGGTTTGGAGGGAAAAGGAGAATTATTTTGGATTTTGATGAGAACTCACGGTGTGTCCATCGGAGCGTGAGGGCGTATTATTTTAATAATTGATTTTGATAGATTTTGGCTTCATGTTCATGGAGAAGCAAACGCGTAGTTTTGTATGATTTGTTAATGGAATTCCTTAGTGTCCGAAAAAGCGGAAGAATGGAATATTTTTAGTAATTGATTTGGAATTGGTAAACTGTCTGTCATAACGTGAAGACGTGCTGTTTGATTTTGATTTTGAATGGAGAAGATTTGCATCTTGGAAATTACATTTTTGAATATATTTGTTAATTATGAACACACAAGAATTTGGTAATGAAAAGTTTGGTTGCCGATGGATTTTATGATTCATTCAACGAAGAAAAGCAAAGGAGTCCAATACATCAAGTTTTGTTCGTTCGTCGACTGAAAAAGCCGGTAAGCTAGACTGTGCACATGTAGTTTTTTTAAAATTTCTAAACAATCGTTAAACATTTAAAACTCGGTTTTTATTAGTGCGAATAACTCTGGAGGGGATGTTATTTTAGTTGGAATTGAATGTAAACTTAATTTGTTTAAATATACATGCTTTGTTTCACATATAATTTGTTTTGGTATAATAAATGAACAGGTTTTTTCTATTGGAAAGATTTTATTTGATATTATTTCATTTTTAATTTACAGCTTAAGGTATAAGTTAATATTGTGGTACAAAATCAATTCGTTATTTTTCAATGATTGATGTGTTACGAATAATCCGTAACCCAATGAAAAGTGCTTTTATCGAACCCTTGTTACGCCCATAAAAAAGAGTCTCAATATTAAGCTAGTCCGGAGCAGTTTAAAAGTGCCGTACATTTTTTCCCCGCTATACAAATTAAATAAATTTCAGTAGCTTATCACGGCAATATAGATGGTGTCGAAGTTATAAAACCCCTAATCGAACTACTTAAGGTGTGCGCACCAAATGGCCACCTACAAGTGTCTATGCAATAACCAGATAAAGGTTCAACCAAACAACCCTCAAAATTGAACAGACATAATAAAGGCTCTTACTGAAAAGCCACAGAATTTCACACCTACCAACGTAAAGAAGATCGTGCCTTCCGTGTGGTACTGCGCAATTTACATCCTACTGTAGACCAAAAAACCCTCAAAGAGGAAATCCAAGCTGAAGGACACGAAGTGAAAAACATCTTCTGGTTTTAGGTAAAGGTAAACCTTTAAAAGTAAATTACTTTTAAGTTACTAAAAAGTAAAGTAAAGGTAAAAGATAAAGGTTAAAACCAAACCAAAATAGTTATTTACGTATAAGCTCGAGAAACACTAGCTTTACTGAATGAGAGAGATATACTCGCGAATTCAGTAAAAACTGTTTCTCGGAGCATTACGTATGTAGTTTTCCCCAAAGATTTTCCCTAAAGGGTGTTTGTTTTTTTTCTAATTTTTATGCTTTAAAAAGTCAAAAAGTTTGTATGTAGATTGGTAGGAAAAGGACTGTAACTCCATCCACAGTGGTCTTAAATTAAAGCTAAAAATTGTTCTATAAAGGTAAGTGAACATTCTGTTCAAATGTTAAACCATATTTTATTTTTTGAGCCCCAAAATTTCAACCCTTATTTCCTTGTTTTACCTAAATGTTTACTGTTTTTCGTGCTGTAATGTTAGCAAAACTTCACCAAGCGCCATTTCGTGATTTTTCCAAAAACACTGCCATCCGACGTATATTGGTGTTATCTACCTTACAAAAAATCGGGGTAATATAATAACATTTTCCTGGGATGAACTAAACGCCAAATAGAATAGGTTGACAACAGCATTATACATCACATGAATAAGCGTCACCCAATTCGCATAACGTGACCAACCCCCAGCAATACTATCAGTTGGTCATTTGATGAAAATTGGTATACAACTTGTAACTTATTTTTTGCTGTATAAATAAAGATACTTTATAAGAGTTTCACCTTATTCCCAAAGAATATACAAAATCAAAAGCGTGCATTTTGAAGATATCGAAGAAGGATGGCGATAGGAGGTTGAAATTGAACACGAAGAAGTAGGTGATACTCAAGGTCGTCCAAAAAAAGGTAGGAAACGAAAGTTTCCTTCGCAAAATCGAGATACAAGAAAATTAAATTGTGTTCAGAATAAAGACTACTTCACTCAGAGAGGAGATGTCAAGTTGAGAAAGGAGTTTCGACAATTTTTGTGCCACTGTAAGTGCCTGTCCAAAATAGGTGTGGAGAAAGCGAGGGAAGAATATGAAAAATTTTACAAAGTGAGTTCCCACGACGCCCAACGAGCTCTCGTTTGCGCGATGGTAAGTGAAATTCCAATAAAGAGAAAAAGAGTAAAAGATTCGGTAAAGAGAATGTTAATGGAGTCGTAGTTTGTAAAACATTTTTCCTCCAAACTTTTAGAATTCCAAGTGGAAAGGTAAATTTGGCGCTAAAGAGTAAGAAAAGATCGGAGGGTATACAAGACTTACGGGGAATCGGAGGAGGTGAAAATAAAATCACAGATGAACGATTTCAAGAAATAGTTGAACACATTGATAAATTTCTAAAATATAGGTAAATCACATTATACGCTCGAGAGCAAACTAATTCAATGTATCTGCAATCAGATACTACAATACGCGTTATGTATGATTTATACAATGAAGAGACGAAATCCCAGTATCGCTTTCGAAGTACAAAAACGTATTTTTGACTCACTTCAATCTGAGGAGAAACCCCCTGAAGAAGGATATATGCAATATGTGTGATAAACTTGAAGTACTAAAAAATACAGGAAGCAATGAGGAGCAAGATAAGTTCAAAATCGAAAAATAAATCCATTTGAGCACATCTGAAGAAGCAAGAACTTTATTAGAAGAAGATAGAAATAGAGCAACGGAAGATGAGAATCTCGAGGTTTTATGTTTCGATCTTGAGAAAACGCTACCCCCCTTCCTCGCATACCAACAAAAAATGTTGTCTTCTACAAGCGCCAACTTTGGCTGTATAATTTGGGTATTCACACAGAAAAAAAATAAGGGTCAATGCTATCTGTGGTTGGAAGGTGAAGCCGGACGAGGACCTTAAGAAGTAGGTTCTTGCTTGTTTAGGCATAATTATCCAAGATATGGATGCCTCCTGTACACATTTAATACTGTGGTCGGATAGTAGCGGAGGGCAAAACAGAAATATTAAAATGGTTTTAATGTTAAAAGCGATTCTTGATGCCCATCCGTCACTGGAAAAGATCACCCAGCGATTTTTGACTTCTGGGCATAGCTTTCTTCCCAATGACACCGATTTTGGTGACATTGAATGTGCCTTGAAGTTACAGCAAAGATTATACGCTCCAGAAGATTACATGAACGTAATGAAATCCTGCAGAAGAAAGAACTCGCTCATTGTTCATAAGATGCAAAAAGAGAATTTTTTTAGTACAGCGGATGTAGAAAAATCTATTTTCAATCGAAAAGTAGACATCGATAATAATGAAATAAATTGGCTTAAAAGTTTAAAGAAATCGAAAGTCGAAAAGAAAATCCTCACAAACTTTTTGTTAAATGTCATTTTGGGGAAGAACCTCAAGAAATCGATATAGAGAAGAAACGTGGAAGACCGTCAAGAAGACAAGCCAAGAAGAATTTTAGCGAGCTACTTAAAAATCTTTGGCCAAATGATAAGCCCATTCCAGAAAAACACTTGCCGACTTGAAATTCCTATTGAATTTGATTCCAAATTATGCCAAACATTTTTATGAAAATTTATTGGGTGATCCCAATATCGAAGAGGATATAGAAGGGTTTAAAGGAGAAGTTGATTTTGATATTGAGATTGATTTAAATCAAAAGAATATTTTGCTGTATCAGTAGGTATTAATTTTTTAAATTTTCAATGAATATTTTACTCATTTATTCATAAAAAAATTAACTAATATTGGTCAATCTAATATATTAATTTTGCATAAATTGACTAAGCGACAGTTTTGGTTCATATAGTCAACTTATGCCAAATGTATAAAATTGATGCGTAGGAAATGCAAAATTCCTAAGCGCCATTTTTCACTTTAAAACAAAGGTTTTCATTTTTTGCTTTAGTTCTTAGATATAATAGTTATTGACACTCTTTTTGACTAACATGCAGAAAATCACCTCTGATCAACGATAAGCTGATTATTTATAAGAAGGTTATATAGTTTATTGCATTTTCTCAAAAATTCACATTTGGCGCTTGGTCAAGTTATGCATAACGCAGTCCAGTTTAGTGTTGTAGAGACACATAAATAGATTAATAAAAGAATAATTTTGTAAATAGCGACAAAATAAGCTTGGAGAAGAGTGCTAGCGTTATAACGAACACGGTTGTTTCTACCGATTTAAAGGGGGGGGGGGGGAGGACAATTTATTTTTACAAATTTATTACCTAGGTCCTTTTTATTTTTTGGTAAAGTGTTTTAAATCTGTGCCACCTTTTATGGTCCAAGCCATGTCAGATTGTCCAATATTCAGCGGCGTAATTACCGCTATGCCAGCGGATGCATTCACACTAAAAATTTTATTCTTTATCGTTCGAGGGTGTAAACTGAAAAGTGTCGCTTTTAGATGACGGTAACATGGAAACGAATCAAGTTAAAAAAATAATGAATTGTCTATATTACCTAGTATTGAAAATTCTACGAGCAGGAAGAGAACTATGTTTTCCCGCTCTCTAACCTGCTGGCGAATGTTTTACGCCACACCGTTGGCTTATGATATCTGCGATATCTTATAATATTGTATAAACTGCATTCCAATATTAATGTAAATAACCGGTACTTTTATTTATCCGACATCTAAAATATTGAAAATTTCTTCAGGTGTAAAAGTAATAATTTTTTAAATTAAATAGCAATTAATTTTATGTAATAGTTATAACATTTTCTTGTAACATCAACTGCTTGGCTATAAATCGCTTTTCTTAAAAACATAATTTGTCATTTATACTAATGGAAATACAAATTAATAACGCGGATTAATTACTCTTTTATTGCATGCTTATTATGGTGGTTCAACTTTTTTTCTTCATATTGCGTTAATGATTCATGTTAGTATGGTGTAAAATGTCAGCTCAAGTGGAAAGGAATTGGGAGATAAAATATTACTAAAATTTGTAAGGAAAAAAACAAGATGATTTTTAAAAAATTGCTCACCATCTCTACAGGAGATTCAAAATTAGACAAAAATCGCCTAAAAATTCTTAAATGTTACAATCGCTTCCCCAAAAAATGACAAATAGCATAAAAAAAGTGTCATCTTATAACTGTTACAAAGGGTTCTTTATGCCTAAAATAAAAATGTGTCCAAAAAGGAATTTCTTAAAATGTCTAATACGTGGCGCCACCTGGATACAAGAAGAAAAATGTAGCTTGAGAATTTAATTTAGTTGTTAGTATACTATATACAAATTTTTTAAATAAATGTTCATTTGTTTTGAAGTTCTTTCAATATAATTTTTCATGGTGAAATCTGATTTTGTTTGTATTGATAATTTGATTGTAATGTTTTCTTATGAATTTGGTGTGAAAATCAATCTCCCAATTTTCAAGGTAACAACACTTACAATGACCCATTGATTATAAATTATAAGGTTTGTTCGTTTGTCACACTGAATGTAACAAGCACAATGAATGTGCTTGAATTGGTTGGTAAATCACTGAATGACGGTTGTTGTTTTGATGTCGGATGCGAAAATTCATTAAAATATTAAAATAAAATTGTTATGTCTAAATATTAGTTGGTGAGATAGTTGTCAGATTGTGGGATAATATCCGAAACAGAGAATAGTATATTATGATACGCGGGTGGAATATTACGAATAATATCTTGGAACGTTAAATCTAATACTCCACCCGCGTACCAATAAGATATTTTATCGATTCCCTTTTCAGTAAGAACAGAAATACAATAAATATACAAATTTGACGGAAGTACAATTTATTAAAAACAGACATAATTAAAATATTGCAATTTCTTATAAAAATAATATGCACGTGCAAAACTGCAAGTTCGTGGAAAAAATAACTTGGTGAAGCCCCGTATAATGAAACGTAAATTAATGATCACCCTGCCTCTAATGGGAAGACAGCCCAGATCACTACGCTCACGTAGAAAAATTACTTCCTACTTATTTTTACGTGAGATGCCCTGATGTTCTTTCAACTAGCTCTTTGTAGCGGTGTGCTAGAGTCGTGGATTGTTCGAAATGAATGCTCAATGAAAAATCAACGGACAGCCTCGCCGGCAAAACCAAAATGATGAAAATAAACCCTTGCAGATAGCAACAAAATAAGGATAATAATACATAAATTAAAATATCAAAACAAGAGTCAAAATTTGTGGATAACAACTTCAAAATATGCCAAGATAACCAAACGTGGCCTTCGACAAAATCGAGATATCGAAATCACCTCAAAATTGGATCGCTCATATGTATTTTATTACCACAAAAATCAACTAAACCAAATGAAATTAATTATAAAACAATTAACAAAGAACCAATAAAATATTAAGTAACAACTAAAGAAAGCAAAAATGATATGAAATACCTTATTGCTGCCTGGCAAGGTTCCCAGAATGGCGTACATCCGCGATTTGGCGTAGGTGACCAAAATATCCTTCAAAAACAGAAGACGGCTACCTCAATGAAAGTTGGTACAGTGGAATCAAACAAAAGAAATCACCCCACATTTGGTGGCTGGTCGATTTACCTAAAAGCTTGGCTCCACTGTAATCACTAGCACTCAATGCACTATTCCTTACACAACCTCTCTGCTGTACGCACCAGGCCAGACTGCCTCTCGCGCCGACAAAAGCGCGCTAGAAGTGCTTGCTCGGTTCGACCGCTCAAAACGAGGTGGCGTGGAAGGTACCAATTAAGCAAAAATTGGTAACGAATAAAAATTCGTTACAATAAAAGTCGTAACCTTGTAAGCATAAACTATAATTGTGACGAATTTCTAATCGTCACATCAACCTAGTCACTGCCCGTTATTTTGTGGTCTGGCGGTACTTGAGACACTGCCTGGATGGTTTCATTTTTGTCCGCCGTGTGAGTGGGGATAATTTCCGTCGAGGACTTTTTGGTGTGACTTTCGCGAGGTAGGACGTATTCCATTTTGCTGCGTGTAATTTAGTACTATTTGAAGATTCATTCGTTTTGGGATTTGGAATTGGAGAATCATTTCGAGCAAGTTGCGAGAAGGATTTTGTGTACAGAGATTTTTGAATTTGCAAGATTTTTGGTCTTAAGGGCTCGCCACATAGCCTGTGCTGTGCTATGTCAATGTCAAACATTGAAGTAGAAACATAGGGTTTCAATACTGACGTTCACATAGTTATGAGTTGCTATGCTATTTTGCGCATGACCATGACATTGTTCAACGTTTGTGTTGACATAACACAGAGCATAGCATAGCGCAGCACAGGCTATGTGGCGAGCCCTTTAGTTTTCCGATTCGAAGTTCGCTTATCATACCACATTTTTAACGGCAAGTAGTTACGAGTGCGCACGCCCACACTTTGGAGTTTTTGTTTTTCCAGAGTTGGTACAATTTTCGAGCTGTCATATAATTGTTGGGGTGTAACCTCAAAATACCTCGTGAAAGTTCAAGCCGCACCGAACTCCATTTGTAAATCTACATATGTCCGGTCGAACAGCAGACAGGAAGTGAAGATGGTGTCGGAAACGTAGCCAAGGAAAAGTTGAACCCTTGAGCGAGTTGACCAGAACGTTCGAAAAAATATGCGGCTTCTATGAAGCCTCGGGGCAGTATAAAGAGGTGGTGATCAATACGCACTTCAGACAATTAATTTTTTAGACGGACACAACGGACATATGTAGACTGCGCCGATGGTCAGAAATTAATCCTTTTTTTTGGGTAAATGACCATGAACAACCTGTAGATTGCGCCGATGGTCATTAAGGGTAACATACAGATTGCGCCGATGGTGTACCTGAGGGATTAAAAAGTATTACTAAGGCATAATGGGGTTATTATTGTAAATCAGTTTATTAAATATTAATAAAAAATTAAATTGCGGTACCTAATTATCATTAATATGACAATACTTATTGCAGACACTTTTTATAAATTCCAACTTTGACATTGTTTTGCAAGCATACAAGTCGATCAAATGCTGTAGTTTAGCTTTCCTACTAATTGCATCGGTTTTTTTGCATCTTAGCCGTACCTATACTGTTTATGGTGATATACGTACTCGTATGTCTCAATTTGCATCATTTTCAATTTCTCCAAAAAGGTGTAAATCGCTGGGTGGGGGCTATAAAAATGTGAACTAAATACGTTATGAAACGACTCGCACGCATTTGTTGTCCGGCACATACTCGGGGTCGAGTTATGTAACCCTGGCTGGCTGAAGAAAAATTTATTCAGCTACACACTAAAGAACAGGCTTATTTTAGTCTATAGAAATAATAATTTACGTGAACCCTGAAAAAACAACCCCAAAATCGACTTTTTAAAAGTAGGGAAAATGAGCATCGAATAGGCCGCGCCCCCCAGGTAGACGCGATGAAATGCATACGTTCCCTTCGAATCGAGTGAAATTTTTTCGCTCCGATTTGAATTTTTCTTTGAAATTCGGATAGGTGGGGGTGTGATTAGTAGATATTAATAATAAATATTATCAAAAAAATGGAAAATAACCGGTGTATTGCCGAAAAAGTGAAAAAATAAAAATTTTTTTCTTCGATATTTGGGGTGTGCATTCGATAAGGAGAGTTATCCATCGTCAAAACCTACCCTTCCGGGGCGCCGCTTCGCTCCGCTCCGCTCTGCACCCCTGCAGGGCGGTTTTGACTCTGGTTACTAGGCTAAACATACGAGAAGGCGCCACCCATCAAGAAAACCGGGATAAATGAAACCGCCGGGATGTGAGAGAACCTCGAAATAGCATTAAAAAGTATAGTTGCGGTATGGGGCAGTAAACTATAACGTTTCATCCCCAAAATTATAGACCAACAGAATCATGCACAAATTGTCTCGAAATTGCAAATTTCTCGTAGTTATAAATTTGTTATAAAAGTTTTTAATAATGAAAGAATCAAAATAATGCAGTTATTTAAAAATAACCTCGTCAAATTACTAACCTAATTAAAAATCGCACATAACGTATAGTACTCCTGTAATAAATTAAGTACCTTAATCCTCTAATGGGATTTTCACTCCGTCGTTACCCAAAAAGATTACCTATTAATTGACCATCGGCGCAATCTACATACAAACCCTAACCGAACCCGGCGCAATCTGCATGCTAGATTATGAGACCCTTCAACCATCGGGCGCAATCTACAACCTCCCGTTCGACCAAACCTTCGCCGAAGCATTGGGGGTCGCTCGATCAAGAACCATCAACGAAGGCGTTACCTGTCCGTCCGGTGACCTGAGGTGTTTCGAAGAAGCAAGTCACATCTCAGTCTCGCAGCAGTCTCCGGCATTGGAGTGTTTCGTCGTCTGTCTGGGCCTGGTAAGTCGATTTACATTTTCTTTGTTTCGGGGGCTGTAAGTTATTGCGAGATATTTTTTGTATAAATTAAATATAAGGTGCGTGTGTTTTTGCCACCTTCAGTTTTAGAGCTCTTCGATCCGCTTTCTGGTTTACCGGCAACAGTTTAATCGTACGCTGTTATTTTAATTTGTTTGGTTGACTCCCATCAGGAGTCAGCGTTATTTGTACTGTGCCACTTAATTACCTGTTTAACTGTTGTTGTTGTCATTGTTGACCACCATTTTTGTGTGTCATTAAAATTGTTAAATTTAAAGCCGTCTTTTTTAGGCGACCATTTTATGATCATTGTAAAGCTAAAACTTGACTCTTGGATCTGATATATTTTTAATTCCAATCAGAAAATGAGAAATATTGAAATTTTTGCTGTAAAGATGCTCTATTTCACAGGGCATAAAGGTGACCGTGCAATAATTTTTATAATCATTACAGTTATAATTACAAACTTGAAAAGTGTTTCACATCCAGGACAAATGCTTGACCTAATTTGAAAAAAAATTTGGTAGAATGATATGCATTTTTCTAGAAGATACTGCGTCCGAAAATAATAATAATTTTTTCCTGTTTTGAATAAGCTTAAAGTGTTGACCTTTTGACTCGGAGGGCAGTTTACATACTATTTGGAAATCTTCCTGGCAGATGAGGGCAGTTTACATATACCCGTAATAAATAACGAATTTTACAGAAATAGGTACTTACTAGAAATTTTGAAATTTACACAACAGAAATTAATTTTACATTCTATAAACAAGTAAATTTACATTGGTCTATTACAATTACATTTTTTAATTTTACGCGAACGGTACTGGAATTATTTATTTACAGAGATTTTCAATGTAAAAATTACACTAAAAACCTTTGTAATTTTCCATACATTTTTAACAGTGTGATAGATACTGAAAATTTCTAGATTTTATTGCAATAATTACAAATTAATCAAAAAAATAAAATGTTTACAGATGTAGTAATATCCACCATAGCTCGAGTGGTTCAACCCAAATAACTCAAAAATGATAGCAGATATCGAAAAACGTTCAAAACAAAAATGTTTTTTTATGTTGACCTTTTCTACATTTTTTATTTCTTTCGCCCTTTTCGAGAGATTAGAGAAAAAGTGGGCCAATGGCACATGAATTCCTATGGTTCTTATTTTCTTCCAGATATAACTGGAACACTGTCGTATGCTCCCTTTCTTAAATATAGTAGATGCTATGTAAGCGGTTTTTCATTCTTTAGGGCTCCATGTAGACATTTATTAATACCAAAGCAAATAGTGGGGAACCTTTGCAGGTGGCCGAATATTACAATGACTTCTTAATAAGTATTGTCCTACATCTTTTGGAGAAGGCTACATGCTTACAATTTGTCTAATCTTCAGGACAATAACAAATCCATGTTTTTAAAACCAACTACTCGACTCTCGATAATTTGAACACTCGTTAATTTGAATCTCTTGTTACGGCTTCCCCTTGTCTCTTATTATAAAAGGCCAAGTCCTTCCTTCCTTCTTTCCTTCCTTCTTTCCTTCCTTCTTTCCTTCCTTCTTTCCTTCCTTCTGTCTGTCCCACGGAAATACCCGAAGCAAACCGAACCGAACCGAACGCATAACGGATAATACGTATCATCGGATCAACGTATCATCGGATGAACGTATCATCGTATCAACGTATCAACGTATCATCGGATCAACGTATCATCGTATCATTTTGTCTATATAGGACAGCTATTTCCAAAAAAGCATTATGTGAACTTCCATAATGGATAAAGAAAATTTTGAAAATCCTGCTGCAAAGCGACGGCGATTGAATCGTGAGAGAAAAGCACGTACAAGAGCTAATAACACAGAAGAACAGCTTCGATCACAGCGACAAGCTGACGCTCGGTCTCATGCGATACGTCGACAACGTGAAACTTTGGAACAAACTCAAGCGCGGCAAACTGCTAACGCTCTATCCCATGCGACACGTCAACAACGTGAAACATTAGAAGAAACTCAAGCGCGGCAAGCTGCTAACGCTCTACCCCATGCGACACGTCAACAACGTGAAACATTAGAAGAAACTCAAGCGCGGCAAGCTGCTAACGCTCTATCCCATGCGAAACGTCAACAACGTGAAACATTAGAAGAAACTCAAGCGCGGCAAGCTGCTAACGCTCTACCCCATGTGACACGTCAACAACGTGAAACATTAGAAGAAACTCAAGCGCGGCAAGCTGCTAACGCTCTATCCCATGCGAAACGTCAACAACGTGAAACATTAGAAGAAACTCAAGCGCGGCAAGCTGCTAACGCTCTATCCCATGCGACACGTCAACAACGTGAAACATTAGAAGAAACTCAAGCGCGGCAAGCTGCTAACGCTCGATCCCATGCGATACATCGACAGAAAGAAAATCGATACCAAAGTCAAGCAATTCAACTCTAAATAAGAGCATTGAGATTTGATGAATCTTACGTTACTCGACACGATTGTGGAGAAATGAATTTCATCTGTCAGTTCTGCGGCTCCAAGAATTTCGCCAAGGAGCGTCCAGTTGATAAACAATTTAACAACTGCTGTCATAAAGGAAAAGTGAAGATTCCGCAACCGCTCGATCAACATGGGAATCTATTGTTATATCCCGAATTTCTTCGCTCTATGCTTTCAGATTCAGAAAATCCTTACTACAAGAACTTTCGTCCGCACATCCGCTCTTACAATTCCTCGGCTTCTTTCGCTTCAATGGGAGCAGAGATTGTTTCAATGCCGGGTAACGGACCATACGTTTTCAAAATTCATGGACAGACGTACCACAGAACCACAAACCTGTATCCACCTGAAGGACAAACAAGAAAGTTTGCACAACTGTATGTAATGGACACGACAGAAGCGGTCAATGAACGAGTAAATCTGCCTGAGAATAGAGGTTGTCTACCTGAAGTGATTGAGAAAATCGATCGTTTCTTCCGCGTCAACAATCGTATCGTAGCTTCATATTGCCTGATGAAAGAAATTGAGCAACAAGAGCGTGTACGAGCCGAAGAAGAAGGACAACCAGTTCCGGTCGTCAATATGGTGATGCGGCGCGATCGGCAGTCTGATCAAAGAAGTTACAATGCTCAAACGTCCAATGAAATTGCAATGGTGTTCGTAAATGATGACGGCGAACCTCCTTTTGAACGTGATATCCGTATCTATCCTCGAAATCCCGTCGACAATGCACAACAATTCATTCGTATCAATATTCTCAGTCCAAATCTTGACCCTATGACTTATGGCATTCTTTATCCGTTTGGCGAACCGGGGTGGCAACCCAATTGGAGTTGCGAAGGATATCGGCAATCCTGTAATAAAATCAGCATGTTACAATTTAAAGTTGCGCAAACAGCAATTAGAAACGATTTCAATCCGGTCATGAGTGCGGGAAAACTTACGCAACAGTGGATTGTCGACTCATATTTGCAAGTGGAAGCCAATAATTTGAACTACATACGATATCAACAAAGTAAATTGCGTACTGAATTGTATCAAGGTCTATCCGATCATATTCAAAATGCAGCACACGATGCTGGAGTGCAAGCTGGTTTGTCGGTTATTCTTCCTTCCTCTTTCGAAGGCTCTCCGAGAAACATGCGGCAAAGACTTCAAGATGCAATGTCAATTTTTGGAAAATACGGCCCACCTGACATTTTCATCACATTTACTGCAAATCCAAAGTGGCCAGAAATAACAACTAATTTAAGACGGGGAGAATCGGCATCAGATCGTCCTGACTTAGTTGCCAGGGTCTTTAAGCTAAAGTTGAAGGCCTTAATGGAAGATTTAACTATTCTTAATGTTTTAGGGCGATGCAAAGCATTTGCCTATACCATTGAATTCCAAAAACGAGGTCTTCCTCATGCTCATATCCTGATTGTGCTCCATGATGATGATAAATTCAAAACATCTGAACGTATCGACGATGTAGTTAGTGCCGAGATACCAGACATCGCACTAAACCCACGATTATTCGAAATTGTTACTCGATGTATGATGCACGGTCCTTGCGGTGCTTCACATCCATTTGCGCCATGCACGGAGAATGGTAAATGCAAAAAAGAATTTCCTAAAGATTTTCAACTCGAGACAACAACTAACATTAACAGCTATCCGCGCTATCGTCGACGAGTGGAACCTACGACGGAAGTTAGAGGAAAGATGATGGATAATCGGTTTGTTGTTCCATACAACAAGTTTTTGGTACTTAAGTATGACGCTCATATCAATGTAGAAGTTTGCACATCACTAAGGGCCATTAAGTACATTTACAAATACATTTACAAAGGACATGATTGCGCGAACGTCGTTATTGGTACTGGAGACGATCAACAATTGATTCATGATGAAGTTGCATCTTTTATTGACACCAGATACGTAAGTGCGCCAGAAGCTATGTGGCGTTTGCTTGAATCTAAAATGCACGACCGATCGCATGTGGTTTATCGACTACCCGTTCATTTATATCGCCAACAGAGAATTTATTTTGAAGCCGGTCATGAGCAAGAAGTTATTGATCAAGCGTCTGGTGGAAACACTAAGCTCACGGCATGGTTTCAACTAAATCGAAACGATGTGACAGCTAATCAGTTTCTATATACAGAAATTCCGTACCATTATGTATTCAATAGAAGTACATGGACAGCGCGGCAGCGTGGAGGCGAAAAAATAGTAACTCGCATGTACACGGTGGGAATAAATGATTTGGAACGCTTCCATCTCCGATTATTGTTGCTTCATGTTCCGGGTGCAACAAGCTATGAATTTCTTCGAACAGTTGACGATGTCCAATATGCAACGTTCCAAGAAGCTGCTTTTCATCGAAATCTTCTTTCCTCAGATGATGAATGGGAGAGATGTCTGGACGAAGTTGTTATTTTCCAGCTGCCACCACAAATGCGGCAAACTTTTGCATTTATCTGCATTTATTATTTGCCAGCAAGACCTTTGCTGCTGTGGGAAAAATTTAGAGGACACATGGCTGTCGATTTCCTCAGTAACCATGATGAAGGAATATCTTTTAACCTGGCTCTAAATGATATTGAACATGTTTTTCAGCAACACGGAGTGTCTTGCTCTTTTTTTGGACTACCACAACCGACTGCATTACCTGAACAAGCAATAACTCAACAAGAAGAATTCAATCGGGAAGAAGAAGCAGTACAAGCTCAATTGCTGATCGCGACATTGAATCCTCAACAACTTATTGCGTTCCAGAGCACAATAGATGGAATTGATTTAGGTTACAATCACCGACTGCATTACCTTAACGGTCCAGGTGGTTCGGGGAAAACGTACCTCTATAATACTTTAATAACCTTCTTAAGAGGGCGTGGTCAAACGGTGGTCGCTTTTGC
Source organism: Podabrus alpinus (assembly GCA_932274525.1). Taxonomy (NCBI): domain Eukaryota; kingdom Metazoa; phylum Arthropoda; class Insecta; order Coleoptera; family Cantharidae; genus Podabrus; species Podabrus alpinus. The sequence continues at coordinate 45,941,373 of OW026455.1, read as the reverse complement.
CTCAACAGGAATTGCTGCAACACTAATGAAAGGTGGACGCACAATCCATAGTGGATTTAAATTGCCTGTTCCGTTGGACGATACATCGGTCTCCAAAATGAAGCAAACAACAGCTGAAGCCAAGAAAATTAGAGAAGCCGCGCTTAGAGATAACAATGTTGCCAAAGGATGGAATTCGAGCCATTGATTTATTATTGCGGGAACTCATGAATAATAACAATCCATTTGGGGGTAAATCTATTGTTATTGGAGGTGATTTCCGCCAAACACTCCCGGTGATGCCAAAGAGAAAACGAATTGATGTTATTGAAGCGTGTTTAACGCCGAGTCCATTTTGGAAACACTTCAAACAATTGTCCTTGATTTCCAATATGAGAAGTGAAGACCAAAATGAATTCAACCAGTGGTTGCTCAATATTGGTAATGGAAGTTTGCCATCCGTTGAGGGACTCCCGGAGGACGCCATCCAGATTCCGACATTATTTTTAAGATATTCGGAAACTCGATCGCGAAACTCTCTGTTGATGAGCTTTCCAAGCGGGTGATTCTTGCAACCACCAACAAAGAAACGCTCGAAATCAACAACAATATCATTCGGCAATTAAATGGGGAGAGTCAGATTTATCATAGTTCGGACTCGATCATTACAGAGGACAGTAATGATTGATACAAAATCTTTCCTTACTGCTCTAATGAGAAGCAGCTTGGAGAAGATAAAGTCCACGCAGGAGGTAAGAACCTTCTGCTTTTAAATGCGTGGAGCCCTGGTGTTAGGTCAACTAGCTCTTTGATGGAAACGTCGGTATGCGAGGGCCATGGGTCGTGTAAAAACGCCTCGGATAAACTCAAGGAAGCAGCTTTGCAAACACACACAAAATAAACTTAACAATAAAATAAAATAAACATAAAAATAAACAATACGGTGGTCATTGCTTAAAGGCGTAGAGAATTAACGATGCTGTTGATGCTAGTATGGCACCAGTGGAACATAAAACAGTAGTCCACTACAGTAGCCGACCAGAACGGCACAGTAGCGACCGCACTGACACCCAGAATCCCCACCCAAACAATCAATCGACGGAACACTCGAATGGTCATATAACAATCCCATAATGGTAACCACATCGAGCCTCCGACGACCAAACCAAGTAGCAGCAACCCCGGCGCAATGCCGCACTCTGTATATAAGTATGCCACACATCGAAGCCTTCATAAAAATATTATTAAATCATAATTAAAAACAAGAAAAAATTAACGAACATAAAATTTCAAGTCGAGGCTTGAACTTAGAACGCTCATTCTGGACTCCGATCGCCGATGCACCATACTAAAGCCGCTTGATGTAGTTACGTGGAAATAAAACCCAGTCGATGTACACATTATAACACATTTTTATATCAAATAATTATTAATTAAATAAATAATTATACCAAAAATCAATATTCAAACTTAAATTCATTTCCACGTTTAGCGAACGTCAAAGAGATTAGATACGCCAATCACTACGATGCAGGTATACAAAAATGCACCGCAATCGTAATCTCGTACAACATTCTTTAATAAAAAAATGCACGACGAACAGAAAAACCAGAATATTACACATAATTAAGTATATAAGTATGTATATAAGTATGCCACACATCGAAGCCTTCATAAAAATATTATTAAATCATAATTAAAAACAAGAAAAAATTAACGAACATAAAATTTCAAGTCGAGGCTTGAACTTAGAACGCTCATTCTGGACTCCGATCGCCGATGCACCATACTAAAGCCGCTTGATGTAGTTACGTGGAAATAAAACCCAGTCGATGTACACATTATAACACATTTTTATATCAAATAATTATTAATTAAATAAATAATTATACCAAAACCAACATTCAAACTTAAATTCATTTCCACGTTTAGCGAACGTCAAAGAGATTAGATACGCCAATCACTACAACGAGCCCCACGTTGGGCGCCAGTGAGACTAAATCCTTCCTTACTGCTCTAATGAGAAGCAGTTTGGAGAAGATAAAGTCCACGCAGAAAGTAAGAACCTTCTACTTTTGAATGCGTGGTGCCCTGGTGTTAGGTCAACTAGCTCTTTGATGGAAACGTCGGTATGCGAGGGCCATGGGTCGTGTAAAACGCCTCGGATAAACTCAAGGAAGCAGCTTTGCAAACACACACAAAATAAACTTAACAATAAAATAAAATAAACATAAAAATAAACAATACGGTGGTCATTGCTTAAAGGCGTAGAGAATTAACGATGCTGTTGATGCTAGTATGGCACCAGTGGAACGTAAAACAGTAGTCCACTACAGTAGCCGACCAGAACGGCACAGTAGCGACCGCACTGACACCCAGAATCCCCACCCAAACAATCAATCGACGGAACACTCGAATGGTCATATAACAATCCCATAATGGTAACCACATCGAGCCTCCGACGACCAAACCAAGTAGCAGCAACCCCGGCGCAATGCCGCACTCTGTATATAAGTATGCCACACATCGAAGCCTTCATAAAAATATTATTAAATCATAATTAAAAACAAGAAAAAATTAACGAACATAAAATTTCAAGTCGAGGCTTGAACTTAGAACGCTCATTCTGGACTCTGATCGCCGATGCACCATACTAAAGCCGCTTGATGTAGTTACGTGGAAATAAAACCCAGTCGATGTACACATTATAACACATTTTCATATCAAATAATTATTAATTAAACAAATAATTATACCAAAAATCAATATTCAAACTTAAATTCATTTCCACGTTTAGCGAACGTCAAAGAGATTAGATACGCCAATCACTACGATGCAGGTATACAAAAATGCACCGCAATCGTAATCTCGTACAACATTCTTTAATAAAAAAATGCACGACGAACAGAAAAACCAGAATATTACACATAATTAAAAAATAAAACACATTAAAAAGCCAAGGGAAAAATACGTCATAGAGCTTCTGGTGTTCAAATATTGGCCAATCGACTAACCGGTGGCTGTGAAGTAATGGCAAAATTAATTATGTGACTCACCATACTACCGGATAAAAATCCTTCCCAGAAATTGTGGGCCAGGGTGGTCCGATGATGACACATGGCACGGCAAAAAGAACCCATCGTCCTCCAATCTCGAATCAAACCCCCTACTGGGATGGAAAACAACATGTTCCATATAATATCCGGACTGTCGGAACGGAATTCCCAATAAACGTAACCATATTCACTTAATCGAAAGCACCCCAAATCAAACACTTCACAGCACCAAAAAATGTGACCTTTCGTCCGACATTTTCCCAAAAGACCTCCCCAGCGCGCATCTCGACTTGCGTTCCGGAAACAGATAACAACCAATCTAGTAGTCTCCACCAATTTGATGTAGATGGCAGTGACCAACAAATTACTGTACAAGGTTGAGCATAACGGATGTAAGGTCAAAAATCCGTTATACACCCCCCCCCTAAACGTCTTTGCCGGTATAGATAGGGCTAAAGGCTCAAAAAGAAAAAATCGCCTATGGCTCAAAAAAATCAACCGATCTCTAGTGTTTCCGTGAGCGCAAACCGCGCCTGCTGAATGCTAACTAAGAGTGATAATAATATCTGTAGTGATAGTAGGTGATCTCTGATCTCATCATGGCAGGGACAACGGAATAAAAAAATATTCCACAAAGAAAAAAAATGATAAGAATTAGCTCAAAAAACAACGACACGTTGCCTTAAAAACCGCATAAAGCGTGAGCTACTGGTCAAGCGAATCGCTATAATCGACCAACACGGGAACAGAGGGAATGAGTGCACGACTCGCATCGGACCCGCACCAACTCACCCAAAGGCTGAACAGCAAGCACACACATCGCTTGACTGTCACCTATAACAGAAGGGCTCACATTGGACCCCCCCCCTCTCAATGAAAAGACTAGACAGCAAGGTTCGCAACACTTGCACTGTCAGCCACTCTGAAGGGACCACATAGGACCCCCCCAACAAGGGAAAAGACTGCACAGCAAGGTTCGCAACACTTGCACTGTGAGCACATGAGAAGGGACCACATAGGACCCCTCCTTGTGAGACGAAGGAACGCACACGCTCCCTCCAGACTCCTCAAGGGTTCTGATGCAGGGCAATCTTCGTCCCTGACATACAGACCGGAAAAAATAAAAAATCAAAACTCGGTTAATAAAAACCAACAGAAACGCTACCATGATAAAAACGAGAGATCAATCTCAGAAAAGATGGTATAACTAGCTTCTAGATGGTATGATGACTAGTTATGTTACATAAAACATGAAATAAATAAAATAAAAACAACGAAAAAAAATCATGGTCGTAGATGTTAATGCAGAGTTCTAGGTGTAATCGAACCCACAGTGACAAACATTACTAACGTAATGCATGATGTTATGTAATGTATGATTTAAGGTGTTGTTAAACCAATCAGTGTACAAACAATTACTCCAGCCAACCTCCCGTTTGGTATTGTAGATCCATGGCAAGCTAAAAGGATTTCACCCCTTAATAACTTGTGGAAAACCAAAACACAAAATAACAAAATTGACAAACAAACAAAATTGTCAATTAAACAATGCAAAAGCCGTCCCTGAAATTGTCTCCGAGCATTCACCAAAATACAGATGGTAGAGCAACATCATCTGTCCAATACTGTAGAAAATCGTAAGTGATACAAAAGCAAAACAGAGGCAATACAGTAGCTCCCACGCTTCGGCGCCAGTGTAACTAAATCCTTCCTTACTGCTCTAATGAGAAGCAGTTTGGAGAAGATAAAGTCCACGCAGAAAGTAAGAACCTTCTACTTTTGAATGCGTGGTGCCCTGGTGTTAGGTCAACTAGCTCTTTGATGGAAACGTCGGTATGCGAGGGCCATGGGTCGTGTAAAAACGCCTCGGATAAACTCAAGGAAGCAGCTTTGCAAACACACACAAAATAAACTTAACAATAAAATAAAATAAACATAAAAATAAACAATACGGTGGTCATTGCTTAAAGGCGTAGAGAATTAACGATGCTGTTGATGCTAGTATGGCACCAGTGGAACATAAAACAGTAGTCCACTACAGTAGCCGACCAGAACGGCACAGTAGCGACCGCACCGACACCCAGAATCCCCACCCAAACAATCAATCGACGGAACACTCGAATGGTCATATAACAATCCCATAATGGTAACCACATCGAGCCTCCGACGACCAAACCAAGTAGCAGCAACCCCGGCGCAATGCCGCACTCTGTACGAGCCCCACATTTCTTTACTTTACCTGTGGATTATAGTCGTATGCAGGAAGTTAGCCCCGAATTGTACACGCAACTGTCACAACCCAAATTGTTAATTTTTAAAGGCGACTTGAACTATCGTAAATTGTTTGGAGAAAGAAATTGGGATCCCACTGTATCTACCTCTGAAGCGATAAATGGATTTGGACCTTCTAATCTGTGCACATTGCGCACTATTAAGAGCGACATTGTATGTGGTTTAAAATTGGATGTAGTGAAAGAAGTTCGTGAGAAAGATCCCACTTGGATGGAGACTGGTGATTATGGAGTGATGCAATTCATAGAAAAAAAATAAAATTTTATTGCTATACATTTCATTATATTTCTCGTGTGTCATTGGTGGGCGCTCGAACGCTCCGGTCATGTTTGAAAGTGCTGTGAAATGGTTATCAGTTTTTGGTTAAAAATTTTGAAAAGGGATGATTCGATTTTGTGAGGGTTCCCATCCATCAATACGAATGGTTTTTTGGATCTTGCGCTCCAAAACCCTTCATGGGGATGTGACATTCGTGATTTGAGGGATGGTTGATTTTTCCCGGATCGTACATTTTTTGTTGGACCCATGGTCAGTGCTTCCTGTGAAATATTACTTCATTTTCACAATGGTAAGTCACCCAATAATTTTGTTCATTGCTTCGCAGTTACTGGATAATTAATTTAGCCAAATTTTCGTCCGTACACCTGGAGAACGATGACGTTGGAGTTCACCCTTGACCAATTTATGTATTTTTTATGTGTAACATTTTGGTTTCCTTTTTGTCATGCATTTTTTTATTCTTAGAGTGGTCGCCAAGATTGCGATAGCCTTGCAAATTTTATATTCTTGCGGCGAGGTGATATTAGTTTATCTTATCCAGTTCGCATTCGCAAGTGTGAAATGGATCGAATGTTCAGGTTGATATGTAATAAACTTTTAAAATTATTAATTATTGATATTTGTGTTTTATTTAATTAACTTGTTCAGGGTATTTATTTCCACTTATAACATCGAATAGCTTATGGTAAAATGCATTGACGAAGGGATTCCAGAATGATCGTAGTACGTTCGAATTTCATATTTGAAATTCTATGGTGAACAATTTTTTGTGTGTTTATTTTTGTTTTTATGTTCTTTTTTTATGAAAGGCTACGATGTTCGACCCATATACAGGGTGCGGCATTTCACCGAGATTGCTGTCTTTTGTTTTATCATTGGGGATTCGATATGGTTCCACTTTATCGTGGGATTTTTATATAACCATTCGAATGTGCCCTTGGTTTATGTTTGGGAGTGATTTTCGGTGGCAATGTCGTTGCTACTGTGCTTGTTTTGGTCGGCTAACACCTCTTACATCCGACATCGCGTATATCTTTGCCTTCTGACAATGAACTTCTTATTGTTAATTTTAATTGTGTTGTGTTAGCAAAGCTGTTTCCTTGATCTCTCCGGGGTGTTTCTTTCACACGATCCACGACTCTCGCTTCCGCAATAAACGAGCTAGTTTAAAACCTAACACCAGGGCCCCACGCAAATTTAAAGTAGATGGTTTTATCCTTCTGCGTGGACTTAATCTTTTCCGAGCTGACTTCTCATTAGAGCAGTAAGGAAAGATTAAGTTACACAGGTTTCCGACGATGCTTAGGATTGATTCACGCCCACGTTGGGCGCCAGTGAGAAGTGAATTACCTCTCTCCCGAGGATGCAGGATCGAGAAACTTCCTCCCACGCGAAGTGGAAAACCACCTCACTTTTTTAACGTGGGGAGCCCTGGATGTAATGAACTAGCTCTTATGATGGTAACGTCGGTCTGCGAGGGACGTGGGTCCAGATCTCTATATCTCACTAAAAAGGTTATAAGTATCCCCTCTTCCAGGGAAATTAAATACGGTATGAGTTTAATTGATTTAATGACACACAAATAATCAATATTACACAAACAAATGTAACAAATGTAACAAATGGCAACAACCTTTCGGTGGTGAATACAAGTTCTGCTGGCTTCTGAAGGAAGCCAGATAAAAAAACAATTGCGTGAATCAATCCTCCTGTGGGGAGATCCGGCGAACAAAAAAACAGAGATGTCAAAATACGACACCTCTTTGTGACGTTAATATAAACACTCGTAATGAAATCCATCCAAGCAGGTTGGGGGTACCTGTCGCCATCAGTTTGTGAGCTTGCTGAGTACTTGGTAAGACAATTTTACTTTCCTAATCTGTTTTGGGTAGTGATTGCCATATTTCATTACGAGTGTTTATATTAACGTCACAAAGAGGTGTCGTATTTTGACATCTCTGTTTTTTTTGTTCGCCGGACCTCCCCACAGGAGGATTGATTCACGCAATTGTTTTTTTATCTGGCTTCCTTCAGAAGCCAGCAGAACTTGTATTCACCACCGAAAGGTTGTTGCCATTTGTTACATTTGTTACATTTGTTTGTGTAATATTGATTATTTGTGTGTCATTAAATCAATTAAACTCATACCGTATTTAATTTCCCTGGAAGAGGGGATACTTATAACCTTTTTAGTGAGATATAGAGATCTGGACCCACGTCCCTCGCAGACCGACGTTACCATCATAAGAGCTAGTTCATTACATCCAGGGCTCCCCACGTTAAAAAAGTGAGGTGGTTTTCCACTTCGCGTGGGAGGAAGTTTCTCGATCCTGCATCCTCGGGAGAGAGGTAATTCACTTCTCACTGGCGCCGAAGCGTGGGAGCTACTGTATTGCCTCTGTTTTGCTTTTGTATCACTTACGATTTTCTACAGTATTGGACAGATGATGTTGCTCTACCATCTGTATTTTGGTGAATGCTCGGAGACAATTTCAGGGACGGCTTTTGCATTGTTTAATTGACAATTTTGTTTGTTTGTCAATTTTGTTATTTTGTGTTTTGGTTTTCCACAAGTTATTAAGGGGTGAAATCCTTTTAGCTTGCCATGGATCTACAATACCAAACGGGAGGTTGGTTGGAGTAATTGTTTGTACACTGATTGGTTTAACAACACCTTAAATCATACATTACATAACATCATACATTACATTAGTAATGTTTGTCACTGTGGGTTCGATTACACCTTGAACTCTGCATGGTCCATTAACATCTACGATCATGACTTTTTTTTCGTTGTTTTTATTTTATTTTTTTCATGTTTTATGTAACATAACTAGACATCACACCATCTAGATGCTAGTTATACCATCTTTTCTGAGAATGATCTCTTGTTTTTATTATGGCAGTGTTTTTGTTGGTTTTTTTTAACCAAGTTTTATTTTTTTATTTCCCGGTCTGTATGTCAGGGACGAAGATTGCCCTGCATCAGAACCCTTGAGGAGTCTGGAGGGAGCGTGTGCGTTCCTTCGTCTCATTAGGAGGGGTCCTATGTGGTCCCTTCTCATGTACTCACAGTGCAAGTGTTGCGAACCTTGCTGTGCAGTCTTTTCCCTTGTGAGTGGGGGGGTCCTATGTGAGCCCTTCTGGTGTTGACAGTCAAGTGGTGTAAGTTTGACCCTTGCTGTTCAGCGTTTGGTTGAGTTGGTACGGGTCCGATGCGAGTCGTACACTCATATACTCACTCTTTCCCTGGTTGGTCGTTTATAGCGAGTTCGCTTGACCTTAGCTCACGCTTTGTGCGGATAAAAGGTGACGTGTCGTTGCTCTGGAGCTAATTCTTATCATTTTTTTCTTTGTGGAATATTTTTTTATTCCGTTGTCCCTGCCATGATGAGATCAGAGATCACCTACTATCACTACAGATATTATTATCACTCTTAGTTAGCATTCAGCGGGCGCGGTTTGCGCTCACGGAAACACTTGAGATCGGTTGATTTTTTTTGAGCCATAGGCGATTTTTTCTTTTTGAGCCTTTAGCCCTATCTATACCGGCAAAGACGTTTAGGGGGGGGTGTATAACGGATTTTGGACTTTACATCCGTTATGCTCAACCTTGTACAGTAATTTGTTGGTCGCTGCCATCTACATCAAATTGGTGGAGACTTGAATATTTTTGATTATCTGTTTTCCGGAACGCAAGTCGAGATGCGCGCTGGGGAGGTCTTTGGGGAAAATGTCGGACGAGAAGGTCACATTTTTTGGTGCTGTGAAGTGTTTGATTTGGGGTGCTTTCGATTAAGTGAATATGGTTACGTTTATTGGGAATTCCGTTCCGACAGTCCGGATATTATATGGAACATGTTGTTTTCCATCCCAGTAGGGGGTTTGATTCGAGATTGGAGGACGATGGGTTCTTTTTGCCGTGCCATGTGTCATCATCGGACCACCCTGGCCCACAATTTCTGGGAAGGATTTTTATCCGGTAGTATGGTGAGTCACATAATTAATTTTGCCATTACTTCACAGCCACCGGTTAGTCGATTGGCCAATATTTGAACACCAGAAGCTCTATGACGTATTTTTCCCTTGGCTTTTTAATGTGTTTTATTTTTTAATTATGTGTAATATTCTGGTTTTTCTGTTCGTCGTGCATTTTTTTATTAAAGAATGTTGTACGAGATTACGATTGCGGTGCATTTTTGTATACCTGCATCGTAGTGATTGGCGTATCTAATCTCTTTGACGTTCGCTAAACGTGGAAATGAATTTAAGTTTGAATATTGATTTTTGGTATAATTATTTGTTTAATTAATAATTATTTGATATGAAAATGTGTTATAATGTGTACATCGACTGGGTTTTATTTCCACGTAACTACATCAAGCGGCTTTAGTATGGTGCATCGGCGATCAGAGTCCAGAATGAGCGTTCTAAGTTCAAGCCTCGACTTGAAATTTTATGTTCGTTAATTTTTTCTTGTTTTTAATTATGATTTAATAATATTTTTATGAAGGCTTCGATGTGTGGCATACTTATATACAGAGTGCGGCATTGCGCCGGGGTTGCTGCTACTTGGTTTGGTCGTCGGAGGCTCGATGTGGTTACCATTATGGGATTGTTATATGACCATTCGAGTGTTCCGTCGATTGATTGTTTGGGTGGGGATTCTGGGTGTCAGTGCGGTCGCTACTGTGCCGTTCTGGTCGGCTACTGTAGTGGACTACTGTTTTATGTTCCACTGGTGCCATACTAGCATCAACAGCATCGTTAATTCTCTACGCCTTTAAGCAATGACCACCGTATTGTTTATTTTTATGTTTATTTTATTTTATTGTTAAGTTTATTTTGTGTGTGTTTGCAAAGCTGCTTCCTTGAGTTTATCCGAGGCGTTTTACACGACCCATGGCCCTCGCATACCGACGTTTCCATCAAAGAGCTAGTTGACCTAACACCAGGGCACCACGCATTCAAAAGTAGAAGGTTCTTACTTTCTGCGTGGACTTTATCTTCTCCAAACTGCTTCTCATTAGAGCAGTAAGGAAGGATTTAGTTACACTGGCGCCGAAGCGTGGGAGCTACTGTATTGCCTCTGTTTTGCTTTTGTTTCACTGATTTTCTACAGTATTGGACAGATGATGTTGCTCTACCATCTGTATTTTGGTGAATGCTCGGAGACAATTTCAGGGACAGCTTTTGCATTGTTTAATTGACAATTTTGTTTGTTTGTCAATTTTGTTATTTTGTGTTTTGGTTTTCCACAAGTTATTAAGGGGTGAAATCCTTTTAGCTTGCGTGGATCTACAATACCAAACGGGGGGTTGGTTGGAGTAATTGTTTGTACACTGATTGGTTTAACAACACCTTAAATCATACATTACATAACATCATACATTACATTAGTAATGTTTGTCACTGTGGGTTCGATTACACCTTGAACTCTGCATGGTCCATTAACATCTACGATCATGATTTTTTTCGTTTGTTTTTATTTTATTTATTTCATGTTTTATGTAACATAACTAGACATCATACCATCTAGATGCTAGTTATACCATCTCATCTGAGGATGATCTCTTGTTTTTATTATGGCAGTGTTTTTGTTGGTTTTTTTTAAACCAAGTTTTTTTATTTTTTTATTTTCCGGTCTGTATGTCAGGGACGAAGATTGCCCTGCATCAGAACCCTTGAGGAGTCTGGGGGGAGCGTGCGCGTTCCTTCGTCTCATTAGGAGGGGTCCTATGTGGTCCCTTCTCATGTACTCACAGTGCAAGTGTTGCGAACCTTGCTGTGCAGTCTTTTCCCTTGTGAGTGGGGGGGTCCTATGTGAGCCCTTCTGGTGTTGACAGTCAAGTGGTGAAAGTTTGACCCTTGCTGTTCAGCGTTTGGTTGAGTTGTTACGGGTCCGATGCGAGCCGTACACTCATATACTCACTCTTTCCCTGGTTGGTCGTTTATAGCGAGTTCGCTTGACCTTAGCTCACGCTTTGTGCGGATAAAAGGTGACGTGTCGTTGCTCTGGAGCTAATTCTTATCATTTTTTTCTTTGTGGAATATTTTTTATTCCGTTGTCCCTGCCATGATGAGATCAGAGATCACCTACTATCACTACAGATATTATTATCACTCTTAGTTAGCATTCAGCAGGCGCGGTTTGCGCTCACGGAAACACTTGAGATCGGTTGATTTTTTTGAGCCATAGGCGATTTTTTCTTTTTGAGCCTTTAGCCCTATCTATACCGGCAAAGACGTTTAGGGGGGGGGTGTATAACGGATTTTGGACTTTACATCCGTTATGCTCAACCTTGTGCATCAATTTGGTTGGCCACTGCCATTTCATTTAAATTGAATAAGATGGCGTTGTGGACTCTGCGATATTTTTGATTATCGGTTTTCCGGAACGCAAGTCGAGATGCGCGCTGGGGAGGTCTTTGGGAAAATGTCGGACGAGAAGGTCACATTTTTTGGTGCTGTGAGGTGTTTGATTTGGGGTGCTTTCGATTAAGTGAATATGGTTACGTTTATTGGGAATTCCGTTCCGACAGTCCGGATATTATATGGAACATGTTGTTTTCCATCCCAGTAGGGGGTTTGATTCGAGATTGGAGGACGATGGATATGTATATAGGATATGTGCGGCATTGCGGAAACGTCGGTATGCGAGGGCCATGGGTCGTGTAAAAACGCCTCGGATAAACTCAAGGAAGCAGCTTTGCAAACACACACAAAATAAACTTAACAATAAAATAAAATAAACATAAAAATAAACAATACGGTGGTCATTGCTTAAAGGCGTAGAGAATTAACGATGCTGTTGATGCTAGTATGGCACCAGTGGAACATAAAACAGTAGTCCACTACAGTAGCCGACCAGAACGGCACAGTAGCGACCGCACTGACACCCAGAATCCCCACCCAAACAATCAATCGACGGAACACTCGAATGGTCATATAACAATCCCATAATGGTAACCACATCGAGCCTCCGACGACCAAACCAAGTAGCAGCAACCCCGGCGCAATGCCGCACTCTGTATATAAGTATGCCACACATCGAAGCCTTCATAAAAATATTATTAAATCATAATTAAAAACAAGAAAAAATTAACGAACATAAAATTTCAAGTCGAGGCTTGAACTTAGAACGCTCATTCTGGACTCCGATCGCCGATGCACCATACTAAAGCCGCTTGATGTAGTTACGTGGAAATAAAACCCAGTCGATGTACACATTATAACACATTTTTATATCAAATAATTATTAATTAAATAAATAATTATACCAAAACCAACATTCAAACTTAAATTCATTTCCACGTTTAGCGAACGTCAAAGAGATTAGATACGCCAATCACTACGATGCAGGTATACAAAAATGCACCGCAATCGTAATCTCGTACAACATTCTTTAATAAAAAAATGCACGACGAACAGAAAAACCAGAATATTACACATAATTAAAAAATAAAACACATTAAAAAGCCAAGGGAAAAATACGTCATAGAGCTTCTGGTGTTCAAATATTGGCCAATCGACTAACCGGTGGCTGTGAAGTAATGGCAAAATTAATTATGTAACTCACCATACTACCGGATAAAAATCCTTCCCAGAAATTGTGGGCCAGGGTGGTCCGATGATGACACATGGCACGGCAAAAAGAACCCATCGTCCTCCAATCTCGAATCAAACCCCCTACTGGGATGGAAAACAACATGTTCCATATAATATCCGGACTGTCGGAACGGAATTCCCAATAAACGTAACCATATTCACTTAATCGAAAGCACCCCAAATCAAACACCTCACAGCACCAAAAAATGTGACCTTCTCGTCCGACATTTTCCCAAAGACCTCCCCAGCGCGCATCTCGACTTGCGTTCCGGAAAACCGATAATCAAAAATATCGCAGAGTCCACAACGCCATCTTATTCAATTTAAATGAAATGGCAGTGGCCAACCAAATTGATGCACAAGGTTGAGCATAACGGATGTAAAGTCCAAAATCCGTTATATGATCTTATTAATAATTATTATCCTCCAGAATTTCTCAACAGCCAAACGCCATCAGGAGTACCTCCACATGAATTAATATTAAAACGCGGAGCTATAGTAATGTTGATTCGAAATTTAAATCCCGGAAAAGGGCTGTGTAACGGTACCAGGATGGTCGTTCGAAATATGCATCGGCGTTCCATTACGTGCGAGATAATTTCAGAGTCGCACAGAGGGCAAATTGTTATCCTTCCTCGAATTGACATTGCACCTACAGACAGTAATTTGCCCTTTACTCTTAAAAGACGCCAGTTTCCGATAATTCCCGCTTTCGCCGTAACGATAAACAAGTCGCAGGGGCAAACATACGAACATGTCGGAATTAGTTTGACTGAACCGGTATTTTCACACGGACAACTCTATGTAGCTCTCTCGCGATCTCGACTTCGACAAAATATAAAAATCCTAATTAAAGACAATTCTAGACAAGGACAACTTAGAGCTACAGACTGGTTTACACAAAATGTAGTGTTCCGGGAAGTTTTTGACAGACTTTAAAATTAAGCATTAATTAACCATACGTTTTCAAAATTAATGGTCAGACGTACCACAGAACCACAAACCTGTATCCACCTGAAGGACAAACAAGAAAGTTTGCACAACTGTATGTAACTAGATGATAGCCCGTCCGAGGACGGGTAGCTAGAAGGACGGGCAGGCAGCCAAGGTCATATGGCTTTTGGATTGCACTGAGAGCTTTCCTTAATCTTCATTCAACTTAAGTTACCTTGGGTAGCTGCCCGTCCTTCTAGCTACCCGTCCTCGGACGGGCTATCATCTAGTTATAATACATAATAATTAAAAAAAAATTTAATTTACTCTGTATATTTAAATATACAAGAATAATGTTCGTTTATCTATCAGCAAGTCCATTGAAAATAATAAATTTTATAACGCAATTGCGATATAATTATAATAAATACTAAGTCACATTTTACAATGTAACTTTCAACAAAGAGAAATGCTTAAGACGCATAAATATATTACGATATTAAAATGACATCATCGTATGCTTATGAGAGCGTCTCATTGCATCCCTGTTAGATTTGGTAATTCTCTTTCTATTTTAGAAAACTTAAATTAATTGTAAATTCTCTTATTGGTCGATTCAAAATGCACGCGAGATAAGAATGCGCGTTTGAAGCGGGGAGGCAATGCAAATGGCATGATAAGTCAGTGTACGGCAAGATATGAACCACTTTGCATACATTCAATTAAAAATATTGTAATTTTTTATTATTTTCCTAAATTCATTATGTAACTAAAAGAATGGATAGTGTAACAAGATTATCTGTAGTAAACAGTGCAATAATTAGTGCCAAAAATATGCAGATTGTACTTGCCATCAAGTTAAATCCATCCGCAATATCGACAAACATCTGTGTGAATACGATAGAAATCGCATTTTTAATTCATAAGAATGGTCAAACATGCTTATCCAAATAAGAAATTACCTATGTACATTTCACCGATATTCCAAAACCGAATACCTCGTTTATTACGTTTGTTAACACATGGGCGCGAATTAAACTAAACAAAGACAGTGTAATTGTGTCGTTAATCGGAAGCGGTGATTTCCTAATAAAAAAGTAAACTGTTAATTAACTTTTAACGAAACTACATCTGCGTTAGTGCGTACGAGGCTTTTGTAAATAACTTATATCGAAGTGAACAATTTTAACTTGTGTAATAAACTTTAGAAATACGTTAAACCACAAATTACGGGCTTCATAAGAAAAAATCAAGAGTCGCTAGCATCCTAATCAAGTTCATCTTATCAAGCAGATGTGTCCATTCCCACTTCAACAATTCTCCGTTCATCACCTTTGTAATAACCCACTAAATTTGTACGTTGCACCCAGAGGCGTACATGACAAATATATAACCAGGTATTTTGTATCATAAAATATTTTTTTTTGTGTGAATTTTGTTTATTCAATCATCAATAACATCCATCATCAAATTTACATTTGTATTAAATTCAGATATTATCTTGTATAATATGGTCTTTAATTTTAAACGTATGAATCTGCACGAATGAATTTTAATTTTAAGATTAACGAAATATTTTATTTAAAAAAAAGTACTTATGTACCTTATGTGTTTGTATTATATGTATAAAATAGAGATTCTGTCTTTTTATTCTTTGGCTTTGCCCGAGATAAGTTCATAGTGACCCACCCCCGAGAAAGAGGATCCGTAAGTATAGCTGGCTGGCGACCCTCTGAATCGCCCACGGATCAACGAAGTAACACTCTCGATAATTTGGTAATAATTAATGGTAATTTGAAATTTTTCTCTGGTCCTTCTCTGGTCCCTTGAGTTTCAATTTATCGAGAGTCGACTGTACTACTGTTGAGGTGGTAAATCTTGCAAAAAATTTAAAAAGTAAGTTCAGTTGCGGAGAGGATGATATACCCAGTGCAATTATTTAAGAATGTATTGGCGAAATAGAAATCATTTTGTCTTATCATAAACAACTCATTCAGGTATAGCGTTTTTCCTCGCGAGCTGAAACTTGCAGTTATAAAGCCAGTTTTCAAGGCTGGTGATAGTTATTTTGAAGAACTATCGCCCAATTAGTTTGTTACCGAGCTTTTCAAAGATTTGACCAAATCATGTGCGTAAAAATATATGAAGTTTTTAAAAATTGTAAATTGATGAGTGAACATCAGCACGGATATCTGAGGGACAGATCTACCGACACTGCAATTTGTAGCTACCCATAATATAATTAAATTGTTAGAAAGTAATAAATTAGCTGTAGAAATCTTCTTAGATTTATCTAAAGCGTATGAATGCTTAAATAGAAAGCATCTTATTGTTAAGTTGCAATAATACGGGATATGGGGAAACACAGGTCAGTGGATTGACTCGCTAAACGATAATATCATCACTTAGAGAAAATAGTATAGGTACTCCTCAAGGGAGAATTAAAGGCCGTTGTTATATATAATTTATGTAAATGATCTGTATTCGACAGTTGATAAATAATGAAAAGGCCTCCATTGTGGGCTATGAAGATGATTCTTCAGGTTGGGGGTTTGTCCACTCAGGAGCTATGTCGAAATTGTCGATGGTTGCACTGATTTGATGTGTAGAGCAAGCGATTGGTTTGACAGTAGTAAACTATACATTAATGAAGAAATTACAATTTGATCTACAAAAGATAAACCAAATGGTATTAAGATATACGAAAAAGAAATTAAATCAAGGGTCAGTAGGAGGGAAACCTACCGACAGTGGCCACCTTTTTAGTAAAGTTAATGCTATAAGAGTATTTGAATTTCTCAGTCCTCAGTTTATTGTTTTTCTGAAACTTCATTTTATTGCCTACCAAACGGCTTGAGTCAGTTTAGCAAAATAAAACTTATATATTTTTTATGGATTTTTTTTTTGTAAAAGTGGCCACTGTTAGTCACCTCCTCCAACAGTGGTCACTTCATATTCTAGCAGTGGCCACTGCATAAATAAAATAGTAGTTATACGAAATAAATGTTTATTTTTATAAAATATTTCACAAACAAATAAAAAGTAATACACGAATAAAAATGATATAAACAAATATAATATAATGGGGTAAATGTACCAGAAACAAATATGAATTTATTGTTCTTAATGAAAACTAAATGCAAACAAAAAATAATAATTAACAAATGTTATATTCGGATAATTCTACCGGAAACAAATATGAATTTGTTGTTCTTTGGGTTCCAACGATATTATCCGGTTGAGGAAGATGCAATTCTATATCATCGACTGATATAGTTGAAGTATCTGGAACAATCGGAAAAACAAATTTACCATTTTTATTCCGAAGGTAACGTACAGTAAATTCATTTTCGCGGGGATGAAGTTCCGTCACTTGGCCGACATAATATTTTATGGTTTTCTTAGTTGAAAATTTAATCAAAAGAAAACTGTTTATATCTATGTTGTCCAACTGATTATACTCCATTGGTTCATCCTCAAAATTTTCTGTTAATGTTGAAGAAGCAAGGGATATGTTATCTTCTTCATCATCTTCAGAACTTGAAGTGAAAACTTCCTTGTTCACCTTTTTTGCTTTTTTAGATGGTTTAATTTTTCTGTCATGTTGATCTTCGTCGTTTTGCAAAATTGTTCTTTTCACCTTATATTGGCATAATAATTATTTTCGGCAATTTCTAGATACTTTCCTAAATATGGTGTGCTTGTCAAAATTTCAGTTGATTTTTTCTTTCTGCCACCTTTTGTTTTATTTAGTTTTGTAACTTTCGGATATGACAAGATAGTCTCTGGCGAAAAATACAGATGTTCTTGTTTTACCTCATCGGCATTCTGTTGAATATTGTCATGTTCTGCCTGAGGTGAAGCTAAGATTGGTCCTGGCAAAGGCTGGTCTGTAACAGATGCAGGCAAAAACTCACTGTCATCATAGATATCTTTGTTGAATGGGCATATTCCTGTATTCTTAAATGAGGATATACTAATGTTATTAGCACTAAATGCATGCGGGTAGGCATTTCCCAAAATTTCGCTAATATCATAAATTGTTATTCTTTGACCAGGATGATTTGTTAGCCAGTTACTACATTCATTATTGTAGTGTTTTTTTAATAGTCCATAAACACATTTGTCCAAGGGTTGGAGTTTATGGCTTGTATGTAGAGGTAAAGTAAGTAATTGTACATTATTGTCTTTGGCTATATTAATTAAATCAAGCGATATATGGCTTTCATGATTATCCATGATTACCAGAAGAGGGAAATCTTTTGTAGGCCTAGCATGTTTAAGGAAATGGGTAAACCAAGTTAAAAATAGTTCTTTATTAATCCATCCAGATGGTGTAGCTAGCCCTTCAACCCCTGGGTGTCCACCTTTAACCATAAATGGTTTGTAAAATTTGCGTGGAAATATTAATATAGGTGGAATTGAGTTTCCTACTGCATTAATGGCTCCAACCATTGTTACAAGAGTCCCCCTTACACTTGAGGTAATTTGACCTAGGGGAAGGTGGGGCGGAATGGGGGTCGGGGCGGAACGGGGGATCAGGTTTATTTGCTGATAGTAGCACTGCAGTTTGCTGCAACTCTCTATACACCTTCATTATGCATCTGTGCAGTGATAAGAACGGTCGTTGTGAATTACCAAGTGTTTCTCCTTTGTTAATTAAACACCTCCCTGAAATCTGTATAAAACTACAACTTTATGAATATTTGAAAACAATGTAAGATATATTTGACATTACTTTTCGTTATTCCAATTTAGTCTACCGAATTAAGCGTTGTTTAAAGTGTCTTTTCACGTGTTAACATGTCTTGGAGAAGTAACATGGCTGTCGCTAACCTTGCGATGTTTGGTTTACCAACACTTGGGGCACAACGGGGTAGTGCAGAACGGGGTCCTACCCCGTTCCGCCCCGACCATACTTTTATTTTTCACCGATCTAATTTCTTTTCTTTTGTGTTTGTTATATATTCACTATATATAACAAACAATAGCTAGCCCTATTTTTACCAGCTTTCCGAGGTTTTCGCCTGAACATATACTTCCCATACCTAGAGTAAAGCCGGGACAAAAGCGAATGACGAGGAAACGAGGCAAAACGGCAATCCTGACAGCTTCCCTTTATAAGACTGAACTCGAAGAAGCGGCTAACAATGCTAAGAAGATCAAGGAAGCCAAAGAAAATAGACTTAAGAAAAAACTGTTCACCGGTAACGAAAAAAGGAAGGAGAATACCCAGAAAACTGTTAACAAAATAGAAAAGAAAAAAAACAGAAAATTGTTAACAAAATAGGAAAGAAAAAAACACAGAAAATTGTTAACAAAAAACCACGGAAACAAAGCGTGGAATCAGATGAAGAAGACGATGCGACCTGTTTATATTGCAACGACTTATATTCAAAATTGAGTGAAGGCTGGATATCATGCATACAGTGTAAAAAATGGGCCCATAATTCCTGTGCCGGCATTGATACTGACGATGATGAATCACAACTCATCTGTGAACTTTGCCAGCCATAAAACATGATTTTGTTTCACCTTTTAATGAATACCCCGTTCTGCCCCATGCATGGGGCAGAACGGGATATAACCTTTTTTTTCAAACGTTTAAAATAAATACAAGTATTTTCATTATTTTAATTTTGAACATCGGAGATGTTAAACGAAATGTTAAATAAATTTATTCACACTATAATAGATTTTTACCTCTTTATTTACACCTTCAAATACTGTCCCAACCACATCGACCCCCGTTCTGCCCCGCCTTCCCCTACTTGTTTCTGTCCCTTTGTTGCTATGATTTTAGTTGAACCTTGAACAGTAGTAAGTCCAGTCTCGTCTACGTTATAAATTTGGGCAGGGGTATAATTATACTTTTCATAAAGTTTTGAAAGATTGGAAAAGAAGTGGTCCACCACGGGTTTATTAAAACCCATTGCCCTTGCCAAGGACGTCGCCTCCGCTGTACGAATAGAAATCGTCCCATTGCGCGCTACAAATTTAGAAAACCATTTTTTTCCAGCACATTTATTCTCCGTCCAATACTTGGGCATTTTTTTGTTATATGCTACAGCCAAATCATAAGCGAACAATCGCACCTGCTTTGGTGTAAGACCGTAATGTAAATTCGCCATAATTTTTAGATGTTCAGCAAGTGTCATCTCTTCGGCATCAGTAAAAACTTGATTTACCTTATAATTTGGTGTTAATCTTGGAGCACCCTCTAAATGTACGGTAGAAAAATCTATGTTTTGAGCTTCTTTTCTACATTTTGCGACATATCGCCGAAATGTGGTTCTCGGTATTTTGAACTTCAGTGCAGCCCTCTTGACACTCCATCCTCCTTCAAAAACATGATGAAGTACACTTTTCATCACCCCTTCAGTCGTTTTGCCAATCTCATTTCTCTTTTGTCTGGGAGTATCCATAATACTAAAAAGAAACATTGATTGCAATAACGTGATTGCAAAAACTACAAAAGCAGTGGCCACTGTAGGAAACCTGACGGGTGGCCACTGTTGGGGAAAACACGTTTTTTTTTTAAATTTTACATAAAATAGTCTAAATCAAAATATTTTTTAAATCAAATATCTTAGAAACAATGTTTAGGTACACTAGAAGGTCATGTTCATACTTTCAAATGGATAATTTAAAGCACTGAATAGTAAAATGACTGGAAACCTACCGTAATTCGTAGTAAAACAGGCTGCAAAACACGATGTTGCGCTTATCTCGGACACTGAAGCACTGAATGAATATTCCACTGGAGCATAAGGTTATACATCGTATAGGGGGGTTACATGAAAATAATAGCGTAGTATATTTTTTCTAGAGGCAGTTATTTACAAGTGACCACTGTTGGCGCCTGGCCACTGTTGGTAGGTCTTCCTGTTGAATAATAATGTAACAATTATGTTGTAACACCTTGTATATTATAACGTCAAATTCTATGTATTCATTAACAAAATGAATGCGCAAGTCATTAACATGCATGATACGATGCGAATTGCATTCCTGCCGAATGTAGTGAGTTGTACTTTTGTAATCATAGAGTATTAATGTGTGTTCATGACTACTTAAGCAATCTACGTAATGTTAGTAGTACCTCAACTCAAGTGTTTCTTTTTCTATTATTCTATTCAATAAACAATCGTATTATTGCAATTGCAAATTCCTCTGTTAACAACAACAAATAATATCAACACTCCCCTACTAAGTTTTTGGGTGTGATCATTGATGAGTTCCTGTGATGGTCTCGGAACAATCATGTCAAACATACAGCTAAAAAATTAGAATGACCAGCAGATAGTTGGATTAGAAAACTTAAAATTTTGTATTATGTAAATTTTGAGAGTTGAGAAGTGAATTACCTCTCTCCCGCGGATGCAGGATCGAGAAACTTCCTCCCACGCGAAGTGGAAAACCACCTCACTTTTTTAACGTGGGGAGCCCTGGATGGAATTGACTAGCTCCTCTGATGGTAACGTCGGTCTGCGAGGGACGTGGGTCCTGATCTCTAATCTCACTGAAAAGGCTATAAGTACCCCCTCTTCCAGGGAAATAAAATTCGGTGTAATAATAATTGATTTAATAACACACCACAATCAATACACAAAAAAAATACAAATGGCAACAACCTTTCGGTGGCGAATATAAAATGAATTGCTGGCTTCTGACGGAAGCCAGCCAAAATACAATGCGTGAATCAATCCTCCTGTGAAGAAGGCTCGGCGAACAAAAAGAACTGAGGTAACAAAGCAAGACACCTCGTTGTGACGTTAATTAAACAACTCGTAATTGAAATATGGCAATCACTACCCAAAACAGATTAGGAAAGTAAAATTGTCTTACCAAGTACTCAGCAAGCTCACAAACTGATGGTGACAGGTACCCCCAACCAGCTTGGATGGATTGCACACGAGAATTGATGTTGATGCACTGCTCGCCAGGTCTCGGTTCTCCAGGAAGGATTGCACGACTCGAGTGATGAATCCTCAGCGACCCCACGACTCGGCAACAGGACAATGGCTGGACAGATGTGCTCCAAAAGGTAACTCCAAAATCGCTAGTACGTCGGACGCAGGCCCGCTTGGCTACTCGGTGGATCGTGCCACAACAATATTAACAGTACGACGAAACAATCGGCAACGGACACGACGACAAAATTGACTAATTGCACTAACCGACAAAAGCGGGTTGGTAAATAAATAATTCGGTGCGCTATGTTGACAACTTGTCACTTTCCAAAATCCCGATAGAGGGCGCAAGAGCATGCGCAAAGTGCAGTTGGAATAAAATACTCGGGCACACAAAAAAAAATGGCGATTGACTTCCAGATGTCAAAACGAAAAATGTGCTACGGTAAACTTCCGTATTCAAAAAATTATGTCAGCCTCACCCTCGTGTACTCGATGTAGATCTTAGTTAACTCGATTGTATTAATCTTCACTTGCAATAGCAATAAAATGAACTTATACTGCAGCAGTACACACACTCCGAACTATATGCTTCGACGGTCAGAACCAAAAGTGAAGCTCCATCCAACATGGCCGCCTGACATGCGCATTCACGGAAGAACGAAAAATGCGAGTGGAAGTGTGTATGGACCCGTCTCAATAATTTTGAATAAAATAGGAAGTGGTCAACAAATTATTGTCTTAGGTTGATCGATAACGGATATAAGATCCAAAAATCCGTTATAGAGTGTGATGAGGTTTGGTATTATTTTTGAGGAAATAGTTCACACTAGAACAGAGTTTTTGTTGCTCAAAGGAGAGTTCTGAGGATCGTGTTAAAAAACAATGTAGGGAATCATGTAGGGGTGTATTTAAACAAAATAATGTCCGATAATGGCTTAACGATGTATGCAATGTATTTGTACAAATATCTGATGTTATTTTTTAGAAACCAGAATCTACCACAATTTAAAAATAAAAACTCAAATTATAATAAATTAGCAGCTCCTTTAAAGAGTATCGAGAGTGTGAGTTCATTCAAGAAGAGTATAAAATCTTTATTGTTAGCCTTAGAACCCTATGATTTTTTTTAAATATTTCTGTATGTAATGTAAATCTCTTCAGAGAAATTATTTTTGAACTATTTCTCTTTATTTTTAAAATGCTTTTATAGTATTGGGGAAAATTAGAATTAAAGTTGTTATTATTATTAATACCAATAACGCAATAATCATCAATAATTTTTATCATAATATAATCAGTGTACACGAAATATTCAAGTGAACAACCCCTCAGGAAATGCTCATGACGTTAATTAATATTCAACATTTTATGTCGCACCTGTTCAATTTTTGTTTTTACTTACTTGAGGCTAGTGTGGACAGGTTGCCTGTCATAACCTTGACATGTGGCTTCAAATATTATGTTATAGGTAATTTACATTTTTTACGTAATTTTTTTTAATTGTTTTTAAATTTTAATAGCAACCGATACCAATAAGTCGGATTTTTATTACATATTGAAAAAATGATTTCTTTGGTCTGACTGACCCTGTATATTTTGCTAAGAAATCCTTATCATTTGAAATTAGTAAACTATAAATTACTACTATTGGAGTAAAAAGTTCTGACCCCTGAGTTGAAGTCTTATATTTCAAGAAGTTTCATATGCACTGGCTGCTCGTAAAATATTTATTATGTAAGTTTTGTATACAAAATTCGCTGTCCGGGCCCCTATTATTTATCTTCTCGTCACCTCGCGCACACCTAGCACACAAACAGCACCAACGTTAGATCAAAATATAAAAATTTCTATTTATTATTTAAACATCAAAAAATTAAAATTTTATCAATTTCTCATCATTGAAATCATCGCATCTTACCCCTCCAAGTTTTACAAAATGTGATCCTTCAAATTATTTAACAACTTTAAAAAAACGTGCCATGATCCAAATTCAAATTTATGGCGTTGTTGCAAAAGCTAGCTTCTTGTAACAATAATCAACCAAATTATAATACTTCCCTCCTATTTACAAAATCCAACTAAATTATTCGAACATTTTTGAATTATAAATGTTTTTTCATTGATTCAATTCTTCCCAAACTTGAAATTTATGCGCATAGGTATTGGATAACTTGCACATTTAAATGACCCCTGATCTACAATCTGCAATTCATGGATGTAATCTTTAGCAAAACCCGGTTCCTGATTCACCAGTGACTGATTAATTCGCAACAATTTTTTAATTTCTTCTAAATAACCGTCTTCACAATTTAACATCACACCTTCCTATTCCTTTTCTAAATAAATAATCCGTCCATCCGGAACGTGGCAGCTCGCTCAGCTCAAGAAAGAAAGGCTGAGAGGGAGCGTCCGCCTGTTCCTCGCTTACTTCCACGACAAGCCGGAATCCGCCGTGGCGTACAACGGAATATCCAAGCCAGAAGTCGGAGGCCATAGTGATGTGCCATCTGGTGCTAGATGGAGCTGGAGGTGCTAGATGAAGCTGCTCCGTACCCTGGATGACAACCCATGGAGACTCACCTAGAAGATAGTGCGGAGCAAGCTATGAAACAAGAACACCCCCGGACTCAGACCGGGGATCGAGTTTTCCAGGGGGGTCGAAATCATCCTCCGTCGACATCCTGGGCTTTTTTTAGCCCAATTTCAAAGAAACCTCAAATTTAAAAGAAATAAATTTAAAAAATAGTAACATACTTTTATTTTTTAATATGATACAAAATATAAAATAAACTTTTGAAGGCTCCTATCTTGCAAACGAAGCATTTCCGCGAACATGTTATTTAGGAACTTTTCATCTTCTTTTCATTAGTAAAATACGTCGGAAATAAAATTAGGTGAAAAAATTTGAAACACCCTGTATATTTTAGAATTTTAGAGAATAACTCGTAGAACAAAATTCTATAGCGGTAATTTTTGGATCTTAATATTTTTACATATTTCATTTCATTTCGAAGTTATGATGCATAATGTCGTAATAGCTTCAGGTAAACCCTACTCTCCCTTTCTTTTTAGGCGATTTAATTTATTTTCATCTGTCTTCCTGGTACGGCAGGAAAACGCTTATATTCAACATTTGGAATGATTTGGTTGCATCGTTTAGACTCGATATCGTGTTCACGTGCACACATACATACATCCTTCATCCTTCTAAAAACTAAAAATGGATTCAAGGAACCTCAAAACATGAAAATCTGTCAAACAATTGGGGCGGTCAAATTTTGCCTGATAACAATACTTTCCTTACCTAGGAGTTCGGAAAGAAATAATAGCAATTGGTATCTGTTTCAATTGAATGATTTAGGATTATTTTCTCAACAGGAGCACCTAACATTTTTGGCACACACTTACATTGTAACTGTAGGTGGGTAAATTTTTGATACTATTGTCACAATTGAAAATTCCAATTCAAAATTAAAAAACCAAAATTAGTAATTATTAAACGTGACAACACCGTAAATCCAAGAAATATTATAGTTATTAAAAGTTCAGGGACAAAGCAGACTGCTGAACAAAAAGATTATATTACGATGCAAGAGCGTCTGGCCAGGTGCTGGGAATCGCTTAGTTGCAATAACAGTCCCTGGGAATTGCATAGTCAATAATTCTTATGGGAAATGCATTGTTATCAAAATGCACCGGAAAAGTTGAAATCCGTACAGAGGACCGGCAGGCAGTTAGTTAGTTAGTTAGTTCATCGGGGAATACTAGGTGTTCGGTCGAGTAATGTACCGCGAGTCGTCGAGGGTGTTAATAATTGTTAAAAGTTAAAAAGTTCACAAAGGATACTTCAAAATGATTCCTCGGACCACTGTACTGTACGGATATCAAACAATCCTATTCATTATAATAATCAGGTCAGTGTAAATAATAATTGTAAATATGTTATTTTAATTTTAATATAAATAATTGTTATGAACTTTGATTTATTATTCGTTACGCCACTCCAACTTAAAATGATCCCTAGAGCTACACACCCCAAACTCCATGACTTAGAAAAACCAATTCTAAGCGTGACACTATTCCTATTTGGTATTAAACTGAATGACAATCTACCAACACTAATTTCACTGTTCGACAGTTACCATTCTTATTATTCCACTAATTAGATCAAAGTAGCCGTAATGGGTGCCTCTGCCCTATTACAGAAATTTTATGAAGAAAAGTTATAAGCACATAAAGTTACATATTTTGTAATGAGTGCTAAAAGTAAGACTTTTCTATATTTGTTTAAATAATCTAAAAAAAAGCGCAAGTTAGAAATCTAAAAAATTTATACGCTCTTAAAGTCAGGGGTCAAAACGTTTTACTCCAATACAGGGGTGGGTTGCAGCCGGCTCGCGCGAGCCGGTTGTTAAAATGTTTGAAACTCGGCGAGCCGTTTGTTAAATTACCCCTAAAACCAAAAAATAAGCCAATTTCGATGCCATTCCTTTTATTACATCTTGGATGAACCAGAATCACAGGTTAGCAACAGAAACAAGGGTAAGAAAAGGGCACAATAATGATGTTTCTGCAAATGAACAAGGCATATTGACTCTGCATTAATTAATTAATTATGCATATACATAGTATAGTATGTTAAATTTGGAATTTATTAGTTTTTTAGTGCAATAAATGTTTTGTTTAGTTATTTTGTGCAATAAATGTTTTGTTTTGTTATATATGTATATTATATATTTTATACTGTACAAAAATAAATGAAGACAATGTACTCATTTACCGTTTTTTTCTTTGCTTCGAAATAATAGCGAGCCGGTTGTTCAAAATTTGGCAGCCCACCCCTGCTCCAATAGTAAATAAAGTTATCGACTTGAGAACATCACCGTTATATCTTTGCAAATGTGATTATAATATAATGGAGCTTGAGGAATCAAGTTTAGTTGTTGATGGAAGGTTTTGTATTTTTATAATTTTTCAAATATTCTGTAATTTCTTGTTGTAATTATAAATATCGTTTATTACAAGTATTTCTTTTATTGAATTGCATATTTAAGAAGTAATTGTTATTATTTATTATTACAAGGCTTTAGATTCTATAAAGAATATAGCCATCCCTTACCCCCTCGAATGTACCTGAACCTTGACGTGGTGAGGGGGCTTGCGTGTTTTGAGGAAGCGGCGGGCGTGTACCTGTTAGGATACGAACCAGGGACTTAAAACCCCCTTGTGTTCGGTCTGTTTTGGCACTCGGGTCTGGCCGGGGCTTAAAAACCTTTGTGCCTGGCGTGGCTGTCAATGAACCGAGATGATGGTCGTCGTGGAGAAATCTGACAAATACAGGTACCTGCGTGTTTGTGCCGTGCGCGGTGACCCGTAATGCAGGATGAGGGGATCCTGGTGGCTGAGTCAGCCTGAGGGTGGCTGTTATTCCCACAGGTCTGGCAACACTCCACTTTGGCCCGGATTTCTGCTAAAACGGGAGGTCTTGACTAGTCCACCTAGATTAATCGGCTGTGCTTTTCCGTCAGAGGATCAGCAGGACGAGCCCTTGGGGGAGGATGGAGTGTGCAAACACCTCAACTATCTGGGGGCTATATCTCTCGGGTAGCCCTGGCGTTGTTTACAGCGTCCCAAAATGATGAGGCTCCGGTGAGGGTGGCGACCTCGGGAGATGAAAAACAAAATTTACTCCACATGGAAAATTTAAATAAAAACAACAAACAAATAGCTGATGTATCAGCAAACACACAAGCGGGGGCGTCTATCGAAGACACCCTGCTCAAATCATCGGGTGCATCCATACAGGATGCCCCAATCATAAAAGCAGGAGCGTCCGACAAGGACACACTGATGGCAGCTGGTGATCAATCCCCCGTTAAAAGGAGAAGAATCACTGGCGCGCAAGCCAAACGGCGACAAAAAGCCCGTAGAACGATGGAGGCTAACGCCCTCACCTCAAAACAAGGGTCTAGTGGCAACAAAGGCACTGTTCATGAGCAGGCCAGGCTTATGCCTGCCCGGGACAGTGCGAATAAAACAAAAGTAGTCCCCTACCGTAAGGAAGGTCAACCCAAACCAGGGATGTGGCCGACCTCGGGAAGGGACGTCAAGAAAAGGCCTAGGTCTGAGGGGTCTCAGCCCTCCCCCTCTAACCAGGAGAAGAGGGGGAAATCATCTCACCATCGGCCCAATATCTCCAGTCGGGTGGATACTGTCTCCTACAAAGAGGCGGCTGGAAAGCACCTCCGAGTAGCGGTGATAGACCGCTCGAACCCCCTGGGCAAACTTTCGGTGGCCCAGGTGGAGATAATTGAAAACAGCCTAACTGCTGCCCTGGATGTGCCAATCCTAGAACCAGCAAATGAGGCCAAACCAGCACCAACTTTTGGTGGCTTTCGACACTCTGGGGAGATCCTTCGGATCACCTGCAGTGACCAGAGCTCCCTTGAGTGGTTGCAAAAAACAGTGGCAGAATTCCCACCTTTGTGGGAAAAAGCCAAGCTAGATGTAGTCCAGGTGGACAACCTGCCAAGGCTCACGAAGGCAACCCTTTGGGTTCCTGGTAAACAGGAGCCCACTGAGGCTGTCATGAGGCGCCTGGTTGCCCAAAATACATGGGCAAAACTACAGGATTGGAGCATCTTCCTCGATGCTGATAAGGAAGAACCGGAAGGCAAACTCCTTGTCTTCAGCATTGGATAGCAAGATAGTACTGCACTAAAAGTAAGAGGAGAGTTGCTGAACTATAAGTTCGCAACCCTCAAAGTAGAGTTGCAAAAGTTTACGGACGATCCAGCAACAAAAACAACACCAACAGCCACTGTAACAGCTATGGAGACGGAAGTGATCCAGGAAGCGGTGGTTGAAGGTGAAAGTCAACAGAGCAGTAAGCTCCCCTAAAGGTAAGCCCAATGGCTTCCTTAGCAGACTGGAGCTTCTTACAAGCAAACCTGCAACACTGTCGGGAGGCCGTGGCAACTTTATGCCGCCACCTTGACGTTTGCAGGGATACAGTAGCTCTGATACAAGAGCCATGGTTAGTGAAATCTGTTATATGTGGTTTCACAAAACTAAACGGTAAAATATTTACAAGCAACCAGTCAAATAAAACTAGGACGTGTATTTACACTCCTAATAATATCCAGGCCAACCTTTTGCCGCAGTACAGCGACTGCGATCTGACAGCAGTGCGTATTGGCTGCGACTTTGGGAATGGTCAAGAGGACGTCATTCTGGCATCCGTTTACCTTCCAATAGAAGCGACGAATCCGCCTACTCAAAAAGTGGTGGATCTCGTGAAACATTGCAAGGAAAAGAAGATTCACTTCATAATTGGCTGCGATTCAAACTCCCATCATATCGCGTGGGGGAGCAGAGATTGCAACAATCGAGGTAAGTCACTATTTGAATACCTTATAGGTACAAATCTAGTAATTCTTAATAGAGGGGATGTCCCTACTTCTTATGTGTCACCCCATCGCAACTCTGCCATTGACATTACAGTAGCGTCATTAAGTATTACAAACTACATTCATGACTGGCGAGTGTCTGACCAACTGACAATGTCAGATCATAGATGGATTTGCTTTAAGTTAAAAGCAAAAACAGTGGATGCTAAGCAGTACCGAAATCCGAGGAATGTTGACAGGGTAGTCTTTTTAGATCACCTGTCTAAGTCCATGGAAAATGGTATATTGCAGGCAGCATCCACAAAGGAATATCTAACAACTACTGAGGAGATTGAAATGTACGCCAATGAGCTGCAAAACTCCCTCATTAAAGCCTATGAGCTGTCTTGCCCGCTTCGAACGGCCGGAATACGGGGTCGAGCAACACCTTGGTGGTGCGCGGAACTTGACCGGCTGAAGAGATCGGTAGGGAGGCTCTATAATAAGGCGCAGAACTCTAAAAGTTGCACTGACTGGGCAGCATTTAAGGTGCACCGGTCGGAATATAAGAGTCTAATACGCCAAAAGCAACGTGAGTCATGGAGAGCCTTCTGCAGCGGCATCGGAACAACTACTGCCGCAGCAAGGCTACATAAGATCATAGCAAAAGATCCATATCAGCAGCCAGGCAGTCTACGCCGAGAGGACGGTTCCTATACGGAAACACTCTCGCAGACTGCAGAAATACTGCTACAGACACACTTTCCCGACAGCATAACAGTTTCGGACTTTGTTTGGGCGGATATTGAAGCTCAGGCACCGACTGAAATGAATTGGGAAATTGCAAAAGAGGTTGTAGATGACACAAAAACGGCATGGGCCGTTAAATCCTTTAGCCCCTTTAAATCGCCGGGGCCTGACGGGGTGTTCCCGGCCCTGCTCCAGTGGGGTTTGGGAGACATTCTCGATCACCTGGTGCGAGTGCTTAGAGCATGAATTGCGCATGGCTACACACCGAAGGGGTGGCGTGTAGTTAAAGTCATCTTCATACCCAAACCAGGCAGGAGCGATTACTCACTGGCCAAATCTTTTAGACCAATTAGTTTGTCCTCGTTTTTCCTTAAAGCGCTGGAGAAACTATGTGATAGGAAGATCCGCGATATGAGTCTGAGTCTCAGACCATTACACGCGCATCAACATGCATACGTTCCGGGGAGATCTACTGAGACTGCGCTCCATATGGTAGTGGAGCGCGTCGAAAGATCTCTGAACCATAAAGAGTCCACCCTAGGAGCGTTTATTGATACCGAAGGAACGTTTGACAAAACTACCTTCGACAGTATAAGTGAAGCATTGCACCGACACGGAGTCCCCGCTACCATTGTAAGATGGATAAGTTTTGCACTAAGGTGGAGGGCCGTGGAGGTGGGTGTCGGAGACATAAACATCAAGGGCATTGTAACTAAGGGCTGTCCCCAAGGAGGGGTACTCTCTCCGCTACTGTGGGTCATGGTGGCGGATAGCCTTCTGCAACGCCTGAATGAAAAAGGTTTTTATACCATAGGATATGCAGATGACTTCACCATCCTGCTTAACGGGAAATTTGAGAACATAATTTGCCAGCGCATGCAAAAAGCTCTCAAAATAATACAAGATTGGTGTATAGAGCACTCCCTCTCGGTTAATCCGATGAAGACGGAGTTAGTACTATTTACCAAGAAAAGAAAGCTAATGAGCATGGTAATGCCAAGCTTAATGGGAACTCCTCTGAAACTGGCTGACAATGTCAAGTATCTAGGCATAACACTTGACAAGAAGCTAAATTGGGGGAAACATCTACAAATTAAATTAAGGAAGGCGGGAATGGCATTCTGGCAGTGTCGAAGGGCAATGGGACGATCATGGGGACTTTCCCCTAAGATCACCCTCTGGCTCTACACAGCCGTTGTTCGACCTATGCTTTCCTACGGTGCATTTGTCTGGTGGCCTAGAACCAAGCAAGTAACAGCGGCGTCCTCCTTGCACCGGATTCAGAGAATAATCTGTCTAGCTGTAACTGGAGTGATGCGAACCGCCCCCACTGCGGCGCTTGAGGCCCTTCTCTGCCTCCTGTAACGGTTTGAAATTTGCCGCCGAGTTCCTTAAGGTTTTTGGAACAAGTGACCGTTGGAACGGGCGAGAAATGCGCACGAGTAGGTACGCAGCGGACTTCCTGGTCTCTTGACTTGATACGTTTGGTCGAAAAAGTCGTGATTTTGTGTGTGCTGTGGAAAATTTTCTTGGAAGCCGGATTTTTGAGAAGAATTGGGTAGTTGTTACCATCCAGTGGCAAGCTGGGATCATTTTCTCGAATCCGTGTGTTGGGAAACTCTTTTTTTTGCGATTGATTTACCGGAGTTCCTACCAGCCTGTATGGGATTAAAATTTCAACAAATTTTGCATATGCCGCTAAATAACGGAAATTAGGTATCGTATCATTTTTTGCTTATAATTATTTATTATTCGTTTGATTTAGTTACCATTATTTTTAATTTTTGTGTAAATATTCATTTGATTTTGTTTGATAATCAAACATATGGTTTGATAAATTTTGTTAGACCGCCATTATTTTTAGCACAGTTTTGTGGGACTGCGCTATCTGTGAGCGAACAAGTCATTTTTGTCGTTCGTTCACATTCAAGAAAATTATTTTTCGTTTTGTACAAATTATTATTATTTTGTAAATTTCTTCGTTGTTTAAATTTTTCTGTACGCCCTGGTCTCATTGCTGAATTTTGTTTGCATAATTTCCTTTCCAAGCTAGCCGGCAATATTTGCAAAGATAGCTCGAGTTTTCTCGATTTTCCCCTTTGATCGAGTTATTTATTCTTTTATAACGACGTTTGGTCCTTTTAGAACAAAATCGAGTGGCGCCTTCTTCCATCTTCTTTTTAATTTTCGTCGTTTTAATTAACAACAATTGGGTAAGGAAATTAATACAACGTCTGGGATTAACGATAAAATTCGTGAGGAATTTTAAGCGTCACACTCCCACCACTTGATCTTCATGTGCAGGAGATGGCGGTCAAGGCTGCCCTTAGGCTTCGTAGCTGGCGGCTATGGAATGATAGGAATGGAGCTGTGGGACATATGCGGATATTGAGGGACTACTCGGCGAGTGTACCCCTTCTGCATATAGAGTCTGACAGAATTCCCCTTAAATACGTATTCAACAGGAAATTCAAAATCCTGCTAAATCCACCAGCAACTGACGAGAATGACATGTGTTTATTCTCTGACGGTTCCAAAAATAATGTTGGATCAGGGGCAGGAATCTTTTCTGCCGAACTTAATCTGAACATGAGCATATCACTGGGCAAGTACACGTCGGTTTTCCAAGCGGAACTCATCGGTATATTGCACCATGACAAAAACATCCAGATATTTACAGACAGCAGGGCAGTCCTTCTGGCACTTATGAGCCACAAGATCACCTCTGGCCTGGTGCTTGAATGCATCCGGGCCCTGAATCAGATATCAAATCAGAATGTCCTTTCTCTTCACTGGGTTAAGGGACACCAAGGCAATGAAGGTAACGAGAAGGCAGATGGTCTGGCTAAAGCCGGCTCAAACCGTCAAAACCCTAGATACCCTTCTAAAACATCATACCCTAGAACTGCATTCCAGCAGGTGGGCCAATGAAACTGAATGTAGACAAGCAAGGGCAGCGATAAAAGCACCCTCCAGTAAACATTCAAAATACTACTTGAAGTTGTCCAGAGTCAATCTACGGATAATTGCAGGGATATTAACTGGACACTGCAAACTGAACAAACACCTTAACACGCTGGAGATCGTAGATGAGCCAACGTGCCGGGGTTGTAATGAATCAGACGAAACAGCGGAGCATGTGCTCTGTCACTGCCCAGCTCTAGCGTCAAACAGAGGTACCATGTTGGGGGACTTCTGGCCTGACATGGCCAGAATTAGAGGCATCTCGCCTGCCAGAATCCTGGAGTTCATCCTTCAGCTGGGATGGCTCGAGGAATGATGGGGCGGGGGCCACTAAAATGGAGGTAGTACAATGGGCCCGGTCTAGTGGCCTAAGTGCGCGTGGGGTCTTCGACCCTACCCTCCTACCTAAAATTCAGAATCCAGAATAGCCATCCCTTTACCGGGATTCACAAATCCGTTTTAAGGGGATGATTAAGCCCCATATAATACATTGTGTTTTCACTTTTTCTTCCTTCCTATTTTTTCAAAACTTTGAATGTTTAAAAAAATTTTCTTGTTATCAAATATCTAAAAACAATACTGTTTCTTCCCTGTGTCCTTTCACCTGCATGGAACATTGTATGTTCCTACTTTTTTACCTCTTCCCGCCCCTTCCATCCCAGTTCCCGCAAGGCGGCCACCTCAAAACCGTATCCCATCAATTTGTTTGTCACTTCATCTATTTTTTCGCGGTCTCTGCAGCGTCCTTACAATCCACGTTCCGATCTTAGTCAAAACTCGCTTACTCTTTGTCCTACGCATGTTCTTACTTGTTTCAATCTCTTCTTTCCTTTTACATTGCCTTGTCCTGTTATGTGTCTCTTTTTCGCTATATGGAGTTTCCTTCTGAGACAATCCGGTCACCCCGTCTCCTATAATCAGTTTTTTGCCGTCCCAAGAGTTTCTGCTTCCGCCTCCAATTTTTTCTTTCTGTTATTCCATACATACATTTTTCCTTCCACCCTTAACTTTCCGTATCCAACCCTTACTCTTTTTCCATTCCTGCTCTCCACTCTGGCGAACTGTACGATCTTATCTTGTATTGATTTTTCACTGTGCGTCAGGTCGTTCTCTATATAAATTTTGGTTCCTTTCAGCTTACTTTTATTCTCCATTACTTTTATCTTTTGGTTGAGGTCCCTCAGCTTAGCCACTACCTCTTCTCTTCCGGGCACCTTTCCTATTTTGAAGGTTTCTACAATTTCAGCCTGCACCAAGAGTTTCTCTTTTAAGAATTCTTCGACTCTTTCTCTGGATGCCAAATCTCCTTGTTGGGCTCCTTTAATAATAATAATGTTGCACCTTTTCTTTTCTCTTTCCTGTTTCTCCATATATTCCTTCATTTGTTTCATTTCGCCTTCTTGTCTTATTACTTTGGCCTCTAGCTCTTCAATTTCGCTTCTCAGTTCTTGCCTTTCGCTCTTCAGTTGTACTTCCATTCTTTCCATCCTTCTTGTAAGCTCCTTTATTTCTACTCTGCTGCTCGCAAAACCCTCGTTAACCGTCTTAGACAGGGCTGCTATCATTATTTTAAGCTCTTCCATATTTTCCTCTTCGTGCTTCTGTTGTACTGTTATGTTGTCTTCCTTTCCTTCGTTGTTCTCTCTTGGTGGCGTTCTTACTACTAATTTACTTCTTTTAAATACCTCTCCCGCGACTTCTTGTAGCTGTTCTGGTTCCCCTCTACCTCTCTTGCTGTATTCCGCTTGTGTCACGTCGCTTTTCGTTCTAGTTCGGAAGGGTGGACCTCTTTGATTCATAGAGCTTGTATGGTTTCTCACTTTTAAGTCACCGCTTGTTGCCTTCTACTTAGGCAACCCAAATTGCATCAAAAGACCCGGTGTACCCGGGAATATTTACCCCCTTATATTTTACCCCCCGGGGGTAAAATTTCCCTAGGGATATTTTACCCCCGGTAAAATTTCGCTAGTATAATTTTACCCCCCGGTAAAAATTCCCTAGTGAATATTTACCTCCCGTGATAAATATTAAGGGGGTAAAATTTCCCTAGGGAATTTTTATCGGGGGGTAAAATTATTCAAAATATCGTCAGTGAATTTTTACCCCTTTGCAATTAAATAGCTGTTGTATAAAAATTTTTATTGCTATTTTGTATCAAATTCGATAATATTTCACTATGTAAGATGTTAAAATATCCTCCGTGGGCTTTTGACGAAATTTGATAGTTAAATAGTTATACATGAAGAGGTCTCAAAGTGCGAAGATGGCGAAATTATTTTATAAAATAAAATTTATTCAAAAATTACTAGAATTTAATAATTTTTTTTCTAAGAGGTTTTTTTTACTGAAACTACAGTTTCATAATGGTTAGAATTTTTGTGTTTCAAATATATTGCCGAGCTTTTGTAATTTGCTTCATCGGAAAGCTGCATTGAGCTAGGAAATCTTAGCCATGCAGAAGGATTCTTTGAAATTTGAGTGTAGGAATATATATCGGCGCCTATGAGAGCTGCAATGAAAAATATTTCTACTTCCGTTGCCCACACTGCATTTGTATCCATTTGCGTGTTTTCCATATAGTTTGTTGCGCCAGAAAACCGATCAGCCGCTATTGTTTTGATTTTCGTGTAATCTGTTACAATCTTCCTCACTTGTTCATGCTCATTTTCACTTCCGGTAATGCATAAAGATATGCACCTAAAAAACCAATTGCCGTCTGCCTTGACGTCTAAACAGTGTGTGGTGGATGAAGCAACGAATTCCTCGTTGATATAAAATTGGAATTAATGTGGAACTCAAGTCCAAACTTCTCACAAAGTCGCTTTTGCCATTTTTGATTTACAGGACAAAAGCGGAATTTTAATTTTGTTGGAGTGGAATCGATTACTTCGAGAGAAGATGCATCTTCTTCGATAGTATAGTAGTATTATCTTGGTCTACGCTACAATAAATTTTACCCAATTCATTACTTTCCCGTGGACTAGACATTTTCTTCTGATGTTTTGTAATGATATTTCACTTTTCCCCTTCAATTTACGTTTTTCCCGCGATAATTTTGAATTTCTAAAGTCCGCCATCTAGCGTTGACTAGAATAGTTGTTTGTTTTGACGTCGAGTGGCGCGCGCACAACTACAGGAGATTGACAAAAATGGCGTAGTAAGACGAACGCTTGTGTTTTGTGTGTAGTTGTAATACTGGTAAAATTACCGAAATTGGTGTAATTCCTTTGTTCGTTCATCTGGGTGTTAATGAAAAAGGCCGTCCTTGTGACAATTATTACGATCGCCAATACTTGGTTATATTTGAATGCATATTTGGTATATGCAATCAACAGCTTTTATGCAAATTTACATTACTGGAGTTTTAACGACAAAACTAGTCACCACGCAATTCAATCAATCCGTTGAAGTTCTTTGCTACAAAATTAGGTTCGATCTCTTCCTTAAATATTGTGGTATTCGAAGCTGATGTATTTTGATGACGCCATTCCTTTGTTCGCACATTCCTGAATGCAGGACCGTATTTCGCCCCATCGTCAATGTGTATTTATTGTTTATGTTAAATTTTGCGTAAGTACTTTTTATCAGTTTATTTTAATTAACCTCGCTACCGATTCTAAATATTACAAACATTAAATTACGTCAAATTAAATATAAATTAATCATCACTTATTCTACCGGTTTTAAACAATTGAACTCCGAATGAAGTGTTTCGCCC
This sequence comes from Podabrus alpinus, assembly GCA_932274525.1. Lineage (NCBI taxonomy): Eukaryota > Metazoa > Arthropoda > Insecta > Coleoptera > Cantharidae > Podabrus > Podabrus alpinus. Next base: position 45,904,490 of record OW026455.1, on the reverse strand, counting down.
ATCCCTTTAGTTTTTGTGTTTCGGAGTTGCTATTCAAACAATTTTGCGTTCACCTTCAGCATAAATCTCGTGAACACTTGTGGTCCGTACCCAGGTGTAGTGCATTGTGTAATTCGATATTTTAAACATTTTAGTTATCTTCACGTCAAACTTTTCAACATTATTTAGTTTATCAAATGTTCATATATTTAATTATAATCTTAAGTACTAACCCTTTTTTTTTGGTTCTCGAACGTGGAATCGAGGTGTTGTTTTAGTGGGATACTACCCGAGTCAATTTTCATCTCGATTCGACTGACCGAAACCTTGTTTATGTTACATTTATGTTCTTTTATGTGTTTAGTTTATATATATACTGCCGTGTTAACTACTGTAATTTGGATTTTTTTATATAGCGAAGGATTATACTAAACGGCACTCTTTTTTAATTATGCCTCGGCCAGCCTGCAATGAGAACTCATAATATTTGGGCGTGTAAATGGTCCGACTTAAGAGAAAAAACACTTTGCCAAGAATGCTATTGTGCATTAAAATCTTAATGAATTCAAAACTGAGAACTATACCAAATGTTTCGCTATTCCAATGCTGTAAATGTAAACCAAAAATACTCAAAATAAATCAATTTAAACAAAATACCTGGTTTTATTAATTTGGAATCGAAACAAATCATAAAATTTTCTACAACGGAAACAAATTAAGCATACAAATTTTATTCTTAAAACTAAAATAATAACCCCTTTTAAATTCGCACTTTAATGTTATTCGCGTTATCAAAGTTTCCCACCGTATAAAAAGAGCGCTCAAACAAAACAGTCTTACCAATATCATTCGAAGATAGCGACGCGGGTTTTTGTGACCAGTGCTTCGTAGAAAAAGAACGGCCTGCTGATTTTGTGTAGATTTTCGTGAGAAATTCGGACGTCGACACTCCAAGGATCTTTACGAACACAATTGTATCCAATCGAATATTAGGTAAGTATTTCCAATTATTTAACAACGTCTTCTAATTTGTACCATAACCATCAAATTTCTAATGACCAGTGGTATCCAAAATTTTCAATCACCACCAAAAGAGATTCCAAAACTTCTTCAATAATTTAATTAAAATAGTAAATGCTGGACGTCAACCAATCTTTTATAATGAATTCAATATGTCGTCCCTTTTTCACGGACGGAGCGAAAACTTAAAAATCACGTTGTCTTAATCTCATTGACGGAACAAAACTCGTTCCTTCTGTCCTCCAGTCACCGTGGACGTGGCTCAACTCACTCCAATCAATCAAATGCGTCCGCCCTTGTTGCTGGACGGCGACCAACTTAATTTTTCACGTCCTTGCTATTTAGCGGACGAAGCCCAACTTAATTTACGTCTTTCCGTCGCCGTGGACGAGGCCCGACTTACTTCCTATCCATTTCCAAAATTGTCCTTCTCCAAACTTCTCGAGCAGGCGCGTTCTACCCATCCAAAACTTGTTAGAAAATAAACCCGTCTTTCTTCAACTCACAACACTTCAATTACCACTTAAAATGCGCTTTCCCTACCATTCACAAATATTACAAATTCACTCAATTTGTTTCCATAGTTTTTTAAATTACTAACATTTCTGATTTTATGTTTTGTTCCTTACATCTTAAAGTTTTTATTATTACAGAGATGGTTTCTATTTAAAGGATTTACCTTGAGTATCAACACAAATTTGAGGCAACAGCAATATCACAAATTTCAGGAATTACGATAATCTGGTATAGCAAAATTGAACAAATCAGAGTGTTCCAATGAATAAAAATGCAAACGTGTTCATTCTCCAACTTGACCCTCATTTTGGACCATCGCAATACAGTGTGTTGAACATTTTATGTTCACCTTTATCATAAGTATTATTATCCTCTGTTATTATTATTTTATTATTGTGTATTATTAGTATTTAAATCCGACAACCATTTACCGTATTCATATTTCATTATTTTACAATCTTATCAACGTTTATTATTATTAATCTACATAAATTGTCAAAATCGCCGTCATTATTATTCACATATTAAGTTTATTAGCTCCACCAAAATTAAGTCTTTTAATTAAAATACTGTTACTCGTTATTGGATATATTTTATTTCACTCTCGACTCCCCCCCCCTATTTCTATATAGGTAAGTTCTGAATTACTTTTGGGGTAAGTTTATGACAAATTCAGTGGCGCCCTAATACCCGATTGTGACTTCCCTTGATTTTGCCGTCCCGGATTGTTATTGGAGTGATTCAAGCACCACGACCCACGCGATTGAGCTAGCGGCATCCAATACAAATCCAGGTAGGTGCCACACATTCACCTGTGTGATCACAGTTTGTTGACGGAACCAATTTGGCCCGTTACAGTTTATGATACATTTTTTGTTCTTACTGGATACCTGTTTTTATTATAGTATAGTATTAGTAGATAGGTTGGTAATAAAAGTTGTAGAGCTGGAAGCTGGACAGACCTAGATGATGGTATTAAATAATTACAGATTAGGAGAATTTGAGCAGCAATCAAGCGAAAGCAATACTGCGGAAGGCGACTCGGGTGTACTTAAAGTGCAAAATAATTTTTTTACCAAATAACTTGCTTGAAATTGCATAAACGTTTGACATAGTGCAATTTTATCGATATTCAGACATAAAGAGCAATAAAACACTTATTGAACAATAAAATTCCTTCATGAAGGGGGTAAAATTAGTGAACTTTTATTAAATTTTAACCCCCCGGTAAATATTCACTAGGGAAAATTAATTAAATTTTATTTAATTTTTACCCCCCGGTAAATATTCACTAGCGATATTTTACCCCCTTTTATTTTTTACTGAGGGGTAAAATATCACTAGTGAATATTTATACCGGGGGGTGAAATTTCACTAGGGAAATTTTACCGCGGGGTAAAATTTCACGGGGGTAAATTCCCGGTTACACCGGCTCTAAATCTCTCAAATCCACTGTGCGAGTCGTTATTATGTTTGTACACTGATCTACGTCTTGCCTGCGAAACAGTACGTTATCTGGATCAACTACTCGGAGATACCTTTGTAACAAAATGGGATTTTAATTCATAAAAAAATTAATTTTAATATTTTAAATTGAGATATACTTATAAATTATTATTGCGATAATAATTGATGATTGTTAATCAACCATATTTATCAACAGCGGAAGAGATAAGTTTTATAACGCGAACGAGAATTGATAATGTATTTTATCAATATTCGTCTGCATGCGAACTTCCTGCGTCTGAAGTTGACTTTTACACTGTTCTTTGTTCAGGTGAACTGTTTAATTTCAGACAACAGTGGAGTATCGCCAATTTGACCGGATATTTCAATGCAGTCTACGCGATTTCATTGATGAAGCAATCAAGATTTGATTGCATTGAAGCAATCAGTAGACATTTGCTGCTCGTTAAAAAAGCGATAGGGATGTATCTGTCTATAGGTGAAATTTGTCAGTGGTGCAAATTCTCACGCTATGAAAGGTCAACCCTCGTGATTTCTGAACGGTATAAATATGGTTGAATTAATTAGTCGGGAGTCAGAAGTCGGGGGTGGGTCCGTAGAACCGCGGCCGGGGGCCATGGGCTTTCGGGATTAATGTTAATATGTAATTAAATTGAGTATTGTAAATTTTCTTGTGCGGGACATTTTTATGAGTTTGTTAATTGTGATTTTGTATTGGGAAATAGTTAAGGGAGTGTCTTTGTTGAGTTTGTGTTTTAAGTGGTTGTCAAATAGTTTTGTTTATTGAGTTTATCTTGATTTTGGGGAATAGACAAGGAAAGGTCTTTGCCCTGTTCCGTGGTCTGGGTCTCTAAAAGATGTATGTAAGTACCATGTTTGATTATTTTGGATTGTATAAATATGTGTTTAAAAGGGCCACCCTAAATTGTAAGAGATATTTAAATGTGTACATGTGTTTTTTTAAACTTATCCATTATTAATAAATATTGTTTTTGAAAATTCAGTGTTTTCGTTTTTCCTGTTGAGGAAAAGAACGTTTTGTTTTCAATGTCGAGCTTAATGTCGTTTTGCCCGCACCGAAGTTTCAACTTCAACATTTAGCCGGGGGACGTAACGCCAAAACGGGGAGTTACTAGAAAGTCGCGTACCAAATTGATAGTGTGTTTTTTTGAGAACAGAATTCTGCGGTGGGCGTAATCGGTTGAACGGTGGTGGCAGCTTAATCAATAAATGTTCTTAGTAGATCGATAAGCGTCTAAGTGGAATTTTGTTCGATCAGCAGATTTGATTATTTTTTAAATAACTCCAGCCGTTCCTAGGAAAAGAAGTTCCGAAGGACGGTCGGCGGTTACACCTTTACTACAAAGTCGGTTTATTTTTATAGTTACTCGCCACTATGGTACACAGTTCCTACGCAAATGTAAAGTTGGCACTACTACGATAAATTTGTCTCTATCTAAAGGTCAAATAACATCAAAAATTAGCCTCTTGCTTCTCTTTCAAAAGCTGCTTCCAGTGCAGTCAACGATCTGCCAACACTTTCCCTTTCTCTACACTGTTCCAACACTCAAATATCGCATCCGTATCCAACAAAATCTCGATATACACCTGAATAATGGGCTAATCCCTCAAATTTTTTTTTTTCATTAAAATCGAAAATTTAAGTGATTTTAAACCCCTCTTGCGTAAAAAAAAATTTTTGTTAGCAATTTTAACGATCGTATTGAAGTTCAAAAATTGAAATATTTTTAAATAATTAAAACGCGGTAAATAATGACGTACATAAAGGTAAGCCAATTAGAAGCCAATACACTCCCACTATTGAAATTTAATTATTTTTAAATGTCAGTTGGTATACTATAACCTTAAAAGTTTAAATAATAATGTATTTAAATGTAAAGAATGAATTGAAACTATATATTATTATTTTTATACTTCAAAATGGGTAGCAATTAGAAATTAATTTTGAACAAGCATCATTTATTTATTTACAAATTGCATATTTTCATAGTGAACGTAGATGGCGTATTATGTATGCATGTTTGCCATGGTTATAATAAGTATTTGAATTTACGGATTTTTAACAATTTTTAAACACATCACATGGGTACACTCAAGGATGTAATTTTCGCATACATATTGCTCTGATGTCCCTCGCTAATAGGGCTTTACTAGGGTTACACGTTTGAAGATTAATATCTTGTACGAGTGTACGTAAAAGTACCTCGTCAATAGAAATGTAAGCAAATTATTATTGACAAATACAAATAAAATAAATTTATGCCTCGGCTTGACAGTTTCGGTGAGCACAGACCTACCTTCTCTCACGTTAGGTTCCTTCCTTGACCAAATCTTAAACCTGAAATGCAATTTAGTGGCCCTCGGAATGATTATACAAAAATTATGCTCCGTCTTAGAGCTGTTTTACATTACACTAAATTTTTCAGGACTGAAATTTTTAGTCCTAAAAATGCAATGCGCGCGCCGAATTAGGATGATAGAAAACTTGTTGTAATACTTTCCTGTTTGCAACTACAACCTGACAATTTTAACTTTTTCAGCGACTGAATATGCGCCACGCGCATTAGGTAAATTGTCAAATAATGTCGATTGGTTTGTAAGTGTTTAAAAGTGATTTAAAATAATTAAATAAAAATGCAAATTAGCAAAAGAAAAAAATTATGTGCTGCATAATTATTACAATGTTACTTGCAAAACCAAAAAATCAAACTTTAAAAAAAAAGCGATTATGGACTAAACTTCCAATGATTTGTTCGCGTTTGTTATTTTTTTTGTAAAATTATAAGAAGCTTGTACTCTTATAAAATAAAATCTCGGGTGTGAGGGTTGGGATAATAAAACAACTGTTAACAATACCTACTTATATAGTAGGTATATGAAAAGATGCATTACCAACCTTTTGCCATTACCAAGAATTTTGAATTTTGAATTTTAAATTATGAAACTAATTTTACATCATGCGCGCGCCGAATCAGGACGCTAACAACAATAAATTAGAACATGTTCTAAATTCTTGCTGTCAGCGTCCTAATTCGGCGCGCGCATTGCATTTTTAGGACTAAAAATTTCAGTCCTGAAAAATTTAGTGTAATGTAAAACAGCTCTTATATAGCAAATCGTGTTTTATTATAAATTTCAAATGTAAATGATTAAAATTAATAAAGTTCTTATATTTAATGACAAATATCTTAATTCTAATATAAACCCGGAACGTTTTCCCGCACGTGTGAAATTAATCGTCAATTTTTCACTAAATTTTTAATTTTAAATAATTTTGAATGGGACGGTACCTTTTATCTAGGGTATTTCTATTTGCTCGGTTCATATACCATTAAATTATGCAGTTGGATTCGCTGGATGACCTTCAAGGGTGTGAAATGTTTCTGGATTTAACTTTCTCGTGGTAACGTCTGCTTGTATTGTGACCAAAGTTTTCTTCAAAAATAATTGTGATTTTTCTCAATCTTGCACAAATTTTTACTTCGCAAATACGTAAGTATAATATTCTATCGATTACTAATCTTTTTATTCACTTTTATAGTAAAATTTTCTTATATTTTTCACTTTTTAGTTGAGCACACCAAAATTCACCACCATTAAACTGTATTAAGCAATCAACAGCCTATTCCAATTGTTTTTTCACCATAGCTACTTGTATTTTCCAAGGCACTTCTGATTTTGTTTTATTGGTCGATGTAAAATCGATATTTGACGTTATAATTTTACAGGTTCGGCTCTAGCCCAAATGTGACTTATAAAATTTTTAATAAAATTTTTTATGTTTCAGATTAATTTGAATTACTTGCATCGCCTGTGATCTTCCAGTAAAGTTTTGAAGAAAATGATTTTCCCATTCGTGGTACATTGAATTACGACGCACTCCGATAAATGTAAAATTATTTTTAATTTTTAAGTTTTACGTTTAACACATTTTTATAACTAATATTTTGGACAATTATTTTGATTTCAAATTACATTTCTTATTACTAATTAAATTAATTTATAATTTTAACAAACATTTTTGTTAACAGAATTAAAACGTTGCATTAGAATTTATTTTGTTATTTCGTTCCGTGATCCCTTTTCTTCATGTAAATTTATGACTTTAAAACAAATTTTGATGTCAGATGAAACTCTTACGTTTGAACAAATAAGTCTCGTGCTACCTTTATTAATAAATAAAACCTTGAATCATTAACGTGATCATTTCTATTGACGTGGTAGTGGTACATTGCAATATAAACGTGGCATCGTGGTAAATGCAATTTTAATTGCAAATTGTGATTGGACTACCTTTTGGTACGTCACAGAATGGCGACTTTTCAAACGTATACGTTTAAAAAAGGCACTTTATTTAATTAGTATAGCGTTTTAAAATTATATATTTGTAATTATATATAGTATTTTGCTATGGGCCATCGATTTTTATAGGTAAAAATTATATTTTTGACAACACGGGACAACCCCATTGCTCTATTCTAGCACAATCTCTGTACTCAAGACACAGGGCCGTACCTCATTTTTCTGAATATCATTAATTGTTCATTATGGTATAAAAATCCTAAACATTAAAATTTGAAGTTGGTAAACTGTAAATTAATTAATAAAAGTTATCGACAATGAAATGGCATTTGCTGTGTTCTGTGAACCATGGTATCTGGACGAGCAGTTGGGGGACAAACACCCTCCATTGCTCGACCAGGGCTGTCGACGAACACAAAAGAACACGATATAAATCGTTTGTGGTGCAAACACCTTCTTTTTTTTTCCTTGAAACAGTTGGGAATCGGCTTTCTCATCATCCTGTGTTGTCTCTTTAGTCTGGGGCGACTTGTTCTAGTCGCTCGTCCAGTTAATTGGTTTTGAGGATCCCCGCTGCGAAGCATTGGATCCTTCTCCAACCCTGTTCGTCTGCCAGCATTTGCCGTGATGTGTTTTCGGGGGTGAGCAGCTCCCCGATGTCCAGAGTATTTTAGTATTTTAACTAATAACATTTTCTGTTTTACAATGGGTAGACGGCACTGCTGTGTTCCCACTTGTTTTAGGCCTGGAAATATTCTACACCGATTTCCAAATCCAGAAGTAGATTTGGAACGATTTTGAAGTTTACCTCTCGCTCTGTTCAAGCAAAGTGGTGATGCTTAAAAGTTTTTGTCCAAATTGTTTTCGTTACCATCGAAGAAAACGTTGATGAATTTTTTAAGAAGAATACCAATCCAACTCGGTATTAACGAATGTGTGATTCCAGTTTTGGCAAGTGAAGCTGTATTGATTAAAAATAAAACTGAAAATGTTCGATGAGATGTTATGTGCCCCAATTTTTCCTATGGCAAAAACGAGACATATGTTGCATGGTTTTGAAGATTTTGCATATAGAAGGACCCAAAACATTGCAAATCTCGTACAGGTAGTTATTGATTTTTTTAAGTCAAATTAAAATTTAATTTTTATTATTGTTAGGTGTTTATGCTACGCAACATATGGGGAAATGGAAACAGCACATTTTTTATAACTTAATAAATGGTGCTACTAATCATTCCGATGTTGAGTACATTTTAAAATTGCTAATTCAAAAACTAGTTGAAATAGGTTTCATCGTATGTGCAACAGTTTGTGATCAGGGATCCAACAATTCATATTTGATAGATTGCACATCAGCTCAACGTTTAAGAGCGATGCCAAAAATAAATGATAATCACATTGATCCAGATAATTTAAAGAAGAGAAAAGTATCTTGTTGTAATCAAGTTTTTAAACGCTCGGTTACTGCTGCTACGAATCCCACGGCTGGCTCAGGTATGATGTGCAAAACGTTTTTAATTAGTGGAAATTTTTTTAACAATTTAGTTTTTAGGAAATACTTAAAATGATGGTGTTAAGTTATCAATAGAAGCAACACAAACCAATTTTTGTAGCTTTTTGAACACTTGAGGAATTTCAATGTCATTACTGACGTCTCTAATCTGTGGCTGAACCTGATCATTTACATCCTAAAAACATGATTCAATTAAGATAGGTAATTTAAGCTTTTACCTATTTTTACATCTTGGAATTGAATCACTGCAATAACAGCGAAGGTTCCAAGATTAAGGGGGTTACCTACTGTGAACAATCATTTTCAATCTGATTTTTAGGAATTAAATTTGAGAAAACTGTTAAAGCTATTGAGCTGAAATTTAGAATTTTATTTATTCATGTTTAAAGTAAAACTTAAAATTTTTGCAAAGCGTTTTATTGCAAATTGTACAAGTAACAGATCAACGTGTAACCCATGTTTCGAAATGACTGTCCAATCGGGCGCAGTGTTTCTGACCGACGTAGTTATCTAAAATAAACGATTTTTTTGTACATTTTGTTCTCTATGAATGTGGCTACGGTCGGAACCTCGAAAATTTAATTTAAACAAAAAATGACAAAATGGCGAGGATTTAAAAAAAAACTTCGATTTTTACAACAAAATATTTACTTTTCACGGCCTGCAAAATGGTAATTTTAAATATATTTTGGTTATTTTAGGTTCTTACTGGAGCCTGAACTATATTCTAAATGCTTAAAAAAAATTAAGTTAATTCGCCAAGTAGTTTGTTTGGAAAATGTGAGCCCGACTTTAGAAATGTAGTTTTGAGATAAATCGTTATAAACTTTTTCGTGCTGTAATGAGGTGGATAGTGGTTGATATTCGTAACCTACCCTTAATCGCATATACTAGGGCCATACAGAATACATTCTTCAGCTTTGAAGAAGTGAAATTCGGCATTTATTTCTTCTTTTGTGGCAGTTCTCGCCTCTTTAGAATAGTAAGACGCTCGGTGATTAGGCAGTATGATGCGCTCGCCATCTCTTTTATATGCGTAAATTTTGGCCTTCTCGCCGATTTTTACATAATATACACATTGCTATGATTCAAATGAGCAATAAAGATTTAATGATTAGGTATGCTCATAAACGCGTAAAAATCGCATGGAAGTTATTTTTGAGAAGTGGAAGATTTTAGATTTCTCGAGGTACGAAAGCTCACAAAAGCAATACAAGCAATTCGGTTGTAAAGAAACAAACAGGTAGAATAAAAATGTCCCAGAAGGAATAAATTGTATTTAAAAACATGTTCACAAATTAATAATAAAAAAAAATGTTAGATCTTAAGAAATTGGTTATATAAATAAAAAAATAATTGTTAGTTAAGAAGCGATAATAAAAATTTTACGTGGTTTGTTAAATCGGGTCCAGCGAAGTACAATCGGCATACAACTAAAAACAAAAAAGTGCATTTATAATTTTAGAACATTTAATAAATAATTACGTTTGTCCAAAAAGGATATTTTTTTCGGATAACCAAGGTAACGAGAAAAATAACAAGAGGAGGCTCCGATCAGCGAAAAAAACGGAAAACACATAGAATTTTGGTGTTCCGTAAAAATTGATTAATTGATCAAAGAATCAATTCAGATTGTGGAGCTCTAAAAAGTAAAATTGTGATTTAAATACGAGTGTTTCAAGAAAAGATTATTAGTGCAAATTAAAGGAAGATTTTGCACTTACTTGTGAAAGAGTTTGGAAGCATCGGTTGATGGAGAACGTATTTGCTATTATTAGGCAGTCTGGTGATAATTAATTATTGGATCTTTGGAGCACAAGAAAGACAATCAAGCGAGCAGAAAGTTTGAAGGTTATGGTCCAACTTATACAAAAGAAGCTGTAAGACGATTAACATTAGGAGACGTGACAAAGGATAAAGGTGAGCGAATACTAAATACTTTTGTGACGCGTGTTCCGCAAATAAAATAAAGTACTTCGCGACTAAAACAATCGAATTGGGTAGAATTAAGGATTTTTGATGAAATTTGAATTGAGTATGTTTTATGTTTATAATTTATGTTCAGTATTATCATAATAATAAAAATTTGTTCACTAATTAAATGTTTCTTCTGGAATTTTTTTGAATTCTGCGACAAATAAAATTATTCACAGGATTAAAGTTGTAAGAGGGGGCAAGGCTTCGAGGAACCGACTACTGAAGGAGAGTCTTCATGCTAAATAAAAAAAATCAATTAAGATAGCTAGCTAGGGGTGGTTAATTACATTCAATTGAAAATTTCAATTTACATTTAAAATTTCATAAAACAGGCTTGTGGCCCGTCATTGAGAGGATAGGCACATAGCAATATGTACGAATACCTCGGTTTTTATCCCGTCTTTTTATGTACAAAAAGACGTCTATTTTTTATGAGCTCAAAAGTCACTGAAATTTTCCTATCAAAACTTTTTTTTTATTAAAGAACCGAGGGGTTGTTCACTTAGATTTTTTATGTACGTACACAGATTATATTATGGAAAAAAATTATTGAGATTATTAATAAATTATCGTGATTACTTAAGATTATTACTGATTATTGTGATTATTAATGATTATTAAGATAATTTGTGATTATCTGGGATTACCTGAGATTATCAGGGATTATTCATGATTATATTCATGATTATACTTAATTATTATTGATTACTTGGTATTATCAGTATTATTTATGATTATATAATCATTTTAAGAGTAAAAAATTTTAACAACAGATGGCGCTATTGCGTTTTTTACTGCTGCTAAATAGTGTTATAAATAAATATACAGGGTCTTCTGCTGAGAGCAGACAATCCAGTGATAGACTTCTCAGGGTACATGACTCCGACCGTGGACCTCGTAGCACGCCTTCCACTCATAAAAGCTGTTTTCAAGAAAATCTCAAAAATAAGAAAATGTGTCTATTGGGGACTGGTGGGTTTTTAAAAATTAAGATGGGCCCATTGTTGGAAGACGGTAACCGACAATTGGGCGCGATCGATTGGACGCGGTGACAATCGGGCGCGACGACTATTGGGAGCGAATACAATTGGGCGCGAGAGAATAATAATTATCCATTATTAACTATTAATAACGAGAGGTTGGACCTCTTCCGTTATTTTGAGGAACGGGTTTATCACGGTTTCTACGAGGGGCAGGTCTGTCTCTGGAATAGAAGGAGGGCTTTCCTCGTCCGCTATTTCAGGGGGGGGATCTTTCCTATCTACAATGAATCCACTCTACTACCTTACCCCCGAGGGGGAATTCAACAATGAATTTACAAAAGGCTTTAACGAAAGATCCAAATGGTATGCAAAGATTATGATAAGGCAAGTAATGGGATTTAAAGCCAAGTTTCACTTCAAGTTTCCCTCAAAAATATCGGTCACCACTCAGGAGCCAGTTTTGGAAAAGGGAAAGCCCAACAACAGAAACGTGACCTCAACCAACCCAAAAGAGCCAGAGGGCAAACAGTGCACTAGTTATAGTAGAAACTTCTAAAAGTTATTAGAAATAGTTGAAAAAGCAAGTCACTGAAGGAGGCAACCTCCAAAGTAACGATAACCATCCAGGAGCCAATCTTGAATAAGGGAGACCCCCCAATTATATGAATTCAACTAACCCAAACGAACCGGAGGGCCAATCAGTAGATAGGAAAGATCCCCCCCCTGAAATAGCGGACAAGACAAGCCCTCCTTCTATTCCAGGGACGGACCTGCCATTTGTAGAAACCGGGATGAAGCCCTCCCCCAAAATAACGGAAGAGGTCCAACCTCTCGTTAGTAATAATAATTAATAATGGATAAATCTTCCCTCACGCCCAATAGTCGTCGCGTGCAATTGACACCGCGCCCGATTGTCACCGCATCCAATCGATCGCGCCCAATTGTACTAGACCGGTTGTAAGAATCCTGACTTTTGGTTACAAAACTGGTAAGGAAAAGCAAACGCAATTCTCAGCCCTAACTGCTCCAACAAACCCCAGTTTTGAACAGAAGAGAGAAGTTGAAACGGCTGGCAACTGGGGTACCGAGTACTAGAAAACGGTGATTTATCTCCAGTGGGCATTGATGTTTATCGTGATATTGGCTACTATATAGCAACAATTTCCAAACCCTTGTTAGAAAATGGAAGTTTTGTATTAGGCGTCTGTACGTATTGCTGTGAAGTTTTTATAGTAAAATTGTACACCCCGGTTTTGTGTTGAGCGCCACTTTCAAATTGAAAGAAAATTTATAAATTGTAAAATTGAAATATTCGAGGGTGCAATTGTACAAAAAAAACTCACCACCCTGTCCCTCTCGTTTAGCTCAGCCTTGAGATTCCCTCAGAGTATGATAGGTTCAAGTTTGATTAAGGGATGTTTATTAAAATCAAAATAAAATCTTTTTGAAATGTTGAAAATTGTTGGTCTAATAATAGTATGAAGAGATAAACGTGATTCACCTTTGCTTTGATGAATCTCAAAAATTGGAATACTTCACTGTTGTTGTTGTTGAGTCAATAAAAGACTGCATTTAAATCGGAAATAATTTTATATTGGAATAATTAAATCGCATGCGCCAAAGTTTCAAAATTAACAAATAAATGCAGATAAATTTTATCTGTTGGAAAAATATACAATTATCAAATATCAAAAATATCGAAATGCGTCGATCCAAAAACCTCTTCTTCTGCTTATTGCTTGAATTAAATTCAAGTCTTCCGTTGTCCATTAACGGTTTAAATGTTTTTGTTGTAAAATTTGTTTCGTAGAAAATGTAAATAATAAAAAATGTTTTGTTGTTGAAATATGCAATTAGGATAGTGAATTTCTTCACGTCCTGTATAATAAAATGCTGATGGCCAAAGTTTAATAAAATGGTAAATTTTTCAAATACCTTTTCTTTTGAATATAATTATCCAGCTTATATAAAGCGTGCGCACAGAACACTAATTTAACTACCGAACACTTGCCGAACTTCACGATCAGCTGTTGCCTGTTGATTGTGGTACCAAAGTTGTTGTTGCCTTAATTTGTGATTTACACGGTGTTGATGATCGAAATTGAATTGATAACCATCTGTGTTGATTAATTGGAATAATGGTAAGTTGTTTGGATATATTTAATTCCAGGATACTCGAATTGTGAGTTGAGTTGAACACTTTTTGTTGTTTGCAGATGCCATAACTAATTTGGTAGCCATTTTGATAAGATTGAATCAAATTTTAATTACAAATATTTAGCGGCGTTAGACATCTGGATGGTTCTAACCTTGAGTTTCCACTTTTACACCACGCACGTCCACTCGTTTCGACTGGTAAACTTCAACTGATTATTTTCTGCGCGATTTTCCAAAATTCGTCGATTTTTGATTATAGGTAAGTCAAATTGTTACTTCGCAAATTTTTATGTTAACCAAATCTTCTCTATTTTTCAGGGTCTCTTCCATATTTTAGGAGACGAATTTTCCATTAACTTCCAGACGTTTTCCAATACAGGAGCAGTTTATGTACGCACAATTCGGATAGATTTTGAACACTTTCTTATCACGAAAACTTCTTATCACGTTTCAAAGGATTTTGAGCACTATTAACCTTTTTGCTGATTTACAAGATCAAATTACAATTTTCACATAGAGTGAATTATTAGATACATTTTTATGTAACCAGTTTTTCGTATAACATGTTATTCACAAAGAAATTTCAATTCAAAGAGTACAAATTTATTGGTTATGTTTCACTGATAACAAATTTCAGTGAAATTTATTATTTCTGATCTAAAATGTCTTTTTTATGAAATTTTGATGTGGTCATCTCCTTAATGAATTTATTTAACAGTTTTGTATCTAGTATTCCGATCTTTATATGCTTATAATATCGTAAAATAGTGTGAATTCTTTATCTCTTCAATCTGTAACAATTTAAGTAGGTCAAATTTATTCAATATTTCTAATTAAGTTAGAAATTGAATATTTTGCATTGGCTCGGTACATTGAATCACAGCAGTATGTTTTATGGTGTGTAAACTAATGTTTATACGCTGCAAAAATTTAACTTGACTAAACTTATTCCATGTATTATTATTATTTGTTATATCATCGGCTTACTGCCAAAACAAGATAACTCCATTTTCGGACAAAATGAGTTATATACATGATTGCATTCAAATAAGAGCAAACTACATTTTGACAAAACCTGATAACTGTAAGTCAAATATTAAAGGAGTATTAAGAAGTTCATTTTTAACTAACTTCAACTTGTTTATGGTGAATCAAACTTTAAAATCAGTTTTACTCAAAACTATCATTTTGGAGTTATCTTGTTTTAGCAGTAAGCCGACGATATTTTATCATATTTTATTGTATATCTCTTATAAAAAAAAACGAATATTTGTTTGTTTGGAACTTTTAAACCGTTATAAACTCCTAGACCCTAGAATTATCAAATATTGTTAAAAATTATGTGAAATTATTTGAGATTATGTGAAATTATTTGCGATTATTTTGATTACTAATAATTATTTAGATTACTAATGATTATTAAATATTATGGGAGATTATTTGAGATTAGTAATAAATTATTGATATTTTGTACACATGATTATTGAAGTGAACAACCCCTCGTAAAGAACCAACATATTTTTGTAACTCATATTATTTTGTCAGGTTTTACTAAAAGTAGTTTATTTTGAAAACTTTTAAAATAAAAATTAGCATAATAAATTAGTCAAAAGTTTGTTTAAAAAAACAAACAATTTTAGGGATTTTGTACCTAACATTATTTGTTTGTGTAAGAAATGTGTCAGTTGAAAACCTTGTATAGGAACTGCACCCATACAAAACATAGCAGTAAATTAGTTAACTACCCCAGATGTTCCTGGGAGGGTTTCAATTTGTAAGAAAAAACTTTTAAGCTCCTTTTTCACAATCAATTCGATTTTAAGGGTGGACTGAAACGTCGATTTTTAATAATTTTCATTTTTAACAACTTTTTAAATTTTTTTGGGTTTTTGGACTCCTAATAACAATTACAAACAGCTACAACTTACATTTTTTGTTAAATTTATTTTTGTATATTTTGTATAAAGTACAAAATACAAAAAGTAATTCCGTTTTAAAATGTAATTACGATTTACCTAAAAAGTTTTAATAATGTACACCATTACAAAAAATCCGTTATAATTCGGATAATTTGATGAATTTTTCTTTTAATATTTTTTGGACACATTTGCAAGACCCCAAACTATAAAAATATGTAATAAAACAAAAATTGAAAACTTACAGCCTTACCGAAATTGACAACGAATAATTATTACTTATTATTTTCAACTTTAGTGTTATTTATTTTTTGGTTTTATTTGTTCAAATAACGTTAATTTTTTTAACTTTTAATACAATATATATTTTCTAACTGATAAAATTCCTTTGTTGTTTACAATTAGGCTGGGCGCTGACTTGCAATTTATCGGTTGTGCAACTAATTGCGCAACTGTTTGGTCTGTGAATGGTTTCCTGCGCTCACATACGCAAGTAAACGGTTCAGTCGCAGCATGCAAGCGCACATGCAACAGAAATTGTTTAGTTTCAATATGAATTTCTATCAGTTAGCGGTGGTGTGTGCTCTTGAACTGAGAAGAAGGAAAAAATTAAAAAGAAAGAAAAGATACTGGGTACACCCAATAACGTCACGACGTTTAGTGAAAGGGCAGTTTAATAAACTGAATGAAGATTTGCAAGCATACCCAGAATAAAGTGATTATTTACCTTCTTGAGTGGGCATCATTCACAGAAAGCACTAAAACTGCAATCGTTTAATCGCAATGAGCGTGCAGGCGTTACAACACGTGTGTTACAAAATGATTGCATGATTGCGCAACTGTTTAGTTGCATAAAGTTGCATGTGCGCGCGTTTGCATATAAAACCTAAGGAGTCACTCTTGCAACCAAACTATCGTGCAACTGATAATTGCAAGTCAGCGCTCAGCCTTATTGTTTAAATTGTTATTATAGCTACTTAATAATTGTTCAATAAAAATTGAGTATATAAGTTTCATAGGTAACAACAAACTATGAATTGTTTCATATTTGACAGCAATACCGTAACAACTCAAGTTTTTTGTTGTGTTATTTTTGATAAAAGGCAATTTTTCCAACCCCAAACAATATGAAACTGAGTGGTCTAAATACACCAATGGGTCTGAATTAAAAACATCAATAATTCTTTCCACCAATTCCCTCTTCACAAATCATCTGCTTCCATGAACTGCAAAGTTGTCCAAAACAAACTAAGGGGTGAATTATTGTCAATCATTATCTTTTTAGAAACTCGGAACTGATCGTTCAATTACATTACGATGAGATTCCAAACGCTAGAGTTGGTCCTAAAATATAAACATTAATACAAAACTAATAAATTAATAAAACTTATTACCATAGGTTTAAAATCTCAGTTATTGAAAAAAACACATATAATTGTTCCTCAAGAAATCATTAGGATGAAGAAATTGTTACTTATTGGTTTGAAAACGTAAACGCCAACTGTCCAGAGTCTTCTTCACCACTGATCCAAACCACTAGCATTCCTTACTGCCGTGCAGGACCAACTTTTTTACATGGAATTCGAACCATGGCGCCCGGTAGCGCGTGTACTTTTGTAGCGCTAGTGAATTTACGTGGGTTCCGAACCACTGCCTAGAAAACTTCTCACTTCCGCTTGGGATTCGATCTCTTGAAATGCAATGCCGCAACAATGTATTTTTGACACAAATTCATTCGACAGCAACTGCCCTCAACACACCTACGCACTCTTATATGTAAAAGCCGGAGTTGGGATTGTTGTTATCACCTCCCTCTAACATCGTTAAGGGGATGCGGGTACAACACTTTCCTGCCCTGTAGCATGTTCGCCTTATATCCAAATAGTTTTCCATAAATTGAATGCCTACGGAAATATAGTTGTTGACAATTTTCGTTAGTATTATTTATTTACTTACTGTATAATAGTATCCATTATTAACTTTCATCAATTAAAACATACTTGAAACTATAACCTACTACATAAGTTCGTTAAATCATAAACTAAAAAGTTATCAAGTAGGAATGTCAAATTAAATTACGTGTCAAGGACTGCCAGTGTCGTAGGTTGGAAGGGTTACAAAATAATCAAAATAATGTATTTCGTATTTTTAAGAACTGCCAGTGATTGTACAAATCTTAATTGGTCCAATGTTAACTCAAATTTTTAACCCCCGACTATGGTTTCGACTATGGTTTTTACACGATATTAAAATTATTTCTTTAATTTTCTTTCGCTCCACCACTGGCGCGAGTTTTAATGCATTTAATGGCCGTCTTCGTTCATTGTGGTTCTTTGCTTCTTTGTTTGTTATTAACTAATTAGCGGTAAGTGTGTTCGTTCATTGCTAATATTAAGTATTTGGTTTGATTGTAGTTTGAAAGCAGTAACTGTAAATATCTGTTTTGTTCCCCTTACTTTAATATTGAAAATTATTACCCCCAGTTTATTTTATCCCAGGGCGTTACATTTGTAAATCTCACTGTTCAATAAAATTAAACTGATTTTATTCCAAGATTAGAAGAAAGCAAATTCTTAGATGAAATTAAAAAATTTTTAAATCCTATGGTAAATAAACCCTAAACAAGTTGTTGCTATTCTTCATTATTATGCGGTTAGTATCTGAATTTGTTGGTGGAAAACGCGGCAATTTAATTAAAAGAGGTTCATAATTAACCAGAGCTTATGGAAATTCTAAATTTTAATTTTTCTTCTATATCTTTGCAATTATTTGAAGATGTTACGAAGAAAACCGTGTGTTTCAGTTTTATGGATGGCCATACTCGGTAATATTTAATTATAGAACAATAAAACGATAAAAAAACTTTTAACTTACAATGGTTTCCATAACTATTCCTATCGAATCATTCCATAATCGAACCATTATGTATACGGATATCGACTTTTCGGTGGAATGGCTATAGAAGGACTCAAAATTTTACAACTATGAAATGTTGCCAAAACTTACAAAATTTTATATGGAATGCATGCTGCCAGGATACCACGCAACTTAAAAATTAGAGATTCTGTTAACGATCCACATAGTAATTTGGAAAATGACTAGGAAAATGGTAGGAGGTAACTACCTTCCGACCTTTTTCAAATTAAATTTAAACGAAACCGTCAAATGTTCACAAAACGTTTCGTTTTAAAATTGATTGTAATTGTCAACAATAAATTGTCTTTTACTTTCCCATGTATTTAGTCACGGAAAGTATTGTTATGGTGTTAATAACCCTCCATTTATTACTAAATAATTTGCCACTTATAATGTCAATTTTACATTAAGGCGACTTGTGTATTAATTTTTTATACTTGTGACAATACAACGTACCGAACGCCCTTAAATTGAGATGTTTTCTTTTCAAATTATTTTTCTGTGCGTTTTATTAATTTTTAAAATGAAAAAGTAGTTGGCACAACAAAATTTTAGAAACAAATATTTTCCATCAACTAATAATATTATGCGAGGCTTTGAAAATAACAAAGTTATGTTTTGTATTGTGAAGTTGAGATAAAAATAACGTAGAATTTGATAAAATTAGTCGAGTCGAAATTTTGGAAAACAAAATTAATTTATTATTCCTTGGGAAATATCAATTGGGTCCAGTTTTATTAACAATAGTTTGGTTTGTGCAGTCAACGGCTTTGTTGAATGAAAAGACACAATTAAGAGGGGTCATTTTGTACCGATCCTAAACATTTTTACGTCTTCAACAAAATATTAAATTAATATCATTACAGATTAACAAAATATGGAGGAAAAAGACGAAGATGAAAAATTGGTTGATGTGAAATTTAATTTGGAAGACTTGCATCACTCCATCGATATTAAAGAAGAGAGCGATACTGAACAATTAATGCAGGAGAACCATTTATTAAAACTGCATTCAAGAACTCCTACGGATGAGACACAATTTCTTTGCAAAACATGCGGTTTCGAGTGTGCTCTTAAGGTTCCTTTCAGCAAGCATTTAAAAACTCACACTGGGGAAAAAGCGTTTGCTAGTGAAACATGTGATTACAAATCTGCACACAAAGAAAACTTAAAACAGCATTTAAGAACTCACAATGGGAAAAAACAGTTTGCTTGTGACATATGCGGCTGCAAATTTGCGCGTAAATGGAATTTAAAAGAACATATAAAAATTCACACCGGCGAGAAACCGTTTATATGTGAAGTATGTGACTACAAATGTGCACAGAAAGCGACTTTAACAGTGCATTTAAAAACTCACACCGGCGAGAAACCATTTATATGTGAAGTATGTGAGTACAAATGTGCACAGAAAGGGACTTTGACAGTGCATTTAAAAACTCACACCGGCGAGAAACCGTTTATATGTGAAGTATGTGACTACAAATGTGCACGTAAAGGAATTTTAAATGCCCATTTAAAAACTCACACCGGCGAGAAACCGTTTATATGTGAAGTATGTGACCTCAAATGTGCACAGAAAAGGACTTTAAAAGTGCATTTAAAAACTCACACTGGGGAAAAACCGTTTGCTTGTGAAATATGTGGCTACAAATGTGCACTGAAGGAAAGTTTAAATGCCCATTTAACAACTCACACCGGTGAGAAACCCTTTGCATGTGAAATATGTGCCTACAAAGGTATACGCAAAAATGCGTTAAAACTGCATTTAAGAACTCATACTGGGGAAAAACCGTATGCTTGTGAAATATGCGCCAGCAAATTTGCGCACAAATGGCATTTAAAAGATCATTTAAAAACTCACACCGGCGAGAAACCGTTTATATGTTTCGTATGTGACTACAAATGTGCACAAAAAGGGACTTTAAAAGTGCATTTGAAAACTCACACCGGCGAGAAACCGTTTATATGTTTTGTATGTGACTACAAATGTGCACTGAAAGGAACTTTAAATAACCATTTAAAAACTCACACCGGCGAGAAACCGTTTATATGTGAAGTATGTGATTACAAATGTGCACTGAAAGGAACTTTAAAACGTCATTTGAAAACACACACTACCTAGTAAAAGTTCGCCTGTAGATCTGACAACTTCCAATTAAAACAAAAGAATTGTTAATTTTTAACAGGTGCTAGTTGATATCCGAGATCCACAATGGTTATTTGGCGCCAAGCTATTACTTATAACTTGTACATTTCTGTTCAAATTTACAAACAACAAGCATTCGCTTTGGCATCTCGACTTTTATGTAATTCAGAATGAACATTCCCTCAAAACAGAGCCATTCTTCAAAAGCTTCCAAGAAAATGGTTAAAAATTGTTATACTTAACCTGAAGTTATAAGTAATAGCTTGACGCCAAAGTGAGTAACATGGATCTTGGGTATCAAATGGCAATAGTTCATAGGTGCATGTGTAAACGCCCTGTATGACTAACAAAATATCCATTTATCAAACCAAATTCAAAAACAAGTATCACAATTGAAGAGAGTGAAAATAGATTATAAACAAATAAATTTCATATATTACTAAGATGTAAAACAAAAGTTTGTAGTTTCAACTGTCGAATGCTTAAAATGCCTGATAATAGAAATCGTATAGCACTTTCAATCTAAGGGTTTTAAGGATGATTGGTGATGCCCCTTGGTACGTCACAAATTAAGTTATTCAGCGCGATCTAGGAATGATCACAGTTGGAGAAGAAATTACAAAATATGTTGAAGCATATCATAATGGACTAATAATCCACCCAAATCCACTTGCGGACAAACGGCTACTATAGCCGGCAGTGAAGTGAGTAGATTAAAGAGGTTTAAACCCTCTGATGTTAAAAAAGATTTAGTGAATAGACACAGTTTAAATTTAATATCACGGCTACTCTGCTATAAACACTAATTTATTATGTTATCCTGGACAGTAACAATGTAACACCATTAACCCTACAGTTCATACGTCAATAAAAATAACACCAGTGCATACATAGGGCCTGTCAGGCCCATAGCTTTAAATCGACGAATGTTTGGATATTTCAGGAAAATATGATAATTTTTTAAATCTATATAATTTATTAAACTTAATAAAAATAGAAAATTAAAAAAGAAATCAAAATTGTTGAAATAAATCAAATAAATTATTACGCAATATTCAGTCACATTGTAGTTGTATATTGTATTATGGTGGCATGCAAGAATTGTAAAGATACTTTTGATAATAGTTAAAATTGAATTACATGGAAATTATAGCAGTTTTATTAGGTATAAAATTATTTTGCGAGTAAAGATTACCATCAATTGTTATTACCAGCTGAAATTCTTTTTTGCAAAGCTTATAATTCGATTGGAAGCCGATTAATATAAAATAGTAACGCCAGTGCATACGTCGGGCCTACTAGGCACAAAGCCCCTTTATTGGCAATTCATTCAACTTTTTCAAGTTATTTAAACACATATCGATGTCTTTTTATATTTTGGACAGCTACTAATGATATGGTGAAATTTATTTCAACGGTTTATTTTTTATATTCATTTAAATGTTCACTCGGGCCTGCTAGGCCCTACGTATGCAGTGTAGGGTTAAGAGACGCAACGAGGTCGACCAAATGCGAATTGTATGTCCCTCTTACTCGAACAACAATCCATCCTCTTTCATCTTCACCCTCCTGCCGTCCCACATCCTAAAACTAAGCTTATCGGCAGGTAGCGCGCTTTGCTTACAGCGGACGACACTAGGAACTGATGTCGACCTCTTATCTGTTTTAAATTACTAGAATAAAATAGCGCACATTTGAAAGAAATTGTATTTATTACTTTTTATTGTTATGTAGGCACTTTAAATAATATAATAAATTATACATCTGCAATATTTTCTTTACTCATAAAATTTAGAAAAATTTGCCAATTTATAAATCCGAAATTTAAAAATAATAGCAAATTATTGAAATGTTAACTTTGCAAGCAGAAAAGTAATGATTTTACCTTTAAGCAGTATAGTAACTTAGCGCATTTAAAAATAGAAGATCGATCATTGCATTTTATAATTTATTTCAGTATTTTGTTAAGAAATAAATTCGTTTATTAATTAGTAATGCGCAAGTCATCAACATATGACTGACTGCTGCCCCTCTTAGAGTCATAATTAGTAACTTAGAAGCATGAACTTAGAAATTAGTACTTGTTTGGTACTTGTTCAACTGTTGTTGTGTATACACCTATATGTATTGTAATCTCAACTCTTATCTTTTATTGTATATTAAACATTTATTAACTAATCAACTGTCTACCGTTATTTCCAACCCTGTCTTATTTGCAACCACTGCAAAACAATTTCAACATACTTCCTTATTGTTGTGATGATGATGCGAGAAACGGCATCAGGAAATAAGTGTTCTTACGCGAGGCGCGGAAATTCAAAAAAGTGCAATGCTGTTGTTTTACATTTCCCATTAAGGGGGTATTCCACTTTTTTGCACATAAATCTAGGCAATTTTCAGGATTTTTTTTTAGAAAAAGGAATCAACATAGAAATTTTTCTGTTATAATAATAATAATAATATATATTCAATCCTGTTAAATTACAATATATAGGACAAGTCACGCAGTACAAAAGAAAAAATACATATACAAAATGCAATTACAGACATTTCAACAGATCACGAAACTCCTGAACCGAGTACACACAGTGCTCCATGAGAATGCCCTTTACGGCCGCTTTAAACGATAGTGCCGTTTTCGAATTTTTAATTTTATATAAAATAAAGTTATGGTGGGATATTTACTATAATTATATTGAATACACAATTGTGAATTTTTCATATAAAAATAATAAAAATTTGTGCTGCTACAGCTTCCTGAACGTAAGTCTATTTAAAAGGTGGTGGGCAAGTTCAGATCCTTTGTACATATTTGTCCAAAATTAAAAAACGAAAGATTTTCGTATTCAACAGAGTTGTCGCTATCGTCCCTACTACAATCATACGGAAAAAAAACTGCATAGGATATGACAGCGTTTAAAAAAAATAGAAATTTTCAAAATTTTTTTTTAAATTGAAACCACAAAAAAGCACCTAAATTTTGTACGAATGCATTTGTTTTAGTTCAAACGATAGAGAATTTTATATAAAATCGAATGCCACAAGATTCAATTGAATCGGTTTATTATTTTTTAAGATAGAATGCCCACCACCTAAAGAAAGGTCATTCGGAGAAAAACGCTTTTAAAATTATGCGGTAAGGTTCTTGTAGTGTAGGTTTCCCATGTACGAATTTGTAACTGCGTTATTAGAAATCTTCATAACTTCCTCATTTTTAAAATGTTTCACAAAATTCTTTCACTAATATGTTCCAGAAAGATTCTAGATTAATAATAAATATATTGCCGTGATAAGCTACTGAATCTTGAATTTATATAGCGGGAAGAAAAAAAAACAACGGCTCTTTTTTTTTAAATTGCCTCGGCCAGCCTGCATGAGAAACTCTGTAAATTTGGGTCGTAACTTGGGTTCATGGAATGTCGAATGCTTATGTAAACTATTTTAATTTAATAGCCTTAAATAATTAAAGAAAATTATACTTATTGAATCTTACACCTAATAATTCTTTTCTTCACTGCTGTAAATTAAACGAAATCAAACGTATTTACTTGTAACCAAATACTGTAATTTATTAACAAAATAAAATTGTTTTTAAAACAAAAGATGGATTTTTCAATAATTCGAATTAAATAAAATTTACAAAAACAATCAATAATAAAAAAGTTTTATAACCCCCCTAATTTTATAACTCACGCGCGCTTGATCTTTACGATAAATGTTACTAAAAAAGGTGTCGACACAAATTGCTTACCGAGGTAATCGTGCACGATTCGATGTGGAGAACAAGTGACGAAGAATGAAGTGGAGATGACTGCAGTCTTGGTCCAATTTCCATACCATGAGAATTCAGGTGGATTGACGATCAATAGGATTTTCTTTTGTCTGGATAACACGCAGGTACGTTCAAATTTTGATAATCTTCTATAGCTTCCGGTAATTCTTAACATAACCAAAAAATTTTTAACCATATCAAACTTTCCAGTGGTCGCCAAATTTTCTCAAATATTACTCGTAAATTGTTGATCTTCTTAACCATTCACAATTTATAATTCATCAAACAATAATTAATTATCCTCAACTTATAATCAAATAATTTCATAACGACTTTAAACTCAACTTCTTAACTCTCTTATCTATTCTTTACACGGACGTACAAAAGTCCCCAAATTACCAAAATTCATTCAAATCACGTCTTGATGTCTTCACTGGCGATCCAAGATTCTTCTCAAAACTACGTCCTTCCACTTTCATGGACGGAACCGGACTCCTTTCTCACTCCACCAAAAATGTTTATCTGACTGCGCACTTATTTCAAAACGCACTTATTATTTAGTTCCATTTCCTACACTTTTACAAATAATATTTTTATTTAATCCCAAAATTATTTATTAAACAAAACAACTAAACCCTCTTTTGCATTTTACACATTTTTAAATATTTGCGTGTACAAAATAATTACGTTTGGTATTGTAGATTAGGTGATGCAAGCAGTTCCTTCTGAAGTTAAGAAGATGTAGGTGTAAGTCTTTATTTTATCTTAATGGTCCTAAAATTGAGTGTTCCGTCATAAGCATTCGACTAGAATTGACCCATTTACATCAGACCTACCCCCTATGATAAGCAGAACATCGCAATATATAAAAAAATGGATTTTTTGAAGTGAAAATAATGGAATATCCCCTTAAAGACAAAACGAGATGCAAAATATGGCAAATGAATTGTGGAAATATTAAAATACATCTACAGAGTTTTTATTAGTACCCCAAACCTTAAAACATATCCAAAAATCAGAACCACCTGACTATTTTTAGGAAACTCTTCTTTTCATGATTTCGAGGATGTTGTTAAAATATTTGAAGTGTTTTTAATCTTTTTAAGGAGTTATATGATAACAATATAGCTGAAATAGAAATTTGTTTAAAAATATTTTGCCGAAAAACATAATTTTCACTCCTTCATAAAAAATTTCAACTTCAGACGAAGAATTTGGTAAGAAGCTCAGGGTTCCGAGAGGACGTTTTTTAGTAAGGTACCTGAGCCGAATAAGGTCCACTTAACATATTTAAATTTTTTATAGCTCTATTTATGGAAATATTAAAATACACAACTAAGAATAAAATCTTTATTTCATTCTGGAACGAAAATAAAATATTTTGTTCTCGTAGAATTAATATAAAAGGCAAAAAAGAATTCCCAAACAAAATCTAATTTTGGGCCTTATTATGTGGTAAGGTGTTTATTAAGGCCCGAATCAAAAATACATTAAAATTAATACAAAAACTAAACATTGTTCTCTAAACTACTTATAAAACTGTTGTAAACACCAAAACAAAGTCTCATTGGGCAATATTATGTTTAAAAAGTTAACAACATTCAAAATCACTGTCTCACGTCTTCAATACTGTCCTCTTCACATGCACTACAAAACCATATGGCTGATGGTGTGGCTGTTGATGTTGGTGGCTGGTCCTATTGGTCTGGAGAGCGCCTTGTAAATAAATTTTTATTCGTCCTTTGAGCTTTGTAATTTAAAGCCTTTTATCTTTTTGCACGGGGAGGCGTATCTGTTTTTGGTGTTGGCGTAGGTAAAAGTTTTTCTAAAGGATATGTAGAAGAGTTGTGCTAATGGAATGTCATCATCCTTGTCCCATTCGTTTGGAGAATCCACGATGTTTCGGAATCTACCCTACTATTCCGCAGGGATCTACGGGTATTCTAAAGTTTTCAGCAATAGCTCTTTGGGACAGATTGCCCCGTGCAACAGCTTTAAGAGCAGCTTCCATCGACTCCAAACTCCAGTTTTCAGCACGTTTCTTCTTGACTTTTTTTTTCAATTTCGGCCATACTATCACTGGCAACCAAATGTTAAATATGAAATTTGTATGCATCTAATAAAGCTCAACGCCTATGTAAGTGGGCCTTATTAGATAAATGGTTAGCTTTTAAAAGAATTAATTAAACTTCAAAATTTTGAATATTAAACGCGTAAGCGCCATATTGGATTTTATTGGTTTTCCTAAAAACTTTTTTTTAACACATTTTGGCGAATGTAACAAGCCGCCAATCGAAAAATACCATATTTTTACAACAAATAGGATAGTTTTTGTCATCCCCGTAGCACATTAGATCGATAAATTAATTAAATTCGATTTTACATGAAAAGTGCTGCTTAATAATTATTGTACGTTTTTAAATTTTAGTACGTCTGTCACTCTCTTGATACAGGTCACCGTATAGTTAAACGACAGAGACGGAGAACAAAGTATGATTTTTAAATTTCATAACAATAATAAATTAATTTGACGTATCATCAGCTGTCAAAACTTTAATATCATATGCATTTTTTTCATACGAAAATTGAAAAATCCCAAATTTTAAGAATTTTGGATACATTTCGATGTGACAAATTTCATTCTACGTTCAATACGGATATAATTCGTGTTACTTTATGTGTTGGCACGATACGCTGATTGTGAAACCATTAATTATATGTTCAAAAGTGTGGTTATAGAAAAATTAAACCTATAAAAATTTTTAGAAATTTCAACTTTTTGGGGGGCCGAATCGCTTCGTGAGCATCACACATACGTAATTGAAAAGTTGTTTCGTATCGTTACGTGCTGAGGAATGAAAATTTTACGACAGTATCTTTCGCTGGAATTACATTCGGTTGTTCTTGCATTTTCCAACTTCCAACACTCAAGATTAGTTGTAAATTTTTGTGTAAAACGTGAATTTTTATCTTCTCTTCGTTTTAGATACAAAATTATAGTGAGAAATGTTATATTGCATCTGTAAAGCACTTGGATACCTATAAATTTCGACCGCAGCATCGATTCCGATTTGCACATCCCGCAGGCCGACAATTATTATTTGCAACGTAAAGGAAGGGCTTGAGCACGAAAGTTTATAATAGTTTTCCTCTTCTTTTCCGCGATGCGAGGGGTTTTTCGAAAAAAAAATTCAATTATCAAAATTTTGCAAAAAAATTTTTGCTCCGATACAAAATCGATACTGCTCTGACGATCCGTTTGACCCAATTAGGTTCGAAACCGACCTTGCATTGTTCTTCGACAATTTTGCAACGAGATCATTCGACTTTCGTTCATTTTCGCCATCGACATCACAACAAAGAGATGCGAATTTCAGATTTTTACAAAAAAAGTCAGCTTTGAGGTAATTTTTTGGGTCGCGGAAGAATATTTTTACTAAATTTTTTTCGACAAAAATTCTTAGAATTACGGTGCGAGACACGAAAAAAAGCTATAGAGGTAAAATTGTTTACCGCCGGGATCTACTTCGGATGCCGGTGGAAAATTAAAAATTCCTTCGTAAATAAGGACGCCATGGCCGTTTGAAAAATTTTCAAAATTTCCACCTTAAAACCGTTGTGGTGCGACGACTATGAAAAAATTTTTAATTTTAAAAACGGTATCGGATGGCATTTTCCGAGCGCGATATTTACGAAATGTATACTTTTTTTCGTGCGGCGTCAATTAAGGTGGAAAATTGGAAAAACGCAAATTTTGAAAAATTTCGATTTGAATTCGGAACCTTTTTGAATATAAATATTTGCGCGCAATTTTAAGCGAAACGAGTTGGTTTTTCGAAAAATTTTATCAAACACTTTTCGTTTTATTTGGCGAACTTTAGCGGTACGTGCAAAAAAAATTTCAATTTTCCAAAATTTACAAATATTTTTTTAAACGTCCCCACATAATGTGTCGAAAAAATTGTTTGATTAATGTTAAATACTTAATGGTGATGCTTCATACTTGCAACAAAGTATTGGGATAATTTGTGAAAATTTTACATCGCATCCGGTAGCACTTTTGAGCCTTCGAATTTGCGATTTTGTACAATCTTTGGAAGCGTTTTCTACATTTTACGAAATTTTTCCTCTAAGGAAAAATAATTTTTCTAAATTTTTTACATCGACTATCTTAGCAAATACCGGCCAAATCCAATTCCGACGTTAAATATTTATATTTGGAAAATAAATTTTCGCGGTCGAAAATTTCGAAGAAAAATTTTTACTTTTATGCACACTCGACACCCCACAATGATGGTTCCTTTTATCTAATTAGGTTCGAAAACGTCGTTGCATTGTTCCTCGACAATTTTGCAACGAGATCATTCAACTTTTGTTCATCTTCGCCATCGACGTCGCGACACGTTGATGCGAATTTTAGATTTTTACAAAAAAACGTCAACTTTGAGGTCACTTTTTTGGGTCGCGAAAGAATATATTTTTACTAAATTTTTTTCGACACAAATTTTTAGAATTACTCGGCAAATGAGATGTCGTCGTTAAAAATTCGATTTTCGAAAAAAAAATTTGCAATTGAGTTTCAAGGGGGGGGGGGGTAGGCATTCAAAAAAAATTTGAAAATTTTGTTTTTCATTTTACAGCTTTACGCTACGAGATACGAAAAAAAGCTATAGAGGTAAAATTATTTAGGCCCGGGGTCTACTTCCGATGCCGGTGGAAAATTAAAAATCTCTTCGTAAATAAGGACGCTATGGCCGTTTGAAAAAATTTCAAAATTTCCACATTAAAACCGTTGTGGCGCGACGACCGTGAAAAAATTTTTAATTTTAAAAACTGTATCAGATGGCATTTTCCGAGCGCGAATTTTTCGAAATGTATACTTTTTTTCGTGCAGCGTCAATTAAGGTAGCAAATTGCAAAAACGCATATTTTGAAAAATTTCCATTTGAAATCGCACAATTTTTGAATATAAATATTTGCGCGTAATTTTAAGTGAAACGAATTGGTTTTTCGAAAAATTTTATCAAACACTTTTCGTTTTATTTGGCGAACTTTAGCGGTACGTGCAAAAAAAATTTCAATTTTTCAAAATTTACAAATATTTTTTTAAACGTCCCCACATAATGGGTCTAAAAAATTGTTAGATTAGTGTTAACATTTTACTGGGGATGGTTCATACTCGCCACAAAGTATTGCTATATTTTTTGAAAATTTTACATCGCATCCCGCAATACTTTTTAGCCGTCGAGTATGTGAAATTGTACTGCTTTTGGTAGAGCTTTCTACATTTTGCAAAATTTTTCCACAAAGGAAAATCAATTTTTCTAAATTTTTTACATCGATTATCTTTACAAATACAGACCAAATCCTAATCCGAGGTTAAATATTCATATTTTGAAAACAAAATTCAGTCGTCGAAATATTCGAAGAAAAACTTTTACTTTTATGTCTATTCGACATCCCACAAGGATGGTCCAGTTTAGTTAATTAGGTTCGAAACCGACTTTGCATTGTTCCTCGACAACTTTGCAACGAAATCATTCAACTTTCGTTCCTTTTCGCCATCGACGTCACAACAAAGAGATGCGAATTTCAGATTTTTACAAAAAACGTCAACTTTGAGGTAACTTTTTTGTGTCGCGGAAAAATAATTTTACTAAACTTTTTTCGACAAAATTTCTTAGAATAACTCGGCAAATGAGATGTCGTCGCTAAAAATTTGATTTTCGAAAAAAAAACTTTTCCATTTCGATTTTGAAGGGGATAAACCTTCAAAAAAAATTTGAAAATTTTGTTTTTTATTTTATAGCATTGCGGTACGAGGTGCGAAAAAACGGTATAGAGGTAAAATTGTTTAGGGTCGGGGTCTACTTCCGATGCCGGTGGAAAATTAAAAATCTCTTCGTAAATAAGGACGCTATGGCCGTTTGAAAAAATTTCAAAATTTCCACCTTAAAACCGTTGTGGCGCGACGACCATGAAAAAATTTTTAATTTTAAAAACGGTATCGGATGGCATTTTCCGAGCGCGAATTTTTCGAAATGTATACTTTTTTTCGTGCAGCGTCAATTAAGGTGGCAAATTACAAAACGCATATTTTGAAAAATTTCCATTTGAAATCGCACCCTTTTTGAATATAAATATTTGCGCACAATTTTAAGCGAAACGAGTTGGTTTTTCGAAAAATTTTATTAAACACTTTTCGTTTTATTTGGCGAACTTAAGCGGTGTTAAGTGGCAAATTGCAAAAATCCTCTCGGTATATTTCAAAAGTGCTTCCCGTGTATAGTACTCAAAGAAAGTAAAACTAAATGTTAATCTGTCACCTGGCTCCTCCTAGTAATGTTACTATAGTTATAATAAACCACAAAATGCATTAACATTTAGCAAAATTTTTGAAATACTTACGATCTTTTGCGACAGATTTTTATAAGAAGTCAGCGTTACACACTTGACTAACAATGATTTTGTTACAAATGGCATGCGTGTTGACATCGGTTGCAATTCTTATCAATAAGAGAAGTTTTTAAGCGCTAAATTTACAAGTGGGCTTTATTTAGTGCTGGGCCTTATTCGGCTCAGGTACCTTATGTTGAAGTACGAACAATTACCTAACGAAATCCCTCGAAAAATCGCAGAAAACCGATTTTGGATTTTTTTTAATCAAAATGTGCCCAATTTTCTTACACTATATGGAAAACCTGCACTACAAGAGCCTTACCGCATAATTTTAAAGTCGTTTTCCTCCGAATGACATTTCTTTAGTAGGTGGTGGGCATTTTGTTCGAGGAACCTAATGTTGACCACCTCAAATAAAATTAAAAATTTCTTATTGCAAAGAGGAAGGTTTATATGGTATACTGTTAAACTTTTACATGTGAAAGTATTATCAAAATTTTGAATAAATCGATTTTGAAGTTAGCAAATTTAACATGTAGAAGCCGTCGTCATTCTGTTGGCGGTACGTGTGGAATGGTATACTCCCGTATTCTTCATCTGAGGAGAACCATTCCACTTTTCTTTGTTTCACTAATTGCTTTTTTGGAAGCTGAACGTCTTGCTTTCTTTTGGTCACAGGTTTTTTTATTGCAGGGGTTTTGAATATTTCTGCTTCAAACTCATTTTTGTAGGGAGGACGAAATACTCTTGTATAAGTCATTACCCTATAGTTTTATATTAATAATATTGTCCAACATTCCAGGCTTTTTAAATTTGGCCAATTTTCAAGGCTAAAAAATAAATAAACTATTAATTGACCGATTAAACACTTTTGGATTGAAAGTAATAGACAATGACTATAACATTGAACATTAAAATGTTGGATATTATTATTAATATATTATAAAGACCTATACGCTGTACCCAATAAACATTTTTTTCATTTAACCAAAAAAGGTTAATTAATCTACAAATATACTAATAAAATCCATGTTTCTTTTAATACATAAAATTTTATTTAATCATACAGCTACCTACATATTTCTTAAGTTGGCATGAATTTGTAAGTGAGCCTTGGCGTTCTCACGATGTATAAAACTTTTGTCACAAATTTCACAACTGAAAGGCTTCTGGTTATTATGAGTTCTTAAATGGGCCAATAAATGTGAAATTGTTGAACATTTAAAATTGCACTTTTTGCAGTTAAAGGATTTTTGGCTGGTATGAACTCTTATATGTTCTTGTAAAGTTGAACGACGTGAAGCTTTATAGTTGCATATTTGACAAAGAAATGATTTCCTGCGTTTAGGAATTTTAATATCTTCTGTTTTAGCTTCTTCTGTTGAATTATGCAAATCTTCTAAATTAAATTTCTTTTCTTGTTTATCTTCCTGACTGCTTGAATTGCTCGGTTTTTCTAAAAATTGTTCGCCCTTTTCCTCCATATTTTGTAAATCTGTAATGATATTAATTTAATATTTTGTTGAAGACGTAAAAATGTTTAGGATCGGTACAAAATGACCCCTCTTAATTGTGTCTTTTCATTCAACAAAGCCGTTGACTGCACAAACCAAACTATTGTTAATAAAACTGGACCCAATTGATATTTCCCAAGGAATAATAAATTAATTTTGTTTTCCAAAATTTCGACTCGACTAATTTTATCAAATTCTACGTTATTTTTATCTCAACTTCACAATACAAAACATAACTTTGTTATTTTCAAAGCCTCGCATAATATTATTAGTTGATGGAAAATATTTGTTTCTAAAATTTTGTTGTGCCAACTACTTTTTCATTTTAAAAATTAATAAAACGCACAGAAAAATAATTTGAAAAGAAAACATCTCAATTTAAGGGCGTTCGGTACGTTGTATTGTCACAAGTATAAAAAATTAATACACAAGTCGCCTTAATGTAAAATTGACATTATAAGTGGCAAATTATTTAGTAATAAATGGAGGGTTATTAACACCATAACAATACTTTCCGTGACTAAATACATGGGAAAGTAAAAGACAATTTATTGTTGACAATTACAATCAATTTTAAAACGAAACGTTTTGTGAACATTTGACGGTTTCGTTTAAATTTAATTTGAAAAAGGTCGGAAGGTAGTTACCTCCTACCATTTTCCTAGTCATTTTCCAAATTACTATGTGGATCGTTAACAGAATCTCTAATTTTTAAGTTGCGTGGTATCCTGGCAGCATGCATTCCATATAAAATTTTGTAAGTTTTGGCAACATTTCATAGTTGTAAAATTTTGAGTCCTTCTATAGCCATTCCACCGAAAAGTCGATATCCGTATACATAATGGTTCGATTATGGAATGATTCGATAGGAATAGTTATGGAAACCATTGTAAGTTAAAAGTTTTTTTATCGTTTTATTGTTCTATAATTAAATATTACCGAGTATGGCCATCCATAAAACTGAAACACACGGTTTTCTTCGTAACATCTTCAAATAATTGCAAAGATATAGAAGAAAAATTAAAATTTAGAATTTCCATAAGCTCTGGTTAATTATGAACCTCTTTTAATTAAATTGCCGCGTTTTCCACCAACAAATTCAGATACTAACCGCATAATAATGAAGAATAGCAACAACTTGTTTAGGGTTTATTTACCATAGGATTTAAAAATTTTTTAATTTCATCTAAGAATTTGCTTTCTTCTAATCTTGGAATAAAATCAGTTTAATTTTATTGAACAGTGAGATTTACAAATGTAACGCCCTGGGATAAAATAAACTGGGGGTAATAATTTTCAATATTAAAGTAAGGGGAACAAAACAGATATTTACAGTTACTGCTTTCAAACTACAATCAAACCAAATACTTAATATTAGCAATGAACGAACACACTTACCGCTAATTAGTTAATAACAAACAAAGAAGCAAAGAACCACAATGAACGAAGACGGCCATTAAATGCATTAAAACTCGCGCCAGTGGTGGAGCGAAAGAAAATTAAAGAAATAATTTTAATATCGTGTAAAAACCATAGTCGAAACCATAGTCGGGGGTTAAAAATTTGAGTTAACATTGGACCAATTAAGATTTGTACAATCACTGGCAGTTCTTAAAAATACGAAATACATTATTTTGATTATTTTGTAACCCTTCCAACCTACGACACTGGCAGTCCTTGACACGTAATTTAATTTGACATTCCTACTTGATAACTTTTTAGTTTATGATTTAACGAACTTATGTAGTAGGTTATAGTTTCAAGTATGTTTTAATTGATGAAAGTTAATAATGGATACTATTATACAGTAAGTAAATAAATAATACTAACGAAAATTGTCAACAACTATATTTCCGTAGGCATTCAATTTATGGAAAACTATTTGGATATAAGGCGAACATGCTACAGGGCAGGAAAGTGTTGTACCCGCATCCCCTTAACGATGTTAGAGGGAGGTGATAACAACAATCCCAACTCCGGCTTTTACATATAAGAGTGCGTAGGTGTGTTGAGGGCAGTTGCTGTCGAATGAATTTGTGTCAAAAATACATTGTTGCGGCATTGCATTTCAAGAGATCGAATCCCAAGCGGAAGTGAGAAGTTTTCTAGGCAGTGGTTCGGAACCCACGTAAATTCACTAGCGCTACAAAAGTACACGCGCTACCGGGCGCCATGGTTCGAATTCCATGTAAAAAAGTTGGTCCTGCACGGCAGTAAGGAATGCTAGTGGTTTGGATCAGTGGTGAAGAAGACTCTGGACAGTTGGCGTTTACGTTTTCAAACCAATAAGTAACAATTTCTTCATCCTAATGATTTCTTGAGGAACAATTATATGTGTTTTTTTCAATAACTGAGATTTTAAACCTATGGTAATAAGTTTTATTAATTTATTAGTTTTGTATTAATGTTTATATTTTAGGACCAACTCTAGCGTTTGGAATCTCATCGTAATGTAATTGAACGATCAGTTCCGAGTTTCTAAAAAGATAATGATTGACAATAATTCACCCCTTAGTTTGTTTTGGACAACTTTGCAGTTCATGGAAGCAGATGATTTGTGAAGAGGGAATTGGTGGAAAGAATTATTGATGTTTTTAATTCAGACCCATTGGTGTATTTAGACCACTCAGTTTCATATTGTTTGGGGTTGGAAAAATTGCCTTTTATCAAAAATAACACAACAAAAAACTTGAGTTGTTACGGTATTGCTGTCAAATATGAAACAATTCATAGTTTGTTGTTACCTATGAAACTTATATACTCAATTTTTATTGAACAATTATTAAGTAGCTATAATAACAATTTAAACAATAAGGCTGAGCGCTGACTTGCAATTATCAGTTGCACGATAGTTTGGTTGCAAGAGTGACTCCTTAGGTTTTATATGCAAACGCGCGCACATGCAACTTTATGCAACTAAACAGTTGCGCAATCATGCAATCATTTTGTAACACACGTGTTGTAACGCCTGCACGCTCATTGCGATTAAACGATTGCAGTTTTAGTGCTTTCTGTGAATGATGCCCACTCAAGAAGGTAAATAATCACTTTATTCTGGGTATGCTTGCAAATCTTCATTCAGTTTATTAAACTGCCCTTTCACTAAACGTCGTGACGTTATTGGGTGTACCCAGTATCTTTTCTTTCTTTTTAATTTTTTCCTTCTTCTCAGTTCAAGAGCACACACCACCGCTAACTGATAGAAATTCATATTGAAACTAAACAATTTCTGTTGCATGTGCGCTTGCATGCTGCGACTGAACCGTTTACTTGCGTATGTGAGCGCAGGAAACCATTCACAGACCAAACAGTTGCGCAATTAGTTGCACAACCGATAAATTGCAAGTCAGCGCCCAGCCTAATTGTAAACAACAAAGGAATTTTATCAGTTAGAAAATATATATTGTATTAAAAGTTAAAAAAATTAACGTTATTTGAACAAATAAAACCAAAAAATAAATAACACTAAAGTTGAAAATAATAAGTAATAATTATTCGTTGTCAATTTCGGTAAGGCTGTAAGTTTTCAATTTTTGTTTTATTACATATTTTTATAGTTTGGGGTCTTGCAAATGTGTCCAAAAAATATTAAAAGAAAAATTCATCAAATTATCCGAATTATAACGGATTTTTTGTAATGGTGTACATTATTAAAACTTTTTAGGTAAATCGTAATTACATTTTAAAACGGAATTACTTTTTGTATTTTGTACTTTATACAAAATATACAAAAATAAATTTAACAAAAAATGTAAGTTGTAGCTGTTTGTAATTGTTATTAGGAGTCCAAAAACCCAAAAAAATTTAAAAAGTTGTTAAAAATGAAAATTATTAAAAATCGACGTTTCAGTCCACCCTTAAAATCGAATTGATTGTGAAAAAGGAGCTTAAAAGTTTTTTCTTACAAATTGAAACCCTCCCAGGAACATCTGGGGTAGTTAACTAATTTACTGCTATGTTTTGTATGGGTGCAGTTCCTATACAAGGTTTTCAACTGACACATTTCTTACACAAACAAATAATGTTAGGTACAAAATCCCTAAAATTGTT
The DNA here is from genome assembly GCA_932274525.1 of Podabrus alpinus. NCBI lineage: Eukaryota > Metazoa > Arthropoda > Insecta > Coleoptera > Cantharidae > Podabrus > Podabrus alpinus. Next base: position 45,867,839 of record OW026455.1, on the reverse strand, counting down.
TGTTTTTTTAAACAAACTTTTGACTAATTTATTATGCTAATTTTTATTTTAAAAGTTTTCAAAATAAACTACTTTTAGTAAAACCTGACAAAATAATATGAGTTACAAAAATATGTTGGTTCTTTACGAGGGGTTGTTCACTTCAATAATCATGTGTACAAAATATCAATAATTTATTACTAATCTCAAATAATCTCCCATAATATTTAATAATCATTAGTAATCTAAATAATTATTAGTAATCAAAATAATCGCAAATAATTTCACATAATCTCAAATAATTTCACATAATTTTTAACAATATTTGATAATTCTAGGGTCTAGGAGTTTATAACGGTTTAAAAGTTCCAAACAAACAAATATTCGTTTTTTTTTATAAGAGATATACAATAAAATATGATAAAATATCGTCGGCTTACTGCTAAAACAAGATAACTCCAAAATGATAGTTTTGAGTAAAACTGATTTTAAAGTTTGATTCACCATAAACAAGTTGAAGTTAGTTAAAAATGAACTTCTTAATACTCCTTTAATATTTGACTTACAGTTATCAGGTTTTGTCAAAATGTAGTTTGCTCTTATTTGAATGCAATCATGTATATAACTCATTTTGTCCGAAAATGGAGTTATCTTGTTTTGGCAGTAAGCCGATGATATAACAAATAATAATAATACATGGAATAAGTTTAGTCAAGTTAAATTTTTGCAGCGTATAAACATTAGTTTACACACCATAAAACATACTGCTGTGATTCAATGTACCGAGCCAATGCAAAATATTCAATTTCTAACTTAATTAGAAATATTGAATAAATTTGACCTACTTAAATTGTTACAGATTGAAGAGATAAAGAATTCACACTATTTTACGATATTATAAGCATATAAAGATCGGAATACTAGATACAAAACTGTTAAATAAATTCATTAAGGAGATGACCACATCAAAATTTCATAAAAAAGACATTTTAGATCAGAAATAATAAATTTCACTGAAATTTGTTATCAGTGAAACATAACCAATAAATTTGTACCCTTTGAATTGAAATTTCTTTGTGAATAACATGTTATACGAAAAACTGGTTACATAAAAATGTATCTAATAATTCACTCTATGTGAAAATTGTAATTTGATCTTGTAAATCAGCAAAAAGGTTAATAGTGCTCAAAATCCTTTGAAACGTGATAAGAAGTTTTCGTGATAAGAAAGTGTTCAAAATCTATCCGAATTGTGCGTACATAAACTGCTCCTGTATTGGAAAACGTCTGGAAGTTAATGGAAAATTCGTCTCCTAAAATATGGAAGAGACCCTGAAAAATAGAGAAGATTTGGTTAACATAAAAATTTGCGAAGTAACAATTTGACTTACCTATAATCAAAAATCGACGAATTTTGGAAAATCGCGCAGAAAATAATCAGTTGAAGTTTACCAGTCGAAACGAGTGGACGTGCGTGGTGTAAAAGTGGAAACTCAAGGTTAGAACCATCCAGATGTCTAACGCCGCTAAATATTTGTAATTAAAATTTGATTCAATCTTATCAAAATGGCTACCAAATTAGTTATGGCATCTGCAAACAACAAAAAGTGTTCAACTCAACTCACAATTCGAGTATCCTGGAATTAAATATATCCAAACAACTTACCATTATTCCAATTAATCAACACAGATGGTTATCAATTCAATTTCGATCATCAACACCGTGTAAATCACAAATTAAGGCAACAACAACTTTGGTACCACAATCAACAGGCAACAGCTGATCGTGAAGTTCGGCAAGTGTTCGGTAGTTAAATTAGTGTTCTGTGCGCACGCTTTATATAAGCTGGATAATTATATTCAAAAGAAAAGGTATTTGAAAAATTTACCATTTTATTAAACTTTGGCCATCAGCATTTTATTATACAGGACGTGAAGAAATTCACTATCCTAATTGCATATTTCAACAACAAAACATTTTTTATTATTTACATTTTCTACGAAACAAATTTTACAACAAAAACATTTAAACCGTTAATGGACAACGGAAGACTTGAATTTAATTCAAGCAATAAGCAGAAGAAGAGGTTTTTGGATCGACGCATTTCGATATTTTTGATATTTGATAATTGTATATTTTTCCAACAGATAAAATTTATCTGCATTTATTTGTTAATTTTGAAACTTTGGCGCATGCGATTTAATTATTCCAATATAAAATTATTTCCGATTTAAATGCAGTCTTTTATTGACTCAACAACAACAACAGTGAAGTATTCCAATTTTTGAGATTCATCAAAGCAAAGGTGAATCACGTTTATCTCTTCATACTATTATTAGACCAACAATTTTCAACATTTCAAAAAGATTTTATTTTGATTTTAATAAACATCCCTTAATCAAACTTGAACCTATCATACTCTGAGGGAATCTCAAGGCTGAGCTAAACGAGAGGGACAGGGTGGTGAGTTTTTTTTGTACAATTGCACCCTCGAATATTTCAATTTTACAATTTATAAATTTTCTTTCAATTTGAAAGTGGCGCTCAACACAAAACCGGGGTGTACAATTTTACTATAAAAACTTCACAGCAATACGTACAGACGCCTAATACAAAACTTCCATTTTCTAACAAGGGTTTGGAAATTGTTGCTATATAGTAGCCAATATCACGATAAACATCAATGCCCACTGGAGATAAATCACCGTTTTCTAGTACTCGGTACCCCAGTTGCCAGCCGTTTCAACTTCTCTCTTCTGTTCAAAACTGGGGTTTGTTGGAGCAGTTAGGGCTGAGAATTGCGTTTGCTTTTCCTTACCAGTTTTGTAACCAAAAGTCAGGATTCTTACAACCGGTCTAGTACAATTGGGCGCGATCGATTGGATGCGGTGACAATCGGGCGCGGTGTCAATTGCACGCGACGACTATTGGGCGTGAGGGAAGATTTATCCATTATTAATTATTATTACTAACGAGAGGTTGGACCTCTTCCGTTATTTTGGGGGAGGGCTTCATCCCGGTTTCTACAAATGGCAGGTCCGTCCCTGGAATAGAAGGAGGGCTTGTCTTGTCCGCTATTTCAGGGGGGGGATCTTTCCTATCTACTGATTGGCCCTCCGGTTCGTTTGGGTTAGTTGAATTCATATAATTGGGGGGGTCTCCCTTATTCAAGATTGGCTCCCGGATGGTTGTCGTTACTTTGGAGGTTGCCTCCTTCAGTGACTTGCTTTCAACTATTTCTAATAACTTGTAGAAGTTTCTACTATAACTAGTGTACTGTTTGCCCTCTGGCTCTTTTGGGTTGCTTGAGGTCACGTTTCTGTTGTTGGGCTTTCCCTTTTCCAAAACTGGCTCCTGAGTGGTGATCGATATTTTTGAGGGAAACTTGAACTGAAACTTGGCTTTAAATCCCATTACTTGCCTTATCATAATCTTTGCATACCATCTGGATCTTTCGTTAAAAAGCCTTTTGTAAATTCATTGTTGAATTCCCCCTCGGGGGTAAGGTAGTAGAGTGGGTTCACTGTAGATAGGAAAGATCCCCCCCCTCCCTGAAATAGCGGACGAGGCAAGCCCTCCTTCTATTCCAAAGACAGACCTGCCCCTCGTAGAAACCGTGATAAACCCCTTCCCCAAAATAACGGAAGAGGTCCAACCTCTCGTTATTAATAATGAATAATTATTCTTCCCTCGCGCCCAATAATCGTCGCGCCCGATTGTCACCGCTCCCAATCGATCGCGCCCAATTGTCGTTTACCGTCTTCCAACAATGGGCCCATCTTGATTTTTAAAAACCCACCAGTCCCCAATAGACACATTTTCTTATTTTTGAGATTTTCTTGAAAACAGCTTTTATGAGTGGAAGGCGTGCTACGAGGTCCACGGTCGGAGTCATATACCCTGAGAAGTCTATCACTGGATTGTCTGCTCTCAGCAGAAGACCCTGTATATTTATTTATAACACTATTTAGCAGCAGTAAAAGCGCAATAGCGCCATCTGTTGTTAAAATTTTTTACTCTTAAAATGATTATATAATCATAAATAATACTGATAATACCAAGTAATCAATAATAATCAAGTATAATCATGAATAATCTCAGGTAATCCTAGATAATCACAAATAATCTTAATAATCATTAATAACCACAATAATCAGTAATAATCTTAAGTAATCACGATAATTTATTAATAATCTCAATAATTTTTTTCCATAATATAATCTGTGTACATAAAAAACCTAAGTGAACAACCCCTCGGTTCTTTAATAAAAAAAAAAAGTTTTGATAGGAAAATTTCAGTGACTTTTGAGCTCCTAAAAAATAGACGTATTTTTGTACATAAAAAGACGGGATAAAAACCGAGGTATTCGTACATACTAGGGGTGCGCATATAATCGATTAATCGACACCGTAATTCGAATAATCGATTATTTCATAATCGATTATGATAATTTATAATAATCGATTAATCGATTATAGAAATAATCGATTGTGAGAATAATCGATTGTGAAAATAATCGATTGTGAAAATAATCGATTGTGAAAATAATCGATTGTGGAAATAATCGATTATGAAAATAAACCTGCAATTACAAATTTTTGTATCGCAACATTATAAATGGACACTGATATGCAATACAGTGTCAACCCACAGGTGCACCATTTTGAGTAAACAACGTTCAAAGTTCAAAATCAATTTTTATGCATAAAATCGTACAATGAGTAAAAATGATTTTCAATTTTTTAACAATCTATTCATTTTATTAATTATTAGTGTTTTTTTGACAAAAATGCGATATATCATTAATATAATATTGGTAAAAGTGAATTTATTTTACTGCGAAATGATGAGTATTCAAGTCAATGTTGATAAAATGTGTTAAAGTACTTAACACCTTATTGAAAAATAGTAAGTTGCAAGGTTACTCGGGTGTCAAGTATCATGAACTCTTATTGCAAACCGGTGAGATGTAGGGGAAATGAAAAGTAAATTAAATGTCAAAAACATTATTAAATTTAAAAAAATCAAAAATAGAGTAGAAAATGTATAATGCAAACATGCTCTAGATACAAAACTAGAAATTATTAATTAAAAAAATAAAACACATTAAAAATAGGTATTAAATACAAAAAAAACATTGTAAATTTTAATTAGATATTATTCAATATTATTCAAGAACTCAGACTGTTCTTGTTCAAAATCAAGTGTTGGTCCAAATCCATCCGTATCATCAATAAAATCGCCAGATGTAACAGTTTTCAGAAAATTATAAAAAGATTTAGAATCACTTGGAATTAATTTCAGCATTTCTTTCAAATCCTTTACTTTTCCGATAGATAACTCTTGACCATTAGGCCAAAGTAATGGGAGCTCAATATTAAAATTTGGTTTAATTTTACGATTTTTAGCTATTTCAATTATTTGTGGCTCAGCTGTTAGACTTGGCTTCATATAAAGATTGGTTGGATTTTCTTTCCGCAGTTCGATTTCAAATGTCTTAAGCCAGGAAATTTTAGTTTTTAATACATCCATTTTTCTATTGGTAATTAATTTCTGGACGGGCGCAATTGACCTAAAATCTTCTGTGCAAAGTCTGTTCACAACAAATTTATTTTGCCGACGACAGTTTCTCATTATATTTATGTAATCTTCATCGGTATACAGCCTGTTATGTGTTTTTAAGGCACATTCTACGTCTCCAAATTCGGAATCATTGGGAAGGTAAGTATGACCAGGTTGAAGGAATCGTAGCGTAATTTTTTCCAGTTTAGCATGTGTTTGCAGTATATGCAAGAGAATAAGCACCATTTTAATATTGCGGTTTTGGCCGCCACAAGAATCCGCCCAAAGTATTAAATGAGTGGCAGTGGGTTTCAAATTCTCTAAAATAAATTTCCTAATGCATGAACCTACTTCTTGGCTTCCTCGACTAGCTTCATATTCCAACCATATGTTGAAGTAGCCCTTTCCAGAAATACCAGAGTGTATGCCTAAATTGTGTAAGTTTAATTGTCGCTTATAATAAACAATGCTGGTCGGCAACCGTGGTAAATTAAGTGTCTTTTCGAGGTCGAAAGTAAGAGTTTCTACTTTTGGATCTGTTTTAGCAACGTTTAAGTCTATCTTCATCTGTTTTCTCAGAGCCCAAGCGTGGTCTATATGCTCCGTATGTTCCTTTTCGAGCTCCTTTAATACATCACCGGTGCATGCTTTCTGTTTAGCTTTAAATACATCACACCTCAAACAAGTATCCTTTTGAGGTTTTTTGAAGCGTAAGTTAAAATCGTTGTAAAAACTTTCTTTAAATCGTGACAAGCTTACTCCATCAGGATGTCTTTCCTTATAAAGGTCATACAATATTTGTAAATTTAAGTTTGGTGCTAAATAATTTGATGCAATAGCATCGCGGCAATAATGAGATGAATATTTAGGTAGTGTGTTAATAAACTCACGGATTTGGGTCAGCTTTGTTTCAGAAATGGCATTTCTTCCACCACAATGTATCCCCCGACCATCTGTAATTGATCCCTGTTGTCTTTGTTTGGATAAAGCTATGTCTACTCGAGTTTGGCTGATACTTAAAGTATTTAAAAAAGCCTTCTTGCAAATTTCTACTCCAGATAAATAATATTTTCTTGCAAACATACGCTTTGAAGTAATAGAATAACTTCTTTTTTTGTTAAATTCTTTCACATATCCCTGTAATAATCCACATCTTGCTGCATAACTTCCTGTGCTCCAAAACTTTTCAAACTCAGCTTTTCTCTCTTCAATAGATAGTTTATCTGTGCATTTTTTGCTACATCTACAATTAAAGTCAAATCCTAAAAATTCTTTTGGTAGTATTTTCTTTCCTGATACACTCATGTATTCTAGATTCCTATTAGCTTTCTTCTTTCTAATATCTCTATTTTGATCTGCATATTTTCTCTTCCTTCCTATCTTAGCACGACCTTGCATCTCTTCATTTGATAGCCCTTCATCGCCATGTATATTATTAGGTATAGAATCGTGATCTTCTAATATATTATCCGCATTAATATCATTTTCATTTTGAATGGGTGTGTCATTAACATCATTTTCCGGATTTTCTAAGCTTGCAAATAGTCCGCTGCATCCTGATTCATTAATTTGTATTGATATTTGCAGATCACTTTCTGAAATCGATATATTGTTTGGAAAATCTTCAGATATGGTATCTGTAATATTTGGTGAGGATTTTGCATCTTCTAGATGTGGCATAATGGCTTGAATAAGTTCTTCATCGGGTTCTAGTAACATAATATTGTCGTTATTCGTAAGAGAGTTGTTATTAAAACTGGTGGTATTTTTGCCCTCTTTGTCATTTAGAAGTTCTTTGCTAAGTTGCACTAATCGTAGGCCCCTTGACATCATCCTGAAACAAACATAACAAAATTTTTTAGGTTGGTGCCTAATTAAACACAAAATATAAACACAAATGAACTGAAGTTAACTCTATCATTCAGCAGAAAAATATTCTAGTCATTAATTTTCAACAACCAATCAAGTCATATAGAACTAAATACTAGCAATATTTCATATAAAATCTCCATGATCATATTTATCAATAACATGTCAAGTCTCATAGCTTAATTTCTTCAGTTCAGGTGCGTATTTCGTAATAACGTACTAACCATCAAATTTAATTAACTACATTAAAATTATAGCATTATCCTTTGTTATTACACATAATATACTTTCTTATGATAAGTACATATTTTCAAATATTTTAAAACTCATAAATAATTTTATAAATGGTTATTAATCACAAAACTAACAATATAACCTCACAAAAAATACCGTATAAATTCTTTAAAATATAATGATATTTGTACTTACTTGTTGCATTAAAAAGCACACTTTTTAACGTGGTTTATAAAAATCACTGTAACGATTGATTTTCTACTCGATTTTCTTCAAAACACGTGTAATAAACTACTGTAGTAAGTTATAACTGGATAACATTGTTCACAAAAGACGCACTGCTACTATTAAAAGAGATTTGCAATAAGATGTTATACCTGTTAATTTCTTGTAGCGAAATAATAGATGTCGCATCTTGGCATTTAAATATGTGCTAAAGTACTTGACTTGCTTTTGCAAAATAGTTAAGTGCTTACTCGGGATTTGTGTTAACTGTTTTCTTAATATTTTAGGTATAAAATAATTTTATATTACTTGAAAAGTTTTTTCGAAACGTTCTACACATCCTAATCAACAAAACTGCATGCATAACTAATTTTTTTCATTTTTGTGGGTTGACACTGTTTTGCATATCAGTGTCCAAATATGCTTCCAGGTACTTGGTTGGAGGTTATGTGGTGCAATCTGAATAATTTGAACCCACGGTAATACGAATCTCCAGAATTCAAACTCAATAAAATGATCTACAAAATTTTCGAAATTAAATTAATGTATGTAGATTAACTAATTAATGTAAGTTTATTTAAATATTTTCAATTCCAGATTAAAATAATTTTTAAATGTTTTTTAAATAAAAATTTAATTCCAATTCATAATTTGATCGAGTTCGTTAATTAGTGGGTAGAATTACTGCGGGTTTGCACTTTTGAGATTGCACGACATGTTTATCTTTGGTACTTATAAAAGTCATGTCTGGTTGTCCGTCTTTCTTCGTGACGTAGTAAATTCATTATTATTTACACTATAAAACTTATTAGTTACGTTACACAGATTTAAAAATGAAAAGTGTTCGTAATCTAGACAAAATGCATGTATTTCTAAATACTTGTTTAGGTATATCCTAAATAAATGAAAAATTAAAATAAAAGACAATTATGTTATCAACTGGTGCTTAGCAACACTTCTTATCAGCACCACCGTAACACAATTAGCAAAATAATAAATTATATAGTAATTTAGTAACCCTTAATAGCCCTACCTATTATAGTTATTAATCGACTATGAGTTCATAATCGACTATGAGTTCATAATCGATTATGAATTCATAATCGATTATGAGTTCATAATCGACTACGAGTTCATAATCGATTATGAGTTCATAATCGATTATGAACTCATAATCGATTATGAATAATCGATTATTTTCAATAATCGATTAATCGAAAAAAATCGATTATTTTTTATAATCGATAATCGATTATGAAATTTCATAATCGCGCACCCCTAGTACATACATATTGCTGTGACCTCCCCTAGAGTAAAATTATTTAAGAAAAGCCGGGTCTGTGATCGACCCCCTTCGATTTGGCTGATTTTTTGTGGGCAAATTACCCATCCGGGGAGTAGTCAAAAGCCAGAATATTACGTCCCAAAAAAATGTATTGGCTGAGCTATAGCTATTCTAAGTTTCTTTTCACAATTTTTACTTGAATTTGGGTATTTTTGATTACGCAGCGGGTTTTCGCACTACGTGGCTGAAAATGGGTTTCCTTATGTAAAATTGACCGAGGAACAAGACTATGGCCACAGATTTGACCTACGACCAATACCTACAGAAATATTGACCAAAAACACTCTAAATTTACCAAAAAAGTCCCAAATCTTGGGCAAACTGTGAAAAAAAATAAATTTCACTATATTAGACCGCCATCTTGTAGAAAATGAACCAACGAATCCAATGAGCACACTCCCAGATTTTTAGGACGAACCGTTCAGGAGATACGCGGCGTCAAAGTTAGACGTTTTCGTTTTTACTTCCCTATAAGGAAGTATTGTAATCATGAAAAAATTCGATGTCGATATTTTAACGGAAATATCCGTTTTGAGCATTTCTGAATCCGTTTTGACTACTTTCGCAATGATGTCTGTATGTATGGATGTATGTAACGCAAGATGTCTGTAAGTTCTGTATCTCTGGAAGGAATTGTTATATACAGGGTTCCCACTGAATTTTCTAAAGCAAATTCCCTGACATTTCCAGGTTTTCCCTGACAAAAATTAAAATTTTCCCTGACATTTCGATAAATTTCTAAATAAAAAAGTAACTCGAGAGAAAATATAATATAAAAATACAAAAAAAATATTTATTTAACACAACTATAAAATTAAATTTTCTTCCGTAAATTTTCAATTTTCGAGCTTATCTCTAAATTTGTAATTTTACATTCGTCGTCTATTTTCTGTCGTTTTGCCTCTAATGCGTTTATTTCTTCCAACACTCGTTTCTTAGAGGCTTGAGTTTTCACCCTTGTTTCGTCGTTCGTCGTGGATGACTTCGCGTTATCCAGAGCAGCTCTGTACCTTCCACTCGAGAGCTGACAAGAATTAATTAGTTCCTGAGAAATTGGTACACAAAGAGGACCTCCAGCTAGATTTATAGTATTGTACACTACTCGCTGTGCTATTAAGGTCCTCTCATGCATGTTTTCAATCAACATATCTTTGTTGATCGAAAACCACTTTCAACAAATGCATTTCCATGGGATAACACAAAAATGATCTTGCAAACTATCCATAAATATTTATAGGAATCAAATTTAGGTTCGATGAGAGTCCAGTAAAACGAATCTAACCTCTTCGCACCATCATAAAGCAGCTTTATGGCCTCAATTTCGTTAGCACAAAATAACTTGAATTGGGTTGAGCAGCTTTCCGCTACATTCGACGTTATTTTATTGTTGTCAAATAATATCTCCAATGTTAGGTGCATTCGTGACATTGCTTCTGAAACATTGGAAGATATTACAGAAGGGTCCAAACACGAAATCGCTTTTACAAATTTGCTTTTTATAGGACTCTTCTGTAAAATTTTTTGAATTGTCGCAACCACAAATGCACGTACTTCCTGTAAAAACACAACTTTGTAGTCTTTTTCAGATGCTTTGCATTCCTTGATGAATTTTCGTGTAGCAAATCCAATTGAAGTTTGCATAAAATCCAAAAAATTATCCTTCTTCTCAAAATCTATTTTCGAGTATAACCTTGGGTCATCTGGAATCACTTCTTTCTTTAAAATTATACTCAACAATGACAACAGAAGATTCTTAATATCACCATATAGGAAGGGTGCAAGCGGATTTCCACTTTGGTATTTCGTCAAAAAAACTTCAAGAAGTGAGGCCATTCTTTCGAAAAATGATATTTTGCATAATATCAATTTATCCTTGCAAGCCCTTTTAACATTATTGACAGATGTCGTTGATGGCAATTTAATACTTTTATGTTGAACATATTCAGAAACATTGTTAAAAACTTCCAGCGCTCTTTGTGCCGCGTTTTTCCCTTCTACCCACCTTGTTTGGCAAAATTTCAAAGGAAATTTTTGAGAACCTAAAATATCAAATTATATTATAATATTTAAATTAATTGTTCACGTTCAACTTACCTGTCATTTTTATAAAATCAGCTCTACGAGCAGGGCTATCTTTAAATAACCAGTATAGCCCTCGTAGAGTTGCATCTACATTCCATTCGGAGGCTTTGTGGCCGGTTTGTAGAGAACCATGTATCACATGTAAACCACATGATCCTAAATCTAACAAATTACAGTTGCCATCTTCAACAAACAAATCTAAGAATTTCCAATTAACGTTTGGTCCATCCATCGAAATTTGTAGTATGTTCTCATCTTTAAGGACTGAAGAAATCGCGTCTTTAAAATGGGATTTTACATTTTCAGCAGTAGCCCTACCTTCAATGAAAGTTGACGTAAAATAGCTGCATTGAACTTGATTTATTTGATAGTCCCAATATCTTACAGCAATATCCATTTGACTGCGCTGTGCTATTTTGTTCAAAGATTCGTCAAAACACAGGGTATAATAATTGCATCCCCTTAAGTATTTCTCCAAAATGCTTTGGAAATGAGGAGCCACACCAAAAACAACCATATAAGCTGCCTTGGTTGCCCCAAAAGTCATACGGCTTGCTATGGTGGAATCTGCAAACATATGTTTCATAATTTCTATCGACTTACTAGCACTGTTGAAAGACATGTGCGAATGTATCATTTGAAATGCCCATAATATTTCAGCTCTTGTAACTTCTGATCTGTTACCATAATCATCTAATGTACGATTTGTTGTTATAGTTATACCTGTAGTAGTTGAATCCTCAATTACTACTACCGCTTGCTCGTAACTGCTACTAGTGGGAACTACTACTTCATTGTCGGAATTTAATTTGCTGGACTTTTGAAAAAACTGTTTAATTGATGTAGAAGGGTTAATTTTACTGGTATGCTGCTTGCTTTTTAAATGACTTGTTACAGCTCCCTTGCCCATATTGCTTAGAGAAAACGATTTTTTACATACTTTACAATAAGCAGATGCTTGATCATCTTCTACTTTCATAATAGAGGACCACTCTGGTAGATCTGCATTATCAGTTAGCCAACGATCATTAAAATATGTCCTTCTTGATGCCATCTAATTAAATTATTAATCGATTAATATTACAACAAAATTAATTAATACAACAAAAGATTAAAAATTATAACTTACTATAAAATAAAAAAAACGTATTATTATTTAACTTTTTAAACGCTGCACAACACTTTTGTTCACTAATTGAATTGTTCACTATATATACTCTCTTATCCTATGCTATACTACAATTTTTAAATTTAAAAATTATTACCAATTTAAAAATTACATATTACCAATTTAAAAATTACGTATTATCAATTTAAAAATTACGTATTACCAATTTTAAAAGTTTTTCCCTGACATTTTTTAAATTTCGTTTAATTTTCCCTGACATGGCGCTAAAAATCAAAAATTCCCTGACTTTTCCCTGACAAAATGAGGCAAATCTGAAATTCCCTGACATTTCCAGGTTTTCCAGACGAGTGGGAACCCTGTTTATAAATTAAACCAAGTTTTACTAAACTCGAAATTAAACTCGCACTATACTCGTGGCCCTTAATCTCACTAGAAACTACCTAGGACGAAAACATGCACAATTAATACTCTGGTCCCAGTGAATAAGCTGATAAGTCAAAAAAATTGCAAAAATGAGATATGTGTATATTCAAATAGTAAAGATCATTCCGCTCATCGTAAAAAAATCTCCTGTAAAATTTTATAAAATTGACTTTTTATCAGCTTAACATTAACATTATGCCAGCCTAATATAGTTTTATAAATGGTCGCGTGGTGGCGTTTTCTTATTTGGAATCCCCAATAGGTTGGTACGCTTCTGATTTGTTTTAAATAAAATTTTCCGTCTGTCATTTTATCAATTCTGGTCCAATATTTTTTCTAAATTTCCGTTTATTTGTCAACAAAATGATATTTTTACCGCCGGTTGCTGGATCTGGAGACGCCGGAGAACTGGTAAATATATAAATATTGCTCTTTCTAATTTATTTATTTTTGTTCATTGCAGTTACGTCCTGATAATGAGATGATGCAATTTTTCTATTATAGTTATACGTTAGATCGTGCCCATAATGCAGCAAATGAATTAAGATACATTACACGTGCTGTAAACCAGTTCAATAATTGTGTTCTTTTGTACAACACTTTTATTGAAGTTTCGAGTTCAGATCCCAACTATGATCCCGCTACCAACATACCAACGACAATGCTTAGGCATTATAGAGAAAGAGTTCGACAAAATGATGATGATTTTAGAGATATTGCTTGCAGTAGCACCCAAACAGCAAACCAAAACAATACTAATAATACAAATTCTGATGTGTAGACTAAAACTGATGCTTCCGGAATGAGTAAAAAAATCATGTCCATCAAATCCATTAAAAAATATGTAAGATGTTTATTTATTAAATTTATGTAAAAAATATATTTTATTTGTTTTATTATTCTAAATTACAGCAGGTCAAGTTTATTACAACTGCTGCGAGATACAGGGTGTTTTAGTGATGTGGTATCAAACTCCAGGAGGTCGTTTCTGTTCAGCAAAAGTAACATTTTTGCATGACCGCGTGAGATATGCTGCTCAAAATCGAGTTATTCATATTCAAGCAACATTTGTTCGGGCAAACACTTCTGTGGTTGACCGACCTGATGGTTACAAAGAACTGCGGTGGGCCGTGTTATTTATCGGTTGTTTCTTTCTTAAGGGGGAAAGTTTGTAGCAATCCAAATTGCCTCAAGTAAATCTTAAGGTCGTTGAATGCTACTTACGGGTAGCTAAGGAAATTATTTAAATATTTACTTACTTGGGACCTATTTGGCAGTAAATATGTTCTTCTCACTCCTGGTGGCGGCGCTGTTTAAATGCGTGGGCGCCACTCCTAACTAATATAGGAGACTTACGGGGGGAGTTAAACTTTTAAATAAATTAAACGTCTGGAAATAAAATTAGTATTTATTTTAATGTTAAAAAAAAATTTAAATGAATGTACTATACAATGTTGTAGGTGTTATGAATCAATCAAATTTATAATATCGTAACCCATCAATTAATTAATCTAATAATTACTTATAAAAGAAATGAAATCAATCATCAATTAAAAAAAATTTAAATGAAATTTGTGTTGGACACAATTAATGAATCCGGCCCTGTCGGTAATTCGAATATGTCACGACCGTGATCACGACGTAATAAGTAAACAATAACAGTTATGGACGCGCTGCGAATGTTAGTCTGTTTATTTTGCTACCTAATTGTAAAAGTATCCAATAAATTACTTTTATCAGTAATGCTACGGTTTTGGACCTTATCAACTAAAACTAATCGGAGTTTACACGACATAAAACGGTATGTAAACTTTAAGGGCCGGTTGAATAATAGAGGTTCATCTTTGAGGAAATTTCTACTATTTGATTGATTGATACACCAAAACTTCCTGGGTTAACTCTCACTCGAGGATGATCTTTTGTTATACAACTGGCCCTTAGTAATAACATAAACAAAAGGTACTTTTATGGTTTGCAATTATTCTACTTTTACTTTTCTAAAACAGGTTAATCGGCTTCGGAACTTAGAAATCTCCACCCCAAACTAATGACAAAACAGCTACCTAAATTATTCTACCCTAAAGTTAATGGTGGACGGTGATCTCAATCTTATACGGAAGAGTGGATTTCGCACGGTGAAACAGAGGTTAAGTAAACTGAAACGAAAGTTTTTCGGGAATTCTAAATGAAGATTATGTATGAACCAGTTTATCCTGTAGTCGAAGATGCGCTACGGTAGATTTAAAAGCATGCCTTGCAAAACTAAACACATCACTTTCAAGCAGTTAGAGCTCTTCAGCGGGATTCCGTGTTGATAACAGTGAAGTGACTAAATGCCTTGCCAAACCAGAGACATTTAGATGTTGGAAATTTTGAGAGTGCCTTGCCAAACTGAAAACATCTCGGGAAAGGTAGATGGGTGAGAGTGCATTACTCTGTATTACCTCATCGACTCATTTAGTAAACTTGTCGTATTCCACCATCGAAAGCCTCCATAAAATTTTTAGCAACCTCGATCGTACCGATTTTGCTGGACATGTGACCGTGAAGGTGGCCTTTAATGATGTAAGTATACTACTTGTTCACGTGTTACTTAACTATTATAACGATTTAAAATTTTTAGTGTACCGATACCGAAATTAGTAACCCTAGCAACTTGAGCACTGTAGCAGAAAAGCGCAAAACCTTTTATACGAATTTAGGTGAACTTCTTCACGATATGCACCACAACATCATCATGTCATATGCTAACCCGCACCGTGCAGTACGAAAGTTGCAAGTATATTTTTTGATTTAAAATAACGAACTTATGTTTTAGGATACAAAATATTTGATAGATTTGACCGTGTTTAAAAATAAGTTCGATCAATTGTTGGAGGAAGAATTTCCAAATGTGGATTTTAAGTATGTTACCGGAAATTCAAATGAATTTGTTTTCATTGTTACAAGAACTAATGGAGGTGATGATCATTAAGTTTTAATTAAAAAAAAAGTTTATTTAGTTAAAAATTGGTTTAAATTATTGCCACATACTACCTCTTATTGTTTTGTTTAAAATCAAGTTTAAGTTTTGTCAAAGTTGAATGATTTAGTTTTGCCATTTTTGTTTAATTAGTTAGATAAGTGTTATTTATGTACACCAATGAGAAATTTATTTATGTAGCTATGTGCTAGTAGGTACTAAATTTATAAGCATTAAATTAATGCAACAAAATTTCAATTGATTTTTTATTATAAAAGAAAGGTAGGCAGTTTAACGTTAATTTGAGTAAATTAATTATACATTATATTTTATATGTACTACTTGTAGAGGAAGCCAAACTTAATGGTTTCTGAGCTAATAGTACCCCATTAGAGTTTCCCAAAAGGAATCTTGGAGCCTGGGAAACCTGAGACGGATTTCATCCAAGATGAAATGCATTTAAGTCCTAAGAATCTTTTGATTCATTTGTTTATTAAGCCAAACGGATTCTGCGATTTTTCGACTATTAGTCAAGTGTTCGAATCCTAAAAAGTGATCTAGAAATTATTTTCGTATGCATAAAAAGGTTAAATTATTCTTTAAAAAATTGTTACCAAGGTATTAAATTTACCTAATTGAATTAAAGAGTAATAATTTTTAAAAGGAATAATTTTACTATCCAGTCATTTCATATCCCTAGCCCTCGTGACGCAGTCGATCATACTGTATGCGGCACCTGTATGGCACGAGGCGCTGAGGGTTAAAAGGAACGCGCAGAGACTGCTGAGCGTCCAGCGCAGAATGGCGCTGCGCGTTTCCTGCGCTTACAGGACGGTCTCGCTCGACGCGGCCCTCGTTCTGGCGTCGATGCCCCCCATCGACCTCCTCGCACTAGCAAGGAGCAGAGCCTACGACGGAGTGGGGGGTGCCGGAAGCGAGGTGGCCGAAAGTTGGCAGGCCAGGTGGGAGGAGGCAACTTGCGGCTTGTGGACCCGCAGACTCATCCCCAACATCAAGAGATGGGTCGAGAGGCGGCATGGACAGGTGAGCTACCACCTCACACAAATGCTGTCAGGGCACGGCTGCTTTGCGTACTACCTACACCGATTCGGCATATTGGGAAGCCCCAGGTGCAGGTTCTGCGACGAAATCGATACCGCGGAACACTCCCTCTTCCAGTGCTGGAGATGGGAGCGCGAGCGAACAATGGTCTCGCTTGCACTGGGGTACACAATGACTCCCGAAGACCTGGTCGAAGCAATGCTAGTCGACGAGGCCCAGTGGCAGCGGATAAACACCCTCATCTCAAACATCCTGAGGTGTAAGGAGGCAGCAGGAAGAGCCGAACAACGGGCCGCCGCTGCTGCTGCCCATGCACTAATAGTGCAAACAAAAACAATTACAAACTTGAATTAAACTGACAACAAAACTTTTTACACACGAATTAACGTAAAAAAAACATATGTTGGCATTCATTCGCATTGCGAGCCATTCTGCTGACCGCCGAGAACATTAAGTATAACCTTGAGAAAGGCTCTATATAAAAAGTGACTGAATTCCTCAGTGGTCTTTGAGGAACATAAAAGTTAATTCTCGACAAAAGCTCCGGACTGTCCACAGAACCACTCACAAGGCCAACCATGAACCGAACATCAGTCACCTTCCTTCTCTCCGCAAGCGTGGTAAGACTGAGTCTATGCAATAAGCTCTCATAGCCGACATCGCGGTGCGAAATACCCAGCTTAAAGGCAATGTATCTAAGAAATCTCTTCTGTACCCTCTCTAATCTATCTATATATACTATAAGTATTAAAACACTTATAAAAATTTATTAAAACCTCTTAATAAAAATTATAAGAAACTGTCAATAATGAATAGTCTTTGTGATGACTTAAACATAATAAAAATTACTAGCTCTAAGGATTCCAGTGCTTGGTTTTGGTGTAAAAATATTAACCGGGGGGGGGGGGGGCAAAGTAACGGACCCCAGATTTAAACACACTGTAAATTCACTTTAATCTTCGAAAAAAAAGACTTAAATAGCAGTTTAAGTTCCGGAATTATATAAAAACTTTAAGAAGTTGCACTTTAAAACATTTTAAAAACAATCTATTGTTTACTTTCTTAAGTCCCATCAGATTTAAACCCACTGTAAATTCACTTTAATCTTCGAAAAAAGACACATAAATAGCAGTTTAAGTCCCGGAATTATATAAACACTTTAAAAAGTTGCACTTTAAAACACGTTAAAAATAATCTATTCGTTTTTACTTTCTTAAGTTCCTTCAGCATTAAATACCCTTTAAATTCACTTTAATTTTCGAAAAAAGAGCCTTAAACACTTTAAAAATTTGCGTTTAATTTTGTTTTCTGTGGAAAAAGAAAACAAAATGCAATACCCATGGATTAACCACGCCTATGAAGAACCAAAACCTACCGAACCCTAAGAAAGAACATCAAGATAAAGTAGAAAGAAAATAAACCAAAATCTATGGAAAAGTTAAGATTTGCAAACCAACCGAGCCGGTTGTTAAAATGTTTGAAACTCGGCGAGCCACTTGTGAAATTACCCCTAAAACCAAAAAATAAGTCAATTTCGATGCCATTCCTTTTATTACATCTTGGATGAACCAGAATCACAGGTTAGCAACAGAAACAAGGGTAAGAAAAGGGCACAATAATGATGTTTCTGCAAATGAACAAGGCATATTGACTCTACAATAATTAATTAATTATGCATATACTGCCATGTATTGCTACTGTTCATATATATTTTTGATTTATATAGCGGGGATGTAATGGCACTTAATATAATAATGCTCCGACCAGCTATGCATGAGACTCAACAATTTTGGGACGTAACTTGGATTCATGTAAATTGTTCAAAAACTCTTATACTTCACCTTAATTAGTGATCCTTCTTATAAAGACTACTTAATAAAATCGAAAAATTGTATCTGTTTACTCTTCAATCTACTACTGCTATGAATAGATGAAATTAAACGCAAACGTTATCGAAAACAAAAATAATGGAATTTATTTAACACAATCAAATAATTTTTAAACAAAATATTGGTTTCCTTATATCTAAACAAATTAAATTGTACAATGTCAAACATTCGTAATCAAATCCCCCACAGTTTTTATACGCGCCCGAATTTTAAAACGATTTTGTCTAATTATCAAATAGTTAGTGCGTCACAATAAAACTCTTACCGAAGTTTTCCGATGCGGCCGACGTTGCGTGGAGCATGGAAGCGTGAAGATTCCCGTTGAAAACAGCTTCTGATCTTGGACCAAACAAAGCAGGTAGAAACGACCAGTGAATAATTGTGTTCCTCCGAAATCGTACAATCAATAACAGGTACGTAATTTGAAATGATTTTTCTTTAATAAATTCCCATTCACATCGCCATAGAACATAACCAAGAAAGTTATTGGTTCCAAAATTTTTCTTCCAGACAATATTACAATTATAACATCCAAATGTAATCACTTCTGATTTATTTCCAAACATCAAAAATAATAAAGACGTCCTTTTTTTATTGACGACTGACTCGAAAATCTCCCCAATCCAAAATACAAAACTCAATTTCCAATTATACTACTGTAATAAAACTGATTGCTTTATTCTAATTGATTAATTTATTGTACTTGATTACTTTAATTCTAAATGATTAGTTTTCGCTGCCACCAGGATCCGTTTAATTAATTAGTGTACGAGTCCGGATCCTAACTCGTGAATGAAATTTTTAAATACTTTGTTTCGTCTATAACAAATAAATTAGTAAATTGCATGTAATAGATTCTATTTGCTCCGTGGCTCGCTCAGTTGGATGGGTGAACTTCTTAATTCTTTCTCTTTGCTCAGGCGTGGGTGCTTATTTAGAGATTTGTTTATAGGTTCCCAGATTCGTAGAAGAAAAATCAGTTGTACTAACATACATATTGTTGTGACACAAATTGATAATAAAGAATCAATAATTAAAGTATGCTCACACGATAAGTTAAAATCACATGAGAGTTCTTTCTTGAGGAGAAAATTTCTCGAGGTGACAAAAGCATCACAAAAATGCAAGTAAAACAATTTAAAGGTAAACAAACGGGTAACATAATGAAAATCCCAGATGAAACAAATTATCTTCTTTTTAAAAAAACATGTTCACAATTTAATTAATAAATAAAAATGTTAGTTGTAAGAATTTTGTAATATAAAATAAATTTGTTAATTTTAAGAAGTGCCGAATAATAATCAAAAGGATATTTTACGTGTTTATAAAATCGGGATAACATAGTGCAGCAATACGGTTCATCCTATACAGCCGGGTTGGACAAGTGGTGCGTCACTGATCGAACGGGTTTGTAGATCGGGACGTAACTGAAATAATCAAAAGGGTTTCAACCAACTTATAAAAAAAATGAATAAAGAATAAATTTTATCAACAAGGCATAAATAACTTACCAATAGGAAAAATGGATCCAATAAAACTCAAAAATCAGGAATGTAAAAACGGGAGTTTTTTCCAATATCCGAGGTTACAAATAAATAAACCAGGTTCTTCCAAGAAAAGTAAAATCGGTCGGCGCGTTTTTGAATTTCGTGTGCCGTGTAACGAGAAGAATTAACCAAGTTAATTCTGTTCGGAAGTAACTAAAAAGAAATAAATAAAGATTATAAGTGGTATTCAACCACGTGCGTGACAATAGAAGCAATTAATTTGGAGATAAAAATTAAAAATCTGGACTTACCTTTTTGAATGGTCACAAATATTAGAAGTTATGTGTTGTGGACGATTGGTTTACGATTAAAAACACAATTGGATGATAATTTGGTTATTTGGTAAATTGAAACAAAGAAAACTACTCAAGAGTATTTTTGAAGGTTATCTTGGAACGGAAACCGAAGAACTAATAAACAGTGATAAAACTAGGCGTATTGACGGCAATAGGTGAGCACCCTACATATTAAAAATTAAACTATAACGTGCCGCGTAAAATTACGAATTTAAATAAAAACTATTTCGCGAACGGAAATAAACATTTTGGGTAATTTTAAGTTTTTGTATTGATGAACTTTAACATAAAAATATTTCATGTTAATAGAATTAATTGTTTTCATATTATTGTTATTAATAAAAGTTATTTACTTGCTAATTAACGTTTCATCTGGCATTTCTTTGAAGTCGACGACCTTATTAAATTTATTCACAGATTAAAAGTGTCAGTAAAAGGTAAGCCGTCGAGGAACTTGCTCCTGGAAAAGAGATCGCATGCTTTACAAAAGAAGTTTACCCAGAGCTAGCACGGAAGATTCTATATTATCAATAATTCATAAAAAAATAAATATAGCGGAAGAGCAAAAAAGTAGTAAGGTGTTGCATAATTTGTTGCAACACAAATTAAATAATTAAAAATAAAGTTCACCGCAATATATTGAGAAATAAATAATTCAAATGTTTGTACATAAAATTACATAAAGAAACACATATATAAATAATGGTAGCATAAAAAGTTAATGGTTAAATTGGTTAGTATATAAAAATATTATCAGTTCAAGCTTACGCAAAATATGGTATTCAATTTTAAAGAGTCATTTTCAATGAAGCAAAATTATATTTGTCATGAGCTTGCGTGATAGTTTTAAGGTATTTTAATATTTAGATAAGAATTGAATACAAATAGGGTAATTAATGTTTTTTACAAAAACAAAGAAATGTTACAGTTATTTGGTCAGGCTGATTTTCTACCTTTGATTTTGTAGCGGCGATGCATGAATGCTGAGATGCGAAGTAATCCAAAGTTGGTTTAATTGATGCATAGGTAGTGTTGAATTGTTGCAATAGCCTGGCCCATTGAGAGAGAATTCAACGGTAATAATTTGTAATCCAGTGTCACTTGACCGACACTAACTGGTGTTTATTTGATTTGCACACCGATTGTTTAGTAGCAAAACAATATTGTTTTCAAGAAAATATTTTTTAATAAATGTTCCGATTTAGTTACAGGAAATAGCGCACTTAATGATTTGTGTTCTTTAAGTCGTATAATACTTTAATTCGATAAAATTGTCACTTCGAATGGCGATAATTATTAGTTTATGCACTTTCGCGTATCGTTTTTTGCTTGTGAAATTGATGATTTTCTCGATTTGATATTATAGTTTATTTATATTAATTCTTTCACCGAATTATCCGATTTTCGTCGCCGAATTATGATTGTAGTTTATTATTTTATTCGACACTGTAAAATTGTTCGATAATTGATGGATTGGACTTCACGATAATTATTTCTTAATTCGATGGCACATTAAGAGATAATTCGACAATCAATTTATTCCGAAACCGGAAAACTAGGTAAATTATTTGTTTGTAGGTATTAATAAATTTTAGGTACGAGTTCCCGATTTGACTTGCATCAAGCAACTGACTATGTTTTTTCGTTCCTCCGTGCAATTTTTTCTTTTTAGATGAGATCATTTTAGTGGAAAGAAATGTATGATGTAAGGGTCGATTCTAAATACAAACTGCTTTTTATGCAGTTCCCTTGTTTTTCAGCGCGGTACCCGTTTGAAGATGACAACATTACTAAGTAACTCGCTACATTTTAACCCGGTCTGAATAGAACCCAGTTATATGAGAATTTTATCACCTCGAAAATATAATTTTGTTGATAAAATAACTCCCGCGTTTGACAGATTGTGTATTTTATATCAAGCCAGGTGCATCTGCATTACTTGATACATTGTTTTCCAATGTAATACTTTGTGTTTATCTTTTGGCAAAGAATGTTGATTGCAATAATATTCAAACATTAACATTTACAGTCGGAGCTCGTTAATTCGATCTTAGTATTTATTTTTTCTTAGAAAATTGTTCAATTTTTAATGGAACTTTAGGATTTCTAGTCATTACTTTATATTATTGGGATGTATCAGGCGTTGTAATACGAAACATACGGTATCGCCGTAATAACTTACTTTCCTAATAATTACTTATTTACTTATTAATTTGGTAGGTGTACCTTTTCCTCAGAGAACGCGGGAAAAATCTTTTAGGCAGATGATTGATTACTTATAGAAAATAACGACAAAATAAGACTCCTTTAATTTAACGGACATATGTAGACTGCGCCGATGGTCAGAAATTAATCCTGTTTTTGGGTAAATGACCATGGGCAACCTGTAGATTGCGCCGATGGTCATTAAGGGTAACATACAGATTGCGCCGATGGTGTACCTGAGGGATTAAAAAGTATTACTAAGGCATAATGGGGTTATTATTGTAAATCAGTTTATTAAATATTAATAAAAAATTAAATTGCGGTACCTAATTATCATTAATATGACAATACTTATTGCAATACTTATTAGTAGATATTAATAATAAATATTATCAAAAAAATGGAAAATAACCCGTGTATTGCCGAAAAAGTGAAAAAATAAAAATTTTTTGCCTTCGAATTTTGGGGTGTGCATTCGATAAGGAGGGTAATCCATCGTCAAAACCTACCCTTACGGGGCGCCGCTGCGCTCCGCTCCGCGTTGCACCCCTCCAGGGCGGTTTTGACTCTGGTTACTAGGCTAAACATACGAGAAGCGCCACCCATCAAGAAAACCGGGATAAATGAAACCGGGATGTGAGAGACCCTCGAAATAGCATTAAAAAGTATAGTTGCGGTATGGGGCTGTAAACTATAACCTATAACGTTTCACACCCAAAATTATAGACCAACAGAATCGTGCACAAATTGTCTCGAAATTGCAAATTTCTCGTAGTTATAAATTTGTGTTATAAAAGTTTTTAATAATGAAAGAATCAAAATAATGCAGTTATTTAAAAATAACCTCGTCAAATTACTAACCTAATTAAAAATCGCACATAATGTATAGTACGTACTCCTGTAATAAATTAAGTACCTTAATCCTCTAATGGGATTTTCACTCCGTCGTTACCCAAAAAGATTACCTATTAATTGACCATCGGCGCAATCTACATACTAACCCTAACCGAACCCGGCGCAATCTACATGCTAGATTATGAGACCCTTCAACCATCGGGCGCAGTCTACAACCTCCCAATTTAACTAACAATTTTATTAAATATTAAAAAACGAAAATTTAACAGTTGAACTATTCTAGGATTTAAAATTACAATACAAGATTTATGACCCTACTTAAATAGGTAAACGATGCCCACCAAATGTAACGGTTTGTAAGAGAATGTAAAATAAAAATATGAAATACCTGAATTATAATCCTTTTTAATGCTCGCGGTTGCGACCCTTATGCTTCTCTTTAACTACTTCGAATTACTCGTAAATCACAAAGATTGAATTAAATATAACTTATTCGGTTTACTTTATATTATTCGCGACCTTTCGGATGAAATTAGCGTTCAATCAATTTGTACCAATTTGAATCTTTTAATTTAATTATTCTGTTTGACTCGCGTTTTTTTATGTTTGACTTTATTTCGCGAATTTGACTACAACAACTTCTACGTGATGATTTGAACTGACTTTCGCGTGACGTTTCTCGACTGCTTGATTTTCGCGTGTGGGCTTGATAACTAGCAACTAACTGATTTTGGCTCTCGGAGCCCCTTTTATTGAATTATTTCCCTTCGAGGAGATGGAAAAATTCGTAAGTGATTTCTTAGTTTTTTCATCCCGTCTTAGAGGCTATGTGGGAGTTTTTTAAGGGTTGCTTTTATTACCCGCTTTAGATCTGGAAATCTAACGGTTCGAATGATTTCTAAACTTTAGAAATCGTTGAATCTTTTCATAAAAAAGAGAAACTTCGATTTTTCAAAAGGATAGTGCACGTGCAGCTGTAAGCTGTATGGCTCTTCGCTCGATATTCTATGACTTTATGACTTCTTTACAATTATAAGTCTTTGTTGAACGCTTTTTTAATATATCTGGAATTCTCGTGACAGACCTATGAAAGTTTCTAATTTCATTGTTACAAATATTTTAAAAAGAGGGTTGTAAAGTTTACAACGTTAACTCGAGAATTCCAGCGCTTCTAAAACAACCTGTACACTGGCTTAATAATTATAAACTAAACAAATTATTATAAACTAAATGTGTTTCAATAATCATGGACTAATTAATCATTCTAATGATTAATAATTATAAACTAATTTATACATACTAACATGGTTTAGCATTTACTTTCATTTAAATTTCATTGATAAATTCATCTTTACGTGTTACAATTCCGTGGTCGGTATATAAATAATTAAGAGCTTATCGCGGGTTGTTACACTACGATCAGCGCGTCTTAACTCATCGAACGCTCGATTGGGAATCCAATACAAAAACTAATTTCCAAATTAAACAGCGCGTCTGCACTATACGACGGCTGGCTTGGGAATCCTCAATGCTCCCTTATCTTTTTAAAACCCCACTAAAATTGTCCTCTTCAACTCGCGCATGAACTAATGTCACGAATCGTCACTTATTTTAATTAAAACGAAATTCCTAATTTAACAAATACACTAAATTAATTTAATTTGTTTCTCATATTCATTTGATCAAAACAACCACCAATATTTTATCTCTTACAACTTCCTCATATTTTTCAGATTCAACAGCGTTTGCATATTCCGGATATGTGAGGCAAAAGCAGTCAACCAATCTTTCAATTAAAGAAGATCCAGACACAATCTAATAATTGCCTGTTATGGTCTTATTGAATTAAATTAATTTAATTATGAGTGTTTTGATAAATTTGACCCAATTACGTCATACCCCCTATCTCTTATCAACGGAACATGACAATAGGCGTATTCTTTTTACAAGTTTTATTTCCATCTCAGTTACGCAACTGAGACGAAGTGAGCTGAGCCGAACAGAGATTAACTGAGTCAAAGTGAGAAAAACATAAGGTAAAAAGAACAACTTACATATTACAAAATACATAAAACAAATTACATAACCTCTAAAAATACAAAATAGAAATTTATTGCAACCGGCAATTAAAATTAAAGAAGTAAAATAAGTACAATAATTAAAACCAAGATGTACGGTTTCCATTTATTTCTACAAAAAGTTATACGTAAAAAAATAAATACATAATATTAAATTAAATAAATTACCAAATGTTTATTACGAGTCTATTTACGAGTTTATTACGATGTTTATTACAAATTAGCTCACAAATTACATAACCTCCAAAAAGACGAAATATGACGAAAGAGATGACGTTAACCTTTTTAAATCGACCAATCCGAGCTATTTCCAACTTTATCTCAGTTGTAACACTTCGAAATAGCAAGATCAGTTGGTATAGGGTGGGAGGTAATTTTCTCAGTTTAAACTCAATTCGGCACGGCACGGCACATTCGTTTGACGAATGTACAACGGTAAAAAGAACACACTTTTAACTGAGTCAACTGAGTATCTCAGTACATCTCACTTAAAATAGGTAAAAAGAATACAGCTATTACATAGTCTAGTATGTTAAATTTGGAATTTATTAGTTTTTTTGTGCAATAAATGTTTTGTTTTGTTATATATTACTATGTTTTGCTTCCGCTTATGGAAGGGCCACATGTAATTTTTCTTTTTCTTTTTATATAGAATTCTGAAATGTTGGAAATTTCAATCTTTTATTATTATTTTCAATGGCTAGCTCAGTTTTTATGTAATCTTTAATTAGCATGATCACTCTTACCGCAGTAGTCGATTCTTTGAGGTTGTACCTTTTGCTTATATCTGAAATCGTAAAAATACACAGGAAATTCTTTCCCAATGATACGCTACTGAGGATTTGTAAATGTAAACAATTTATTTTAAACATTAAACACAAAATTAGTAACAAAAATGCAAATCATCCCCAAAACTTAAACTAAATTAATTTAACCCAATAACCAATGAAATATTTTTATAAGCTAATGCGAAATTCAGTTTTTGATTATTTTTACTACGTAGCGTCGTCGAGATTGTATTTACACGTAACACGGCACTGCAAAATGTTAAACTTAAATGTTTTTCGCTTACCACCAAAAGATGTCGCCTTGATTTCTTTTTCTTCAGAGCTTTTTCTTCTACGATCACGCCACTCTTGATTATTATTTCAGCTGTGTGAATCATCAAATTCCAACTGCGTTTTTCTTTTTGTGCGTCGCTTCACAAAATACCAAGTTTTGGTTCCAATTATTTATCACTTTCCAGGAAAATCTTAAGGTACGTATCTTTCTATTAACACTGAATTTATTTTAACTAAATTCGATTACTATTTCTTTTCAATTTATTTCAATTAATCTTAACCTTTTCCTTTTCAGGTTAAATACACTTTTTTAATTGGATTTTTATCCAATTAACACTATATACTGGACGTGAGGAACTAGACACCTCCGTCCTCTACGCACTTGCGTAATTAATAATCATTTATTTATTATTTCGTTTCCCTGGTTTTTTGTGATTTTGGATTTTTTTATTATCACACTTGATGATTTAATTTTCAAACGTAAGTAACTTGCTATCTTGATAAGGTTCATTTCATAATCAAATGTCATTAAATTAATTTAATGTTTTCTTTCAGAGTTGTCACAACAATCCAACGTCTGGTCCGGCTACACGTAAAATCGTTTGTCTCGGATGGCGAATAGTTGCATTAGTCTTTCCGTTCACCTTTATCAATCACCACTACGTAATAATACTGTTTATTTATATCGCACTTCTTAAAATTACCTATTCTTTACAAAACTAAATTAAATTATTTATGAAACAAATTTTTATATATGAAAAATAAATTAATCTTTAATGTCCCTTTTCAGTACGTATCAATGGTGAAAAAAACTTCCTTTGGTCACCTATTCTTTTATAATAACTTGACTACATTAGGAACTTTCAAATACCTTTCAGAACTTCCTACTGCTATAAAAGTTCATATAATTTTACTTTTACGAGTGTTTATCGAGCTTTATATTTATAATAAATTATTGATATTTTGGACCATAACAATATATATATATTATATATTTTATACTGTACAAAAATAAATGAAGACAATGTACTCATTTACCGTTTTTTTTTTGCTTCGAAATAATAGCGAGCCGGTTGTTCAAAATTTGGCAGCCCACCCCTGCATATACTCTGTATATAATATATTCGTTGTAGTTTGTGAGTGTGCCTTACATTAATAAAGTTTTCGCGCCGTTTTTTTTTGAACCTGACTGAACCTGACTTTATAGTTATCAACTAAACTAAAGCACGGAACTAAAGTATTGTATCAGCAAAAATGTAATGAAAGCTTTTTTTAATTGCGTTGTCGAGAAGTTTTAGTGTTACATCATGTTGGTGATTGTTGAGTTTTTACATAATTTACAATATTCTTCAGCGTAAGAATTGCATCAACTTAAATTTTAAGTAAGCGTTAGTGTTTATACTCACTTCTGTTTTAATTAACGACTTTTTGAAAAGACTATTTAACCAATGGCAAATAATACCGAGAGGCCGGACAACATTTCTTTACGATCAAATCGTGTGAGGAAAATGGCATTTGACGAGCTTTCTAATGGAGCCGATAACACTGCAGAAGAATTACATCCTGCAAAGAAACCTCGATTGGCTAGTAAAAATGTAGAATTAAGCACAACGAAGATTACGCCGGAACCTGAACCTAAATTGGAACGGTGTGACATTTGTAGGCAATACTTACATGAAGTGCTTTTTTATAATGGGCATCCTAATGATTCTGTCGAGGAGTGCATCATGCTTACAAATGAACGATTACAATTATTCAAAGGAGATGAAGGTGCCGTTCATCGAGGTGATGAAAGACCTGTTGTCAAAGTATTTTTCTGTTTCAAATTTTTTCAATTTTGTGCACCGAACTTTTTTATGTTTTAGATAACGCATTTTAGTGTATACGATAAAAAAGGGCATCTTTGCTCATTTGATAGTGGCCTTATCGAAGCGAATAAATTATTATTTTTTTCTGGTTATGTAAAACCAATTGATTGTGATGATCCTAGTCCTGCCGATGGTTGTCCGACCAAAGACATGGGGCCTATCAATGAATGGTAATAAATTCCGACAATCTTTATAAATTAGAATTTCCTTAATTTTTTCAAATATTTTGTCATTTCACATTCTTTATTGGTTTTATTTAAAAAATATAACTGATATTTGTTTCGTTTGTTTCTATTCTGTAAAATCACTAATTTTGTCACAGGATTATTAGCGGTTTCCATGGTGGAGAGAAAGCTGTAGTGGGATTTTCGACAGGTTATGGTGAATATTACTTACAAGAACCGGCAGACGATTACAAACCTATTATGAAAAGTATTGCAACAAAGATCTGTTTATCGAAAGTTGTAATCGAGTATCTCTTGAATGAAAATTGGCAAAATCCTACATATGAAGATTTGTTGCAAGCACTTGCTGTCACCGGTAATCCGGAATTGAATGAAGAAACGCTTATACGAAACGCGCAATTCGTGTGTGATAGGGTAAGCATAATGATGTCGATTTTTTCAATATAAAATAATTTTTTAACCCGTAACTGGTACCGTCCTACTTTAGATACATAAACGGTACGCCGTGGTCTGAGAGACAACTAGCCCTTAAAATTAGCCTAAGTTGTTATATTTATTATCTGAAGGTTGGATGACATTAGTATGTGTTTTTAAAGTTAGCATACGCGAAAAAACCAATCAAACGAAATTTAATTTAAGGAATAATTAGAATTTTTTTCAAATATCGGCGAAATAATAGGCTTTTATATTTGTAAGTAAATTTATAAAAATATTGAAATTATTTAGACAAAATAATAATTTAGACAAAAAACAAAATAAAACAAAAAATTTAGATTTAAATATGAACAGCCTTATGCATAGTCGTATACTAGTGGCCACTAACTTTTAGTAGCTACTAATTAGACATTTTAAGAGTAGATATGTACCTATTCCAAGGCACATAATATTTTTTTAAAAATTGTTGATTTTATTTTTGCATTTTACATTATAATTAAAGAGCAAAGTATTGAGCTTTAGGTATCTTTCGATGCGGAAGAAAAATCTCTTTCGATTGGTATCATTTAGTTTTATATCCAAATGAATAATTAAATTACCAAATAAATAATAGTAAACGTCAGAATTAGTATTTTTACTAAAATGACAGTACTAACTTTTTAATTTAAAAAAAACCATGGATACCTACATATTATTAGTGGCTACTAACTAGTAGCCACTAAAGTACGACTATGCATAAGGCTGTAAATGTTTATACATTGAACTATAATAAAAACTTAAAATAATACAAAATTTTTAACACGCACATAAAAACTAACTACCCCTAGATTTCATAATGAATATTATTTTACACTCGCTACAAATTTTTTTTTACACTTTTTTACACTTACAACATAGATACTGAGTTTTACGTTTTAATTTTTTTGGACAAAGGTAACATTTTTCTTATTTGAAGTCGTTATGACTGGGCTAATATGTATTGCGTAACAAATACAGGGTAATTTATTTGTAGTAAGAAAAACATCATAAACTAATAACAAGTGGTTTAAAAATTCGAATATAAAAATCGAGAAATAATCATAAATTAATATTTATACCATATAGAAGCCCAAATATATTTTCTTTTGCTAAAAAAACACCTATATAGTCGATTACAAATCGACTACGTAAACGGTACACGGTGGTCTCTCAGACTTTCAGGTGTAATAAATAAGTTTTACATTTACCTACACCGCCCAAATTTTGCAACAACATCAGAAATGATTTAATTTGAAAGTACTGATAACATGACAATTATATTACAAAAGGCGCAAGTGCAACAAAGAATTATGCATTCAAGAGTGTCTTCCAGACCCCGGAATACCAGTTACGGGTTAAGTTAAAACTTGTGTATCTCCTGTTTGACCAGCATAACCTAAAACTGTTTTTAATTTAACAGAGTGTTCTGTTTTTGAAGAACAGAATACAATTTTATTTTTTTAATTGGAACATCCCGTATTTTTGTAAGTCATTTTTAGTCCAGGCAACGAAGCCGAAAAATTGGCTCAAGCTTGCAAAAAATCCGGCCAAGCTGAATTTTGGCAGAGATATACATTGGAGTGTTCTAATAAACCCCAAGTCCCATAAAATCCCACGCCGGCGTCCCCCACAATCGGGGGTTTTAGCTCCCCCAACGCGATTTTTTGCCGATAACTCGCTTATTTAATGCTTGTATGAAAAATTATGATCAGACCATAATTGAAGAGCATAAAATTCTCTATAAAATAGTTTTTTTTCCATATTTTCCATGGCACACTAATACTTGCATTATTTACCGAAAACACGAGCCACCCTTAAAATGGCACAACATTGATTCGTTGCAGGGAGAGAAATGTTTTCGGGCACGGGAAATGCTTTTAATATTAAATTAATTGAAATTGTGGCCAAGGTTGGAAAATGAAGAGAAAAATAGATTTTTTCAAAATTTGCCCAAGTTATAGTATCTTCCAAGTAACGAAACCAAAATTTTGGTTTGAGCTTACAGAAGGTCCGGGCAAGCTGAAATTTGGCAAAGATGTATATTGAAGTGTTGTAATAAACCCCCAAAATGTCTCATAAAAATCCCAAGCTGGCGCTCCCCCAAAATGAGGATTTTAGCCCCCTAGGTGCGGTTTTCGCCTATAGCTTCTACGAAAAATTACCATTAAACAAAGTTTGATTTGCCTATTACAGTATGTATTGTAGTACTACCTACTGCAGCGCCACAAGTTATACAGAATTTTATGTTCTTCAACTTTGCCTAATGGTAATTTTTCGTTAAAGTAAAAATACGTGAGCTATAGGCGAAACACCGCACTTAGGGGGCTAAAATCCTCATTTGAGGGAACGCCGGCTTGGGATTTTTATGAGACATTTTGGGGGTTTATTAGAACACTTCAATATACATCTTTGCCAAATTTCAGCTTGCCCGGACCTTCTGTAAGCTCAAACCAAAATTTCGGTTTCGTTACTTGGAAGATACAGTCGACTCTCGATAAATTGAAACTCAAGGGACCAGAGAAAAATTTCAAATTACCATTAATTATTACCAAATTATCGAGAGATTCAAATTAACGAGTGTTTAAATTATCGAGAGTCGACTGTACTATAACTTGGGCAAATTTTGAAAAAATCTATTTTCCTCTTCATTTTGCAACCTTGGCCACAATTTCAAAAAACAAATTTGTGGGTAAAAAATGAAAAAAGAAATGCAAAAAATTTGTCAATAACAATCACATAAATTTTTATATATAAGATATAATTTTCTTCGAAGAATATCACAATGGTCCTCGTAATTAAAGATTTATCAATTTATTTTCCCTTTTAAAATTTTTTAAATAATGATTTTTTTTCTTGATTCTAAATAAATCCATAAACTTACCAAAATTTAAAAATAAAATAACCCTTTGACCCAACATTTTGAATGCCTTTAAGCATAAATATTTTGGATCCCCAAATTTTGGTAAAATCGGTGAAAGGGTTAAATACAGAAACCTTTTTAAGAAATATGAATTTTTCAACGAGATTTAACGTGGTTTTTTCTATGGTGGCCAAATCCGGGATTGCTAGAGGGTGCAAAATTAGTTTTGTCTTTTTAGAGATTCAAATAATGATAATAAAATTTATTCCAGGTTGCCCCCATTTTTTCCGCAGTAAAAACCTACTTGACTGACTTATAACTGCAAAACAGAAAATGCAGTTATTTATTTATTTTTTTTTTGCTTTGTTTAAAAAATTCAACAAATTACTTGCATGAAGAAATGTTAAATATTGGTTTACGATCAAGTGAAATGCCTTAAATAAAATATGTATGCAATGATAATATTATGTAATAATACAGAATGTTCCATTTAACAATATTGAGCTATGCTTCTCCAAAACAGAACACTTTGTATAGTTAAAAATAAAATTGGTTAATGCCAACACCTATGGGTAATAAAGATTAAATTGATTATTATACACTATAAGAGAGTTATTGAAGAAGTCTACTATTAATTTACTCTGTTCAAAGAAAATATCGTTTTATATTCGAATCAAAATATTTTAGGTAACCAGTTTCGACGGCAGTGCAAATGAAGGTGAAAGTCTATTAATTACTGCGCCTTGTATGAGATCCCTCATCAAGATGACTGGGGTCTCATTTAAAAAAATGAAAACTAAGCTCAGGGCAGTGGATCATAGTGTGAGTTTTACTTTTCAAATAAATCTTAACATTTTTTTATTTTGTCTTAATTTTAGGGCATTAGAAAGAAATCCAAGAAGTTGAGTAAAGCAACTGTCACACCGTTGGTGAGTCAAGTGTTCGAAAATTTCTTCAAGGATCAACTTGCCAACAAAGAAAATGATGATAAAGGACCACGACGTCACAGATGTGGAGTATGTGAAGCATGTCAAACATCAGATTGTGGAACATGTGCAAACTGTTGTGATATGTTAAAATTTGGCGGAACCGGGCGCAGTAAGCAGGCTTGTTTAACACGCAGGTAATAAAAAATGTAACATAAAATTAAACTATATTTATGTTATGAATTTTTAGGTGTCCTTACATGGCAATTCAAGATGCAAATGAAGAATCTGATAATGATGATGATCCAGTTGACGAAACTAGAAGTGGTAGGGTGCTTCCAAGTTCTAAAAAAAATATCATTCATAGAGCTGTTGAGTTTATACCACCATCGACCATCAAGAACCCCACCAGAGAGTATTATGATTCGGCAAAAGTTGGTTAGAATTTTGCACAACCATTTTATAATCTTCTTGTAAACAATTTATTGTTTGTAGGGGATTTGTTGATTGAAGCAGGAGACCATGTCATGTTACATTCTGAAAATCCTAACGAACCATTGCTTATTGCGTATGTTTCTTACATATGGAAGCAACCAACGGGAGAGGGCATGTTTCATGCCTATTTATATTGCCGAGGTTCTAACACAGTGTTAGGGGAATGTTCAGATCCAAGAGAGCTTTTCATCGTCGATATTTGTGAAAATTGTCCACTGGGAAGCATAGTTCGCAAAGCAAAAGTACGTACACACTGCAACTTGGGTCGAACAAAAATTGATGGATTTGTTTAAAATAGGTCGAGTTCAAAGCATTACCTGAAGATTGGTCACAAAAAGGTGGGATAGACATACTTCCGCCCCAGTTAGAAGATGATGGAGAAACGTTTTTTTATACAAAACGTTATGAATGCCAATATAGCAGATTTGAAGACATTGTTACTGAACCAATCGATGAGTCGATCCCTCACAGTCCCTGTCCAGGTTGCAAACGGCGTGCCGGAAAAAAGAAGGCTGAAACAGCTATATTTGAGGAAGATTGCGTCAAATGGCGTGGTGATGTATATAAAGTTGGCAGTGGGGTTTTCATTGAAAATGATTCACCATTTGTACCTGAACAAAATAGCACCGAGACAAAGGATACAAAAAAACAGGTAATAATAATAATATCAAGTTTTCCTTGCTGACCTACTACCTTATTTTTACTACCTTAGGAGGCAACAGACGAGAATATGTATCCTGAATTCTATCGTAAACCTCTTGAAAGCAACAAAACGTCAAGTCGAGATACTCCAGAACCATTCCAAATTGGATTAATTAAGGAAATATCAAAGTTTGACAAAAATACTATAATGGTTACAGTCAGAAAATTTTATAGACCTGAAAATACACGTAAAGGCGTTCTTCTATCACATGAACAAAATTTAAATTTGTTGTATTGGTCTGATGAAGGTAAGTTTATAAAATTTATTCCATTACTTCATAGTGTTTTAGAATGTTTAATTAAATTAGAATAATTTTAATTCTAAAGTTGAAATGCATAGAGATAATTTCAAAGCTAAAGAATTCATATAGTATGTATGTATTTTGCCCTCTTGGCTCCTCTTCATGCAAATTAGGGTTCTTGAGCTTTGAAACTATCTCTACCTTGTATACGTATAACTTTCAATGAAAAAGACTCTGAAAAA
Source organism: Podabrus alpinus (assembly GCA_932274525.1). Classification (NCBI taxonomy): domain Eukaryota; kingdom Metazoa; phylum Arthropoda; class Insecta; order Coleoptera; family Cantharidae; genus Podabrus; species Podabrus alpinus. The sequence continues at coordinate 45,833,061 of OW026455.1, read as the reverse complement.
GGAGGGCGTGGGTTTTACAATCAATAAAAATTAGGTTATTACGATTTATTGGTTGAATCCTATGAACTGACTACTTGGAATATTCAGCACAGGCTGACTTTATGAAGCATGAGGATTTATATTATATATACTCATTTATTAGATTTCCTTTGTATTTTTGGTATAGTATAAACCTCTAACTATTTTTGAGTTTATCAAGATCTGAATTTGTTTCACCAGGGTATCTTGGATTCGATTTTTTCAGGATTGACAATGAATCTTCTCCGAGCCCTAGCGTTTTTTCAAAAATCTAGACATATTTCTATATTTGATCATTAATTTTAGCCTATGTTTGATCTAAATTCTAAAATAAGGTACCTATGACGTCGTCAGGGAGGTTTTCGCGTTCAATCTTTGATTATCCTCCTCCTCGGTCCTTTTTCACCCTAATGAGGGTTTGGTGACGTATGATTCTGTCATGTGCTGATGTCATTTAGGGTTTCTCTCCACGCATCACGGTCCGTAGCCAGCCGAGTTGCCTCTCGTAGTCCGCAGTTTATTAGTTCTTTGGTCTGGTCGGCCCACCTCTTAGGCGATCTTCCTCTAGGTCTTTTGCCTTCGATTTTTCCCTGGACTATCAATTTCTCCATCGTTCCATCTCTCCTGGATATATGTCCAAGATATCTCAGGTACATTCGGTTAACATCCCGAAGCAGGTGTCGTTTGATTATATGGTTTATTAAATATTTAAACTTGTTGGGAGTTTTGACAACATCACATCTGATGTAGTTCAAAAGATTATCAACAGATGGCGCTACTAACTTGGAAGGCTTAAGGTGTTTAGTAGTGGTCCTATTGTGATCAACCATAAAACAGTGTAAATTTTAAGAACGATTTCCTTAGAAACTAGAAATGTAATTTTATTGATTTTTTGGGTATTCATTAATATTAATCTTGATAAATATCAACTTGGTTATTATAATTTTTTTAAAATTTTAACACAAAATTTTTTGTCAAAATATGCAACTTTTCAGAATACAAGGTAAACTTCAACAAAATTCAAGGGAAATGTTATTTGAGTTACCAAGTAGATGAAAATGCTAACGAGTGGTCCTTACAAGGACCATACAGATTTTATTTCAACGAAGGCTATGATAAAAATCTCAAGGATTACATTGAACTTCCGCACGCAGCTACCAAAATTGGTTACTGTGGAAAAGGAACAGGTAAATAAATCTTCTCTGAAATTAAAAAATTTTATTCATTTTAAATTTTAGGCAAATCCAAAGGTAAGGGAAAGTTGAAAAAGGTGGAAGATTTCGAAATTGCACCAAATTGGCCTAAAATGAGCAAACCATTGAAATGTATGGATGTTTTTGCTGGTTGTGGTGGTCTGTCTGAAGGATTGCATCAAGCCGGTGTCGCTGAAACCAAGTGGGCTGTAAGTTTTTGTATAATTTTTCATCGAAAAAACTAATTTTTGTGAACCTTTTTAGATCGAAAACGACGCAGCAGCCGCACAAGCATTTAGATTAAACAATCCGAGCGCTACGGTATATACGAAAGACTGTAATGATTTGCTAAAAGTGATTATGTCAGGTGATGAAAAACTTATCAGTAAACAAAAGTTACCAGGAAAGGGTGACGTTGAATTAATGGTTGGAGGTCCACCGTGTCAAGGATTTTCGGGTATGAATCGATTTAATGCAGGCCAATATTCACTTTTTAAGAATTCTCTAATAGTATCTTACTTAAGTTATTGCGATTATTATCGGTTAGTATTAACGCTGATTGCACTTACTTTTGTGTTAAATGTTTATTTTTGTAGTCCTCCTTATTTTGTTTTGGAAAATGTCCGGAATTTTGTGTCATTCAAACGTAGCATGGTGCTTAAATTGACTATACGGTGTTTACTGGCAATTGGATATCAAGTGACTTTCGGTATCTTACAAGCTGGTAGTTATGGAGTGCCACAAACGCGACGCCGTTTAATTATCATGGCCGCAGCTCCTGGATATGTTTTACCAACGTATCCTGAACCTCAACATGTTTTTAGTAAAAAGGCGTGTCAGTTATCAGTGGTGGTGGACAACTTCAAATTCTATCCATGTATGTCGATGCAGTAACAATTTATGTTTTTTTATATTATACTCGGTTATTTTAGGTACGAATTGGAGTAGTTCTGCTCCCTTCCGGATGATTACAGTTCGTGATGCCATGTCCGATTTGCCTGACATCAAAAATGGCTGGTCTGAACTTGAAATGAATTATAAGGGTGAACCATTGTCTCACTTCCAAAGAGTAATGCGTGTCACTCGTTGTGACAGGGTGAAAGATCATATTTGTAAAGATATGGCGCCTTTGGTAGTAGCTCGTATGTCTAGGATACCACTTCATGTAGGCGCAGACTGGCGAGATCTCCCTAACATCACTACGAGGTTAAGTGATGGATCAATGAGCAACAAATTGAGATATCCATACAAGTACGTCGGTTTTTATTTTATTCACTTTAGTTGATGCACTTCTAATTACCATTCTGTTAAAATATGTTTTTGAATTTTAGATCTAAAAAGCAAAAGAAAAACGATCCACCCCGTGGTGTGTGTCAGTGTGCAACAGGAGAAAGTTGTAATCCTGAGGATCGTCAGTTCAACACAGTTATACCGTGGTGCTTGCCTCACACAGCTGATAGACACAACAATTGGGCAGGCTTATATGGAAGACTGGAGTGGGATGGAATATTTAGCACCACAGTTACCAATCCGGAGCCTATGGGTAAACAAGGGAGAGGTAAATAAACATAATGAATTAGATTGGATTTATGCAAAATACAAAATTTTAGTTCTTCATCCGGATCAACACCGTGTAGTAAGTGTTCGTGAGTGTGCTCGCTCCCAAGGCTTCCCAGATAGTTATCAATTTTATGGTGGCATTCTTGACAAACATCGTCAAGTTGGAAATGCCGTTCCACCACCATTAGGTTGTGCATTAGGAAGAGAAATTTTAAAAGCTTACATTGCTACTGAGAGCACTACTGAAAATTTAAATGATTAGCTTTATTTTTTTAATGTTTTTATATTGTTTTACTTTTTATATGTTATATTTTATATTATACTTATAATAACTTTTTCATCCGGTAATAAAATTCGTCGTTCTAAAACAAAACTTCAGAAAACCATCGTTTTAAAATTACCCAAACGTTACATTTGAGTTGCCTTCGACGAAAGTCCAATCTTCACTCTTAACAATGCAAGGATTTTCATTTACGTTTCCAGGTAGTGCAGTTTTGATAGTGTTAAGTGTATTTTGAAAAACACCAGTTGCTGTACGTGCGCAAAATTTATACAAACTTGGCATGGCACCATCGCCTTTTGTAGGATCCAGAGGAGGTGGTTTGTTGGGCGTTTTATCCATTTCAAACTGTGGCCTACAAAACCAGGAAATTTTCACAACGATTTCATTTAGAAAATTCAAAATTACATGGGGCTTTTAATGCCGGAGTGGTGAAACCAGACTCTGATTTTTGTTGCAATAGTGACCTCAATTTTGCTATTGTGCTTGCCAAATCCTGTGATTCTTCGTATTCTGGATCAGGACTATCGATTCCAAACAACAGCTCCTCTGTTATTTTAGGAATATTTTTCAATTCGTCATGATCGTACGAACTACTCAGAGTAAATCTTGTGGATTTGGAATTTCATCATACAAACTCGATTCTGGTATTTTTTCCTAAAAAAAACCTAAGTCACTTAGGATAATTTAAAACAGAAAAATTCAACGTACCAGTAAAATATTTCCATCAAAATTTGGTGAGTCTTTAATAAGTGGATTGATCCAAACAGAATCGTCCGATTCACTACTGCTTTGAGTGTGTTCACTTTTTTCTTCTGAAGAAAGGTGCGGTGTTTTGATTAATTTAGCAGCTGTTTTTGTGCTCCTATCGATAAACTTGGTGGTATCGGAATGTCGGCGGTTTCTTGGTATTTCTATTGTCTTTAAGTTATCAGGTTTTTGGAATTCATTTCGCGCTTCTTGTGCCAATTCGGTAAAATTTTCTTGGAGGCCTGTGAGGCGTAAACCTTTACGTAACCCGGCCATTCCGAAATCTAAAATGCCTTCTACCATGCCGGCAGCTTCATCATTAGAAGTGTGGTTTTGAAAAAAAATTGGTTGTGATTTAATGATTACTTACTTGTAAATCTCCGATTTTGTGCGTCGCATTGGAGGTGGCCTGGGACATTGGTTTAACAACCGTATTTACGGTTGTTTGTTGAAACTCCTTCATATTGTTCAAGGTATTAGAAGTTACATTTCCTCTTATAAAATTATGATTAAATTAAATCTATCCTGATTACTTCCATACAACTCTTACCAATTGGTTTAGTAATGTATGATGCAGTATTTGCAGTTGTTTTAAGATAATTTTGTAAATTTTTAGGCCAAGGTTCCAAAATATCCCATGTGGAACCTGGCTTTTCTTCTTCTGTTGAATCTGAAATCGCGTTGTTATTTCATAATTTCAAGTCAAATTCTTAAGTTTTTTTACCTATATTATCTTTCCATAATTTTTTCTCAATCAGTTCTTGAATTTGAGAGAAAAAATACATTCAAGGTCGGATGAATTACGCCAAGTTTTAGTAGAATTTGATTGGTAAATTTTTACAGGTTCACTGGCAGATCGTTTCGCGTCAGTTTCAACAACATCACTAATCTAAAATACGTAATTGTATTTTCATTTTCATTAAAAGAATTAATTACCTCGAGGGCTTCATCACTTTCTTTAGCTTTTATTGCATCGTCACTTTTAGACGACGAGTTTGAACTGTTGATTTCAAAAGTTTCATTGTTGCTGTTTATAGACGAATCAAGCTCATCCAAATTAATGGATTTCGTAAAATCTGGTAAAGCTTCCTTGCTGATTCTTCTAGGTGACATAATAGGAGTTACACCCTTTTCAATTTTTTCAGTTTTGAGACGTTTTTCTTTCAGTTTTATAAGAATGGTGGACTGAGTCAATGACGACTCTTTCATGCTATGATCAACGTTAGATAAACTAACGAAATAATACTTATCTAAATCTACTTTGGTTTTACTTTCAGTCGAACCACATAACTGTATAATGTTGTGGTTTAAAAGTCAGGCGAAGAAATAAAAGTTAAAATGTAGGTTGTAAATCTTCTGGATAAAATTGAAACTAATGTGCGACATGGATGGAAGACGGTTCCAAAGCTTCCAATTGATGAACTGTTTAATACATTTGCAGTTAAATTGTGAATGTAATAATCTATAGCTTTTTCAGATTTACTTCCAATGTGTGAATATCTGGAAAGAAGATTTTATTTTAATTTGTTTCCTCTTTTCAAAATAATAAACGCTCTCAAATAGTGGAGATACCAGGTAATTGCACCTTAATTTTCAATTTCAATCATGAGATGAAAGAGGTCCTTTGGTATATTTATATATTATAGTCCAGTCAAACAAGAACAAATTTAGTTGCCTGACGGAAAAAATTTATATATTCCTGAAATTTGAAACAGATCTTCATTTAAGCGTACTATTCAACAATTCAACATATTAAAAGTTCTGAACGAAATCTGTTGAGCTCGATCCGCCATCTAGAAAAAATGGCGGCCCTATTCAGTTTTTTGCTTATATCTCTATAAATCTTAATTTTTTTTTAATTTTTCCGTCAAGCTTTCCCTATTTGACTTGGCTGATAATATTTGGTGTATTAATACAACTAAAACCCACACGTTTGTAAAATAAATTAACATATTTCCCTTCCCACAAAAACTTCCTCTCGAAGATGGATTGTTTTTAAAAAGGAAGCTAAGAATTTAGGTTGAAATTTGATCCTTTAGAATCCACGTGCGAATGTCTAATTAAGAATCTTGTTAAGTGTTTCCCTTTGGTGTTTATTTAAATGCTTTCTCTGAATGTTATCGATCTTACTTATTGTAATTGAATTATCGAATCTGACTATGGCAATACAATTAAACTCACTCTTCAATATAAGACACTTCCAAACGTTGTTTAATAACATATTCTCGTAATATACACAATGATGATTACAAATAAATGGTACAAAATTAACTTGTTCAATGTTTAACAATTCTTAATATGACGCTTAGCAATGGCGTCGTTGAACTACAACTTGTCGAATACAATACAATAATGCACTTCGGTGCTCAAGTCACATGATATAAATTAAATAGAAAATGCAGTTGCAGAGTATGCAACCCAATTTACATAATGCATACATGGTGAAATAAAAATATTAAAACACGTATATGAAATGTCGTGGAACAAATCTTGTACCCCGTTTTTTCCCGAATGAATTTTTTAACCTTATATTAGAACGAATAAGGGCTAATATATTTTTCAGCTTAAGCATATTCTCTAAATTGCAAAACATGCTGCACCCTGTAAAACAAATATGGTCGTCACGCGAAATCAAAGAATAAAAAAATTTAAATAATAGTCATATATTTATGTTGATTTGTTTAAAAAATATTGGGGTTTCTTTAGGGAGGGATGAAAAATTAATTTTGTTAAAAATTCTATAACTCAGTAAATAAACTAATATTCCAAAAATAGTAAAAAATTGGACACGTGGAATAAAACAAATTGGAAAAAAATTGAGACGTCGCCGTCGGAAAGAGTGTAAAAGCTTTCACTGCATGGCAAGGCGAGTACTTCCGAACCGTGCCACGGATTTCGACGCGATCAGTACACGATGGCCAAAGGTCTGAACTTGTATATCGATTAGATGGAGAGCCTCTAGAATCCCGGCGGACGCCGCAACGGTTTTCCAAAAAAGGAAGAATTTTAAAATATTTCGAAATCGGAATATTTTACCATTGAAATAAATTAAGTATCAAAATATAAGAATAGATTAATAATACGATGATTTAGGAATTTTAGAATTTTCAAAATTAGAAAAAGGACATAAAATCGAATATGTTTAATGAATTTTTCACGAATAAACTTTCTGTCGCAGAAACTCCAGCCCTGGCTGGTCGTTAGATTTGTCGCCGGTACGAACCTGCACCCGCCAAAGATAGTACGCCCCTGCGTACGATAATTTGTGTATTTATTTTTATTTGAATTTGAATTTCTGCCCGTACCAACCTTTTGGTACCAACCAGAGGTACTTAACTGGCCTATATAATGCGGAGCTAATGAAGTTCAGGTCAGTTAACATTGCAAACTCGGAAAGGGCAGAATTGTGAGTAAAACCTTTTTATTATTTATTTATATTTGTATATATTGTTGTTTGATTAGTATTGATTATTGACTGTATATTTTTTATTGATTATTGATTGTATATTTTTTAATGTAGAAATTTTCAACATCACCACCTATAGTATAATTGCTAACCTCAATAAACAAATAAAATAGTGTAACAGCCGTATATTTGTCGTGAGTTATTGAATTATCGAATAGAAAGGTTGTTAGAAATATTCCCGCCCGCCGTAGTTGAAAGCATTTTTAACACTTTCGTTTATAACGAAAATTCACATTTTCGCGTATTTACAATTTTATTCGAAAAAAGGTCTTCTTCCTTTGTCCAATTTAAAAAAATTGGAAACTATTTAAAAATGTATCAGAAACGTTTTTACGTATGGGGTAAATAAAAAAAATTGTAAGCATTGTTGATTTTAGAAAAAGAAAGAAATAAGCAAATTTTGTTTAAAAATTTCCAAATAAATATTAAACTTGTAAATAATCCATCAAAAATATTTAAAATTTTTTTAAGCACTATGCGGTTTTCTGTAGAGGGATGAAAATTACCCTTTGCCTAAAAATTCTGAAACTCTCTAAGGGTCAGTTGTATAACAGAAGACTATCCTCGAATGAGAGTTAACCCAGGGAGTTTTGGTGTATTAAACAATCAAATGGCAGAAATCCCCAGATTAACTCTTACTCCTAGATGAACCTCTGTTATAAAACCAACCCTAAATCTAAATTAAAACTATAATAAGCTGATTACTCAGGGGTTGCTTTTAACTTCTTGTAGTGGGGTTTTAGGGAACTTCTTTTTCACCAAAAATTAGTGATTTGATATTTGAAGTTTAAATTTTTCAAAAATTAAAAATTATTTTATAGCAAATTTCATATTCTAAAAATTCGACCTTTTCATATTTTTGAAAAAAGTTTCCCTGTTATCGAATTACATCAAAATTAGTGAGTCACCTCCATTGTTTTATTGCTTACAAAAATGTTAACAATTTATTTTCCAAACATTTATTTATAATAAGAAACCGAAAGCAATCATTTAAAAATTAAAAGTTTTTTCTTATTATAGTAGCTTGTATTTTTGTATTTTTTGCCAATACAGTCGTATGAAATGGAACTCCTATAAATTCTTTAAACAACTGACTTCTTACTTTTTGAAATTTTCTTTCTTTTGGAAAGTATTGAAATTTTAATAATTTATTTTCCAAACATTTATTTTTAATAAGAAACCGAAAGCAATCATTTAAAAATTAAAAGTTTTTACTTATTATAGCTTGTTTTTTTGATTTATAAATTGTTTAAATAATCTCATCCAGATTTGGATATTATAAAATTTTTATTTTTTTGTATTTTTTGCCAATACAGTCGTATGAAATGGAACTCCTATAAATTCTTTAAACAATTGACTTCTTACTTCTTGAAACTTTCTTTCTTTTGGAAAGTATTGAAATTTTAATAATTTATTGTTGAATGCCAAGTATTTAAAAATTCTTAAGATTTCCATCTACATAAAAAAAAGAAAACAATTTTTTTTATAAGACCTAAATCTCTATGGGATTAATTTTTTAGAAGTAAAACAACCAACAAACTATTAATAAAATTATTAAATAATCAGTTTCGGTCCCCCATTAAAAAAATGTGTTAAAACTCTATAAAAAAATTGTTATTATTTACTGTGAGTAAAGTAAGTAATTCGATAAAATTTCAAGAGGTCGATTTTGTAGAACATGAAATTTGCTATAAAATAATTTTTAAGTTTATGTTTTACGATAAGTAGTTTTCAAGAAATTTAAACTTTAAAGAGCGACACGTGACAAAAAAAAAGTTGTTTTGACATTAGTGCCAAATTACCAATTTTCTGTGATTTTTTTTATTTTCGCGCTATAAAAGTTTTTCCATACTTTCTAGTTCCACCATGAATTTTTTAGAAAATTTCCTTATCTTCCTTACCGTTGTCACAGCGTTTTGAACGCAAGATCGCGGGGTAAATTTTTTATTCAGTTTTTTGAATGTTTTGTATATTGCCCGGGCTCAAATTTCATGTATCATTTGTTTATTTAATTTCAAAATATTTTTTCCGGGTTTTACTATCAAGTGGCTCAGGCTTGATCGACTCCTGATTTAGTTCCATTTAAAACTCTAATTTGACTGGCCTAAGTAAGTTTGACAAACATCAATGCTTAAAAATTAATCTCACCTATACAAATCTTCAATCACTTCATCGCTTTTCTTGCTCCTTTCAACTGCCTTACGAAACTCCTTGATGTGTTTTAAGAAAACGATTATGAAACCGTAAACAAATTTACTTGAATCATTTATGCGATCATCTACGCTCTTATTTTTTGTCACTTTCTCTTTCAAAGGAATTTGTAAAATTTCAGTTGGTTCTTGCTTTCTATTCACATAATATTTATAAAGAAGTTTAAGTTTTCGTACAATAATCCCGTTGTCGAGATCATAATTAAACGGTTTGTTGTTGGCTAACAACGACTGTAAATAAATGAAAGTGTTCCATATAGAAGACACGATGATGGGTAGCAGGTATGTGAATAACAGGCCACCGTGTAATGGTAAAATCGCAAATTTATAATCGAACCCAACTAGGACGCATATTAACCTATAAATATTAAAATAAACTTTTCGCACCACGAAGCTCTTCCACCGAACTGCAACATTTTAAATTCTAATTACTCCGTAATCATTATTTAAATGCATGTGCAATTAACTTGCACAATCGTCATTAATACTTAATAATTCTACATAACATCATAATATTTTTGTAAGTATTAGACCTCCATCAAGTTAGCCCCCCTTTAATCGAATTTTTAACTTTTTCTTATGCCAAACGTTTGGTAATCGTTAGGTAAGATTTGGTAGTTCGACTAAAAGTTTTGGTAGTTCTTTGTTTTTTCGTAATTAACCAATCAAATTTTTTTGTCAAGTTAGCCCCCCCTTCAATCGATTTTTTAACTTTTTTTTAGCTCATTTGATCGATTATAATACGCAGAGGTTTGGTACCCCAATAAAAAGTTTTGGTAGTTTCTAATTTGGTGGTAAATAATTAATTAAGTTGGAAGTTTACTTATACGCACGCGCTAAACTTAACGTGTATACAACAATAATTGTTTATTGCCAATTTTAAACCATTTTTTAACCTTTTTTTAATGCCAAGCGATAGGTCATCATCATGAAAGGTTTATTAGTTCGATTAAAAGTTTTGGTAGTTCTTTGTTTTTTCGTAATTAGTTAACTAATCAAATTTTTTTGTCAAGTTAGCCCCCTTCAATCGATTTTTCAACTTTTGTTTAGCTCATTTGATAGATTATAATATGTAGAAGTATGGTAGCCCTATAAAAAGTTTTCGTAGTCACTAATTTGGTCAAATAATTAATTAATTTTGAAGTTTTACTTATGCGATATATATTAAATAATAAAAAAGTTACAGCAAAAAATATGTAGCAAAAATCTTTAAAATGCTCTCCTGTAAAATAAGCAAAATCGAGTTACAATGTTATTCATATCAAGTGTCGATTTATAAGTTCCTTCAAAGGTATGCGTGATCTCATTGCAGACGCGTTGGCGGTTCATGTCAGCAAAGTTTACATAGCAACCTCTGTTATCATTTGTAATGCAACAATGGGGACCACTTTATGATAGTATTACGTGGTATTACTTTGCTATGTTTAAATGCAACGTGAAATATTCAAGGCTCATTATCTGGAAACTATCGTTTTTGAGTTATGTGGGATTCCCCTAAATGTGGATTTTAAATATACATTTGATTTTAAAACTTAAATTAAATTAATTAATTACGACCAAATTTGGCACTACCAAAACTCTTTATATGACTATACCAAACCTCTACACATTATAATCGATCAAATGAGCTAAAAAAAATTGAAAATCGTTTGAAGAGGGGCTAACTTGACAAAAAATTTGATTAGTTAATTAGGCAAAAACGAAAAAATACCAAAACTTTTAATCGGACTACCAAACCTTACGTATCGATTACCAATCGTTTGGCATTAAAAAAGTTACAAATGGTTTAAATTAGGCCAAATGGCAATAAATTATTATTGTTCTATTCACGTGAAATTTAGCGCATGCGCATAAGTAAACTTCTAACGTAATTAATTATTTACGTCAAAATTCGGGACTACCAAAACTTTTTATAGGACTACCAAACCTCTACACATTATAATCGATCAAATGAGCTAAAAAAAAGTTGAAAAATCGATTGAAGGGGGGCTAACTTGACAAAAAAATTTGATTAGTTAATTACGAAAAAACAAAAAACTACCAAAACTTTTAATCGGACTACCAAACCTTACCTAACGATTACCAAACGTTTGGCATAGGAAAAAGTTAAAAATTCGATTAAAGGGGGGCTAACTTGATGGAGGTAAGTATTAGCTGATAACATACAAAAATGCACCCACAAGATAACAAGTTTCAGTGTCATCTGGCGATAAAAACAGAAACGAATAATTAAATTTCTCGTTTGTAAAGTAGCATTCACATTCACGTACTTTTATCTATGGGGCCGTTCGTAAATTACGTAACACACGGGAGGGGGGAGGTCTGACTTGCGTGACAATGGGGGCAGGAGGAGTTTACAAAATTGTGGCGTCACAATGTTAGTTTTATAGGGATATGAGATTAAGATCGCAGCGCCGCTGGGTAAAAATGTGAACTACGTTAAAACACTTTCGTGTGACAGCCGCGCTTGTGTTCGTTGTATTTTACGAGTTTTTCATTCCTTTTTCCAAGTGAACTTGTTATTTTGTTTAAGACAAATTACGGTTAGTGTTGTTTACAGCGGCGGCTCGTGACTTTTCCATTTGAGGAGGCTAATTTTACAGCTTAACTACCTTATAAAATTAAACTTAAAAAAAAAATTTAATAAAATATTAGTAGACACGTGTTTCGGGCTCGTTGGCTATCTTCAGTACTGTGTCCAATGGAAAAAATTGTTCGATGAGTGCAGAGTGTTTTTTGGAAAAAATGCTGTACAATATACAGATTAATATTATTTTAAGTCATTCGAAATTTATGAAGCTTTAAACGTAAGACGGCGACTTTTAGTATTCGCCAAGTGATCGATGATATTCTCGTAGAATTCATTATTTCGAGACAATAAGGTAACGAATTCCTTTTTAATAGACATTACCGCGACGTTACTTAACCGATTTTGGTTCATCGTATTACGAGTGTAAGTTTTAATACGTTTTAGTGTGGAAAAACTTCTTTCAACCGAAGCCGATGTTACCGGTATGGTGACGACCACACATAAAAGTTTGTAAAATTCAGGCATACAACTGTGTAAATCATTTTTACTTCCCTATAAGAAAGTATTGTAATCATGAAAAAATTCGATGTCGATATTTTAACGGAAATATCCGTTTTGAGCATTTCTGAATCCGTTTTGACTACTTTCGCAATGATGTCTGTATGTATGTCTGTATGGATGTATGTAACGCAAAATGTCTGTAAGTTCTGTATCTCTGGAACGAATTGTTATATAGTAACAAAATTTCATATTTAACACTTTAATCGGTATACAAAGGCACCATTTGATTTTGGAGGAAATCCTTAAACCGGAAGTAGCACTTCACTTGAAGGACAAAATGATTTTTCTTAAATATCTCAGGAACGAATTGTTATCTAGTAACCAAATTTCATATTTAACACTTTAATCAGTATACTAAAGCACCATGTGATTTTGGAGGAAATCCCTAAACCGGAAGTAGCACTTTACTTGAAGGACGAAATGGTTTTTCTTAAATATTATATACGATAAATACTTTATTTATGAAATTTTTTTTTAATCAAAATAAAAGCAAATACAATTTTCTATAAATATATTGGAATATATTTTTCTGTACCAAATACCATTTAAGAATTACAACAAATTTAATAATTTAATTAAATAATAAAATAAAATTTAAATAATATTTCTGCGAATCTTTAGATGAACGATAAAGGAATGATTCCTTACAGGGAAGTCATGTGTTGGCCACATCAGATTTTTGAAAGTAAAATCTAATATCTTTGATGGAGTCCTACATTGTCCAAACATTTTGGGGTCACTATATGCTACCGATAATTCATTTTTGAGTTGGATTTGATCAAAAAATTGATACTGCTCTAATAATAGACTATCTAATAAATTTTGAGGAAAGTTTTTCCTATAATCTGAAAATTTAGCAAATGTTAATAGATCAAAAAATTTTAATTTATGTAAGTCTGCAAATCTAACTTCAATTTGCACGATAACTATTTATAATTAAAATTCCGAGCAGCCCCCGGCCTGGTCACTACTACTGGACTCACTATCCGGACTCTCTATTTATATTATTCGCTTTAAGGCTTTCTTCACTCGATGAGATTTTTCTTTCGGATATTTTTTCTGGCTTAACTTTTTCAAAACAACAGGAGATTGTCCAATTAAGTCCAACATTTCATTTAATGAATCCAAAGCAACTTCTTGTTCTAAACGGATATTCCACTACGACTAGCAACATCCTCATCGTGTACAGAATGAGATGCAAGTATGTCATCGTAGGATGAGCTCTTTGAAGACTGCGAACTATTATCCGGCAATTCACTGACACTACAAAGCTTCTTTCTACAAGAGTCGTACACTCTGCTTCTAATTGGCCGACTAGAAAATTTGTTCAGCAGATTAGCACTCACACGCCGCAATCCAATTCTTACATTCGAATGATCGTGTTTGTTAAAAGGGTTGCAACAAATTGACCTCCATGAATTATTAGGATTCATAACGAACTAAGTTTAAGAGTTAGATAAAAAAATACGACTTCGTGAAACCAAAAATAAAATAGTTCACTCCAGATTTCAAAAAAGTTCTTTGAAATTGCTTGTTAACAAAATTTGAATAACATTGTGATGCACACTGTAACAACACGTTCCTGAGAACAGAGACTAAAAACTTCTATTCCACTCAGTGTCTACGCCAGTCAACGCTTGATTAAAATTGTTTACTTTTAGCATCTTTTAAAATCGGTTAGTTCTTTTGTTACCTAGCCGAAATGAAACTTTTATGATTATTTATTAGGCGGCTGGATTACTTCAAGATGTGAGAGTGCAGTAAAAATGTATGTACGTAGAAACCAAACTTTTAGTCTCTTTGTGATTTGCCGCTTAAATGCGATTTACAAGAACTTTGGCCAAGGTAAATTCCATTACGTCAAAATATTTTGGGTGGCTTAATTACGTGATTCAAAAATAATACATATTTAGTGAAGTGTTCTGCTAGTGAAGGAAGACGAGATTGTAAAAGAACACGGTTCAGTTGTCACGCTTACTTCTTATTTTATTTAATTTATAGTTTTAGTTTCAATTTTATAATTAATAAATCTAATAATTTTATATAGTATTATTTTTTATTCTTAGCTTCGTTTTTTAATCAAATCACATCTTGAGTTGTGTTTTTATTGAGTCCCATATAGTCGGTGCAATCAATAATTATTAATAAATCAGAAAAAAAGAATTTTATCACAAATCTACTATGTACATGGCATGTTATATTAACATACAAAAATCTAAAAAATGGAAAATTTTCTGATATATTTGTACCCCAAAATTGTATAGTCTAGTGAACTCCTTCGGTCCTATATTTTAATTTTTATGTTATACTGCACAAACATTGTTTTGTAAAATTCAATGTTTTATTTCGTATTCTTAATTTATTTTTAGCAACAGAACCCATGTTCATCCCACGATAAAATTTGGCACACATGCTCAACTCAATTGCATAAAAAACATTAAAAAAATGAACAAAAAAAGGACCCCTTTATAACTAGGGTTAATATTCGAAAATCGATCCAGTTGGGTTGAAAAAATAAAATGTGGTTGAATACCAACTTGAATAGAATGTTTATTTACCTTTCCAGAACATTTTTTATTTTTAAATTTAGACCACTGTGGATGAAGTTACAGTCGTTTTCCTACAAGTATACACGCCAACGTTTTGAAGGACCAAAACAAGGAAAAGAATGTCTTTTCGGACAAATCCTTAAATTTGTATTTTTTATGTCGCAACCCTTAGGTTAGTCAACGAGGGAGGTATAGCTCACAGATGGTTTAAATAAAATGCAACTGGAGATCGCTTAACTTATATATTAAATAACTTGTAACATTAACATCAATAACAAAAATAAAAACCAAACTTACATAACTATCGTATATACTATTAGGCCATAATCTCTTCTGCCCATCTTTACTCATTCATCGCACACAACGAACTTTTTTGACTCTTTACTCCTTCATCGCACTCAGGCAACTCCCTTCAAAATCTATTTCTACCTTCGAAATCAACTTTTTTTTCCCCAATACTTGCGTTCAATCAACCTTTTCTAAAATCCTCTTTCATCAACTTGTTTCCTGTCCTGCAGACTACTCTAGCATAAATTCTGATTATTTTACAATACTTATAATAATAATTCTTTCGCCTGTCAGGACCGTATTACAAACTATTCACCTTAAAATATTACTTAATTATTTCTTAATTTGACACTATGATGGTGTGTACCAAGTTTCATTAAGTTTGATGGGGGTCGAGTTAATTTTACCTAAAATTGAGATGGAATGACTCTGTGGCGGCACTAATTTAAATCGAAAATAGTTGCCGCGTTCGCGCCTTACAGGTTGGCAACCCTGGAAGCATGCCGGCTCAACGGTTGGAGATGAGACGGGAAACCAGTTCGTCGAGACAAGTGGTTGAAGCATCTTTTTTAGTTCGATCGTGACGTGTCAGCTGTTTTTAATTGTTATTATTTTTTGTTATTTGTTATGTTATATTTTGTTGTTATTTGTGTAATCCTTTCGGAATAAACATTAATATTACGTGGGTAGTGTTAAGAACGTTAATGACCAACTTCCCACATTGGTGACCTCCGAATTCAAATACATCAAAAATACCGCTGTGTTAGTGCATCAAGAAACCACGCTAAGGAATCAAATTAATAGTACAAGTAAGTGTATACAAACCACGTTGTCTGAAATCTGTTTTTTTCTCGGAACTGGTCAACAACACTCAACCACGTGTGTTTCCAACCAACAAGTTGCAATTTTTCTTGGTTACATACAATTAAACCAACGTGTAGCAATCTTGCATACTAAAATCATCTAACCACGTACAACTCACAAAAATATGACCAATCCACAAGAAGCAAATCAAACTTCAGCTGGAAACGACTCGCAAGTTACACAACAATCACCAGCTGAAATGCAGGCACAAATCAACGAGCTACTCAGCCAACTCCATAACCTAAAAGCTCAACAAGAAATTTCACAGAAACAAAACACTTCGTCACAAATACCACCGTAGTTCGAAACAAGCAAAGTCTCCACAAAGGTACCCCCATTTCACCCTATTAGGCCCGATCTTTGGTTCTACCAAGTCGAAGCCCAGTTTCGTAACAACGGAGTAAAGATCGACCAGTCAAAATTCGATATTGTGATAGCAGCCTTGGAACCACAATATTTAGATGCAATAGCAGATATTTTGCAAAATCCTCCAGCGACAGGAAAATACGACGCATTAAAGAAGCAGCTTATAAATGAATACGCCGAATCACAAGAAAAGAAGCTGAAGAAACTCCTACAAGGAATCTATTTAGGAGACCACAAACCTTCTACACTCCTCCGAAAAATGAAAGATTTGGCCGGAACAGCCATGAATGACGACATCATCGAGTCACTGTGGCTTTCGAAACTACCCGAAACGACTCGCGCAATAATAAGTACCCTAGACTCATCCGAACTGAAGAAGAAAGCTGAGACAGCTGATAAAATAATAGAAATCGCAAAATTTGGAACTTCGGCAACAGCAACAGCGGAAAATAGGAACAACGAAGACACGATGCAGAAACAAATTCACGACTTAGCTAAAAAAATGGAAATCCTAACAATTAAACTCGAACGCGGCAGATCATATTCAAGAAACCGCAGTCAATCAAGAACAGTCAATCAAGAAATCGAAGCCCATCACCGCACACAATAACGTATGATACGTGCTGGTACCATCATAAATTTAAGGAAAATGCGAAGAAATGTACCGAATGGTGTAAATTCAATACCAAGCATCAAAAAAACTAACCAAGCAGTACCCATCACCGGCGACAGATGAGGTATTGCATACACACTCCAGTCGATTGTTTGTATTTGACAAAACACTAAACACAAAATTTTTAATCGACACCGGATCAGATCTGTCGTTAATACCTCCAACTTCACAAGAAAAAATGAACAAATTCCACGATTATAAACTTTATGCGGCAAACGGTTCAGAAATATCAACGTATGGTCAAAAATTGTTAACCGTAAACCTTGGCCTTCGTCGAACGTTTGCATGGCCTTTTATTATCGCAGATGTAACCAGGCCAATAATTGGAGCGGATTTTTTAGAGAAGTTCGAATTACTTGTCGACATAAGTAACAAGAAAATCATCGACAAGAACACTCAAATCAAGGCCACCGGAAGAATCGAAAGTGTCAACAAATCGGAAGTAAATATTACCTCATCCCCAATCGGTTCTGAATATGAACAGCTCTTTCGGGAATTTAGTGATTTAACCCAACCTAACATCACCGGCAATGCTCAAACCAAAGCAAACATTTTCCACCATATCGAAACACACGGTCCACCAGTATTCGCCAAAGCACGAAGATTACCACCCGACAAATACGATATGGCAAAAAAAGAATTTGATTACATGGTACAGCAAGGCATTTGCCGTGTTTCCAATTCACCGTGGGCTAGTCCATTGCACATGGTGTTAAAAAAGAATGGCGACTGGCGTCCATGCGGCGATTACCGAAAGCTGAACGCGGTAACTATCCCTGACAGGTATCCCGTACCACACATCCAAGATGCCACGGTAAACATATCCGGTTCTCAAGTTTTCACGAAAATCGACCTAACAAAAGCATACCATCAAATACCAGTACATGAAAACGATGTACCCAAAACAGCAATCATCACCCCATTTGGACTATTCGAATTTAACGTTATGACATTCGGGCTACGAAATGCGGCACAGACGTTCCAACGATTTATAGATCAAGTACTCAGAGGTTTGGACTTTGTTTTCAAATACATCGACGATGTGATAATTGCTTCAAAAGATCAAGAAGAACACATGAAGCACGTCCAATTGGTCTTCCAAAGATTTCGGGAATATGGCCTAAAAATTAACATCTCCAAGTGCGAGTTTTTTAAGAACTAGGTCAACTTTTTAGGTCATACTATCAACAAAGATGGAATACGTCCGCTACCCGAAAAAGTCGAAGCGATAAAGAATTTCCCTAGACCCAAAGTCGCACAAGAATTGCGAAGATTCCTCGCTTCCATTAACTTTTACAGACAGTGCATTCCCCACGCAGTCATTTCTCAAGGAATTTTGCAAAAGTTAATCAAAGGCAACAAGAAAAACGGCAAAACCGACATCGAATGGAACGACGAAGCTCTAGTCGCTTTCGAAAAATGCAAGCAAGAACTAGCCAACGCAGTTTTATTGTCTCACCCGTCCGCCAACGCCCAATTGTGTTTGTACGTCGACGCATCTGACATTTCCGTCGGGGCAGTACTCCAACAAGCAATGAATGAGAAGCTGCAACCATTAGGTTTCTATGCGAAGCGCCTAACCAAAACCCAAAAACGCTACAGCACCTACGACAGAGAACTGCTGGGCATTTACCAAGCCGTCAAGCATTTTCGGTCGTCCCTCGAAGGAAGGCACTTCACCATATACAGCGACCATAAACCTCTCATCTTCATGTTCAACAAGAAACCTGAACAGGCTTCACCGCGTCAGCTCCGACAAATCGACTTCATCAGCCAATTCACGACAGACATTCGACACGTTCCAGGACCAGAAAATGTGATTGCAGATATGCTATCGAGAGTAGAGTCCGTATCCCACCATACCATCGATTACGATTTGTTAGCAAAAAATCAAATAGACGACGAAGAACTACAAGGAATTTTACATAACAACTCGAAAACATAATTAGATTTGAAAATATGCACCTTGCCGAACATCAACGCTCAAATTTACTGCGATACGTCGACAGGGAAAATCAGGCCGTTCATAACAAAGGCATTTCGAAAAACGATTTTCAATTCAATCCACAGTTTGTCACACCCCGGCGTAAAATCTACAACCAAACTAATAACTGATAGATTTGTATGGCCATCAATTCGTCAAGACTGCAGATCAATGACCCAAAAGTGCCTCGCTTGCCAACGATCCAAAGTGCAACGCCACAACAAGCCACCACTAACAACGTTTTTGGTTCCAGGTGAAAGGTTCATCCATATCAACATCGATTTGGTCGGACCACTTCCCCCATCCCACGGATTTAGTTACTGTCTAACATGCATTGACAGGTTCACTCGTCGGCCAGAAATAATCCCAATACAAGACATCACTGCCGAGACGGTCGCCAGAGCTCTAGTTTACGGTTGGATAGCGAGATTTGGTATTCCACTCCACATCACAACGGACAGGGGTAGACAGTTTGAATCTGTGTTGTTCAACGAATTAACCAAGACGTTGGGAATCAAATTTGAAAACAACAGCGTATCATCCACAGGCAAACGGTTTAATTGAACGACTCCATCGTTCAATCAAGACGTCGATAAAATGCCACAATTCAAACAATTGGGTCGAATTACTACCAACCATCCTGCTGGGTTATCGATCGGCAGTAAAAGAAGACATCGGCACAACTCCCGCCGAATTAGTTTACGGTACCACCATAAGACTACCCGGTGAAATATTCGAAAAAACCACCAACACATCGCCAAGTGAGTTCGTGACGCAAATAAAAGAGGCAATGCTGAAATTACGACCAACACCGACCTCGAGCCACGCAACCAAGAGATCGGTATTCGTACAAAAGGAACTAACTAAGTGCAAATACGTTTTCCTTCGAAACGATGCAGTTTCACCACCCTTAACACCACCTTATGACGGACCATACGAAGTGATAGAACGCAAAGGAGTCACGTTTATAATTTTAGTAAAAGGTAAGAAACAGGAAACGCCACAAAGTGTCGTAATCACGCCGACCATCAGGAGGGTCACATTTCGAGATCGACAGGAAAGGGCGATCACATCGAGAACGGGACGCCGCATCAAGCCACCGTCCAGGTTCATCGCGACTTCGTCACTGGAGGGGGAGTAGTGTGGCGGCACTAATTTAAATCGAAAATAGTTGCCGCGTTCGCGCCTTACAGGTTGGCAACCCTGGAAGCATGCCGGCTCAACGGTTGGAGATGAGACGGGAAACCAGTTCGTCGAGACAAGTGGTTGAAGCATCATTTTTAGTTCGATCGTGACGTGTCAGCTGTTTTTAATTGTTATTATTTTTTGTTATTATTTGTTATGTTATATTTTGTTGTTATTTGTGTAATCCTTTCGGAATAAACATTAATATTACGTGGGTAGTGTTAAGAACGTTAATGACCAACTTCCCACAACTCTTTAACCAAATTTATATAGTCTAGGTTCTTAAAGATTTGTTTGTTTGTATTTTTAGAATGAAATAACGCGAAAAGCAATCACCCAGTCGACGCAGTGATATCACTGTGACATAGATTTGTGAGGCAGTGATATCGCCGTAGCATCACCTGTATGTCATAATGTCCGCCTCAGCTGATATCACAGTGATATCACCGTAGCATCACCAGTATGGATTAATAAATTAAATTTACTATAATCAATTTTGAAAATCAAAATAAAAAAATTGAATTGAAAAAATTGTGCTGTACAACAGAAGGTACAAATTATAGAATGCCTACTATAATTATAGTACGGTTGGCATCGCTGGTTAGGTCACTCTAGCACTGGACGCCTCATATAATGTGTCCTTTTTTATAAACACAAGCTCATGTGGTATGTGGAAATAAAACTAAAAATTGTTTCTCTGAAAAAAGAGCAAATTTTATTAGGAACATAAATTACGATATTAAGGTAAGACAAAATCTTACCTGAAAAAGAGAAACGACATTTTAAAGCCAATATTCCCTAATGCGAATAATAGTACTATCACGACCGTATCGTGCGGGATCTTTATTTATTTGAATTAAACTGACTCAACCATTAACACATTTATTTATCCTTCCAAACGCATATGTACATATTCTTAAAACTAATAATTAAAACTAAGTCTTACATTATTATTGATAAGGGATGAGTGGCCTAATGGAATAAGTAGTTAATTCACTTTTTCTTCAATTTGTAGTTGA
This sequence comes from Podabrus alpinus, assembly GCA_932274525.1. Classification (NCBI taxonomy): domain Eukaryota; kingdom Metazoa; phylum Arthropoda; class Insecta; order Coleoptera; family Cantharidae; genus Podabrus; species Podabrus alpinus. Next base: position 45,811,565 of record OW026455.1, on the reverse strand, counting down.
GCACATTTTCACATTGCGGCATTTATTCTCTACAAATTAGTATAAAAATCAACAAATTGAAAAAAAAGTGACTTAACTACTTTTTCCACTAAGCCCTTCAATTATTATTATTAAGTTTTATTTTGTACTGTTAAAATTAAATAGAATAGCTATAAATTTCAATTCGAGTCTTTTAAAAAAAATGTAATAAAGAAAATATTGTTTTTAAAATTTAATTTTCAATTTCCCAAAACTTAACTTGCCAACAGTACTTGAATTACTTTTATAGAAAAACAAAATTTCTTACTAACTGAAATTTAAAAACACTGTAACCTTCGATTCCAGACATAATAATTTTAGTTTAAATCCATCTACGTTTACATTTATTAAAGTTGGCGGTAAAATTTATCTCTATCTATTATTTGATAATTTTCTAGTGGAATTAAAAATATCCCCAATAGTTTTCAGGAAGTGACGTAGAATTAGATAGATACCAAGTAGATTTGAGGTAGAATAATTTTTCTCCTGCAAGAATTTGTGTAAAGTAGAATAATTAAGTTAAGAGTTGGAAATTTATATTCCTTTAAACCAGTATTTTGGGATCATCTACTGTTTATTCGAGTTTGGAGGTATATTGATGGTTTTTTGGTCAATATAATCCATAGCTTCTTAAGTGGGATACAATACGATACACTGATTCGAGCTTGTTGGAATTATTACGAACCCATCACGATTTCGTATTTATGGTTTCTAGTGGATATATTTTGGAAGAATCTATACTGATTTATTATTCACGACGTAGCTTCTTTTATTCTGTTGGTCGGAAACTCAACGTTCACTAGAATTTTTTTTTTGATGATAAGATACAATTTGGAGGTTAAAAATATTAGTCTTGCCTGGTTAAACCAAGAAAAGTTGGTTCATCTGTTAACTTGGTTATTGTCGTCAATTGGTTCGATCAAGGTACCTTTTTGGGAGTAATTGGAAGTTCTCCACCCTGTTGTTAGTTTATTTTTCGAGTTTTAAGCAGTTCCTAAGTACAAGTACGAGCACGCTATATTTGAAGATTCGGCGATTCACTTTGTTGTTTGGTAGTCCAGTGGCGTGGAATTTGTAGCGGCGTAGAATCAAGGCGGAACCACCGCAATATATTAAGCTAAGTGTCTATTGCTTTTGTTTTATTATTTCAGGATAAACGCTCAGGTAAGTCCAATTCTTAATAATCTTCTATAATTTCCAATTACTCATGACAAAACCATAAATTTATTAACCATACAAATTTTACAGTGGTCACCAAAATTCTCCAAATATTCGGAACTTGTTTTAATCTTCTATCCATTCACAATTCATAACTCATCCAATAATAATTAATTAATTCCAACTTAATATCAAATAACTTAATGACCATTTTTAAACTTGACTTCTTACTTATCGTCTCTTTTCTACACGGACGTCCCAAGAGTTTTCTACTTTTCAAAATTCAACCAAAATTCCGACTTGACGCCTTCACTGACGATACGAGACTCCAAAACCACGCCCTCCCGCTTTCATGGACGGAACAAGACTTCCGCTGCATTCTTCTTCCTGGCCCCACCAAATAGTCTCTCTGACCGCGCACTCGTTTCCAAAATCACAATTATTTTAATTTAAATTCCCTACGCTTTTACAAATAAAGTTTATTCTTAATTTAATCCCAAACTTGTTAATCAAAACAATTGAATCCTCTTTTGCCTTTTACATAATTTTTTATTACATATCCTTTTGTACAAATCATTACATTTGTTATTTCCCCAGGTTAAATGAAGCAAGCAGTTTACTATTGGAGTATTAAGAAATTGTAGGTGCAAGTTCCTACCCTTCATCATGGTGTCTGAAGTGACTATCTCGATATGAGCATTCTACAGAAAAACACCCAATTATGCTAGACCTACCCTTATAGTAAAGATAACACGACAATATACAAAATATAGTAAACAAAGTTACTGTAAGTAATCTTACGCCCGGATTCATAGACAAGGGATACCTTATCCTTAGAACGTTACTTGGCTAAGGGACCACTGATACTTGAGTACCTGTTGTTTGTCATAGTGATAACTTCGTGTATGTTCGGATTTAAATACTTGAGCAGGGATTTTTTGGTGACTAAAAGTTATTTCATGTTACGTGACTGTATAAAATAATTTCATAAACGTCAGTCAATTAAAATTTGTATTTATTAACCTATTTATATTATATTTACGACGTTTATAATGCCAAATGCGTTAGTTCGTGGTTTATCCGTTACTTGAAACGCCACCTTGGAAAAGGAACGGTTGTTACTTGAGTATCTGTTTTTTTCTCGTCCATTTCATAGTCGATACTTCGTGAATACTCGAGAAAGGAACCCTTACTCAGGGATATTTCGATATTTGGTAACTTTAGTGTTTCAAGTTGAATACAATTGTTTGATAAATGTCAATTTCAGGTTATGTACAATCAATTTCCGGCAAGCTTAGTTTGTTTACGTGTTCGATAGTGTTGGTTTTCGTACAAAGTTAAACGAAAATAAAAATTCAGAATAATTTTATATATAAAATCGCTTATTTATATTAAAATTATGCAAATTCTTATGCATTGAGTTATTTTAATTATTAAAACTAGTGTAAATGTAAAATATATTATATATTAAAATAAATTTTAAAAATTAACTTGTAACATTTTTATTGCCAATCAGTATAAATAACAAATTTTCGATACATCAAACAACAATCGCAAAAAATTACCAGTAAGTGGGAAGAATTCGTTCATTATTGAAACAATAAAATCAAAATTATAATTTTTAAATACTATAAAATATATATTTTGTAACAAATAATGCGATGTTCGTTTGGTTTTTAGCATATTTGCTAATAATAATAATTATTAACAAGCCATTTGTACTTAGTTCGCAATTTATCCGTTACTCAAGTAACCTACTACCCATACTTGAGTTTTTCCAAGTAATACCGTCCCTTGAGTAACGGTTACACGTCTATGAAATCGAAATTCGACCCTTAAGTATTGACTAGTACTCAAGGAGCGGTTTTTAATTAGTTTCTATAGCAACTGTCACTACTTTGCCAAGTAACGCCGCCCTCAAGTATCGAATTTATGACTATGAAATGCGAAAGGATCCCTCAAGTAACGACCAATACTTAAGGATCGACTATGAATCCGGGCGTTATTAGCTTCATGATGGCTAAAAATATGATATTATATAACTATCAATACGAATCTTAATATTTCACGCCGTTATTATAGCAGCTCAGCTATGCTACTGATGAAGTATAAAAAAAAATAAAATTTAGTTAAATTATTTAAATATTGTAAACCTGTTTAAATTATTTTAATTTTTCAATGAAAATTATTTTCGTATAATATTAAGTTTTAATTTGAGAATATTTAAATATTCAAATATTAATCTTCCTTACTCCAAGGATTATTTTTTGGCCCAAGAAGGGCGAAACAATCGTCGCAATTTATATTTAAGAAATTATTGCGTATAAATTACAATTCATTGACTATTGTAATAATAATAATAACACAGAAAGAAATAAATTCGCATTTTCATCTAATCTTAATTAGTTGAATTGAAATTATATAGTTTATTTAAAGTTTCTATTATTCAATTAGAGTATTTAATTATTTCAAACAATCCGTTTAGTAAAAATATCTAATTTAAAATTGATGATAAAAATCATTTGAACTTTAGTTAAATCGTTTATAAAAAATAACCATTTCATTAAATTATTATCTTATTTTCATTTAATAATAATTATGTGATTTATACAAATGTATTTTAATGATTTATTTAATATTATTTAATTTTCATCTACTTTTATGAATAAAATATACAAATAGTTTAGATGATTTTGTTATATATTATTCTTAAATTTATTTAATTAAATTCAATGTTTTTTATAAAACATATCATGGAATCATACAATTTAATTTACCGAAACATCTAATCATTCAATGTAATTTACTGAAGCTATAAGACGCAGGACAAGAAATACTATCCGGCAAATAATTTTGCTGAAATTGCAGGCTGATGGAGCCTACACGTTGCAACTTATTATTTAGCTTATTAGTGCTTTTTAGTTTCAACGAGATTGTATCGTGTGAACCCCCTATATTACTCGAAGTTAAAACTTGAATATATAATCGGCCCTTAGAGACACGTTGGTATAAATTTGAAAGATTTCAGAAGAACTGTAATCAAAGTTGAACTTGTTTCGTGGTAAATAATAATGGCAAATAGTGAAGGTGAATCTGTGAGAAAGTTTTTACAACTATGGTGTTTGGAAGATCTAATTCCAATTTTTAATGGTATTTATAAATTACTTCCGTAAAAATATATAAAAGTATAAGTAACTTTTATATAGATAATGGAATATTTAATTTTTTTTAAATTGCTTATATTTTAGAATATTTATGTAAATCGGTTTTACTTTGCAGGATACTATGTAAAAATTGAAAAAGTATCCACCTATTGATATATTAAAGGTTAGCAGTGTAAATTTATTGAAGCTCAAAAGTGCTTTTATATAATTTTAGTAATTATGTATTGTTATATTATATATATTATTTATATTAAGTAGGTATAGTATTAGTTATATTATGTATATTTATTATTTATATTATGTATTTAATGTACTTTATTGTATTTGCTGTATTTTTTTAAAACAAAATTAAACTATAAATTACAAAACTATTGTTTATTTTCTCTTTATAGTGATAATCCAAAACATCTAATTTTATTCATTAGTTTAATGAAACCATTTCAAACATTCAACTAATAATATTAAGTATTTCATGTAATACAATTAAATAAAACATCTATTTTATTCATCAGTTTAATGAAACCATATGAAACATTCAACTAATTATATTTAGTATTTCATATAATATAATTAAATAAAACATCTAATTTTATTCGTCAGTTTAATGAAACATATGAAACATTCAACTAATTATATTTAGTATTTCATGTAATACAATTAAATAAAACATCTAATTTTATTCATCAGTTTAATGAAACCATATGAAACATTCAACTAATTATATTAAGTATTTCATGTAATACAATTAAATAAATCATTAATATTTATTCGTCAAATCATTGAAACAAATTAAATGATTTATCCAATAGTTTCTATGATTTGCTTAATTTTATAATATTTAAATCATCTAATTTAGATTATATGAATTACATAATTAGATTCATAGGCTAAAATTCATTGCATTTTTTTCTATGATTTCATTAAATGTTTAGTTGATTTTGCGAATCTTTTCTCTCTGTGAACGAATAAAAGGAAGTGGGTTAGGAATCATACATACTAAAAATTTGTACCAAACTCAAATTGATCATCTACGAAAATACTTTCAAGAAAAATGAAACCAAATTATTATGTTTAAAATTATATGTGATGCCGATAAAACTGCAACATCCCTAAAATTAAGCAACTATGACCTGGAAAATAATACATGGAATTTCCCCAAATCCACTAAATGTAGATGACATCCATAAGGAAGCATTAAATCGTTGATTAAAAATAGGTGACCTACTAAATATATGGGGAAACGGTGGGATACATGATGGCGATTTAAGACCGAGTAATTGTCACGAAAAATTATAAAAAATACATCATCATCTTCACATTTGAACTGCTATGCGTTACATTACTACGTGGTTTCTCCATTTCTTTTTGGGGTGTCCCACATTTCTTCTGGTTCTAGGACTACACTTAAACATCTGCTTATGGATGCGGCCGTTTTCCATTCTTTCAAGGTGTAATTATAATGCAGGGGCACTGTTAGGCAACTTTAGTGTTGAAAAAAGGGACTAAAATAGCAGTTTAAGTTCCGGAATTACATAGTAATAATTTATATAAAAAAATGGTAAAACATAACAGAAAAAATATATTAATATAGACTTATAATACAGGTACTTACTAATTTTATCAAAAGTTTTTTACACATCCTCCGTTTACATACGAATATCCTGGTTTACATGGCACAGAAATAATATTATATAATTTCCTTAATAAAGCTGTAATATCTTTTTGGGTTGTAGTATCATGTATTTGAAGTTTATTATTGATTGTATAAATTAGCGTAAAATACTGGACGAACAAAAAGAACAAGAAACATAATTCCAATACTAATTTCATGGTAACATACTAAAATAATATCTATGTAGTTCTATTCACTGTTACAGCTGATAACAGAGTGCATATAATAATAATTTATAAAACAAAACTGTTCAAGATCACCTTATATATCGAGATGAATTTTTTAATGTCATATACATTTTTAATTTTAATTTTTATCGCACCACATTGGGTCGTTAGATTGACATACATTTTTTTATGAGCAGTAAATTTTAATTTTTATAATTATAACACAACATATTGCATCGTATGTCAAATGTGCCCCACGTTGCATCAAAGTGTAGTGAAATTTTATATCAGCACAAACTTTTTATTTATTTTTCAATTTTTCAAGGAACTTCAAAATTAAAATTAATAAAAATATTATTTCTCTATTAATAGATTGATAATATTATTAGTTGATGTTTATTAAAGAAGAAGATCAGATTGAACGACTGTATAAACAATAATAACGATATGAGTACAAATCGGTAACAAAAGTATAGTTTAATGTATAAATAAAACGAATACAATAAATTGAATAATTTTAATAACGTCATCTTCTACATTTTTTAATTCTAACAATTAATTAGTTTAATACAAGAATTTTGTTCAGATATAAAAATATTTTTAGGAAAGGCCCGACATGGCTAACCTAAAACAAAAAAATTAGAAATAAGTATACATTATACATGAGTGAACCTAGTATGCAATAATTATTAATAGAGCTACTATGTAATAATATAATAATAAATATCAGTAAATCAACAAAATAAATAAACCTAATAACCATAGGCGCAACTAGGGCGTGGGGGGCTGAGGGTTCAGTGGCCACCTCCAGAATCGAAATTAGCCCCCTTAGAATTAATTACGTGCGGTAAAAATTAAAATTACTACATTATGAAGAAGTAAAAAAATTAAAATGTAATTGGAATCGCAGTGGAGGTAAGGTTTTTCATAAAGAAGTACAAATTTTTGCTTTGCGCTTTAGGTTTAGGAGTGAAATCGAAATGAATGATCAATGTCAATCAACCAACGCATTTTCATGTCCCCCTTCGATATTGTTCAAATTTGGTATACTTCTAAGTTGTGCCATATAAACGAGCCGGTACATTTTTTTTGTGCTAAAGTGGCCCATTTACATTTTATAGCCCTCCAAAATAAGTCAAATTTGGCTTGTAGAGCTTTGATAAATTATTTCTAGTACTAGCCGAACCGTACAACTTAGAGACACGATTTTTTTTGTAGAAAAAGGATGTTGAATAGACCTTTTCAATGAGTTTTTTTTAGAAATAATTAAGGTCGCAAAATGGGAGCCCTGAATAAATTTTAACTTTGAGTGCCAATCCCCAAAAAAGGGGTATTTAAAATTCTCTAGAAAATATATTATCTTTATTGTACTTTTGGATACTGGCATACCAAATTTTAAATTGGGCACGATGATATTTAAATCCTCAAAGGCAATTTACACACTACATCAACACTTTTGGAAATACCTACATAATTAACAATATAAAAAGACACTTTCAACAATAGACTCCTCAAGCCCACACTCAATACATACAAAATATATTCAGAATTATCACACACAACAGCAAATGCAAACAAGGGGGTGATTTCTTCAAAATCACTTCCTAAATTGAAATTGAACTACAAATTTTAAGTTTTCTCTTTTCTCTGGCTTCAAATGAGCCATACTTAAAGGGGACATCAGAACATGGGATAAGGATGATGGCATTTGGTCATTGTTGCTCTCACAGAAACAGTTCGATGAAATATCTTCCAAAATTATTGTGAATTTTAAAATGTATCTAAAATCATAAATGTACATTAGAATAAGACGTGTGTTAATACAGACAATAAATTCGGAATTCACATAAAAATTAATTTTGAAAACCTGATTGAAAGAAATTCTGGAATTCATATGGAAAGCACTTCGACAAATTAAAGTAACAAAGTTAGTAAACCAATTACCATGCATAATTATGTACCATTTAAAATTTAATTACCATTATTGCTTATGTTCTGTTTAAAAGTCAATTACTATTGTTGTTCATGTTCTATTTAAAATTTAATAACCAATGAAGCCGCGAGGCTTTATTACAAATCAAAGTTATTATTAGCAGGGTATCACAGCAGTACTTACTTTATCAATCGTTTTTTAAATATCCACCGTTAACGCGCGAATCACCTGGTTTGCAATTGACCACAATTATATTAATAGGAACAATATGATAATCTTCTGTTTCATTTTCCAAAGAGTAAACTGGTGCAAAATATATACAAACAATAGTAAACAAAGTTACTGTAAGTAATCTTCATAATGACTCGAATATGAATAAGAATCTGAATATTTCACGTCTTTATTATAGCAGATCAGCTATGTTACTAAAGTATAAAATAGATTAAAATTTAGTTATAATTGAAGGGCCTAGTGGAAAAAGGAGTTAAGTAACTTTTTTTTCAATTTGTTGATTTTTATACTAATTTGCAGAGAATAAATGCCGCAATGTGAAAATGTGCTCAACTACAAATTAAAAAAAACTACTTTTTCCACAAGGCCCTTCAATTATTATTTAAACATTGTAAACCAGTTTAAATTATTTTAATTTTATAGTGGAAATTATTTTCATATAATCTTAAGTTTTAACTTGTGAATATATAAATATTAAAATTCTTATTTTCGTTACTCCAGAATTATTCTTTGGTTTTCTAAATATCGAGGTTGCTTGATTAGCCCCATGAAGGGCGAAACAATCGTCGCAATTTATATTTAAATAATTATTGCGTGACCTTTTAATACATGACCTTTGCAGAAACAAACGTAGTGTTGAGCGGAAGCAAAGACAATACTCCATTCATTCCAGTCCTGAACGTAGGTTCAGGACAGGACGCGTCACAAGTTCTTAATCAACCCAGTAGAATAACACACAACACGCAGACATGCATACGAGTAGATAACATGTTTGCAAATATAGATAAAAAAACCTATTCGAAGTCAACGTTTGATCCTCATTTATCTGATCACTTGGCACAAAAGATGGAGCTGCTTAAACAGATACCTGAACCAAAGAAAGCTGAAATATGGAAACATGTAATAAATAAAAAAAATATACAAGCATTTAAGGATGCTTTGTTACAGGTAAACTGGCGAGGCCTACTGAAGGTTGACGCTGAGGAATCTTATAACTGTTTTCACGATGCTCTACAACAATGCTACAATACATCTTTTCCTAGAACTGCTGTGAAGAAAAATGGTAACAATTATAAAATGCTAAATAAGAAGTCGGAAGAATCAAAGGCTATAGAAAAAGCTATAAACGCAGCCCAAACAATTTATAAAGTGCGAAAGGACGGTGCAGGAAGGGAGCTATTATGTTCACTGAAAAGACGGCTCAGAGAGAGCCACACGACTGCAAGAAAAAATAATAACTCATCATATGTGGCAAGATCAGCAAACGTATCTAAAGCGGTATGGAATATCATAAACAACGAATCGGGAAAACAACCCAAAATTGAGAACAGTGAAAGTACTTTGACAGCAGATTCTGTAAATGATTATTTTGTCCAGATTGGCAAGACGGTATTGCATTTAGTGCAACCATCACTTGACGAGTCCTTAAATATGCTACGCAATAATAAAACAAAAACATTGAACTCATTATTTAATTATCCAACAACGGAAGAAGAACTCATGGAAATAGTAGCAAGACTGAAAAACGGAAATTCACTGGATGTATATGGCATGTCTACAGCGTTGCTGAAGGAGATGTTCCCAATGATTTGCGCTTCTGTAAAGGGGATTATAAATCAATGCCTTGAGCAGGGTATATTTCCAAGGAGACTTAAATTTGCAAGAGTGGTTCCGGACTACAAGAAGGGTTGTGTGAACAATGCAAATAACTACAGGCCCATATCTATTTTGCCAGCTATATCAAAAATATTCGAGAACGTAATGAAAACAAGGCTGATGGGGTTCCTGAATAAGCACAAAATATTGGATAGCTGTCAACATGGGTTCCGATCTCACAAATCGACAACTACAGCTCTGGTCGAAATAATGGAAAGTGTGGCCGAGGCGTTTGATAGCCGTCAGATTGCACAAGTTGCAGCCTGCGATTTGAGCAAGACTTTCGATAATATTATAAGATCACACCTACTGGAGAAGATGAGATTTTATGGGGTGAGGGGGACTGCTCTAGATTTGTTTGAGTCCTACCTATCAGATAGAATACAAAAGGTAACATGGAATGGTAAAAAATCACTTAAAAGAGAAATAGAGTTGGGTGTGCCGCAGGGTTCAATTCTTGGACCCATTTTATTTATTCTATATATAAACGATCTACCATCAAACGTACCATGTAACAAGACAAGTTTGTTTGCTGACGATACCAAATTTCTCAACATTGCCAGATCAAGTCAAGAGCTGGAGCGTCTTACCTCCGAATCGCTAAGGTATGCGCAAAAGTGGTTCAGTGCAAATGGTCTAAAATTAAACACCAGTAAATCCCAAAGAATTACATTCAGTATGAAAAGCGATAAGAGAGAAAACTTTAAACTTCTGGGAATCATCTTTGAAAATTCACTGGGTTGGAATAGTTATATTGACTCACTAATGAAGGGGTTGTCTGCGGCAGTCTTCACGGTAAGAAGGATGAAGGCGGTTACCACATTGGAAATTGCAAGGATGACGTATTATGCCAACTTCCACTCCAGAGCGACATATGGTATTTTGCTGTGAGGCCATAGTTCGGAATTGGAGAGTTTTCATAAGGCAAAAAGAGGCAATTAGAGCAATTTGTGGTGTCCCAAGAAACACTAGCTGTCGTGATCTGTTCATGAAAGTACAGATTCTTACCTTACCGTCGGTCTTTATACTTGACTGCCTCCAATTTGTACACGAAAACGAAAATACGTTTACAAGGAATGCAAAATTGCACTCGTAAAACACTAGAAATGGAAATAATTTCGCAATTACATACCATCGACTAAAAACTACACAATTGGGAATGAACCACCTATGCGTTAAATTATACAATAAATTACCGACCGTGATTAGAGGACTGTGTAAAAGGAAATTCGAGCGAAAGCTTAAAAAAGTATTGTTGTCAACGACGTTTTACTCGACCGACGAGTTTTTGGAATATAATTTTTGATATTTATAATAGTTTATTTATTGTAAATTGGCGGTTGCCTTTTATTTGTTTTTGGTCTTGTGATTTTAGATTGTTAGATTGTTTTTTTATGATATTGTTGACTTTCCATGTAATTCTATTGATGGAGAAAATAAATGAATTATGAATTAGGTAGTTTATCAAAAATGGTTCACCACCACCTTACCATGTGACTCTGCAGTTTCTCTGTTACCCTGTACAACGGATTCAGTTCGTCAGACACGCATTGGTAAAAGCAATACCATTTTCGACTCACAAACCTACTTGTGTGTTCACATAACTTAAACTTCAAGAGATGGCGATTTAAGACCGAGTAATTGTTACGAAAAACTATAAAAAAAATATTTAAAAGACAAATTAGAAAATGATAAATTGAGTTGATATAGTACAAACAACGAGATCATCGAACATATAAGCATAACAACATGGAAAACTAAATTAAATATGGTTAGAGACGATTTTCACACCTTTAAAGTGATGTATCACAAGGTGTTAGGTAAAATTCCAAAGTAGGGGTTCGTGGTGATGAGGAGGTTAAATATAAAATTGAAACAGAATGGGTTTGACAACTTGGATAAAAATTTTATTGTAACGTTTTTGCTGTTGTAGAAAAGTGTCTTCCATCACCACCTGAAAGATTGCGTTCGGGCTCGGAAACATTCTGTATAAGTTTAAAAAATGTCTGTGGTGGTTCCTTGACGATTAAAGCAAGGGATCTTTTCCAGTAGCTTATTAACATGGTTTCCGCCCATATCCCCAAATATTGTACAGGTGGGGGGGGGGGTGTATAGAACATAGTGTATTCACAGTTAATATCTTGAAAATTAATGCATGAGCACTGTTAGGCAACTTTAGTGTTGAAAAAAGGGACTAAAATATCGGTTTAAGTTCCGGGACTACATAATAATAATTTAAATCAAGAAAATGGTAAAACGTAGAAGAAAAAAAATATTAATATAGACTTATAATACAGGTACTTACTAATTTTATCAAAAGTTTTTGGTAAGAGTTACCTAACTCTCACCATTTGAAACAAAGTTTCTTCTGCTACACACTAAAGAACACAGTTAATATAACAAATTCTCAAAATATGAAGGGTGAATTTATTATCAAAATTTTGAAATAATCGAATTTGAAAAGTACGGAAAAGTAGCAAGAGCATGGTGCACAACCGGTCGAATGCCACGACTTCGCTCGGCCGGCGCGCATTTTGTTGACGGTACGTGCAGATAGATATACTCTTACACTTAGAAAATTTCGGAGCGGCAGATGCAGGTCGACGGTCGTACATGTTACATCGATTACTTTTAGTTTTTACGCGATTTTTTGGGGGTGAAACGAAATAGTTTACTGCCCCATACCGCAACTATACTTTTTAATGCTATTTCGAGGGTCTCTCACATCCCGGTTGCATAGATCCCGGTTTTCTTGATTGGTGGCGCTTCTCGTATGTTTAGCCTAGTAACCAGAGTCAAATCCGCTCTGGAGGGGTGCAGAGCGGAGCGGAGCGGAGCGGCGCCCCGGAAGAGTAGGATTTGACGATGGATTACCCTCCTTTTCGAATGCACACCCCTAAAAATGGAAGACAAAAAAAATTTTATTTTTTCACTTTTTCGGCAATACACGGGTTATTTTCAATTTTTTTGCGAATATTTATTACTAATATCTACTAATCACACCCCCATCTATCCGAATTTCAAAGAAAAATTCAAATTGGCCCGAAAAAATTTCACTCCATTTCAAGGGACTGTAACCGGATATATGTGCAGACCCCGGGTTCGACCGGCTACATAATTTACTTTTCCCTTGTTTTCAAAAGTCGATATTTTCGTTATTTTGACCATATTCACCCTTTTTTTCCTTTAATTAGACAAATATAAGCCTGTTCTTTAGTGTGTAGCTGAAGAAATTTTTTTCAGCTGGTGAGAGTTAGATAACTGCGCCCAAGTTTTTTACACATCTTCTGTTTACCAACGAATATCCTGATTTACATGGTACAACAAAATACTATATGAATGACTTAATGAAGCTGAAATATCTTTCTCAGTTGTAGTATATATCTTGTATTTGAAGTTTATTATGGATTTTATAAATTTACGTAAAATACTGGACGAACAAAAAATATAATTTAAATACTAATTTCATGGTAAAATACTGAAGTAATATTTATGTAGTTCTATTCACTGTTACTGCTAACAACAGAGTACATATAATAATAATTTATAAAACAAAACTGTTCAAGATCACCTTAAATATTGAGATGAATTTTTTAATGTCATAAAACAAATTCAAATATTTTAAGTTTTATACATAATTCTGGCGTAGATACCCGTCCAGGGCTATTCGCGCACTGTTATGAAACAAATTTTTGGCGTGCCTACACCGACAAAGACCAAGAACACACTTCTCAATTTCAGCTCAACTACTCGCACTTTTAAAAATTAATTCCCTAACAACAATAATTTTCAAATAAATAAAATTATTCACATTCGCACAAAAAGTAATTCTTTGTAAAAAAAAAATCACGACAACATCTTCTTCTAGTCTTATTAAGAAGTCTTCTTCTTAATATAGGTCTAGGACGTGTCCTTTTACTAAGTTATGTATTAGTTCTATGAGCATTTTTAGCTTGCCAGATTTGCCTATTTCAAATGTATCCATTCGATATCCTACAAGTGTGGACGTTATGTTACAGAATAGGTTTACAAGTGACGAAATCGTTGCGTAATTGCGCATGCTTTCTAAGAGAATTTGGTCGCACTAGTAGCTACTGATGAATTACTTGTAACTTGTACACTTGTAGCACTTGTAAGCGTTGTGTTATAGGCCCCTGGTTTACAGTTTACCACAATTATACTAATAGGAGCAGGAGGAAAATATTTTATTTCGTTTTTTAAAGCGCAAATCTTGATGGTTCAGGTTATTTTATCACCTTACTCATGCTATTGAAATTTATAATAAATTGTGAACCTTTTATTTTTAAGTTTTTTTAATTATATAGTGAAAATTATTGTACACTATAAATGCAGGAATGCATGCTTGAATAATAATTAATTATTATAATACTATAATCACCAAAAAGGTTTCGGTAGAAAAATAAAACATAGAAGTACTTACTAACTTTATCTAAAGTCCTCAACACATCCTCCATTGACAAACGAATATCCTGGTTTACATGGTACAACAACAATACTATCTAGAGGCTTTGTTGCAGATGTAATATTTTGCATTTGTAGTTTGTCGTTGGTTGTGCAAACTAGGGTAAAATATGCGACGAAAAAGAAAAACAAAAAGTTTAAGTTTAATTTTAATATTAACTTCATGATAAAATTATAAAATAATATTTATCTAGTTTTATTCACTGCTGCAACTTACACCAAAGAGTTTATAATGAAAATTTAAACAACTTTGGTCAAGATAACCTTGATTTTTTAATTTAAATAATTAACTACTCCACTGATGATCTCTTGTTACTATTATTATTGCCTTTTTAAATAAAAAGTTGTAAAATAATGTAATCTAATATGCAAAATTAAATATTCTAATTTTATTGGTAAAGTATTTTATGAACAAAAAAAATGAAGTCCATTAATAAAATTTAATATTCTCTTATTAGTTTTAATAATAATAAGTTCACATCTATGACTTTTACGTAATATTATTATTTCTAATATATAAGTGAAATCTGCTTATATTACAACCTTGACTTTTAAATTACATAGTTGAATAACAAAATTCCAGTGGCTGATCGTGAATGGAGTAGCAACTTAAAAACATTTAGTAGTGTTTTGTTTTACGTAAATACGATCCTTAGGATGTTCTTTGGCATGTAATGTGGTTAGATTTTTACTTTCACCATACGTATTAATGTTATGCATAGGGAAAGTATTGTCATCGGGTCAAAAATCGAAAATTGAAATTTTGGTATTAAATGATTCGTTATGATGCCCTTATAACATTTTCATCAATTTTTTATTGATGTCCGTCTGGAGGTGTGTATGTGTGTGTGTAACTCTGTGCGAAAAAATTAGTATCAATCGCACAGCTTAAACCGCTAAACACAATGTCATGAAATTTGGTATTCACGTATATCACGGCTAAACTTAGAGGCCAGATAAAAAATGTACGTGAAGTTAGCCCCCCCCTTTTTCGAAAACCAAAAAATTTTTTTTTGTATTGTGTTGTATTATACAAAACAAAAGCCCAAATTTAAATGGCGGAAAGGGAAACATGAAATTAATCGGTGAAGCTAAATTGACGCTCAGTTGTATAAAATTTAACTTAAAATGTGTGTAAAATGGTTGATTTGCATAAAATGCATTCTGTACAGAGAAAATAAACTCATTGCAGCTTAAATTTTACATTCAGGTCTTACAATGGCGTCCATTGAATTCACCCTTAACAGTGACGAGACAAAAAAAATAGTACCAATGTCCTGTCTGAATCCAAATTAATGGAAACTTTTATGCATTAAAATAGTGCAATTTATAACTAGCAATACAGATAGTACAAATTTTAACCAGTATTATAAGATTTAAGTAAATATGCAAACAAAATTTTAAATGTGAACAAAGGATTTTAGAATCCTTTTAATTTATGGATTACAATAAGACTTTGTTCTGCACGAAAATAACTACACTTATTTAAAAAGTTAAAAATTAAAAACTTACCGTAAAAAAACCAAAAACCTTTTTTCACAGCATTTAGTTTTGCACAAAGCAGAAAACACAAAATACACTTGTTAAATCTAACGCAGGCCGGAAGATACAAGATTGCCAAGGACAAATTTTTGTGCATCTAGGGTTAATTTTACCCTACCATAAATTGATTGACCAATGGGTTACTTTAAATTTTTGTAGTTACTACAAAATAACGTTTGTAACTGAAAAGTAACCAAACTGCAACGAATTTGACCAATGGCAAAGCTAATATTTTTAGATTGAAGGCTATGGTGACAAAAAGTTACCAAACTACAACGACTTTTTGACCAATCACAGAGAAACATATTATTAATTCAAGGGCAGTTCACAGCAGCGAATATTTTTTATCGCTTTACGAGTGCGTTTCCACTACAAATGTTCAATACTCCTTGATGGTCCCCTACAAAACAATAAAAAATATTCAAATATTCAAAATTTTCAATTTTACACAGGGTTATTTGAATATTTTCGTAGTATTTCATAATAACTGGATATTTTACAGTATTTGCGGGTAAAATCCACGGTGCATGAATTGTATCTGTATAAGTATAATGTAAAATAAACGCACGCTGATTGGTCGAAACGCCAAAATTTGACCCTGAGTGGAATTATCATTTGTTACAACACAAGGGCTAGGACAATACTCAAAGATTCAGCGAGTACAGATTTTAGCAAGGAGAATCTTCGCAGCTGAAACCTGTACGAGATGAATCTTTGAGTATTGTCAGAACCCGCGATGTTGTTGCGATGATAATTCCGTGAAGAAACGCCACAAATTAAAAGCACAAAATCACATACGAAAATCGACATTTCAAACGCCATTTTTTAAGGCGAAAATGGTGAAACAAATTGACCAGATCGCATCACAATCATTGCAATAAAAAATCAAACAAAAAATTTCCTAAGTACCGAAAAAAATGGAAGCATAATCGCACTAAATTTGTAATATAAAATTCGTTAATATAAAATTCGTTAGAAGTACATTGCTTTAAGCGAACTCGGGTGGGAACTAATGCGTTGAACCGGTTTCCTACATCGCATCGGTTGCGAAGTGGGTTAGTCTACAAATACACACTACAAATATTCGAAGATATTTTTTATTACGTATGAATTCTTTTACGCCCCATTACAAATATTCGATATTCTGGTAGGGTATTTGGAATATTTTTTATTTTCGGATATTATTCGACTGTGCATGCGTCGTACCCATTTAACTACAATGTAAAATAACGCACGCTGATTGGTCGAAACGCCAAAATTTGACCCTGAATAATAATAAATGGCGTTCATTCCTTGTGGAATATGCCTACTTCTTACAGAAGTCTTTACGATCGTTTTCTTGAGGTGGATCACTCCTCATCATCTTCTTCCTCAGTAACTAAAGCCTTGCATCTGATTTGGCCTCCTCTACTATTTTTCTCCATATCTTCCTGTCTTGACATTTTATCCTCCAGTTCTCCACGCCCATTGCTCCAAGGTCATCCGTCACTTCATCCTGCCATCTCGCCCTTATTCTTCCTCTATTTCTCTCTTCACTTGGTTTCCATTCAGTGATTTGCCTTATCGTGCTGTTTCTTTGTCTTCTCATCACGTGCCCCAGCCATCTAATTCTTTTCGCCTTTATGCACTTAACAACATCCTCGTTGCCCATTTCAACCAGTATCTCATTGTTTTTTCTTTGTCTGTACTCATTTTCATCGATTTTTTTAGGACCCAGAATCATTCTCATCACCTTCCTCTCGAAAACTCTTAACTTTTCCTCCTCTCTCTTTGTCATGTTGAGTACCTCTGCTGCATATGTGATTGCCGGTCTTATAAGCGTCTTGTAGATCCTCATCTTTGTGTGTCTGGATATGATTCTGCTCATTAACATTTTTTTATTTGCATGATAAGCTTTCCATCCCATTTGAATTTTTTCTTTTATCTTTTCCCTTCTATCATTGGTATTATTTATTTCTACACCTAATAGGTACTTAAACTTCTCTTTCTCTTCAAATATGTGATTATCAATTCTTAAATCGATTCTTTGTCTTGTGCTGTCTTTTTTTCTTAAATTTCATATACTTTGTCTTGTCTATGTTCACCTTCAGCCCTTTGTTTGCTGATTGAGTTGCTATTGTAACGTTACTTTTGTCGTTACATACTCAGTAATTCAATTCTCCATATCTATCTCCATAAATAATTATTCTTTTCAATCATATCAATTATTCCGTCCGAGTAATTATAACGCACTCGGTATAAAAGCGGATAGGAGATAAGAGGGACACGGCGACTCGAGGCTTTTTGGTTTGGTTAGCATAGCGATAGCACGCATTTTTGAAAAACATAAGTTTTGTGACGAATATTTCGATTAATAAACCACAAATTGGGCCCGAATCCTTATTATGCGATTGTATGATCTAGCTACCGTTTTTTTGAATTGACGTAGTGAATGTGGAATAGTTTACTACCGTATATTTTGGAAAATTTTGACAATTTTAAATACAACGAAAATTTCGAAGTCGCTATTGTTGATAAGAACACCTTGGGCTGTTGATACCATATTATCTAGGTAATAAATACCAATTGATTTCCCATATTTTTGGAAAGTGGCTTCCATCATTGTTACTGATTAGGAATCCGGATTGGAGGATAGTGCTGGTTACATCATTAAATCTGTCTTTTATCAACTGGATCAACACTGGGAAATTTTCCATTTAATATTAATTATTATCAGTTGGCTGTGTTTTTGATATTTTGAGTAAGGCTGTAGTATCTACTTTTGCTACTGATTTTTTACATCAATAAGCTTAGTCGGATATTTGTTGGTTTTGTTTGCTTGTGTGTGCTTACTGTTGTAGCGATTTTCATCAATAAGTGGCCATTATATTGGGAATCCGAGATAGGGCTCTGTCACGGAGTTGCAGTTTGCACCAAGGGTCCAGACGTTTATTTCACTGATCCAGCTGCAGGGTAAGTTGCACATTTGTATCCATTATCATCTTTTATCTGACAGCAATAAGCTTTGCTTTATAAACCACACTCAATAGCAATTTGGGCTATAGCTAGTAGCAATTTGTTTTTGCTGGGGCCTTACTTCAGAATAGTTAAAGGACCTTCAGTCCGGAGTTGTTAAATACTTTAGCCTTCAGCAATATTTTTGTTTGGGACCTTTATGGTCCGTGAGAGACACTCTCACTACTGTATATTGTGTGGAAATTGCTTAACCAGATTCTATTTTTTCCTGGTTTGATACTAAATCTTTCCTTACTGCTCTAATGAGAAGTCAGCTCGGAAAAGATTAAGTCCACGCAGAAGGATAAAACCATCTACTTTAATTTTGCGTGGGGCCCTGGTGGTCGATTTTAAACTAGCTCGTTTATTGCGGCAGCGAGAGTCGTGGATCGTGTGAAAGAAACACCCCGGAGAGATCAAGGAAACAGCTTTGCTAACACAACACAATTAAAATGGACAATTGGATGTTAATTGTCAGAGGGCTAAGATATAAGCGATGTCGGATGTAGAAGGTGTTAGCCGACCAAAACAGGCACAGTAGCAACGACATTGCCACCGAAAATCACTCCCAAACATAAACCAAGGGCACATTCGAATGGTTACATAAAAATCCCACGATAAAGTGGAACCATATCGAATTCCCAATGATAAAACAAACGACAGCAATCTCGATGAAATGCCGCACCCTGTATATGGGTCGGACATCGCAGCCTTTCATAAAAAAATAAACATAAAGCAAAATAAACACACAAAAAAATGTTCAACATAGAATTTCAAATATGAAATTCGAACCCATGTCAAACGCTTAGGAATTTCAAAGTCGTTGCATTTGACCAACGCCGGTCGATGTTACCTAGTGAAATTTAAATGCACAAATAAAACTCAATTAAGCACACATAATCAAATAGTATAATTAATTAAAATAATTATCAAAAAGTAAAGTTTAGCATTGGCATTAAAATTCACGTATTCGAACGTGTGATAAGATATAATATCTCATCGAGCAGAAATGCTAAACCTGCGGCGTATCATTTATCTTGGTCAACCATTCAAATAAAAATGCAAGACAATGAAAACCTATAGAATAAAATATTACATAAAAAAATATAAAAACAGCCAAGGGTTAATTAAACGTAATCGAACACCAGATGTACGGCGGAAAATTGGCCAAGTTGTGTAATGCATTTCTCTGTGAAGCAATCAGTTCAAATTAAAGAACTTACCGAACTGAGCAAAAAATATCCCTCCAGAAAAATATGGACAGGGTGGTCCGACAAAAAGATAACGACCTGGAGTACATCCACAATCCTGCAGACACGAATGTGAACATCCCCAAAAATGGGTTGGAGCGCAAAATCCAAAACAACTCATGATGCGGAAAGGGACCTCTCACAAAATCGCCACCATATTTTTATCAAAATTGGAACCAAAATTATATTCACTTCACAGTAAAACACATAACCGACCGCTCGCTTCGAAAGCTAACCCAAGAAGTCCTTATCGTTGCATGCGCGAGTTTAATCTCCGTCAAATTCGTTCCATATACCGGGCGCTACGAAATTAGTCGCTAAATGAAATTAGTTGAATTAAATAAATTCAACGTTGTTGCGAAAAAGAGAAAATTTTTCGTAACAGGTTCTGAATAAACATCCCTTCATTCTTACTGTGAGTTTTATTCAGGCCTGGCGCCTGCTGAGCACTTTTATTTTCAGCTGGGCACTGCAGAATACTTTGGAAGTACAAAATTAGCGTATAAACGAACCCACGAAGATTGCTAAAATCTCCCACGCTCTCGGTCTGTATTTCGGAAAGAATAAAGCTACGCCGCCTTAACATCGAAGGCACAAGAGGCTGCCTTGTCAATAGTACGTAAAGTTGCGACACTATATCTTGGAATACTTGGATCACTTTTCTTTTTGATCTGGCAATAATAACCAAATCATCCGCGTATGCCATCACCTGCGCTTCTCTTGTTGTTATCGTTCCTTCGCAATTCGATTCTCTTATAATGTCTTCTACGTATTACCAAGTTGAACAACGTAGCCGACAGCGCGTCACCCTGTCTCACTCCACTCCCAATTTCATATGTATCAGCCGTATTAGCTTTGCTGGTATGTTCAGTCTGTGCATTGTTTCATACAGCTTC
The DNA here is from genome assembly GCA_932274525.1 of Podabrus alpinus. Taxonomy (NCBI): domain Eukaryota; kingdom Metazoa; phylum Arthropoda; class Insecta; order Coleoptera; family Cantharidae; genus Podabrus; species Podabrus alpinus. The sequence continues at coordinate 45,790,402 of OW026455.1, read as the reverse complement.
TCTCTTATTACGGTGTCAAACGTTTGTTTAAAATCCACAAACAGCAGATGCAATTCTATATCATGTTCGTATGCTTTCTCTGTAATTTGTTTCATAATGTGTATTGCATCTACTGTTGATCTCCCCGTTCTGAATCCGTGTTGGTAATCTCCTAAAATACTATCTGACTCTTCCTTCAATCTTTCATGAATGAGCGTGGACAATATCTTATAACTTACTTGGAGCAGGGTTATTCCCCTATAATTACCACACTCCTCCAAGTTTCCCTTCTTGTGTATCGGTACTATGCATCCAATTCTCCATTCATCCGGCATCTTCTCCTCTCTCCATATCTCTAGTAACAATTCGTGAAGTCTCTGGTGTACTCTTTCTCCTGAATTTTTTATCATTTCTGCATGTACTTCATCTCTTCCAGGCGCCTTACCATTTTTCAGTCTATTCACTATGGCTTCGAATTCCACATATGTTGGCTCTGTTACAATTTTCCCTTCGGTTCCTGCTTTTATGGTTTCTTGTTTGTCATCTTGTTCTTCACCTCCATTTAAAAGGTTCTCAAAGTATCTTCTCCATATTTCTTTCAATTCATCTTCGGAACTGCCAACTTGTCCTTTCTCATCCTTCATAGTTCTAGTCTTCAAAGTACTTTTGTTTTTTTGTTGTTTAATTTTCTTATAGAGCGTCCTTGAATTATTGGTCTTGTTGGCGTCATCTATTTCCCCCATCAAATCATTCAATCATTGATTCTTTTTCTTTTTGCATATTTTATATGCTGCCTTTCTTTTTTCGTTATATATCTTCATATCTTCTACTTTGTTCGTCTTCAACCATTTTATTCTAGCTTCTCTTTTGTCGTCTATCAACTCTTTACATTCTTCGTCGAACCACCTCTTGTTTATCTTCCTTCTTCTATGTCCTACTATTTTCTTCGTACTTTCCTGCATGACCTTTCTGATATTTTCCCATTCTTTATTTATATTCTCTTCCTTTTCCACGCTGTCAATTATTCTATTCGTTTCCTGAACATATTCTTCTTTAACTTCAAAATTACCGAACTTTTCTATTGCTAGTTTTATTCTTCTTTCACTTCCTTCTTCTCTCATCATTTTTTGCACAACCTTTGCCATCACCAAAAAGTGGTCCGAATCCGCATTTGCCCCTCGATACGTTCGCACATCGCTTATTGTCGCCGCACTTTTCCGTGATACGCATATGTGGTCTATTTGATTTCCATCCTCGCCATTTGACCCCGGTCTCATCCAAGTAATCTTATGCAATGCCTTATTTTTAAACTTTGTGCTACTTATGATCAGATCATATGATGCCGCCAAGTTACACAGTCGTTGCCCATTATCGTTTGTTACGTCATGCATCGTAAATCTTCCCGCCACATCGGTCAAATAATCCTCTTTTCCAATCTGAGCATTTGCATCCCCCATCACAACCAGCATGTCTCTTTTGGGCACCTTTTCTGCGAGTGCTTCTAATTCGTTGTGGAAAGTATCCTTCTCGTTGTCGGTTTCTTCTTCTGTTGGTGCGTATACATTTATCAGGCTTACATTTACCGGTTTTGCCTTTATTCTAAGGTAGGCTAATCTTCCATTTATTGGTTCGAACTGCATAATTTTCTTTTTCATTTCCTTTTGCACAAAATATCCCACCCCATTCCTTCCCTGCTTCTCTTCCCCGGAGTACAAGCATACGTATCCGTTAGTATCAACCTCTCCTTTTCCCTCCCCATCTAATTTCTTGTACAGCGGCCACGTTGATTTTATATCTTGCAAGTTCTCGACCAATTTCTGCAGCTTTACCACTCTTTAGCATCGTCCTTACATTCCATGTTACTATCTTCCAACCACTTGCCTCTCTCCTCTTCCTTTTTCTCGCATTCACCCAATTTCCATCTTTATCTTTCCGTCGTGTCGCCATATCTCGTTGTTCAGTTTTCATTGCCATTAACGTCGTCTTCTCTTTTCCGTCCGGTTCTTCTTGTTTTACTAGTTTTTTGCATTATCATTATCTTCCTCCTTCCGTTCCAGTATTTGTTGCCATTTATTCCAGGTCCATTCCTTTCCATTAACTACAAGTTTTTGGTACTTCACTTTCACATTCTTACCCTCTTCTCTTTGTTTCTTGGCTATTTCTCTCAATTTTCCTTGGATATTCCTTTCTTCCACCGTCAGATCATTATCTATATATTTATATTTTCTTACTTCCCAATCTTGATTTGTTATTCAATATTTCTTTTTTCTTAAGCCATGATTCCACTCCCACCAAAACAACATTGTTTTCGCTTCTTCCAAGCTTGTATGCCTTTACTATTTTAGATTTCACCTGTAGTTACATCTCTAGGAAGGTTTCCAGCTCTTGTAACAATCTGTCAATAGAGAAAATAGCCCCCTTAACTACTATATTGTTTCTTCTCTTAGCTTTCTCGTCGTTTTCTATTTTTTCCTCCAGTTTCTCTATTCTTGCCTTCATTTCGTTTTTTTCCTTCTCCCATTTTTTCTCCTTGTTTTGAAACGCCTCTTTTAGTTCTTGCATTTCCTGTTTAAGCTCGGGTGAATTTTTGTTAAACTCCTGCATCATGTCTTTAAACATATCTCTCAATTCGTTCATTTCCATTGTAGGAATTCCCTGTTTTTTATTTCTCTCTACTTCAGCTAGTTTTTGTTCCGGAGACCTAATTGTTTTCTTATTTCTTCCGAAAATTAATTCCCCTTCCTCCTCTCTTCCCTCCTCTTCTCTATAACGTTTCTTTGGTTCTCCGCTCATATAAATTTACGACTCACTCGCCCGCCTCACACGGATCCTCGGGTCAACCCCTCGGAAGGATGCAGTGTGGTTTTCTGCTCCAGTAAGTTTACCAAAACTTAATTGTTGCGGAAGGACTATAATGTTTGTTTACAACCAACTTCAGTTCACTCGTACTTTATTATCACTTCATTATCACAAATAAACTTGTTATCAATGTGAAACTAACCTTCCAGATTTTTTCGCCTTCTCTTCAAGTTTTCAGACCTGACTCACTGTTCACAGAGAATACCAGCACTCCTGTTAAAAAGGTCTGATTTATCCAGATAATTCTCAATTTTCCAATCACTCAATTTCCCTCTAGAAAACTCAAACTATTACGCACTCTCGCCTATATTCACCTGACCCTGAATGGAATTATCAAATTTATAATTCAATACTTACGGCTAGTTAACTTCTATTTGGTAACACTTAAATTTTTAAAAACCACTCACAAATTTTATTTATTTATTTTCTTTAAATATTTAATTTCCACAATGTAACTTAAAACTAGCAGAGTTTCAGCTTAACTACAATAATAATGACTTAAAAATACTAACTAACATAATAACGGCTTAAACAATACTGACTTTATTTTATCTGTTACATTGATTTTATGTGTTCAACAATTTTGTTGGTTTAGCGAATCTCACGCTTCCAGGATGTTCTAGAATATTCGATTTGCTCAAACAGCAATGTAATTTAATAATTATGATGTTTGCATTTCCCTATATTACATCACATTATGGAAAATCACCCGGTTATATAATTCTTATGGGAATATAACTTCTCCTCCTATAAGTTGAAAAATTCGGAGCTTTATTGGTGACTAATTTTTCAGCAGTGTCCAATTCGGTTTCGATGACGTTTTGGGTTGTGTCCTCTTGATGTTGTGATTTGGTTTGATTTTCAGGCTGATAATGACTATGCTTTTTCACACAAATGAAGATTTTATAAATTACAATTAACAATATGATAAAATATATTAAAATAGTCCAGACACTTGGTTTTTTAAAATGTATCACTGTATTATCTTTTAATTGAATCTTTTGGTTATTAAGTTCACTCTGAATTTTGTTAAGTTCACTCAAATCTACTGTGGACAGTTCCAATGGTTTGACTTCTGAATTAGCACTATGAGTTCCTTGTTTTTGGCAATTTTGATGTCGGGTACTTCGAAGAATTTTAGGTTTTTATTTCTTGTTTCGGAGCTTCGTAACTTGATGTCCTTTAATTTTAACTCGCAGAATTTAGGTAGTTCGATCACATATGTTCCTTTTAATAGAATGTTTTCTTTTTTCATTTTTGCACTTTTGCATGCCCAATAATCGGTTTGTTGATATAACTATCCATTTTCCATTTTCGACTTTTTGAATTTTGACGTTGTTTAATTTAATGGTTTCCTTTTTACAATTTGTCATATTTTCGGAATATTTTAAAAGTTGTACTTCATCCTTTTTTATTTCGGATGGGTTTTCTTCGCATAAATATTCATCGTAATTTATTTCTTGACATTTTTCTTGGAAGTTCGAGTAGTAGTGCTCGTTTAGTAAAAGGAATTTTGAATTGGGTAGGATTATTTCGTAATTGTTTTGGTATGTGGAAATTGGTAATGGATATAATTGAAAATAGTAATATTTTTCCTTTTCAACAATTGGAATATCGAGTAGCAATATGATTTGATTTAATTTTGAATAACCTTTAATATTAATAATTTTCTCAAATAGTAAGATATTTTCTAATTTTGGTTCGAATGGTAATGTATCGTTTTCAATTTTATCGTCTATAAGTTTCATTTCTCAGGTGCGATTATATAATTATGAAAAACATTAATTTTTGCAAAACTAATTGCTATTTCTAAATTATTTAATAAATTATTGATTATCTGAAAGGTAGTTATTAATTCCGAAATTGTTGACATCATAGATTTGAAATGTTGATAGGTTAAATTTTTGATTTCAATTGACTTTATAAATTCTTGAAATTGATTTAATCTGACTTCTAATAAATTATGATTTTTTTTTCAACGGCAGTTGTTTGGTTAAATTTTGAAATTGCAGTTTGCATTATCGTTATTTGTAACGAATTATGGAATTCTTGTTGGTATTGCTCTTCGACAGGGATGTTATGAGACGTAAGGTTTATGAAATTATATTGGTTTTCTAAAAGGTGAAATTGATTTGTAAAAAGGGACATGTCAAAAATTTGGATAAACGTCCAAGATGAGAATTTTGATTTATGCATTTCCTAATTTGTCCAATATTTCGGTAATATTGGGTATAGGGTATTTACTGTAATTTGGTTCAATTTGCTGATGCTAGCCAAACTAGCAATCTGAAATGAAATTTGGTCGTTTTAATTCTTTTAAATGAATGATTTCGGATTTGTTATTTTGCTGTTAGTTGCGTTTTTAGAATTTACTTTAAATACTTGCGCCAGTTTGGTAAATGCATCTATAATCGTTAAATATGTTTTGTTAGTATAACTGAACAGATCCATATTATGAAAATTTAAAAATTTGGAATTATTAAGTTTTATATTAATTACTTAAAATCGTTAACAATAATTTTTTTTTTTGGTTATTTAATTTTTTCCTTTTTCGGTTATTGATTTTTAAAATTTGTTGTGATGTATTTATAAACAATTTGAAATTTCTAAAATGTTTTCTTTTATTGTTATTAGTCGAAATTTTATTTACGTATTTAAGATTTCTAACCGGTTTTTGTTTTTGGAAATTTATCAGTTCTAAATGATGTGAATTTATTAATTGAAGTGATTTTAAATGTTGGTCTTCTGATTGAATTATTGATTGTTGATTTTCTGTCATTGTTTTTTGCAGTAAAGTTAATTTTTTATGATTTTGATCCATCAAAATTTCGATATGCCTTTTTTGAATTATTTAATTTCAACAACAATTTATTTGTTTGAATGTCATTAAATTTTGGATGTTCAAGATTATTGATAGTATTTTTATTTGAATTTTCAATTTCTAATTTTATTGACTAAACTTTGTTTAATTACTTGATTGGTTTTTGAAATTTGGTTTTGCAATATTCGCAATTTGTTAACACTGTCAGCTATCAGGGGTTTACATTCATTGATTGGTTTTTGATTTTTGAATTTATTTTGACCTAAATTTTGGTTAATTGGAAGGTTTGTGACGTGTTCATTCATAGGATCAATAGTTGAATCAATTTTTTGAAAAACTTTGTTTTTTCTCAAATTTGTGGGTTTTAAGGAATTTATTGGGTTATGTGGGTGTGGCAAATGATAATTTTCGATTATGCTTAAATTTTTTACGTTAGAAGTTTTAATTAACCTAGTTTGAAAAAGTGGTAATGTTACTTGAGGTGTATCGAAAGTGTTATTTCCAAAATTAATTGTTGCTTTTAGTTGACACAGCAAATTTTCTCCTAGTAAACCGTCATATTTTTTTGAGAAATTAGAAATGTAAAATTTGCATTTTTCATTATTTTTGAAAATTTCAGGTAACGGGGTATATAGAATTTTGTTATGTTGTGATAATCTATGCGAGGTTTGAATTTGAAAATTTTCGGTTTGTATGTAATTTTTAAAATATTTTAAAGCTAATTCTGAATTTATTAAACTACTAGCTGGCACGGGCGGCATTCGGCGCCCTTAGCCATCTAGACCCAGAATAGATCCGACAAGGCCATAGTTGTTCGGCCTTCGGCCTCACAGGACGGACCATAATAGATCCGCCACCATGTATGAGCGCTACATACGTCCAAAGTTTTTACACAATTTTCACTTAAATGGGTCTCTCACAAAGAAACGACGGATAATTTAGAAAAAGCAATCGGAGCTTCGGATACGGTTATTAACGGTCTTTAATTTAGCAAATGACGACGGTTGACGAAAAACGACAAATAACGGCAGCATTTGCAAATTAGTGTCGTCGTCAAAATTGAAAATCAAAATCAGAGGCGATTTCGGGCAAAATTTAAAATATACAAAATGTGTATTTTCGTTGCAAAGCAAATTTTTTTCGAGAAAATTTCATTCGACATTTTCGATTTATATTTGTCTCTTCGACGTATTAAAGGCAAAAATAAATTTTTATTTTCCAAATTGCAGAAATCATTTCGCCCTTTTACCACATCAATGCCCGTATTCACAAACGTTCGTAACTGAATTAAACGTTCTGTTAAATTTAACAACCAATAGAAAACGTTTTTTGATATTAGTAGACCAATAAGAATTATTCATTAATTTAACAGACCGTTAAATTCAGTTACGAACGTTTGTGAATACGGGCACAAATATTGAACCAATTACATCGTCGCGTTATGAATTAATTCTTACAATTTGATGCCTCGCGTATTCCGATGCTAAAATTTCCAAGTTTCGAAAGATTGCTGCAGATTTTCAAAAAAAAAAACGCAATTTTAAAATTCTTCGTTTTTTGGGAAGTCGGAAGAGATGGTTTTTGCTCTCTCTCCGTCGCCCCCGAACCCCCATCTCAAATATTTCGCCGTCAACGGATAGAATTCGTTGGAGCCGACATTTTAAGATGTCACAACAATTTTCACAACAATTTGATCGTTAAAAGTTCTTCATTTTTGAAAATTTACCGTGGAGTGCCGGTTCAATTTCAAGAAATTCAAATCAAACTTTGCACAATTTCGGACTTTCCGGGAAAGCAGTTCGATGAGTATTCAACGTAACATTTCTTAGTCTTCTTGCACAATTCCGGCGAGTTCTGCGACCTAAAGTGCTCCGGTCTTATTCGCGGCATTCTGTTCTTTGTAATTATTTGTATTATTTTGAGCGTTGAAATTATTAAATTCTAATATATTAATTTGTTAGTGGTTTTCATTTTTCGAATTAAATCCGCCATCCCGCCATCTGTTGACAGTATTTTGAATCACTGACAGTATGTCAGAATATTTCGATTTTTGACAAATTAAATTTTTTGTTTGCAAGACTTGTGATTTGATTTAACGAAAAAGCGAATAACTTTTTTCCCCGCTCGAATTTTTTCTCCATTTATGCACGAATAGTTGCGCCTGGACCTACAAAATAACTGTGCAAAATTTGGTTGCGATCGGTCCAAGGGTCTAAGAACGTATAGCGAACAAACATGCAAACACGCAGACAAGCTCTTTTATATATTTAGATATTTACTTCCGATGTCAATTAAAAAATTTGCTCGAATTTCTGATTCCGGTGGTCCAAAATGAGTCGATTGGATTAAAAAGACACAATCGTATTTTAGTTAGTTTAAGAAGCTATGAGCTTGTTTGTTTAACTGTACCAGGGTTTGGAAATGCTTAAAAAATGTTGAAATGCTGTTTGTTCAGATCTACTACGAAACTCAGATGAAGTCTCTTCGATGGGTGCTGTTTCTAAAAATAAAATGTAAGAGAGTTACTAAGAGAGTTACGCTTGCTAGTTACTATGCATCGTTTTGCTGACTGTAGTTTTATTACTATCAACGTCCGTAGGTGTCGATTTAAAGGTCGATGTTCTTGTTGGATCTCTCATTTGGAAATTTGAATTAATATTTTGAGCGTTTGATGTAAAATTTAATTTAGGTTGATAATAATTAGTATTTTGAGGATTAAATCTATTTTGATAAAAATTTAGAAAATTTTGTTTATTTTGGAAATTTGGTCTATGATTTTGAAAATTTGGATTAAATGACTTGTAATTTTGTGTCGGGGTGTTATTTGATTTTTGAGTTTGCATTATTGTTTCTTTAGTATTGTCTTGTAATGATAAATTGTTGAATAATCCGGAGATATCAACGTTCATTACGTTAAAAATAGAAATTATGAATAAATCATACTATTATGTGTAATCTAATTATAAAATGTAAAATATTACTTATTTAAATTATTACGCGTAAGTATATGACTTTTCAATTTATATTAATTAATATGGGTTTAATGTAAAGATTAGGAATTAATTTGAGCATTTTTACTCACGTTATTATAATTTTCTGCAGTATCATAATAGTATTCTTGTTTCTAATGTTGGTCAACGGCCGGCTTGCTTGTAGCTATTTCAGTCTACGTTGCTTGCAGGTTGTTGATCGTTTCCTTAAAATTAGTTGCGGCGATTCTTGTCCACTTGGTTCTTCTTAAAATTAGGGTTGATCCCAAATGTTGCGACGATTTTGTTCGCTTCAATTGAAATCGGTTGTTTTACGGCTATTTTTGTCCGTAGTTTTTGCAGCTTCCGTGGTTTTTTGGAAACCACGCGACGAAACCATGCGACTGCGCCAGTTAACTTCTATTTGGTAACACTTAATTTTTTAAAAAACACAAATTTTATTTATTTATTTTCTTTAAATATTTAATTTCCACAATATAACTTAAAACTAGCAGAGTTTCTGCTTAACTACAATAATAATGACTTAAAATTACTAACTAACATAATAACGGCTTAAAGAATACTGACTTTATTTTATCTGTTACATTGATTTTATGTGTTCAACAATTTTGTTGGTTTAGCGAATCTCACGCTTCCAGGATGTTCTAGAATATTCGATTTGCTCAAACAGCAATGTAATTTAATAATTATGATGTTTGCATTTCCCTATATTATATCACATTATGGAAAATCACCCGGTTACATAATTCTTATGGGAATATAACTCGGCTTATTTGGATATTATATTTGGTTAAATAATTTTTTTTTCTATCTCAAATTTAGTTTTATATTATTTTTTATAATAAAATCTATAAAATCTATTATAATCAAATAATAAAATCTCGTTTTTCTGTCGGGGCAGGGGTGAGCATGGTGGTACTGCCGTTTTCTGTCGTAACGATCTCAGGTGTGTGCGTCGTACTGATTTCGAACTGCTCAGTGTTCCGTATGTGTTTGAATGTGCGGCTGTTCAAATTAAGTTATCTTACTTCAGTCTTATTGTAATGTCGGTATATAGACCAAATAAAGACTTTAATGTTTTAATTGAAAGGTTAAACCTATCTCTGAACAAGCTCCTGTATGAAAAAGCTGTTTTTGTTATCGTGGTGATTTTAATACAGATCTTAGTAGGTTTTCATGTAACCGTGAAATTTTAACTAATCTTTTGTTCAGCTTTAATGCCAATATCTGTATAACTGAATTCACTCGCATTTCTAGCAGTCTAGGTCTTGCATTGATAATTTTTTTACGAATGCTGAACATTGTAAGGGTAGTGTGATCGTTACACATCTGTCTGATCATACTGCCCAAAAGCTTATGATGCCGATTACATTTCACAAGGTAACTTGCAACTCACTTGTGCGGATTTATAATGACGCTAATTTTGATCATTTCTTATCTGTACTGTCTGACCTAGACTGGGAGTCGCTCTATGAAATTGAAGATAATCTTGTAAATGCTCAATGGCATAATTTTATTTCTGTCTTTTTGAAAAATTTTGATGGTTATTTCCCAGTACGGTCTGCTCGTGCTAGAGGAAGTAAAACAGCAGGAAATACTTTGCTTCTGAACAGCTATCTCAGTTAAAGAACCGAATGGACATTTTACTCACTATTTCTCGGTATAATCATAGTTTCAAAGATTTGCATAGAGCTACAAAAATCAAATACAATGCTACTCTAAAATCTCTTAAGCAATCTCATTTTCATGATAAGATTGTGCAGTCTGACAACAAATCTAAAACAATGTGGCAAATTGTTAACCAATTGTCACTTAGGCCAAAAACAACTAAATATAATGATACTGATTTGATTTATTCGGAAAAACTAGCTGAAGATTTCAATAGTCACTTGTGCAATATAGCTCCTAACCTCTTAAAAGACCTGCCCGATAGGGACTTTTGTAATATTATCAATCCCACAAGGTGCTCCTTCTATCTTTTTGAATGCACCGAAATTAAGATTTAGAACGCAGCTCGTGCTTTGAAGTCTAGCCGCAGTTGTAGTTTTGACGGTGTGTCATTGGTGACTTTAAAGAAATGTATTCATGTAATTATGCAGCCCTTGAAGTTCATTTTCAACAACTCTTTTAAATATGGGATTTTCCCCGACGAACTTAAAAACGCAATAGTGAAGCCGCTTTTTAAGAAAGGTGAAATAAATGATTTCAATAACTATCGTCCTATTAGTATTCTCAGCCCTTTTTCAAAGCTTATTGAAAAAATAATTTCTCAGATAATGGTACTTTTTTTCAACAAATTTAGGCTATTTAACAATTCCCAACATGGATTTTTGAAAGACAAATCTGTTGAAACAGCTTATTTTGAACTCATGAAATGGATATCCTTAGGACTCGAAAATAAGCGGATTCCTTGTGGTGTTTACTGGACCTGTCAAAGGCCTTTGACTGTGTCGATCATATAAAATTCTTTTCAAGAAGCTCCACAATTATGGAATCAGGGGAGTTCCTTTATCATGGTTCGTTAGTTATCTAACCAGTCGTTCGCAGACAACATCGGTTTCCGATAATTGGGCTATTTTTTCTTCGCGTCGTAGGGAAATTAAGTTAGGAGTTCCACAAGGGAGCATTTTAGGGTCCCTTTATTTATTATTTACATTAATAATCTACCAATTATCCTTCAAAATTCCCCTCATAGAATGATTATCTATGTAGATCAGTGGTTCCCAAAGTGGTCCACGTGGACCCCCAGGGGTCCATAAGAGCGGTCTAGGACGTTTCGCCGTCGCCGTTTCGCCGTCGCCGTTTCGCCGTCGCCGTTTCGCCGTCGCCGTTTCGCCGTCGCCGTTTCGCCGTCGCCCGTTTCGCCGTCGCCGTTTCGCCGTCGCCCATTTCGCCGTCGTTAATTAAAAAATATAAATCAAAAGTTATAATTAAAATTTTATTATAAAATTTTATAATAAAATTAATAGTTTTAGAAGAAGAACAAAATGTAACCTAACCTATGGGAATTTTTTTTGGGATTTCAAACCCACTCACAATATGAGGCTGTTTCATTTATATAGTAAAAATTTATTACCAACTTAAAATGTTGCGATAATCCAAAAAATTTCAAATGGAGTGAAATTTTTTCTCTCCGATTTGAATTTTTCTTTGAAATTCGGATAGATGGGGGTGTGATTAGTAGATATTAGTAATAAATATAATCAAAAAATGGAAAATAACTCGTGTATTGCCAAAAGAGTGAAAAAATTAATTTTTTTTGCCTTCCAATTTTAGGGGTGTGCATTCGAAAAGGAGGGTAATCCATCGTCAAATCCTACCCTTACGGGGCGCCGCTGCGCTCCGCTCCGCTCTGCACCCCTCCAGGGCGGATTTGACTCTGGTTACTAGGCTAAACATACTTGAAGCGCGACAGATCAAGAAAACCTGGATAAATGCAACCGGGATGTGAGAGAACCTCGAAATAGCATTAAAAAGTATAGTTGCGGTATGGGGCAGTAAACTATTACGTTTCCAATTTTAGGGGTGTGCATTCGAAAAGGAGGGTAATCCATCGTAAAATCCTACCCTTACGGGGCGCCGCTGCGCTCTGCTCCGCTCTGCACCCCTCCAGGGCGGATTTGACTCTGGTTACTAGGCTAAACATACTTGAAGCGCGACAGATCAAGAAAACCGGGATAAATGCAACCGGGATGTGAGAGAACCTCGAAATAGCATTAAAAAGTGTAGTTGCGGTATGGGACAGTAAACTATTACGTTTCCAATTTTAGGGGTGTGCATTCGAAAAGGAGGGTAATCCATCGTCAAATCCTACCCTTACGGGGCGCCGCTGCGCTCCGCTCCGCTCTGCACCCCTCCAGGGCGGATTTGACTCTGGTTACTAGGCTAAACATACTTGAAGCGCGACAGATCAAGAAAACCGAGATAAATGCAACCGGGATGTGAGAGAACCTCGAAATAGCTTTAAAAAGTATAGTTGCGGTATGCGGCAGTAAACTATTACGTTTCACCCTCCAAAAATCGCGTAAAAACAAAAAATAATCTTTTATAAATAATCAAAATAATTTAATAAAACTTCAATTGTAACTTTTGATTTATATTTTTTAATTAACGACGGCGAAATGGGCGACGGCGAAACGGCGACGGCGAAACGGGCGACGGCGAAACGGCGACGGCGAAACGGCGACGGCGAAACGGCGACGGCGAAACGGCGACGGCGAAACGGCGACGGCGAAACGGCGACGGCGAAACGGCGACGGCGAAACGGCGACGGCGAAACGGCGACGGCGAAACGGCGACGGCGAAACGGCGACGGCGAAGCGTCCCATTCCGCATAAGAGACCACACGGGGGCCACGTAGACGTGAAAAGAAAACAGGGGTTCACAAGTTGTAAGTGGGGGTCCACGAAAAAGCAGCAGGGGGTCTACCGAAAATAGTAAAACTTTGAAAGTGGTCCACGCGAAAAAAAAGTTTGGGAACCATTGATGTAGATGACTCGACGTTGCTTTTAATGTCTGATTCCTTTCGTGAATTGAAACATGGCTTGGAGTCCCATTTCTGTTTGATTAAGGAATGGTTGAATATAAACAGGCTTTGTTTAAATGCTGAGAAAACTGAGTGTATTGTATTTAGGACAAACCTCTGTCGAGTGGCAACATCGGTTACGCTTTGTGCTGGTAACTGCCATTTGACTGTCTCAGATGTCTGCTGTTGTTTGGGGGTTCTCTGGGACAGTACTCTCAGTTGACGTGCACATATTTATAAGCTATCCAGCAGGCTAAATACTGTGATTTTTTCCTTTCGTGTTTTGAGAGAGCAATTAAGCGTCAGCACTTTATGGGTGCTGTACTTTGCGAACTTTCAGTCCGTTATGAGGTTTGGCATTATTTTCTGGGGCGATGCCTCTACAGCGGATAAAATATTTATTTTTCAGAAGTTGGCTTTAAGGACTATATTCAAACTGCCTTTCAACTAATCCTGTAGAGGGTTGTTTAGAAGACATAACTTGTGCACTATGCGCGGACTCTACATTTTCGATTGATTGATTTTCTTATTTAAGCATAAAGCATTAAGACGGTGATCAGCTTAAGCGGTTAAGTGCGTTGCTGCTAATGCTGAATGCCCGGTTTGACTCCGGGCTCAGTAAAAACTTTATTCTGACCGTCTCCCCTCGGAAGGCAATGGCAAACCACCGAGGTGTAATCTGCTTAGAACAGCCTCTCTGGAGATGAAGTGTTTACACTTCCCGCGGTTCGGAGCCCGCGTTAAACAAGTAGGTCCCCTATGTGTGTGATAGTACTACAAACGCACAACACATACATAGGAGAGAGGTCGCTAACATCCGGTAACGGATAGGCACGTTAAGAAGAAGAAGCATAAAGGGTTATTTATAACTAATTTAAAACATGGCTCTTATCCTACTAGGAATAATTTTTTCTGTACCCCTTGCATTCTCTCTCGGGTACGGAAAGTAGCCCTCATTACATGTGTTTGAAACTCTACAACAGCTTACCACCAAAGTTTCATAATGTTGTCGATTTGGGGCAGTTCAAAAGAGAGGTATATGGTTTAGTTTTGGATATGGAGCCGTATAATCTGGCTGAGTTTTTCAACGGGTTTTGATGTTTTTCTATGTGTGTACTTGTATTTGATTTGATTATACTCCGTGTTTGTTTTGACGTTTTTGCCTTTTTATTTTTTTCTTATTTTGTTAAGTAAATGTATAATTATGGTATAATGAATAAAATTATTATTATTATTATTCGCCCATTACAGTCGTCTGATCAAAGAACTACACAAAAAAGGAACTCAATTCCATACATTTCGAAACAAAGAAGATAAACCAGTCCGTGTTGTTTTACGGCATATGCATCAAACAACTAATATTGAAGAAATAAAACAAGAACTGAAAAAACTAGGTCACGAAGTTTTAAACATCAGTAATATGGTGCACAACAAAACAAAGCAGCCACTCCCACTCTTTAGTATTAGACTGAAAGCTGCGGAAAACAATAAAGAAATATACGACATTAAAGGATTCCTTCACACCATAGTCAAGTTTGAGCCTCCACACATCAAGAGAGAGGTTCCCCAGTGCTCAAGATGTCAACGTGTGTCAACGCTGCGTCAAGTGCGCCGGTAATCATCTGACACAGGACTGGAGTATGAAAGAAAAAGTAAATAACAATGTCAAATGCGTTAATTGCGATGACAATCACCCCGCTAGCTATAGAGGATGCACCTACATAAAAGAAATCCAAGCTCAAAAATATCCTCCCCTAAGAACAAGATCCTTGCCAACAACTCAACATATTAATAACCCTCTAACATCAAATTCTCGCCCAGGTGTAACATATGCCGAATCAGCTAGACAAACCTACCAATTATCACAAAACATTAACAACTCAAATCCAGATTTCCCAGAACATCAGCCAAACAAAATGGAAAATATGCTTACAAAACTAATGGAGAGGATGGATACAATGCTGAACCTCCTAACCACACTAATCACAAAAATAAAATAATGGGGCGGTCGTTAAGAATAGCCGTCTGGAACGCAAATGGCTTAGTACAACATAGCCATGAAGTCAAAAAATTTCTATTAAACGAAGACATTGATGTACTCATAATATCAGAATCTCACCTAACAAACAGAAGCTACTTAAAAATACCTAAATACAACATTTACAACACGAACCACCCCGGTGAGAGAGCAAGAGGGGGCACAGCAACAATTATAAAGAGCTCAATCAAACATCATGAACTTCAAACATTTTCTAAAATCCACTTACAAGCGACTAGCATAGAAGTTGAAGATTCCATTGGTAAGCTAACAATTTCATCAATTTATTGCCCACCGAACATAAATATCCAAAAGGAAAAATTCGAAGAATTTTTCAAGACCCTTGGGCAGCGTTTCATAGTGGGAGGCCACTTCAACGCTAAACATGTGAACTGGGGATCAAGACTGATAAATCCAAGAGGTAGACAGCTATACCATGCAATACAGGCCCAAAATATCCACCAAGTATCCACAAACCAACTAACTTACTGGCCATCGGACCACAACAAGATTCCAGATCTTCTCGACTTTTGCCTAACAAAGGGTGTTCCGCCAGACTACCTCTCCATTGAATCCTCATTGGATTTGTCCTCAGACCACACACCCATTATCGTCATTCTCTCGACAGGACCTAAAAAGAGGAATAAACCAATAACACTCCACAATAATAAAACTAACTGGGATCATTACAAACACCTAATCTCTCAAACATTAAACCAACAAGTCACCATAAAAGATGAAAGAGATGTGGACTGCGTGGTGGACCATTTCACAAGAGTGATACAACAAGCTGCATGGAACTCAACACCGGAGGTGAGAGAAGATCGTCGTGAAGAAACGTGTCCCATGCTTGTCAAAGAACATATTCTAAATAAACGAAGACTGCGGAAAAAATGGCAAACAACCCTACACCCTGCAGATAAAACAAGGTATAACCGTGCCACTAGAGAATTAAAAAGCATATTACACGAACTTAAGAATAAAGAAATAAAAAGTCACCTACAAGACTTATCTGCTACAAAAAATACTGACTATTTGCTGTGGAAGGCCACAAAGAAGCTCACAAAGCCACAAGTACATAACCCACCCATCAGAGCAGAAAACGGAGATTGGGCCAGAAATAATGAAGAAAAGGCAGAGGTTTTCTCTGAACACCTAGAAAAAATATTCTCACCATTGCCACGAGTATGAAATATCGCCGAGGAGGAACCAGTCTACGTGCTTCTCAACTCACCATACAGGTTTGAGTCACCAATTAATAAAATTAAGAGAAATGAAGTACGTACACTCATCCACCATGAAATCTCTCCAAAGAAGGCGCCCGGATTTGACCTGGTTACGGGCAAAGTACTAAAGGAACTACCTGACGATGGATATAGAATGCTGACTGTAATATTCAACGCCATAATAAGATTGGGCTACTTTCCTCTCCAATGGAAAATTTCACAAATAATTATGATCTCTAAACCAGGAAAAGATGGGAATATCGCCTCCTCATATAGACCCATCAGCTTATTGCCACTGATATCTAAAGTGTTCAAAAAGCTCCTATTAAAAAAACTGCGTCCCATATTAAATGAAGGGGGAATTATACTAAATCACCAGTTCGGTTTCAGACAGAGTCACTCAACAGTCGAACAAGTGCACAGAATTGCAAACAGGATAAAGGGTCATTCACATCCACGTAACGTACGTACCGGACATACAATACGTAACGTAGAAAACGTAGTTTTTTATTTGCCATTCTCATCCACTTAGTTTACTATGATTACACTATGTTTCCATAGAAACGAAAAGCACGGGCACCTGTATTTGCATTGGCTATCGGTTGACAGTTTGACAGCATTAATTTTTGTGACTTAACCTTAAAATTGAAAATACAGTAAAAGGGGTGTTGCCTAATAAAATGAAAGCATCTCCATTGGTCAAACACAGAAAACATAACGTACAAGTTGAAGTTGAACGAACTTTTTGTTACGTTACGTTACGTCTCCTATGTTTTTTCGAATGTGAATGGTGCCATTTGAAACAATGCATTTCAACTTTCCTTACGTTACGTATTGTATGTCCGGAACGTACTGCTATGATCCAAAATGCTCTATAAAGGCTCCCAATACAAAAATGAATATTAGATTCATAACAAGCACAAAATTCTAAGTCGGAAGACACTTTAAAAATTTACTTTACGAGAAATTTTTATTTTCTCAAATTTAGATTTTTTAACTAAATTTGAATCTCTCAGGATAAACAAAAGATGATAAATATTGCTAAGATTAATTAGATTGATGATAGTCACATCAAAAATAAAACAAAAAGATTTAATTAGCTGAAATTGATTAAAAATTATTATTGTTTGTACATGTGCATAACCTATAAAAATGTAAAATTTTGTAAACTGAATTACTTGATAACCAACATGTTATATAAGAATTTCTTCACATCAAAAATTATGTAGTGATTTCGTTTATGTAAAGTGCGTATTTTCAAAACATGAATCAAGAAAGTTGTGAATAAGGGTCAATTTTGTGAAAAACCAAAAATTTGTATAAGATGGAGGATCAAAGTCAACAAAGCATCCAACGAACAACATGAAAAGGCAATATACCAGTAAAATTGCATGAAAGCCAACGCATGGAAGATCAACTTCAATGTAGATAGTGAACCTGCAACAACAACAATTTATTAACAAAGAGAAAAATCTAAAATGTTAAAATTTGACTTACATTTACCAAACAGGCATACCAATTTCCATCAAATTTGGAACAATTCAGTTAACTTCGGACATCATAACAGAGTGCACGTATTTTTGTGTTCTCCAGGAAATATTATTTACAAACTTTTGGAGGTTAAGAAATTCCATTGATTTTCGATCAAAATAGAGTTGACTTCGGCAATTATAACAGAGTGGACGCATTTGTAATGTTCTCCAAAACCAATTGTTTACAAACATTTGGAGGTTAAGATTTCTAGTTGAATTCGAGCACAACGACTCATAAAAGATCCAAGGACAACAATGGCTGCTCGTATGATGAATCTACAATGTTATGGTTTACGAAATTAACTCGACTTATTCACTGGAACCTGAAAATGTTGTCAATAAGACGCTACTCACCTGATTCTATTCGAAAACATCAACAAAATTGGAAGTGTAACAGCAACTAATACGAAATTGATCCACTAAACAACACTGAAACGAGGTTACAGCAGGTCAATCAAACAGCTTCTGTGTAATACTGACGAAACTCAACATAGATGCTGACTCATCCAAAGTCGTTCATGTTAAAGCTGGACACAAAAAGGATACACGATATCCTTTTTAATTTAAAACTCCGACTTGTCAAAATGGAAAGGTACAGTGAAACTTTTTAATTTTATAATTTATTACAAACTTTGCTATCAGCGTATAAGATACAGGATTTCGGAAAAAGGCTTTTACGGAAGTATATTTCTCATTACCCTAATTGAAAGGTTATTTTTTAAAAAAACTTTATTATTTTATTCTTCAATGTTAAGCTTTATAAAAGCACCAATATTATTTAAAAACATTTAAATCCGCTAATGTAAAGCGAGATACTTAGTTAGTTTATGACTAATTGAGCACGTCAGGACAAAGAGAGGGAGCCTTTTTGTCTTGAAAAATTTATGCATCAACTGTCTTTATTTGTAAAATTTATCTTATGGTAGATCAGCGATCTACAAAAATTTGTGTAAGCATTTATTTGTGAAAATTTGCAATTATTTCATTTTTGTTCAATATAAACATTCTTTATAAGCTACGGAAATCTTTTTATTTTTTTTATTCAACGAAAGCAATAAAAGAAAGATATCCAGAGAGAGCAAATTTTACTTATAATTCTAAAGAACACCTCCAATTTTAAACACAAGGAACCCACCTTTGAGCGTGTCATCACCGGAGCTTAGTGAGAAGAGGCAATAATGTTGAACATCCCTTAACTAATAACATTCAATACGAACCATTTACCTGAGCATTTTTGCTAGCAAATTAAGGGCTGGCACTTTTAAAATTAGTTAGGGAGGTCACAGCAGTACGTTACGTGGATGTGAATGACCCTTAAGAATCGATCTGGAATCAAAAAAATATTGCTCCGCCGTCTTTCTGGACATCTCGCAAGCGTTCGACAGGGTCTGGCATGAGGGTCTCTTGTATAAGATTAAAAAAAGATTACCACGCACCTACTTCAAAATACTCCAATCATATCTAACTACTCCAATCATATCTAACGGAGAGGTACTATTTAGTAAAGCAACAAGAAACTACATCGGGTTTACATAAAATCAACTCTGGAGTGCCACAGGGGAGTGTTCTGGGTCCGATATTGTACCTGATCTTCACGGCTGATATGCCAACAGACAACAGGACCACTTTGGCAACATTTGCAGATGATACTGCGGTAATGGCATCCAGTCAGGACGCTGAGGTAGCTTCACAAATTCTTCAGGAACACATTAATAAAATCTGTGCATGGTTCGCATTGTGGAGAGTAAAAGTCAACGAGACCAAATTAGTACACATGACCTTCACGCTAAGAAGAAGATCCTGCCCACCGATCACATTTAGTAACCAAGAACTCCCACAGACCGAGGAGGTCAAATACTTGGGTTTCCACCTGGACCGTAGACTTACCTGGGCGAAGCATATTTAAACTAAGAGAAAACAACTAAATCTAAAACTTAAACAACTATACTGGCTAATAGGAAGGAAATCGGGATTGTCTTTACAAAATAAAATCCTAATATATAAAATAATACTGAAGCCTATCTGGACATATGGGCTGCAGCTCTGGGGAGCGGCAAGTATCACAAATATATCGAAAATCCAATTGTTCCAAAACAAAGTACTGAAAATCATAACGGGCGTTCCAACATAATATCCTAATCACGTCATACATGACCAGCTGGTGCGCTCGCGTTGGTACATAGACAATTTAAAAACGGCTGAACCGATTTTCTTCAAATTTTGAAATTATATTTATGATGAATTAAGGAAATGATGACATGATTTTCATGAATGAACTTTGTAAATTAAAATAATATTTTTTCAAATATTACATTTGCAAATATTTTTACGAAAATTGAAAAAGTGAAAATGATTACTAATGAACAGATAGCAATGAAAAATTACAAAAAAAAATTTCATGTTTAAAACTGAACATTTTTACGTAGATATTTTAAAAACGGATAGATACATCATTATGAAATTTTTACACAATATTTGTGATATCATAACGACAAGCTGCAGCTATTTTTTAAATAAATAAATTTTATTTTTAACATTAATATTAATTTTTAAACTATACATAATTATCAATTTATAATATTTCACTTGTTTAAATAATATATACATATAAAATAGTTCATATAAATATTTTGTAAAATTTATTTTGCTTAAAAGGCATTAAAAATGTAATTGTAAATAATTAACTTTTGAATCTTACGAGAAGTTATTGCCACGATTTATTCGTGAGCGGGATCTTTTCTTTTTTGAAATTAAACTTATTTGGACTTTATACATTTATTTACACCTATTTATTTATTTATTATAAACGCAGCGAACACAGACAGGGAAATCGGAAGACGGCGTGAACGTCAAAACCCGATGTGTGAATGAAAAAAAAAAATATTTATTTATACATATACCCTTAAACTAATTCTTATAAACTAAATCTTACATTATAATTAGGGGATGAAGTCTTCTTGTTATGACCATGGTCGGCTCGTTCCTTTGCACTTGATTGTCACTCGTATCACACCCACAGGTAACTCACTCTTCCTTGTTTTTTTACTTTCAAAGAAGACTTCCTGTCCCCATATTTATTTATGCACCATCCGCAAATCAATCTATTTTCCGTTAACTAATGATTTCTGCGAGTTCAATGAGTTCATACCATTAATTGCATATTTTATTAGGCGACTCGCACACTAATTTTTATTAATGTGACGCTACTCTCCCTTCGAAACAAGGCTGCCCCAAGCCGTTTAATAAAAAAAAAAAATACAAAAAATTTTAATGGTTTGGATTCAAAAATTCCTAATTGTGTGCCAGCTCGAGAAAATAGATTGTGCATCCGGTCAAAAATAAACTTAAAATTAACAACAATGGACTTAAATTAATAAAAAAAACAAAATCTAATTATAAAAATTATTAAAATATATTCAAAATTATCAGCAATTATCAAAAAATAAAAACCTAATTATTTATCATATTCTTTGTTTACTGCTACGTATTACATTATATTATAAGGCGTCTCTCCAATTTACAACAATATTATGAAAAAAAAAATGTATGAAAATTATGACTTAATCGTATTGAAAATTCAAGTTCAAAGTCTCGTATATCTTTATAATTATTATTTCAAAAATATGGTTTAAATTATCCAACTTTGGTTTGTTTTTTGTGGGTACTTTGTGATTTTGTTACAATTCGTCCACTTTGTTACATTCGTCCATAAAGGGACTATTATTGTTACCTTTGTTAGTCACCTTTTTAAGCATTTTTTGATGCCGTAACCTTAATTAGTACGTTGGTTTTATTTCTTGTTTTCTACTCATTTTGATTTACAGAGTTGCATTTGTTTAATTTGTAATGTTCAATACGTTTAAAAAAAAAATTTGTTATGCTACTATTCGTTACGTTATTGATTGTTGTATTTCGGAGATCCGTGTCCAAATTTATTTATAAAGTATTCTATTAATTATTTACATTTACTTTTTGAGAGGTTCTTGAAAAAAAATTACATTCCTTGGCTCTAACGGCTCGATTTTCCGTCATTTCTGTTTACTTATCAATTACTTATTGACAATTTACGTATCAATTTATGTGCCTTTTATATTTCGTGCTTATTTAACATTATTTTCATTATTTTGACATCGCTTTACATGAAATTACCATATTAACCTTGATTTACTTTATATGCGCCTTTGATTTACTTATTGCACCACTATTTATTTCGTAAAATTCTTCCCTTACATTATTTTGTTAATGTTTTGATGAATTCATGTACTAAGTTGTGAGATGATCTTATTTATTCTAGAATTTGAACACTGACTTTTTACATGAATTCTCGCTACATTTGAGGTATGTGTCTATCTTTTCAATTTTCAACTTTTACCTCTTGGTGCCTAACGTTTAACATAATATACTTTGTCATTATTACAAGTATTAATTGCACATCTCTTATTTTATTTGTAACATTTTATTACCATTGCCAAGATCGAGCTGCATGGAGACTGGGAGCGGATAAACGGCGACAGCTGTAAATCATTCCGCAAATATATATATATATATATATATTACCATTGTTAACAATCTATATAGAAGGTGGTGGAAAGGTGTTAAAATTTTGAACTCAAACATCACCAATTCTTCTACATAGATTGTTTATACAATTTGGGATCCCATTTTGGTAATATACATACATATATCGTTGTTTAATGTAACCACTGATACTCTGCTTTTCACTAATTTTCTCGTTTATTGACAGTTTATTTTATGTTAACTTTTTATTTATTTTCGCGTATCACTTTTAACTTTTCTTTTTATTTTAATTGAGTTTGGCACTGAAACTTTTTACACGTTTTCTATTGAGACTTTATTCTTGTTTTATTTGAGCCAAGGATATCGATGCACTTACACTTTTACCTCCCTTGAGGGCGATGATGTCTTCTCTATTTCGAAGCTTGAGGACGACTGTATTCATTTCGGTATCTGACGATTCTCCTTTTGGGGTTGCATCCCCTGTGTTTCTTTCATCTGCGTGGCTTTTATAAATTTTTATTAATTTAGCAAGTATAAACCATAAAATACTTATGAAAATTATGCCACCAAATATGATTACCGTTGTTACGATTAAGATGTTGTGGTGTTGCGGAGCTGGATCTTCTTCGGTTTCGGCGTTTGTTCCTGAGGTAGGTGTAGTGGCTATCATTGCTAAAGGAGTTTGTTGATATTTGTAGAGGAGGTAAATTGTTACAATTGTTAAAGCTATGTTCCAGAATAATAACGTCGTATGACCCACGTAACCATATCTATCCGAGAAACTGATTGGATTTGATTTTTGTGTTTGTATCCATGTCCTGATACTTTCCATAGCTTCAGGTGTATTTTTAAGGTTTAAATGTGGAACTTGGAGTGTCCAATTATGGTTTAGACATTCCGATAAATTTTTATATGTGGGAGGATGAATTGAAATGGGATGTAAGATAAACGATTTTAAAGTGGACCACGTTGCGGGAATAATGTGGATGATTTCTGCTTCAGGATGGTAGGTGTTTAGACAGGGATAACGGTTTGGGATCAAGGTTTCCTCAAAAAGGGTTAATTTACATTCACATGGTAAGTGTAAACGTAAGGATCCGATATTTTCGAAGTTTTCGTTTATTAGTGCCTGTGAATTATTTGAGCACTCGATATGTGTTTCCATTTTGGGATGCGTTATTTGGTATTTTTCTTCTGCCACCTCCATGATTAACATGGCAGTTGATGGGTGACACGTCATAGTGCTATATTTACTTAGATTATCGACTGTGTCCCCTCGGAACATTTTGATTGCACACATTGGTCCATGTAGGTCGTCTGAAGATAACTGTGGAACATAGCATAACTTGTCTTCGTACACCCGACACTGGTGTAATGTCACCCCTGTGACTGTTCGAATGATTGACTTTCCATACGCCGTTTTTGAGACAGCCACGTATAATGTATCGTGGTCCAACGTGCATGTTTGGTTGTGCCATGCAAAGTAACTTGTGATTAGTTCAAATAATTTCCAGTTTTGATGACTAGACATGATAGGAATTTTGATATGAATGAAAATTTTCGATTCTGTAAAGGTACACTCGCAGATTGGAAATTTGTAATAACGTGAGATATCGTGCACAGGAATGGCCAGTTTCTGTTCGGACATCTGTAGTTCTTGTTCCAGTCTTCTTAGATCATGTTGTAGTGTTTCTACCTCTACGATGTTTGATGGAATTTGATGTTGTTTACATGATGTTAATACTAAATTTGTACGTATGATTCTGGTTAACGATATCATCCGAAGTAGATTTGAATAAACGTGGTTGTATTGTCTAGTAATTATTTTGAACTGTGCTACCTTTTCTTTTTGTGCCGTTATAATTTCTTCTTCAGCCAAATGAATGTGTTTTTCAATGGTTTTGAATGTATTTGTTGTTTCATCTTCATACTTCTTGAACTCCACGGAGTCCTGTCCTATTCCTTGCAATGTTTTTGTTAACCCACCAGTCAACGTTTGTATTTGCTGCTGTAAATATTCCTCGTTTGTTATTGTATGATCCAATTTACTCATGGTTGCTACCCCACAACACCATGCTAATCCATCACCTATAAAACTTAGCGCCCTTTGTTTTCTACCATTGGAGTTTATTTTTCGTTTTCCATTCGACCATTCGTTGTTATGGACATTTATTTCGATGTTTCTTCTTAACATTTGGAGATCCGCATCGTACGCTTTACCTAGTTTTTTAATGGCTGTTTCTATTAGACAATCGGTAGTTGTTTGATTTGGGCAATCCGTGTTTGGTATATTGGTTTTTTGATTTACGTCCTCTTCGATCCATTCCATTTGGTATATTAACGGGATTGTGGCTTCATATGCCACCACCTCTGGAAGTTGTTTCCATACGACTCCCGGGGAGACCTCCACTGATGGTTGATTTAAACTCCAAGTAACTCTAACAAACAATCTATAACAAAAAAAATTAAAAAAATTAAATATTTCAAAACGTTATCGCATTAAGACATTTCCACTGAAATTAATTGTTATACGTCGGTGTAATCTGTTTGTTAAACGTATTCATTATTAAATGTAACATATTTTATGCAACGTAGTATCATATTTACTATACTACGTGGTTTTAACTTACTTTGACCTACTATTTATTTATACTCCTATGTTTATGTTGACATATTTTAATTTGACCTACATCTAAAATTAATTTTAATATTTACTTAAACTATTTTATAATTCGCGGGTTACTTCAGGGGTCCATTGTTCAAAGTAAGCGAGTATTCTACTAACATGTACTATGTCCCTCTTCGAATTGATCGATTTTCCTTTTATAATTTCGTAATCGACTTCTCCTATCTTTTTACTAATGTAATATGGTCCGAACCAACGTAACATAAGATTTTCACTTCTACCTACTTTTCTGACAGGGGTAAAAACCTTAACTTTGTCGCCTACTGAAAATTCAATATTTCTATGTTTGGCATCGTAGTACAGCTTATCTTGTGCCTGTCTTGCTTTAATATTTTGTATGGCTAAGTTTCTTACATTCAGGGCTCTATTACGAACTTCTTCGGCGGTTTCACTGTTAACTGGTGTTGTTAAATTCGCTTCCGTAGGTAGCATGGGTTCGCGTCCGTACACCAACATGAAGGGTGTATATCTGGTTGATTCTTGGAAGGAGGTATTGTACGTGACGTACAATACCTGTGACGTGTGGTAAAAACACGTCCCAATCTGATTGGTCTTGTGTAACGTTACTTTTGTCGTTACATTCTCAGTAATTCAATTCTCCATATCCATCTCCATAAATAATTTTTCTTTTCAACCATTTCAATTATTCCGTCCGAGTAATTACAACGCACTCGGTATAAAAGCGGATAGGAGATAAGAGGAACACGGCGACTCGAGGCTTTTTGGTTTGGTTAGCGTAGCGATAGCACGCATTTTTAGAAAACATAATATTTTTGACAAATATTTCGAGTGATTAACCGCAGATTAGGCCCGAATCCTTATTAGGCAATTAAATAGTCTAGCTACCGTTATTTGAGTGAATGTGGAATATCCTACTACCTATAATTACCGTATATTTTGGAAAATTTTGAGAACGTTGGAAATTTCGAAGTCGGTATTGCTGATAAGAACACCTTGGGCTGTTGATACCATATTATCTAGGTAATAAATACCATTTGATTTCCCATATTTTTGGAAAGTGGCTTCCGTTATTGGAATCAAGATTGGAAGATAGTGCCAATTAACAAATTAACTCTGTTTTATTATCAACTGGATCAACTCTGGGAAATTTTCCATTTAGTAATAATTGTCAGTTGGCTGTATTTTTGATATTTTGAGTAAGGCTGTAGTATCTACTTTTGCTACTGATTATTTACATCAATAAGCTTAGTCGGATATTTGTTAGTTTTGTTTGCTTGTGTGTGCTTACTGTTGTAGCGATTTTCATCCATTAGTGGCCATTAGACTGGGGATCCGAGATAGGGCTCTGTCACGGAGTTGCAGTTTGCACCAAGCGTCCAGACGTTTATTTCATTAATCCAGCTGCAGGGTAAGTTGCACATTTGTATCCATTATCAACTTTTATCAACTCTTTATCCACAGGTGAACCAACGTACTGGCCAACGGATGCAAACAGAACACCAGATGTAATTGACTTCTGTATCACCAAAGGAGTGAACAGTAAACAAGTAAAAGTGGAAACATGCTTAGATCTTTCATCGGACCATAGCCCAGTACTAATAACTTTATACGCCAAGATAATGGAAAAAACAAAACAACCGTCACTGTTCAGTAGAAAAACAAACTGGGATACTTTTAGACAAAACCTAGATAAATTGGTAAACCTGAACATTTCTCTCAAAACGGAAGAACAGATAGAGAAAGCAGTAAAAGAACTTACAAAGGCGATACAAAAAGCTGCATGGCAAGCAACACCGGACCAGAAAGAAACGCAAGTAAAAGAAACATGTCCAGTTATAGTTAAGGAGAAAATAGCCATAAAGAGAAAGCTAAGAAAACAATGGCAGACGAGCAGAAATGAAAACCATAAGAGAATACTTAATAAGGCAACTAAAGAACTAAAAGAACTGCTGCTTCACTTAAAAAACCAGGCAATACAAGAATACTTGAAAAACCTCTCACCTTCTGAAGCGAACGACTATTCTCTTTGGAAATCAACAAGGTCCATCAAGAAACCTATGCAACAAAATCCGCCAGTCAAAGATGCCAATGGCAAATGGGCTAGAAATAATAAAGAGAAAGCCGAAGCTTTTGCTACTCATCTAAGAAATGTATTCCAGCCACTCCCCCCAGACATACTCGAAAATTATGATGAAAACATTTACAAATATCTCGAAGAACCATATCAAATGGACTTACCTATTAAATCATTCAAGCTTAACGAAGTAAAAAAAGTCATCAATAAAGAGATAAATCCGAAGAAAGCTCCAGGATTCGATTTAATCACTGGAAAGATATTACAAGTGTCGTCGGAAAAAACCAAGATAGCTGTAACACAAATTTGCAATGCTATAATTAGACTGGGTTACTTTCCAAAACAATGGAAGGTAGCGCAAATTATTTTAATACCGAAACCGGGGAAAAAGACAGACGAACCCAATAAACATTTTTAGCCTGCAAATAGCCTGTAAATAGCCTGTACCTGACGCAGGCCTGCGTCAGGTCTGCCGTTTAGATAAATTTATCTGTTCCTGCAATTCGTTGATAATTTAGCCTGCGTCAGGCCTGCGGTTAGGTTATTTTTCTGTGCCTGCGATTAGCTAATAATTTAGCCTGCGTCAGGCCCTGCGGTTAGGTTATTTATCTGTGCCTGCGATTAGCTAATAATTTAGCCTGCGTCAGGCCTGCGGTTAGGTTATTTTTGTGTGCCTGCGATTAGCTAATAATTTAGCCTGCGTCAGGCCCTGCGGTTAGGTTATTTATCTGTGCCTGCGATTAGCTAATAATTTAGCCTGCGTCAGGCCCTGCCGTTAGCTTATTTATATTAACATAACGCTTGTTACTCATTGGTTACATGTTATTATAAATATATATTACGCTTATTTGTGATTAAAAGTATTTAAATTAAATTAATTATTGTTAAAATTAAAATTAATTAATTATGAAAAATAATAAGAAGGTGTAATAGTGAAATAAGATATAAACAAGGACGCCTATAAAAAATGCTGATATTGAAATGGAAGATAATGTTAGACCTGGCACATCTAATGTTACTCCTGATAGAAAGCGTTTGTATGGTAAGTTTTAATTCCTTAAGAATGGGATGACACCGACGAAGATAGAGATATTAAGATATTATTGCAATATAATAGACAGAGATCGCAGTAGTAACTTTAAAAATTGCTTTGCAGTGCAATTAGATAAAATTTCGTAAAACTGAAATGGTCAAATCGTAGTAAATTTTATTACAAAACCAGTGATACTAATGTTTTTGGATTTAAAGCAACATAAATAGGTAAAATTACAAAAACAAGATATGGTTTTGAAGTTTTTAGTTTTGAAATTTTACCTATTTATGTTGCTTTCAATCCAAAAACATTAGTAGCACCGGTTTTGTAATAAAATTTTCTACGATTTGATCATTTCAGTTTTACTGCTTTTCAGTTACACTGCAAAGCAATTTTTAAAGTTACTACTGCGGTCTCTTTCTATTACATAGCAATATTATCTATATCTTCTCGGTAAATATGACTGTTTTCTATTCAAATACAGTCAAACTTCTATAAGTCGAACTTCCTTAACTCGAATTTCTCCATATCTCGAAATTTGAAAAGGATTTGAAAGTCTTTTATTTCAATTCTACTTATATTTCTAGATGTAGAATTTTCTATAACTCGAATTGTTTTTACTGTACTTTGGAGTTTCGACTTATGGAAGTTTGACTGTATTTTAATGTTTTTGAACATTAAAATAATTAAATTAATGCTGTTTGTGTTGAAATATGCAACACACAAATTTAACTAAAATATATGCTTGCTTACTTGCTGTATTAACCAAAATTTTAGGATACTCTAGAGAAAAAATCAATTCTGTTTTAGGATCGAATACAACGAACTACAATATTATGCCGTTAAGGACGCCTATAAAAAATACTGATAGTGAAACGGAAGATAATGTTAGACCTGGTACATCTAATGTTACTCCTGATCAGAAGTGTTTGTTTGGTAAGTTTTAATTACTTAAGATTACATGAAAATAATATGACTGTTTTTTATTCAAATATTTTAAAGTTGTTTGATTTTTATAGATTTCTCTGACAACGATTCTTTCGATGATTACATACCAAGCAACCCCGATACAGATAGTAGTGATACCGACTCTTATGACAAAAAAACCAAATTCAAAAGACCTTATAAAGCTAGCAGCGTAAATATTATTGACCATGAAGAAATATCTATCGACGCAGGTAATATGGAGACATCTGAAGAAATAGCAATAAGTGATGAGATAGTGGCTATTGAAGATACAAGAACTAATCAACCAGAATATACAGTCAAAGAAGATACAGCGATAGATAGAGTAAAGAAAAAATTATTTATATTACCAGAAAAAACTTCCAAGAAGCGACAGAGGAACGTAAATAAGTGGAAAAGACAGAAAGCGGCAATATCCAGAGAAAAAGGTGAAAGTTATATATCACCGAAGGGAAAATTAATGCCGAGCAAGAAAATTGAGTTGAATTCTTTATGCCACAAAACGAAATGTAAACTAAGATGCGACGAATATTTTGATCAAGAGGCAAGAACGCATATATTAAATAAATTTTACTCTTTGAATATAAATTCCAAAAATAACTTGCTCTTCAAAAGTCTTTCAATTCAGCCTGTCCAGCGTCACAGAAAGAATATCAAAGAACCAAAATCATTCTCCTTTAAATATACAGTGACATATAATCAAAAAGTAATTCAGGTTTGTAAATCAGCAATATGTGCAATTTATCAAATTTCGAATAAAAAAATACAGATGATTCAAAACAAACTTAAAGGTGGTTCTTCTGCACCTACACCAGACAAACGAGGTATTCATCTAAATAGGCCACATAAAATTCCTGAAGAAGTAGTAAATTTCGTGATCAATCACATTAAACAATTTCCTGCAGATCAATCTCATTATTCAAGGAATAAAAATATTTACAAAATGTATTTATCGCCTTTGCTAAATACACAAAAAATGTTCGACCTATATATTGAGTTTTGCGGGCAACAAAATCTTTCAGGAAAATATTTAATAAAAAAGTGCAGCTACAGCAAACTTTTTGCTAAGCACTTTAAGCTTTTATTTGGAGAGCCCCAGAGCGACACATGTAGTAAATGCGATGCTGGTTTAGATACAGAGGAGCATATAGAAAATTACAGATTTGCTTTTCACCAGCAAAAGCGTGACAGAGCAGTAGCTTTATCAAGCGATGATGTACTTTATGCAACTATGGATTTGCAGCAGACAATGCCTTTACCAAAACTAAGCACGTCTAAGGCGTTCTACTTGAGGCAATTATGGTTCTACAACTTCAGTCTACACACAGTTACAAAATCTGATGTTAAACCGTTCTTTTATACCTGGACTGAAAACGTATCTACGAAAGGAAGTTTAGAAATTGGCAGTTGTCTTCATACGTTTGCCCAACAATTATTTGATGTTGCTACGCAGAACAATAATATTAAGCATCTTGTTATATGGTCCGACTCATGTTCGGGCCAAAACAAAAACTTTAATTTGATTTCTCTCTATCAATACTTCATATTAAAAGGATATTTTAAGACAATAGACCATAACTTCCCAGAAGTAGGCCATTCTTATCTGGACTCCGATAGAGACTTTGGAAGAATAGAGAAAATACTACGAAAACATTCAAATATTTATACTCCTACTGAATATCGATCTATTATAAAGTCAGCCACCGTGAAAAACTCTGTAGTATTTAATATGGAAAACCACTTCAAAAATATTGATGAAATAGCGGTTAAAATGCACTTGCATAACAGAAAAAAAAATGTTTTAAATGACGCAGTATTGTTTCGAGACTGCATTAAGTGGATACGTGTAGACCAGTACGGAAGTTATTTATACAAAAATACTCTTGATGAATATACGCCTTTTTTAAAAGTAGATATTTTAAAAGCTAAATGCCAAAAAATTCAAGCGGAAGATTACACTTTAGCTATTCTCTCGGATAATAAGAATAAAATAAGTGAAGAAAAAATATTAAATCTTAAACAGCAGTTGGTATATGTTCCCGACGAATTTAAACTCTTTTTTGAAAAAGTTATTAGTGACAATCAGTGATCGATACCAAACTTCCAAGAAAAATAGAGGGCCGGAAAATTAATACGAACTCTTTTTTCAGCAGGAAGCAGAAAAAAAATGTTGTAAACTGCACTTAATTTTTCAAACCGGTAAACTGCACGAATTTGGAGTGAAGTTTACCCTTGTAAGGTAGTTTTGGGGTACTGTACTATGTTTACCATACCATATGCTATTGTTTATGTATTGTTATGTATTGTTTATTTGAAAAATTAAAATAATAAAATATACCTATAATTTTTATTCGCTCCACCTTTTCGGGTAGTTTTCTTTTCTATTTGCTACAATTTTTAAAACTATAAAAGAATTTAAAAAAAATAGTAGGAAAAAGTGGAACGATAATATCATTTACCTTACTCCGAAAAATAGTACAACATAAAGTACATAACAGATGAGTCGATTTCCATACAATCAGTTGTAGGTATACGACTTCAAATTGTGTGGCGAGTGGGAGTGAGAGAGAGAGAGTAATTTCTTGAATGTTCAAGTCGCTTTATCTCAAAACTGCAAATTTGCACATTCCTTGTTCATTCACGGGGGCGACGATATGATGTGAACCTTTATTCCATTTTATAATAACTTTTTTTTTTAGTTGATAAAGGATTTATGTACCTACCTTTTTTTCTGCCCTTTTTGGAGTGCAGTTTACCTTACCCGAAAAAATAATACACCATAAGATATGATTTGAACCTTTAATCCTTTTTATTATATTTTAAAGTAACTTTGTTTTTTAGTGGATAAAGGATTTATGTACCTTATGTTTTTCTGCTTTTTTCAGCTTTTCTTCAAAACTGTAAACTTTTGTATGTGTTACATGTTTGATCTATAATTCTACAATAAAGGTTCATTTAAAATTGCTAATTTTGTTTTTAGTTAGTATGATATAAAGAAGGGAAGCTGAAAAAACTTTAAACGTTATTTTCTCGAATTGAACTTTGCGCGACATGGATCCTTCATCCACTTGTGTCTTCAATTGGGTTTACATCTGAGACGGCTTGCTAGACTAACCTTTGATATGCCTACGACCCTGTTGGGTAGTTTAACGGTAGCAATCATTCGCTCATTGAGACCGATGGCTTTACATGCCCTCCGAAGAACGGAACGGTGAAGAAAATTTTACTCTAACCGGAATCGAAACCGAGAAGGCAGTGGCGGCTCGTGGGGTAAAACATTGGGTAGGCCAGTAGCTTGGTGGTAATAGATTGACTTTATTAAATTTATAATTAAAATATGAGCCTACATTTGGGTATGTGTCCGTCACGCTCAGGAACGCATATCTCATCAGTTAATATATTAAGACACATAAAAAAATAAATTTTTCAGTTTATGAAACATTTTAGTACCTACTACCTACAACTAGAATTACAATATAAATTCGATTCTGCGATGAATGAAATCGATTGAGTGGTATTTGCATGATGAGTATTCATAAAAATTTTATTAATATCGCCAATAAAGACAATTTTTTATCTACTTTCAATAAAACTAAGAATTTTAAATTTTCGTATAAAGAAATTAGAAAATGTATTGTTTATGGTTTCAATCTTTAATTATTATAATTAAAAGTACAGTGCTTGGATCGTAATATTCTTTAAAGGTTGCAATACCTCACTGCTTTATCTGTTTGCACTTCTTTTATTTGTTGTCTATTTTATTGCGTGCAGTAAAACAGTTTATCCGTGAATAAATTTATTATCTCTTATTATAAAAGGCCAAGTCTTTCTTTCTGTCTGTCCCACGGAAATACCCGAAGCAAACCGAACCGAACCGAACGCACAACGTATCATCGGATCAACGTATCATCGGTTCAACGTATCATCGTATCAACGTATCATCGTATCAACGTATCATCGGATCAACGTATCATCGTATCATTTTGTCTATATAGGACAGCTATTTCCAAAAAAGCTTTATGTGAACTTCCATAATGGATAATGAAAATTTTGAAAATCCTGCTGCAAAGCGACGGCGATTGAATCGTGAGAGAAAAGCACGTACAAGAGCTAATAACACAGAAGAACAGCTTCGATCACAGCGACAAGCTGACGCTCGGTCTCATGCGATACGTCGACAACGTGAAACTTTGGAACAAACTCAAGCGCGGCAAGCTGCTGACGCTCGGTCCCATGCGATACGTCAACAACGTGAAACTTTAGAAGAAACTCAAGCGCGGCAAGCTGCTGACGCTCGGTCCCATGCGATACATCGACAGAAAGAAAATCGATACCAAAGTCAAGCAATTCAACTCCAAATAAGAGCATTGAGATTTGATGAATCTCACGTTACTCGGCACGATTGTGGAGAAATGAATTCCATCTGTCAGTTCTGCGGCTCCAAGAATTTCGCCAAGGAGCGTCCAGTTGATAAACAATTTAACAACTGCTGTCATAAAGGAAAAGTGAAGATTCCGCAACCGCTCGATCAACATGGGAATCTATTGTTATATCCCGAATTTCTTCGCTCTATGCTTTCAGATTCAGATAATTCTTACTACAAGAACTTTCGTCAGCACATCCGCTCTTACAATTCCTCGGTTTCTTTCGCTTCAATGGGAGCAGAGATTGTTTCAATGCCGGGTAACGGACCATACGTTTTCAAAATTCATGGACAGACGTACCACAGAACCACAAACCTGTATCCACCTGAAGGACAAACAAGAAAGTTTGCACAACTGTATGTAATGGACACGACAGAAGCGGTCAATGAACGAGTAAATCTGCCTGAGAATAGAGGTTGTCTACCTGAAGTGATTGAGAAAATCGATCGTTTCTTCCGCGTCAACAAACGTATCGCAGCTTCATATTGCCTGATGAAAGAAATTGAGCAACAAGAGCGTGTACGAGCCGAAGAAGAAGGACAACCAGTTCCGGTCGTCAATATGGTGATGCGGCGCGATCGGCAGTCTGATCAAAGACGTTACAATGCTCCAACGTCCAATGAAATTACAATGGTGTTCGTAAATGATGACGGCGAACCTCCATTTGAACGTGATATCCGTATCTATCCTCGAAATCCCGTCGACAATGCACAACAATTCATTCGTATCAATATTCTCAGTCCAAATCTTGACCCTATGACTTATGGCATTCTTTATCCGTTTGGCGAACCGGGGTGGCAACCCAATTGGAGTTGCGAAGGATATCGGCAATCCCGTAATAAAATCAGCATGTTACAATTTAAAGTTGCGCAAACAGCAATTAGAAACGATTTCAATCCGATCATGAGTGCGGGAAAACTTACGCAACAGTGGATTGTCGACTCATATTTGCAAGTGGAAGCCAATAATTGCTAAACAAAGTAAATTGCGTACCGAATTGTATCAAGGTCTATCCGATCATATTCTAAACTAGATGATACCCCGTCCGAGGACGGGCAGCTAGATGGACGGGCAGGCAGCCAAGGTCATATGGCTTTTGGATTGCACTGAGAGCTTTCCTTAATCTTCATTCAACTTAAGTTACCTTGGGTAGCTGCCCGTCCTTCTAGCTGCCCGTCCTCGGACGGGGTATCATCTAGTTATTATTATAATACTGTAACCACACTGTAACCTTTCGGTCATGCCAGAGTCGACTGGGGTTAAAACTACCTGCTCATAAGCTTTGTGGCAAGTATGAATACTATGTACATTTATTAAATATGCAAGAACTGACTCTTTACATTTTAAAAAAATTGAAGTTATTTTGGTTGCAGCAAGTTATAATTTTCAGTTCGTGAGAGTTTAGCACTAGCAGTGATGCGCAACCAGTACCGCACCCAAGCATATTAATCGGTTCTCTTGGTGTTTTTTTTGTATCTAATATCTTATTAGTAGAGCCCGGATTTATAAGCATTTATAATTCCAAAATAAGCCATTTAAAAAGTTACAAAAAACAGGAAAAAAAGTTCTATAGAATTGAAAAAAAGCACTAAAATTCAAATATAAAAACCTTATTTTTATTAAATATTATTTAGAGACATTTGTTTTATAATTATAAAAAAAATTAATTATCATATTCTTACCAAATTCTTCGTCTGAAGTTGACATTTTCTATGGAGTGAAAATTATGTTTTCGGCAAAATATTTTTAAACAAATTGCTATATCAACTTTACTGTTATCATATAACTTATTAAAAAAATTAAAAACACTTAAAATATTTTAACAACATCCTCGCAATCATGAAAAGAAGAGTTTCCTAAAAATGGTGAGGGGGTTCTGATTTTTGGATATGTTTTAAGGTTTGGGAAAATGACTGCTATAAATTTTATGGAGAACAAAATTTACTACAACTTTTATCTAAGGTATTTTTTTCTAAGTCTAGTAGTTGCTGAGCGCCAGCACTGTCAAATAGAGCACATTTTGGAAAATTTCGGGTACTTTGCAGTTGTTCTGACCACTCGAAACAAATTTTCTTCAGCTACACACTAAAGAACACAGTTAATATAGCAAATTGTAAAAATATTAACTGAGATTTTATTATCAAAATTTTGAAATAATCGATTTTGAACTTAGCAAATTTTACGAGATTCAATGGTAAAATTAACGAGATTCCCGCGCGTCGCTCATTCTATTGACAGTCCGTGCAGTTTTAATGACCCAACACTTAGAGTATTTCGCACCGGCAATAACACAGATGGCAAGAAAATTTTCGACATGACATCAGTCCTGTCTATCAATACTCGTATCGAAACCCCCCACAAACGTACAGAGGTCGGTCAATGCCACCGTTGTCAACGGTTCGGGCATGCCCAAACCCTCTGCCGCGCCCCACCCAAATGCGTCAAATGCGCAGGGGATCATTTAACACCTTCCTGTCAAAAAATCCGAGAGGACCCGGCCACTTGCGCTAACTGCGGGGGAAACCACCCCGCAAACTACAAAGGTTGCGCCTCGTTCCCCAAGCCCAAGAGGCGAGAACTTTCAGCCCGCGAAGCATCTTCCCGCTTCGCTGGCCACCCCACTTACAATTACCCCTCCTCTCAAGGCCCCAATCGACCATCCTATCTAGGAGTCGCTAGCCAACATGCCCCTCACAGGGAAGCAACACATGCCACCCCCACGCCCTCCACCTCCTACGAGGAGGCCCCCTCCCGACAAATGAGAGCAGTTCTTGATCTCCTTCAGAGAGAAAGAGTCAGCGACAAAGTCATTGACCATTTCAAATCAATCACGAACTTCAATGCCATTAGCAACGCATCCGTTAATGTCTAAACCCAGATTCCAACCCACCACTTTGCAGACGGCTTTTTGGAACGCCAACGGCCTTTCAGCCAAACGAAATGAACTTCTCGCGTTCGCGCACGATCACGACCTTGACGTAATCTTGGTCAACGAAACCCACTTCAGAGCTGGCCAACTGGCAAAACTCCCTTGCTATTCACTTTATAGGAACGACCGTGACGGACGCGGCGGCGGAACCGCAATTTACGTAAAATCATCCATCGAACACGTCGCAATACCGACCCCCGACCTAGAGTACCTTGAAGTCACTACGGTGAGCATCCACACCGCACATCACGGTTGGTTGCAAATCTCTTCCGTCTATAATCGCCCTCAGCAACGCATCCTCAAAGAGGACCTAGAAACCCTCCTTGAAGGCCCCGACGCGAAGATCATCGCCGGCGATTTCAATGCTAAACACTCCAACTGGTTGTGCAAACACACAAACCATGTAGGACGTGACCTACTTTCACTAGCAAACGAGC
Organism: Podabrus alpinus; assembly: GCA_932274525.1. Taxonomy (NCBI): domain Eukaryota; kingdom Metazoa; phylum Arthropoda; class Insecta; order Coleoptera; family Cantharidae; genus Podabrus; species Podabrus alpinus. The sequence continues at coordinate 45,753,404 of OW026455.1, read as the reverse complement.
TGGACTTCGCGATCATCGCTCCCACCTCCCCTACCCACTTTTCTAACGCAGGTACGCCGTCCATTCTGGACATAGCCATTTTCAAAGACGTACAACTCCAATACGACATCTCCACCAGCGAAGAGCTAAACTCAGATCACTACCCGGTCCTTCTGACACTCGGACCGCTGTCACCCCCAAAGGGCCCTCCCACGAGAACGACAACAGACTGGACCTCTTTCAAAGACACTCTGTCAAAAAACCTTGGACCAATCCCATTCTTTGAGTCCCCCACTGACCTAGACCAATTCATTGTCAATTTCCAAGACAACATCAAAAAATCCGTTGACGAAACTTCTTTTCAAGTCAACACCACGAACGTCAGAGACAAACTCACTCCCTCCCTCAAAGATCTTATCAGAGCCAAAAACCGAGCGAGGAAACTCGCCCGGCGAACTCGTAACCCTGATGACCAAAGGTCATACAACCGGCTCAAAGAGCAAGTAGACGTTAAAGTCAAAGAATTTCATGACAATGAATGGTTAGACACCATTAACTCCCTATCATTTAAAGACATGTCCGCATGGAGCATGGCCGCCGCCCTCCAGGGGAAAAAGAAGGTCACCATCCCAATTCCCTCCCGCCCTGACGGCACTATTGCCCGGAGCGATCTTGAAAAGGCTGAAATCTTCGCCGACAGCCTCCAAGCTCAATGCTCCCCCAACACCACAAGATTAGACCAAGACCATATCAATTCGGTCGAAAATTATGTCACCACCACCCTAAACACCTCCGATGACACACATATCACCCCCGCCTCTCTTCCGGAGGTCACCATTGCCATTAAACGCCTCAAAAAGAGGAAAGCCCCAGGTCCCGATGGCATCACCAATACTGCCCTCAAAGAACTTCCCCAAAAAGCCAAAGTTGCCATCACCGGCGTAATTAACGCATGTTTTCGACTCAACTACTACCCACAAATTTGGAAAACCGCTGACGTAGTGGTAATCCCCAAACCCGGTCAAAATCTCAAACTTCCGAAAAGCTATAGACCAATCAGCCTGCTCCCTTCTATTGGAAAAGTAGTTGAAAAAGTCATTCTCACCCGTCTCCAAGAAACCATGTTCGATAACAGTATTATTCAAAACGAACAATTCGGCCTCCGTGCTGGACACAGCACGACCCACCAAGCCCTCCGATTAGTTGAGCACGTCACGCAGGCACTCAACAAAAAAGAATTCACCGGCCTAGTGCTACTCGACGTATCGAAAGCTTTCGATAAGGTCTGGCACGAAGGCCTCCTGTTCAAAATGCTTCAATCTAAAATTCAAATTCCACTAGTCCGACTTATTGCCTCCTACCTTCACGACAGAAAACTCCAAGTCAAACTCATGAACACTAGATCCACAAAGCGCCCCATCACCTCCGGGGTCCCCCAGGGTTCGATCCTTGCAGCTTCACTGTTTAACATCTTTATGAGCGACATTCCAACCCCCTCAGATCCCGCAACAAAAATTTCATTATATGCAGATGACACTGCAATATACACGTCCTCAATCCACCCGGACATAGCCACAACCCGCCTCCAGGAGGCGATCAACGATCTCGGGAGGTGGTACGGAACTTGGCGCATCGAGGTTAACTCGAGCAAAAGTTCCGCGATCATGTTTCGAAATCGTTGCAAGCCTCACAACTCCAGTGTCTGGATGTTTGAGGAGCAAATCCCCTGGAAAACCAAGGTCAAGTACCTTGGCGTTACCATGGACCGAAGTCTCAAATGGGACGCTCACATATCCTCCGCAACCGGTAAAGCCAAATGCCTCTTCAATAGATTGTTCGTCCTCATGAACAGTAAAAGTACCATGTCCCCCGCTAACAAACTAAGATTATACAAAGCCATAATCCGCCCGACAATGATTTATGCCTCCCCTGTCTGGGGATACGCACGCCCTAGGGCCATAAATAAACTTCAAGTCATTCAAAACAAAAATCTCCGAGCTATTTTCAGCGCCCCCTATTACGTCACTAACAGGCGACTACATGCAGACGCCAAACTAGATCTTATTAACACTCTTAACCGCAAACATGCCACCAATCTTTACAACAAATCCAAATTTTCAGAAAACCCACTATTAAATCAACTAGGTCAATACAACCCAGCCGACTTCTTCATTCCCCGTCCCAAATCACTCCTGACCACGGACAACTCCTGACCATAACTCACCCCCACACAGACTAATGTATGTTCACAGGTTTAACTTACACAAATTCTCTTCGAAAGTGAATTTATTCACTAGATTTGTGTAATTTTTCGATCAATTTCCACAAGCTTCGATAAATCACCCCCCATAGTATCACTACAATCCCACTAGTCGCCAATTCTGACTAGTTCCAAGTAGAAGCCACTCACTTCGAGGTCATCAATAGAAATTATAATTTCTTTCTTCGAATTAGGGACTCTACTATATCGGCAAACGTAAAAAATTTCTTTTTCTTCACATATCTCATATTCACAGTCACAGCCCAGGTTTCTAACCAGTCAGTCCGCCAAGCGCCAATTCCCAGAGACCCACCGGTCTCTACAACTTCCAATGTCATTAATGTATTCTTTCAGATGAAGGAGAAGGCCGGCCATGCCGGGATGCTCCATCAAATACATATCAGGTAAAGGTAAAGGTCGCACCGGCAGATGCAGCTCGTCTCTCGTACATGTAACATCGATTATTTTTTGTTTTTACGCGATTTTTTGGGGGTCAAACGTAATAGTTTACTGCCCCATACCGCAACTATACTTTTTAATGCTATTTCGAGGTTCTCTCACATCCCGGTTTCATTTATCCCGGTTTTCTTGATGGGTGGTGCCTTCTCGTATGTTTAGCCTAGTAACCAGAGTCAAAACCGCCCTGGAGGGGTGCAGAGCGGAGCGGCGCCCCGAAAGGGTAGGTTTTGACGATGGATTACCCTCCTTATCGAATGCACACCCCAAAATTCGAAGGAAAAAAAATTTAATTTTTTCACTTTTTCGGCAATACACGGGTTATTTTCCATTTTTTTGATTATATTTATTACGAATATCCACTAATCACACCCCCATCTATCCGAATTTCAAAGAAAAATTCAAATCGGAGCGAAAAAATTTCACTCGATTTCAAGGAACGACGGGCGAACGATGTGACATCGACCCGGGTCTGCTGCATACTCGATGCTAATTACACGTACTTTTCAAAAGTCTATTTTGGGGTTGTTTTTACAGATTTCTCGCAAGATATTTTTTCTATAGACTAAAATAAGCCTGTTCTTTAGTGTGTAGCTGAAGAAATTTTTTTTCAGCTGGTCAGAATAACTGCACAATTCCCAAAATTTAAAAATCTCTCGAATTTGCTCTGACTTTTTTATAATTTTTGGTTACTCTCTCTAAAATATTCTATTATATGATCAAGTCTATTAATATGTTATACTCTATTATAACAAAAAGTCAGGTCAAAATCGAGCGTTTTTGAAATTTTCAAAAATGTAACAACATTATGTTACAACAAATGTAACAAATTCAAAAATTTAACAGTGCTGGCATTCAGCAACTATTCGACTTAGAGAAAATATTAGAAAAAGCTCTAATAAGCACTAACGTATGTTTTAAGCAAAATCTTGAGAAAAAAAGCAAAAAAAGCACTATCAACATTAGGTCAAATCACTGCATAATTTAAGAAACGTCAAGATTCAAAAGGAATATCTTCTGCTTATAATTTAGAGCAATAGCAAAAAGCTTAGAATCAAGGCTACGGAGGTAAAATCAGTTGAGACCGCAGGAATTTTAAAGACCGCTTAAATATGGACTAAAAATTTGAAAAAGAAATATTTTTATGTACCAACACACCCGCTCACAGGAAGTTTGGCAGGCTACGCCCTTGGGTTGCGGGTTCCATTAAAACTATACAACTTAAATGAAATTTATGTTTCCTTTTTCTTTAAATTTGGTGTCCATCCGACCAAACCATCCGACCGCATGGTTTGGTGATCCACCGTTGCATCGGAGTTTCGATCATCGTCGGGGAGTAGACCGTTCATGAGGTAGGTCAGGGTCTTTTCCGGCGTTTCCGTTACCTTCCCGTCCCCACCACTGAAGGTGGTAAGGATGTTTTTGCCCTTGTATTTCCTAGCCGCTAGTTTGTAGGTAACCCCCCAGGGGTTGGGTACAAGGTCGTCCTCGACGAACTTTTGCCAACTCGCCTGTTTTGCTTTTTTGAGTATATCCAGGAATTTCTCCTTGGATTCCATCATTGCAATGTACAGCCCGTTCTGTTCGTTCTCAATGCGGTCCTATAGTTATATTAAACTAAATTTATTATTATTATTTTTATATTAATCATTATTGCTTATTAGTTTCACTTAAATTATAAGAAGTTATAATTTATTCATTTAACATAAACATTAAAATTAAGATATCGAGGTAGAAGATTCTCATGGCAATTAAGCCGAAGTGGCTTCAAGTGTTTATATTCAAACGTGAGAAATATCAACCCCAGACGTAAACACTTTAAAGAAGTTTATATAAGTACCAAAATGTATTTTTATTCTCATATTATAAGTTACATCACTGAGGTGCACATCGTATTTTGTGTATTTGTGAAATAAAGTATAATTTCAAATCTTATTAGTATTATTTATAAATTTTAATAATAAAAACATAAACAATTAATTTTGGAACAACATAATTGGCGCAGTCGGTAGGATCGCGAAAGGAAGAATTTTGGACATCCAGTATCTACCTTTGGTTTCAACCATTAATTCACGATCCAGAACTTACAACATCGGAAGAAGAAATCTCCTAACAAACTTATTTGGTAAGTCGTTGAGCATTTCTTCCATTCCTTTATTATTGTGTTTCCCTATTATATGAATTTTGAACAATTTTAAATTTTAAAATAATTATTAACGAGTGATTTTCACTGTAAATCATTTTCAAAATATAATTCAAAATATTTAAAATTAATAATACCAAAAATAAAATAGATTTAATAATCTTACTCTCGAAGTAAGCGAATAAGGAACGATTCTATTTACATCGTCTTCAAAAATAATCGTAAATAAAGTAATTTCAACAATTTTTACAAATTTTATTCATATTCGTGCCACGAGTGATTAGAAATTGTGTAATAAAATTAATTTATTTTCAATCTTTGCCTTTCAAAAATAAGAGCAAACATATTTTTTATATTTGTCTTTTAATGAATAACGTTAGAAATAACATAAACGATTTATCCAACGCATTAAACAACATGTCGATCGCAAATACACCAACGATTCAAGCGGCAAAAGCTATTGCGGATTTTTTGCCAACTTTTGACGGTAACTACTACATGCAATTAGAAAGTTTTATCAATGCTTGTGATAATTTTTTCAATTTGTACGGTATAACAACCGACAACAATTTAAATCATTTCGCGTTAACAGCCATTAGATCGAAATTAAGAGACGACGTATCAAATTACCTTATGTGTAGACCAGATCTCAATACCTGGCCGTTAATCAAATCTGCCTTGCGCGAAAATTTCGGTGATAGAATTGATAGACAAACCCTAACACGCGAATTTTTATACATGACAAAAACAAAAACGGAAAACATTATAGATTTTCTAGAGCGCATTAAACAAATGAAATCGCGACTAGAAGTCAAAATAAGCTCAGATTCAACTGTACCCCCTCCAAGAAAACCTTTGTTGATAGAACAAAACGAAGCAAATGCATTAGACGTATTGTTTTCTAATGTTGACGATAACCTTCGTATAAAACTTGATTTAAAAGAACCCCGAAATATGATAGAAGCAAGTGACATTGTTACTCGTCATTTTTATAATCAACAGCGAATCAGAAGTTTACAAGATGTCGGTAAAAATAACAATGCTTTTCCGATCAAACGGAACTTTAACTCGCAACCAGCACATCAAAAGTTTCAACCAACTACAAATAAAAATTTTCATAATAATTCTCATTTTAATAATCCGAAAAATAACTATTCTCATCAAATACCATTTGATAATAATCAAACTAACGATAATCGGTTTTCACGAAATTTCCAACATTATCGTACACCTTTCCCTAGTGAACCGGTTAACATACAAACTCGTTTGATCCAACAAAGATTTCCTACAAATAGCCAAGTTTTCGGAAAACCAAAAAACGTTTTCAGTCCGCAAAACTCACATAAACCAGCTAATAAGCCGGAACCCATGTCTACGACATCCAGAAACCCCTCCTTTTATTCTAGACCAAACAGGAATTACTTCCAAAACAGAGGTTCTCAAAATTTTATTTCTGAAGAACTCACTAATGTGGAGATGGAAAATCACGAATACGTTGATAACAATCAGTATTATTCCGAAGAAGATTCTTATAATGCTTCTCACCAACAAGAAATCGTAGAACAACAAAATGAAACCAATATTAATAACGCAGATTCAGAAATTGAAAACACGGACGATTTCCAAGAAAAATTATTCTCAAAATTTTCAAGAAACTCAGTCTCCTCGAAACGTCACTTAGATTTAAATAACTTAACGCCAAATTCTTTACCATACATTAAAATTTCAAACCCACCTTTAAAACTCCTAATTGATACGGGCTGTCACCCTTCATTAATTAGACCATACATTGCAGAGAAATACTTTCCGGACACAGTATTTAAATCAAACACACCCATTATTACCTGTGCAGGTTCTCGCCAAGCACAATTCAAGGCGCATATACCCCTCTTTCAAGAATTTCAACCGTTAAATAAAAATCTAGAATTTGTGTTATTCAATTTTCATGACTACTTTGACGGAATTTTAGGCACTAGAGATTTGAGAACACTTAGCCTTAATATCGATTTGCAAAATAAATTATTATACAATGATCAAATATCAGTTCCTTTATATTTTAGAACAGATTTTGACACTCAGAAAATCGAAATTCCACCGATGTCCTCCGTTCTAAAACGTATAAAAACTAACATTTCAAATCGAGAAGTGTTCATTCCAGAAATAATTAACGATGCGAAAACAATAACAATTCCAGAAAGTTTACTAAAAATAGAAAATGGACTAACAACTATTGAAGTAATAAACTCATCCCCTAACAACGAAATTTTTGAAATAACTGAGGAATTTTTAAAACCTTTCATTTCAAATTTTTCCGAACAGCATTTCGAATGTTTTCAATGCGAAGAAATGTTTTCTCCTAATTACGAATATCATGATACGGATCTACCCGAATTACGAACTGACCACCTAAACGACGAAGAAAACCAAGTTCTACAAAATTTGATATGCGAATATAAAACCATCTTTCACAACCCCAAAGATAAATTAACCTTTACTAATACAGTTAAACATGAAATATTAACAACAGATGAAATTCCAGTCCACACCAAATCCTATAGATACCCGTATGTTCATAAACAAGAAGTAAAAAGTCAAATTTCTAAAATGTTACAAGATGGAGTCATAAAACCCTCACAATCTCCATGGGCCTCACCAATTTGGGTAGTTCCGAAGAAGTTAGACGCCAGCGGTAAACAGAAGTGGAGAATTGTGATCGATTATAGAAAGATCAACGAAAAAACAATTGACGACCGTTACCCCATTCCAAATATTTCAGATATTCTAGATAAACTCGGCAGATGCCAATATTTCACCACAATAGACTTAGCATCAGGTTTCCACCAAATTGAAATGCACCCAAATTCAACTCAAAAAACAGCTTTTAATGTTGAAAATGGACACTACGAATTTGTCAGAATGCCCTTCGGTTTGAAAAACGCACCGTCCACGTTCCAGCGCGTAATGGACAATGTCCTAAAAGATTTGCAAAACAAAATATGTCTAGTTTACATGGATGACATCATTGTGTTTTCCACGTCTTTGCAAGAACATATTAACAACCTAAGACAACTATTTTGCAAACTAAAACAAGCAGGACTAAAAATTCAACTTGATAAGTCAGAATTCCTTTGTAAATCTGTAGAATTTTTAGGTCACGTTATCACCCCTGAAGGTATCAAACCAAACGAAAAGAAAATAGAATCGATAAAAAAATTCCCTATTCCTAAAACAGCTAAAGAAATTAAAAGTTTTCTAGGACTAGTAGGTTATTATAGAAAATTCATCAAAAACTTTGCTAAATTAACCAAACCTTTGACTCAATGTTTAAAAAAGGGTATAAAAATTGTTCATACACAAGAATTCATCAGCAGCTTCGAAACGTGTAAAAACATTTTAATGAATGATCCCATCCTTCAACACCCTGACTTTTCAAAAACTTTTAACCTTACGACAGATGCTTCGAATTTTGCAATTGGTGCGATTCTCTCTCAAGGCCCTATAGGAAAAGACCTCCCTATCGCCTATGCGTCCCGAACTCTTAACCCAGCTGAAATAAATTACAGCACTATCGAGAAAGAACTTCTTGCCATAGTTTGGGGAGTAAAACATTTTCGACCCTACCTATTTGGAGTAAAATTCAATATAATTAGCGACCATAAACCATTACAATGGCTATTTTCCTTGAAAGAACCAAACTCAAAATTAGTAAGATGGCGACTCAAACTTGAAGAATTTGATTACCAAATTACTTACAAAAAAGGAAAATTAAACACTAATGCTGATGCTTTATCACGCGTCGAAATAAATCCTCTCGAAATAAACGATAGCGTATCAATGATTGTTAACATCGACAACCTCGAAGATAGCTCTCCAGAACTAGAAGATATAAACGAAATTACCTCCGACAACGAAACCGTACACACAAGTCAAGAAGATCCAATCTTTACAATTCCGTATACAGAAAGAGCCATTAACACTTTCAAAAACCAAATAATGATATCATTATACGATAATAAAAACGACGACCAAATCAAAATGACAGATCAAAAAGTTTTTGATAACAACCGCATTCATTTTAAAATCCCAAGATCAAAAAAGAAAGATCATTTTTTAAAAATTATAACAGACTATTTAGAACCAAAAAAACATTACTGCTTGCATTTCACATATAAAGATTTTGAAATTCCCTTCATACAAGTCGTACAGAAATTCTTCAAAAATAAAGGCCTCAAATTAACAATTTCAAATTATTTTGTAACGGACGTTTTCGAACAAGATGAAAGAAATTTAAAACTAAAATTGTACCATGAAACGAAAACATGCCATAAAGGCATCCAAGAAAATCTAAACGCGATAAAACGTTCATTTTATTGGCCCAATATCGATAAAGACGTGCAAAACTATATTAACACCTGCGGAACTTGCCAGAAAACCAAATACGAACGCCATCCTAATAAACTAATCTTTAAACCGACACCTATCGGTTTCGAACCTTTCGATCACTTGTACGCGGATACATACAAATTTTTAGGTCAATGTTTTGTCACAATAATAGATAGCTTTTCCAAATTTGGACAAGCATACCCACTTCAAAGTTTAAACGCCATAGAAACAACAAATAAATTATTAGAATTCATAAAACATTTTGGAATTCCTAGGAAAATAACTTGCGACAATGGCATAGAATGGAAAAACGAGGTAATGCAAGGATTCTGTAGGACACATGAAATAGAAATGCATTACGTGACAATTTACAACCCTAATAGCAACAGTCCAGTTGAAAGACTTCATTCAACCCTTGCAGAAAGCTTAAGAATCCTCCAAAGGGAGAAACCACACGAATGTATCGCGAACATAATGAACTACGCGATTTTGTCTTATAACAATAGTGTTCATAGTTCCACCGGTTACACGCCCTTCCAAGTTACTCGCGGGAAATTAAATTACAAAAATCCATTTGAATTAAACGAACAAGATAAAGTAGCACAATACGTTCAAGAACATTCAGAAAATCTTAAGACAATCAATACTCTAATTCGCAACAAATTAATTAATAAACAACACTCTAATTTAGAAAAAATAAACCAAAACAGACGAAATCCTGAAATTAACTTAGAATTACCCATTTATAGAAAAGAAACCCGCTTCACGAACTCGAAAAAAACCACACAACCTTTTGTAACGGTAACAGACCCCGAAATTATTGAAGACAATAAAATAAAATCTAACAACAAAATTTATCATCAAGCCTTATTGAAACCACAACGTTTTGTTTCAGATACCAGAAATGACTCCGATCAAACTCTGGATATTCCTACTCATTCCAAACCTTTTACCAGGTCTCAAAATAAAAGAATTAAACAACCCGATCCTTGCAGTTCAAATAGGACAGACTAAAATAATAGAATCAAAACACACTTTCCTTTATCATATAAATTTAACTATTCCAACAACCACCACTATAGAAATAAACAATCAATTAGAATACCTACACAAGTACATTACAAATTCAGGCGTAAATCGTTTTTCCATATTTTTACTCAATAAAATTGAAAATGCGTTTATCATTACGAAACATCTAATAGAAAAACTAAATACTTTCACACACGGTACTCGCTCTAAGAGAGGCATGATTAATGGCATCGGAAAAATATCAAAATGGCTATTCGGTACTTTAGACTCAGATGATGGTGATCACATCAATTCTTACCTTGAACTTTACAAACAAATCAACAATTAATACAAGATGATTTAGGAAAACAAAGAAGCGCGATAAAAGAAATTACGAAAGTATACAACGACAACTTCTACAAACTATTAAATAATCAAAACGCTTTGCAAAACCAAGTAACTCTGTTAACAAAAAAAATTGAAAAGATTTCTGACGTTGAAAAAGCTTTCTCTCTTTCAAATACTATAGATAATTTAATATTACAATTGCAGATATTTCAAAATTTAATTAACAATATTGAAACCGCAATTTCTTTTGCTCGCTTAAACATTTTACATAGTTCGATCATACAACCTAAAGATATTCAACTAATTATCGCGAAACTAAATTCATTATATAAAACTGAACAAGTTCCTTATCTAAAAAATATTATGAATTACTATTCGTTATTTTCAACACAAATAATTATAAAAGAGATGATATTACTGTTCAAAATTCATGTACCCATTACGACTTCCTCATTAAAATACTTACAATTATATCCTATTCCTATTTCTAATATAACAATAATACCCAAACAACCATTCCTACTGCTCAACGACGATGACTATTGGACCTCATCAGAAGAATGTTCAGAAATCGAGAATTTCTACTATTGCCATAAAGAAAATTTACAGAAAAACCAACCCTGTCTAGCTACTCTAATAAGAACTGGAAAAAATTACTGCGAAGAAACTTTAATCAATTTCATCGAAGACAATATCATTCAAATCAATTCCAACCAAGTTTTGATAATTCCACAAAAATCAGTTAACGTACAAACACGATGTAATACCGACGATGGACTCTACGAAATAATTCACCCAAGTGTTATCTTCTTAGAAGGTTGCAAAATCAAAGCCTTAAATAGAACATTTCAACCAGAAGAAAGTTTACACGAAGAATCGATTTTCGAGCTGCCCAAACTAAAGATAACTTTGGACGAGCACGAAAACCAAAATTTTCGATCAAAACCGATTCGGCTTCAAACTTTGGACATATCCGAATTAAAACACGTAAAAACCATCGCAGAAAATCTACAACCGAATACTTTGACTACATCAAATGGACATCACTCCTGGATCAACAGTGTGATAGTGTGTTTTTGTGTTTTAGCGGTAATTATAGTGACAGTCTATTTCAAGTGCATTCTAAAATATTTGCCAAACAATAAAACAAAAAAAGTAGAGACTTTAGAACTACAGAAAATTACAGAACCTTCATTTTCTGACTTAAAGAGGGAAGAGTTATATTAAACTAAATTTATTATTATTATTTTTATATTAATCATTATTGCTTATTAGTTTCACTTAAATTATAAGAAGTTATAATTTATTCATTTAACATAAACATTAAAATTAAGATATCGAGGTAGAAGATTCTCATGGCAATTAAGCCGAAGTGGCTTCAAGTGTTTATATTCAAACGTGAGAAATATCAACCCCAGACGTAAACACTTTAAAGAAGTTTATATAAGTACCAAAATGTATTTTTATTCTCATATTATAAGTTACATCACTGAGGTGCACATCGTATTTTGTGTATTTGTGAAATAAAGTATAATTTCAAATCTTATTAGTATTATTTATAAATTTTAATAATAAAAACATAAACAATTAATTTTGGAACAACATAATTCTATACAGGGCCGCCTTCCGCGAGAGATATTTCTTTCGCGCTCTTTCAAGATTGTCGGTCCACCAGTCAAGCCGGCCAACGTAGATCTTCTTCATTTGGGCTTTCCTATTGATTAGATCCTGGATTTTTCCGTGCAATTCGGAGACCATGTCCTCGATTTCGTTTTCGGTGGTTAGATTGTCCGACCTGGGGCCGTTTTCCTCTACCCATCGAGCTAACTCCGTCTCAATGGTTTCCGCTTGGATTGTATCTGGGTTTCTATTCCTACTAATCCTGATGGGATTATTAGGTGCTCCTATTTCAAAAGTGATTGTTCTATGGTCTGTGATTATGACGTGCTCCGCAATATCCCATGAGTGGGTTATATTGACGGTGTCGCAAGTGCCCAACGTTAGATCTACGTTGCTCTTCCTGCCGAGGGAGTCCTCGAATGAAGGCGGTTTGTTTGGTCGATTGAACACGAATAGCTCGTGCTGTACAATGAATTCCTCCAGCGCCTGTGCCCTGGAGTCGGAATCCACGGTGTCATACCACACCTTCGATCGGCAATTAAAATCTCCGCAAATGTAAGTCTTCCCCTTTCCGCAAACACCCAGTGCTTTCCGGAGGTCTTCGAGTGGAACCTGTATATCCTCTGAGGGAGGAAAATACGTGCCTATAAAATAGTAGGTCACTTTGCTACTGAAGGTAATTGACACGACCGTTACGAACTTGCTGGAAACTTGCGGGAGGAAGGAGAACGTGAATTCATTTCCTACCGCATCGTTAACCATAATGCAAGTTCGGAAGTGGTCGCCGAAGATTGCTGCCGTCCGTGTGTTTGGGGAGAAGGGAAGACGAAACCCTCCTGCTGCCGCGGGGTAGCAGTAGGGTTCCGAAAGAATGGCCAATAGTATGTCTTCCTGAGCAACAAAGCGTTGCACGTCGGCCGTGGCGGCCTCCGAGTTCCTCAGGTTTACCTGCAAGACTTTGAGTGGCTTACTCATTGGCAATGTCTGTAAGCGTCAATACTGAATGGGCATAATCCATGAGTCTTGCTTTGTAGACCCTACACAAGTTAGATCCCGTGGTGTGACTGGCATCGCTATATTTGGCTCTGACACAGTTTATACACACATGTTTTGCCCGGTCGTTCTGCACCCCACAGGCACGTGAGGCGTGTTCCGTGGAGGAGCAGAACGCACATGTTTCACTCCCTTTGCAATATTTTGCTGTGTGCCCGAAGCGCTGACACTTGTAGCAGCGCGTAATCGTGATATGGTCATGGATTCGGTAACTTTTCCAGGAAGCCCTAAACTTCCCGTCCTTGATTGCCGCTTCCCTGACCAGGGGGTGAACTTCTAGGATCCACTTGTTGTGGGTCTTTCCCTTGGAGTGCACCGGGTTTATGTTCCTGAGCCAGGAGCTCCCGGCCGCTTTGGTTGCTTCAGGGTAATTCGCGGCGAATTCCTTGACCACCCTTTCTTTGGACAATGATTTGTCCACCATTTGTAAGGAAATTGATGGCCAGGTAGCTGAGGGCTCCCGGGCCACCAATTTCTTTTCTTTTAAGAGAGAATTGCCGATGAGATTTTTGAGAGATGGTTGAGATGACTCGACCATCACTCCGTTGTTCTTTATTGGATATACTCTGTCCGGTTTTATATTAAGGTCCGCTAATTTGATACTAGTGAGTTGACTTTTTGTTTCGTCAGCGGATTTGATAGTGTTCCCTTCGTCAGGGTACACTATCACCTTGTACTTTTTGGTGGGCATGCTGCGAGGGCCGCCAGCGGCGACCTTCTTAGCCGCCTCCAGGTAGTCCCTGGGGGGGTTTTGCTTGTCCGTTTCTATAGTTGATTTGCTTTCGATGACCTGAAGGGTCGGCGTTATAGCGGGGGTGGTCTTGCTGATGGCTTTGACCACCTCCTCTATGATTTCTTTTGTATGAGGAGGGGAGGCTGAAGGCGCTCCCGTCCCCATTCTATTCCTTCTGATCCCCTCCTGGACCAGCTCCTGGATCAGTCCCTCCACGTCTTTTATCCTTTCGAGGGCCTCTTCTCGGAAGTTGAGGGCCTCCTTGCTTCTCATTAAAAATCTACGCACTTCGTGTACGTTATTCATTGCCGTTTTCGAGGCTTCCTTCAATCTGCGGTCCGACCATATTTCTAAACCTTCGTCCAACGTCTGGCTACTGGCCAAGTCCGGAGTAGACTTAACGGTCTGCTCCGGGCTTGTGTTCGCCCTCGCGTTCTCCTCGGCTTCTTGGGTTTCTTTTTCTTTTTCTTTATTTCTTCTTCTTTTTCGTATTCTTCTTCGATTTTTCGCTGTCTATCTTTTTTCCTTTGATTTTTTGTTCTTTTATTCTTTTTGGTTTCATCGCTATCTGTTTCTTTTTCAATTTTTTCGACCACGTCAAGTTCGATCTGCTTTGCTTTGAGCATCGACTCAAAATCACATTCGTCGCTGTCCTCGCTCGCCGAGGGGTCGGTGGTGTCCATTACTTCGGTTACTTCTTTTTTCTTTTTGCGTGTTCTTTTGGCTTTCGTGACGAAGGGAGTTTCGTCATCACTTTCTTCGGTGTCCCGACCTCTTTTGGTTTTCGCGATTTTTCGCGAGTCTGTACTTTGACTTCGTGTCGTCCTAGTTGTCTCTGGCGGTTTTTTCTTTGGGTAGGGATCTTCACATTTATCTCTGGATTTCATTATTATCTTCGAAGCAAGTATTTTAATTTTGGGTATTTTGGAAACCATATCGTTGGTTTTTATCTTCTCACTGCTACACCGATTAAATCAAGTAAAGAACAAGGGAGATAAAGTCAGCTGACACCGCATGAATTTCATAAACCGCTTAGATATAGACTAAAAATTAGAAAGAGCAATATTTTTATGTACCACAACCCCCCCCCCCCTCACATGTTCTTTGGGTAGGTACGCCCTTGGGTTGCTAGTAGCGTTAAAACTATACGAATAAAATAAAGTTTATATTTTCCTTTTTCTTTAAATTTTGTGTCACACCCCATTAAATCAAATCAAGGCAACGGAGGTAAAGTCAGTTGAGACCGCAGGAATTTTAAAGACCGCTTAAATATGGACTAAAAATTTGAAAAAGAAATATTTTTATGTACCAACACACCCGCTCACAGGAAGTTTGGCAGGCTACGCCCTTGGGTTGCGGGTTCCATTAAAACTATACAACTTAAATGAAATTTATGTTTCCTATTTCTTTAAATTTGGTGTCCCACACCGATTAAATAAAGTCAAGAACAAGGGAAATAAAGTCAGCTGACACCTCATGAATTTCATAAACCGCTTAGATATAGACTAAAAATTCGAAAGAGCAATATTTTTATGTACCACAACCCCCCCCCCTCACATGTTCTTTGGGTAGGTACGCCCTTGGGTTGCTAGTAGCGTTAAAACTATACGAATAAAATAAAGTTTATATTTTCCTTTTTCTTTAAATTTGGTGTCACACCCCATTAAATCAAATCAAGGCAACGGAGGTAAAGTCAGTTGAGACCGCAGGAATTTTAAAGACCGCTTAAATATGGACTAAAAATTTGAAAAAGAAATATTTTTATGTACCAACACACCCGCTCACAGGAAGTTTGGCAGGCTACGCCCTTGGGTTGCGGGTTCCATTAAAACTATACAACTTAAATGAAATTTATGTTTCCTTTTTCTTTGAATTTGGTGTCCCACACCGATTAAATCAGGTCAAGAACAAGGGAGATAAAGTCAGCTGACACCGCATGAATTTCATAAACCGCTTAGATATAGACTAAAAATTCGAAAGAGCAATATTTTTATGTACCACAACCCCCCCCCCCCCCTTCACATGTTCTTTGGGTAGGTACGCCCTTGGGTTGCTAGTAGCGTTAAAACTATACGAATAAAATAAAATTTATATTTTCCTTTTTCTTTAAATTTGGTGTGCCACCCCTTTAAATCAAGTCAAGGCAACGGAGGTAAAGTCAGTTGAGACCGCAGGAATTTTAAAGACCGCTTAAATATGGACTAAAAATTTGAAAAAGAAATATTTTTATGTACCAACACACCCGCTCACAGGAAGTTTGGCAGGCTACGCCCTTGGGTTGCGGGTTCCATTAAAACTATACAACTTAAATGAAATTTATGTTTCCTTTTTCTTTAAATTTGATGTCCCACACCGATTAAATCAAGTAAAGAACAATGGAGATAAAGTCAGCTGACACCGCATGAATTTCATAAACCGCTATGTTATAGACTAAAAATTCGAAAGAGCAATATTTTTATGTACCACAACCCCCCCCCTCTCATGTTCTTTGGGTAGGTACGCCCTTGGGTTGCTACTAGCGTTAAAACTATACGAATAAAATAAAGTTTATATTTTCCTTTTTCTTTAAATTTGGTGTCACACCCCATTAAATCAAATCAAGGCAACTGAGGTAAAGTCAGTTGAGACCGCAGGAATTTTAAAGACCGCTTAAATATGGACTAAAAATTTGAAAAAGAAATATTTTTATGTACCAACACCCCCGCTCACAGGAAGTTTGGCAGGCTACGCCCTTGGGTTGCGGGTTCCATTAAAACTATACAACTTAAATGAAATTTATGTTTCCTTTTTCTTTGAATTTGGTGTCCCACACCGATTAAATCAGGTCAAGAACAAGGGAGATAAAGTCAGCTGACACCGCATGAATTTCATAAACCGCTTAGATATAGACTAAAAATTCGAAAGAGCAATATTTTTATGTACCACAACACCCCCCCCCCTCCCCATGTTCTTTGGGTAGGTACGCCCTTGGGTTGCTAGTAGCGTTAAAACTATACGAATAAAATAAAATTTATATTTTCCTTTTTCTTTAAATTTGGTGTGCCACCCCATTAAATCAAGTCAAGGCAACGGAGGTAAAGTCAGTTGAGACCGCAGGAATTTTAAAGACCGCTTAGATATAGACTAAAAATTCGAAAGAGCAATTTTTTATGTACCACAACCCCCCCCCTCACATGTTCTTTGGGTAGGTACGCCCTTGGGTTGCTAGTAGCGTTAAAATTATACGAATAAAATAAAGTTTATATTTTCCTTTTTCTTTAAATTTGGTGTCACACCCCATTAAATCAAATCAAGGCAACGGAGGTAAAGTCAGTTGAGACCGCAGGAATTTTAAAGACCGCTTAAATATGGACTAAAAATTTGAAAAAGAAATATTTTTATGTACCAACACACCCGCCCACAGGAAGTTTGGCAGGCTACGCCCTTGGGTTGCGGGTTCCATTAAAACTATACAACTTAAATGAACTTTATGTTTCCTTTTTCTTTAAATTTGGTGTCCCACACCGATTAAATCAAGTCAAGAACAAGGGAGATAAAGTCAGCTGACACCGCATGAATTACATAAACAGCTTATATATAGACTAAAAATTCGAAAGAGCAATATTTTTATGTACCATAACCCCCCCCCCCTCACATGTTCTTTGGGTAGGTACGCCCTTGGGTTGCTAGTAGCGTTAAAACTATACGAATAAAATAAAGTTTATATTTTCCTTTTTCTTTAAATTTGGTGTAACACCCCATTAAATCAAATCAAGGCAACGGAGGTAAAGTCAGTTGAGACCGCAGGAATTTTAAAGAACGCTTAAATATGGACTAAAAATTTAAACAAGGTGGAACTCGCTTTAGCGGCAGTTCTTAGGCTTCTATACAGCTACCTTTCTGGTGTGGAAAGTTGTTATTATCTGGTTATTTTTGATCGCCATATAATGTAACACCACATAATCAGATAATCTGCACCAATTAAATTTTTTGCGATTGGTAATTATCATTTACTATATAAGTAATAACAATCAAACTTTTCCATTCTATTAGAAATTTTACTTCTCTGTAATGTATGGTCCTTTTTTTGAGGTGGACCAATCCTCTCCTTTCTCTTTTATTTATAACTTAACTTCACTAACCACATCAATAAAAAATTATTTTTTCACATCAAAGTAAAACAAGTAGTTTATATAGGGAGACCTCTTCGAAAATATCTTTAACTTAGTAAATTTCTTTCGAACATTTGCGTATTTATAAATTGCATTAGTGAATCGAAGCAACGGATTAACAGATTAACGCAATACTATATAGACGAAGTATTTAAAATATAACAACGTATCAGTTGATCAACGTTATGATTGGCTCTGAAACATGCGGACGGACACGAAGCCAGACCATAAGGCTTCTTTCTATACCTTGTATAGAAGCCTAAATAAGGCTTCTTGTTATACTTTGTATAGAAGCCTAAAAGTAGCGCACTGGCTACCCAGTTCTTAGACCTCTATGCACACAGAGTATTTCCAACACGATTTGAAACGCTCTGTATAATTTTGAATTATGAGGACGGACGGACGGACAGACACGGAGCCAGATCATAAGGCTTCTTGTTATACTTTGTATAGAAGCCTAAAAGTAACTAGAATTTTTGTTGGTAAAACCGTGTAAAACTAGCTTTAACTGATTTCGCGGAAAAAAGTTAACCTTAAATACATACCAAAAACAAATGTCAATAATAATTATAACCTACAATATTGACACATAAAAATATTACTTATCAGTCTGTTACCTATGTTGACAGCCCAATATTGCTCTGTTAACTTATCAGACGACTTGACAGACTGGTAACTGCTAACAGTCATTGGTGAATACAAATATATCACATTAACAGACTGTTATTGACTTGACTCTCTGTTAGCAACTTAACAGAGCTTGGTGAATACGGCTGTAAATGTCACTGATTACATTTTTGCTTGGAAAAACAAAAACACGTCTGGAATAGTCGACTGTTTACTCGCGACACCGGCAGGCCGCTTATGTTAAATTAATAATTATTATTAATAATATTAAAATTAATTATTAATAATGAAATTATCATCTTAAACCTAGTAAAACACTTAAATATTAGTGGGATATTCTAATGTTTGAATATGCCGTAGTTGGTAATTTGTTCGAGAGAAATTCGTCCAACTCAGCATTTGTACGACTGAACATTTAATCGACAGGGCATTTTCAAACAAATTTCTGTCGCACATAACGCTGTCGAACAAATTACCTAGAATCGAGTATTCGAATACTCGATTTCCCAGCCCTCGTAGATATAACACTACCATAACACACCAGCTACAAGATTTTTTTTTTAATTAATTTGATTTTGATTAAAAAATATTAGTTTTTTGATATCTATGATATCAAAACCCTAAAATAGCATCGTCCGAACCAAGTAACGTGATATAATATGCTTCGAAAATATTATTTTTAAAGCATGGTATATAAGTTACGTTCGTAATATAGATTGTACCATAATTGCTGACTTTCGATGTGATAAATACTGAAGAAAGATATGATTTCGCGCTATGCTGAAGAAAAATTGGTCACAAAGTTGCTAAGGATTGTAATTTTACATACAATATCTTAACGGTGTGGATATATTGTTCAAAAGATAAAAATACAAATAACGGATAAGCAGATAATGCAATAAATGGATAAACAGATTAACGGATCAACAGATCAACAGATCAGCGGATCAATGTATCAACGTATCAATATATCAACGTATCAACATATCAATGTATCAACGTATCAACGTATCAATGTATCAACGTATCAACGTATCAATGTATCAACGTATCAATGTATCAACGTATCAAAGGATCAACAATTTACTATATAGGTTACACTTTGTATTTAAAATTTAGGTAATACTTTTGAAAAGGAATCGATATAGCAAGTACCACTAATTTATAAACATGAACAACTCAAGCAATTATTCTAGCAGCGACTTTTCCGATTCCGATTTTGATTCTGATGAAATCAATACAAAACATCATCTAACCTGTAATAATAATAAATTGCATTAGCGAATCGAATCAACGGATTAACAGATTAACGCAATACTATATAGACGAAGTATTTACAATATAACAACGTTTCAGTTGATCAACGTTATGATTGGCTCTGAAACATGCGGACCGACACTAAGCCAGACCATAAGGCTTCTTTCTATACCTTGCATAGAAGCCTAAATATGGCTTCTTGTTATACTTTGTACAGAAGCCTAAAAGTAGCGCACTGGCTACCCAGTTCTTAGACCTCTATACACACAGAGTATTTCCAGCACGATTTGAAACGCTCTGTATGATTTTGAATTATGCGGACAGACGGACAGACGGACGGACGGACAGACGGACAGACACCGAGCCATATCATAAGGCTTCTTGCTATACTTTGTATAGAAGCCTAAAATAATTTTTGCACATCAAAGTAAAACACGATTTGAAACGCTCTGTATGATTTTGAATTATGCGGACGGACAGACAGACAGACGGACAGACGGACGGACAGACACGGAGCCAGATCATAAGGGTTCTTGCTATACTTTGTATAGAAGCCTAACAAGTAGTTTATATAGGGAGACCTCTTTGAAAATATCTTTAACTTAGTAAATTTCTTTCGAACATTTGCGTATTTGTAAATTGCATTAGCGAATCGAAACAACGGATTAACAGATTAACGCAATACTATATAGACGAAGTATTTACAATATAACAACGTATCAGTTGATCAACGTTATGATTGGCTCTGAAACATGCGGACGGACACGAAGCCAGACCATAAGGCTTCTTTCTATACCTTGTATAGAAGCCTAAATAAGGCTTCTTGTTATATCGTACTTTGTATAGAAGCCTAAAAGTAGCGCACTGGCTACCCAGTTCTTAGACCTCAATACACACAGAGTATTTCCAACACGATTTGAAACGCTCTGTATGATTTTGAATTATGCGGACAGACAGACGGACAGACGGACGGACAGACGGACGGACAGACAGACGGACACGGAGCTAGATCATAAGGCTTCTTGTTATACTTTGTATAGAAGCCTAAAATACAAATTTTTTATAGACACCCACGTGGTAAATAGTTTTAACCAATCAGAACGAAGAAAAATTTCACCGCTAGCAAATAAACTCTTGTTTCTCATTGATTATACGAATTATTATACGCATTTTATATTGCAACTAGCTGGCACGGGCGGCATCCGCCGCCCTTAGCCATCTAGACCCAGAATAGATCCGAGTAGGCCATAGTTGTTCGGCCTTCGGCCTCACAGGGGGAGGACCATAATAGATCCGCGAAGGCCATAGTTGTTCGGCCTTCGGCCTCACAGAGCGGACCACCTCGCCTCCAATTTAAAAAGTGTCGCAGGTCCCCCGGTACAAATATTACAAATTTTTGCACTTTTTCAAAAAGTTATTCACAATTTTGCCAATGTTTTAGACAACCGAAGAAGAAGTTTAGATTACGCTTTTGTGTTATAATTCTCAAAAACGGTTTGCCCGTCCATTTCCGGCGTTAATATATAATTATCGGAGCGTAATTTTTTTTCGAAAAATTTGCAAGGCTATCCTATTGAAAAAATAATTTAGAAATTTAAATTCGGTTTAACACCTTCGGCGTTGAAAATTCGAAGGAATGTTATGGACGAACTATTATAGAGCGTCGCGATACGCTTCCGTTGCGTCTTAAAAATTAAAGATCGGCCGGTAAATAAGAGCGCTACATACGTCCAAAGTTTTTACACAATTTTCACTTAAATGGGTCTCTCACGAAGAAACGACGGATAATTTAGAAAAAGCAATCGGAGCTTCGGATACGGTTATTAACGGTCTTTAATTTAGCACATGACGACGGTTGACGAAAAACGACAAATAACGGCAGCATTTGCAAATTAGTGTCGACGTCAAAATTGAAAATCAAAATCTGACGCGATTTTGGGCAAAATTTAAAATATGCAAAATGTGTATTTTCGTTGCAAAGCAAATGTTTATGGGGAGGACCATAATAGATCCGAGAAGGCCATAGTTGTTCGGCCTTCGGCCTCACAGAGAGAGGACCATGATAGATCCGCGAAGGCCATAGTTGTTCGGCCTTCGGCCTCACAGGGGGAAGACCATAATAGATTGGTGAAGGCCACAGTTGTTCGGCCTTCGGCCTCACAGGTCGAACCATAATAGATCCGTGAAGGCCATAGTTGTTCGGCCTTCGGCCTCACAGACCGGACCATAATAGATCCGTGAAGGCCAAAGTTGTTCGGTCTTCGGCCTCACAGGGCGGACAATAATAGATCCGTGAAGGCCAAAATTGTTCGGCCTTCGGCCTCACAGACCGGACCATAATAGATCCGTGAAGGCCATAGTTGTACGGCCTTCGACCTCACAGACCGGACCATAATAGATCCGTGAAGGCCATAGTTGTTCGGCCTTCGGCCTCACAGACCGGACCATAATAGATCCGTGAAGGTCAAAGTTGTTCGGCCTTCGGCCTCACAGACCGGACCATAATAGATCCGTGAAGGCCATAGTTGTTCGGCCTTCGGCCTCACAGACCGGACCATAATAGATCCGTGAAGGCCATAGTTGTTCGGCCTTCGGCCTCACAGACCGGACCATAATAGATCCGTGAAGGCCATAGTTGTTCGGCCTTCGGCCTCACAGACCGGATCATAATAGATCCGTGAACGCCATAGTTGTTCGGCCTTCGGCCTCACAGACCGGACCATAATAGATCCGTGAAGGTCAAAGTTGTTCGGCCTTCGGCCTCACAGACCGTATAATTTAACAATTTTTTTTTCGTATTATTCATTTAGATGATTAGGGGGAATCAGATATCAATTTTGGTGATGATCGATGAAGTTCCAAAAAAAACTTTTTTGGTGCGGATAATTTAAAAATTTTTTTTTCGTATTATTCATTTAGATGATTAGGGGGAATCAGATATATATTTTTTTAAATTTCTGAGTGTCTTTAGTCCAAAATTTTGTGGTGGAGGGGGAAAAATTTATTTTTATAAAATTGTTTTATGTTACCTATTGATATACCAAATATGAAGAATTCTTTCTAGACTTTAGTAAAAACTCTTTAAGTGGGGGTAAATGTCAAAAAAAATTCCACTTTTAAAAAGGGCGTGTCTAAAGACCACCAATATGTGAATTTTATTAGAAACAAAGAAGAATTTGATTTGGACTTTGGCGTAGGGGTATAGAACAATTGGCTTTCCCTGACGTATTGTAATTGGGTCACATAATCTTAGGTGTGAAATTTATTTCGGGTAGTACACTGTTGTAGTATGTGTATTATTTTTCTACTTTACTTTATTAGTATCACTCGTATGTTTTTCACTTCACTTTCCGTCACTTTGACACTATCTTTTAATATATGGCAATATCGAAAAACGCTTATCATCGCGCCATCTGTTGACAGTATTTTGAATCACTGACTGTACGTCAGATTAATTATTTGACAAATTAAATTTTTTGTCAAACTTGTGATTTGATTTATCGAAAAAAGCGAATAACTTTGCTCCCCGAGCGAATTTCTTCTCCATTTATGCACGAATAGTTGCGCCTGGAGCTACAAAATAACTGTGCAAAATTTGGTTGAGATCGGTCCAAGGGTCTAGGAACGTATAGCGAACACGCAAGTAAACAGATCTTCTCTTTTATATATTTAGATAATTATTATATGAGATATTATTGGAGTCAGAAGGAGCGGCCATATTTATAATTTGGGGGGGGGGGGTAGTTTTTAATCTCTTACGCCCGATATTATCAACGTATTTAAAAAGCCCTTGAGTTAACTAGCGAATGGAAACGTGTATTTTAAATATTTTATGTTTTCTTTTAGCTAATTAACAGAGGCCTCTATATATACTTAAGTTAATACTATGACAGGTTTAATAAGTACATAATAAAATATATAATGTGATGTTTCATTAATATTGAAATGTGAAAAATATTTAACATTAAAGTATATATTACAAAAATAAATAATTAAATAGCAATGAATTTTAATTCCGTCTTTTAAAACAGTTTTAACCAATCAGAATTAAGAAAAATTCACCGTTAGCAAAACTATTGTTTCTCATTGGTTACATGTTATTATAAATAATTATGCTTATTTGTGTTTAAAAGTATTTAAATAAATTAATTATTATTCAAATTAATTAATTGTGACAAATAATAAGTAGGTGTAATAGTGAAAAAATATATAAAACTACAAATTTTTTATGAACAACCATTTGGATTTTTTAATACCAGTATATATATTTATTCAAGTTGACTGACTGTCGAAATCGTTTATATACAAATTTCATTATTGTTTGGTATTACAATTATCTGATAATCCGCCGCAAATGTAATTAGGAAATTAAATCCGTTTAGTCCTCTTTTTTCTTATAAATTAAATTTTTGTAGTCATAAAGCAATTTCACAACTAAAATAACAACAGCTCTGTGGCACAGAGGTTAACGCTGACGGACAATGAAGGGAAAGGTCACTGGTTCGATCCTGGGACAAGGTAAAATCACTTCTTACAGGCCCATAAGCCTTCTACCTATTTTGTCGAAGATCTTCGAAAAGTTATTCTACAAAAGACTACAGCACATCCTGGCAGAAAGCAAATTTATACCAAACCACCAATTCGGATTTAGGAGCAAACACGGAACAATCGAACAAATCCACAGAATAGCTAAAACGATTAACTACGACCTGGAAAGCAAAAGGTACTGTTCCGCGGCATTCCTGGACATAAGTCAAGCGTTTGACAAGGTGTGGCACGCTGGACTGAACTACAAATTAAAAAAGAACCTGCCACACACCTACTATCAATTACTTAAATCGTATTTACAAAACAGGTACTTCCTAGTGAAACATCAGGAGGAGTATACAGAACTGCACCCCATCAACTCAGGTGTGCCACAAGGCAGCATACTGGGTCCAATCTTATACTTGATCTATACCGCAGACATACCGACAATCAAAGAGACCGTAACAGCCACATTTGCCGACGATACTGCTATACTAGCTTCACATGCCAATGCAGTACTAGCCTCACAAAATCTACAAAGAGGCCTTGATAAGTATCAAGGATGGCTGAAAAAATGGAGAGTAAAAGCAAATGAAACCAAATCAACCCATGTAACCTTTACAATGAAGAAAGAAACCTGCCCCCTCGTAAAACTTAATAACTATCAATTACCACAGGCAGAAACCGCAAAATATCTGGGTATGCATTTAGATAGAAGGCTGACGTGGAAGCAACACATAAGCATAAAAAATAAACAGCTTAGGTTAAAATTTCGACAGATGTACTGGTTGCTGGGAAGAAGATCGCAGTTGTCATTGGAGAATAAAATACTAGTTTATAAAGCCATAATAAAGCCAATCTGGACGTATGGCATCCAGCTCTGGGGAGCGGCTAGTAGTTCAAACCTGGAAATATTGCAAAGATTCCAGAACGTAGTACTGCGAACAATGGTAAACGCTCCATGGTACGTTACTAACCAAACCATCACCAATGACTTAAAGGTAACAACTGTAAAGGAGGAAATTACGATTAACAGCGTCAAATACCGTGATAGACTGAGTATTCATCCTAACGAACTGGCAAATAAATTGTTAGATAATACTGGTGAAGTGCGTCGACTAAAAAGACAATCATTGTCAAGCCTGCACAAAAGATTCGTTTAATTTTCTTAGATGAACTGATTAAAATTGTGAAATTCGGTTAATTTAAATAACAATTACTTATTGTTGTAATAATATGGAGAGTGTTCACTGGAATACCCTCTACATGTCTATTTGAAATCTTTTCATATCATTTACTTATTGTATTATAGTGTACAGATTGTAAATAAACATTGAATTATAAAAAAAAAAAAAAATCTGACAGCAATAAGCTTTGCTTTATAAACCACACTCAATAGCAATTTGGGCTATAGCTAGTAGCAATTTGTTTATGCTGGGGCCTTACTTCAGAATAGTTAAAGGACCTTCAGTCTGGAGTTGTTAAATAATTTAGCCTTCAGCAATATTTTTGTTTGGGACCTTTATGGTCCGTGAGAGGCACTCTCACTACTGTAAATTGTTTGAAAATTGCCTAACCAGAATCTATTTTTCCTGGTTTTGAATAAACATCCCTTTCTTCCTACAGTGTGTTTTATTCAGGCCTGGCGCCTGTTGAGCTCTTTTATTTTCAGCTGAGCACTGCAGAATACTTTGGAATACATAATTAGCGTATAAATGAACCCACGAAGATTGCTAAAATCTCCCACGCTCTCGGTCTGTATTTCGGAAAGAATAAAGCTACGCCGCCTTAACATCGAAGGCATAAGAGGCTGCCTTGTCAATAGTACGTAAAGTTGCGACACTTGGTTTGTAAAAACTGATATCATATCGGCTACCGTTTTATTAAACCGTTCGGTTAATCCGTTGCATTGTGGGTGGTACGATGTAGTAAATTTATTATTTCCTCCCATAATTTGTAATAAATCCGTAACAGTTTCAGACATGAATACCCCAGGAAACACACTGTCGTCATAATGTCGTCAATTATTGGTCAGTATAGTACCAATGAAGACGTCATCAAGGACGTCATTAATGACGACAATATGACCGGCGTATGTCACAGCCTAAAGACGTCAACTGATGACGAACCTTGTACGTCACTTGCGACGTCACTAATGACCAATCTAGTACATTACTCGACGTCCCGTTATTTCATATAAATGACGTAAAGCAAGGTAAAACAATTTCTTTTTAAAATAACCCTTGTCAAAAACAGGAAGTGGTACTAAAAAGGTGGAAAAAAAAAATAAAATTTTATTTTATTTTAGAAATTTCATCGGCACAAAAACGATGAACCATTTTTGAACCAACGGACAATTATAATTGTTCGTTGTTTCAAAGTGAATTATAATTATAATTCCCGGGTTAAATGTAATGGGTCCACAAACCCGATATCCCATTTATTAAGAATTATTTGGACGTGAATTGCTACTATAAATGTAATGGAACCTCGGTCCTACGGTTGGCGGCCAGGGTTGGCGCAACGCCGGCTACCAGTATATGCCCAATCATTGGCATCCTTCTCGGGGTTTGGACCAATCACAAGGCCGGATTTTTTGACTTGCTGATAACTGAGGAGTATGCACCTCACTAACCATCGACCGATCTGGAGCCCGGATTTTTCGAGATTTCGGACAAACGGGTATATCCTCCGTGGGACTTAGAAGAAATAAGCGAATAAATCTCCCCTCGCGAGACTTGTGGTGAACTCGTACGAAACGTGTCCAAGCATCACAAGCCAGCTTACGAAGTTAGTTTTGAATTTTGTATATATGCGAAGTGTCGAGAGTAATTGACCCGGGAATTATTCTTTTTTGAAAACGTTCGTTAAAATTAGTAATTTTGTTGCTAAAATTATTTCCTTCTACAGTAATGATTGGAATGTAATTCTAGTGGGATTCGTGAAATAAAAAAATTGAAAAAAGTGAAAAAAATGACTTTAAAATTTTCATCGCAAAATCGAACAAATTTTCATCGCAACTTGTAATTATTGCCCAGCGGGGAGGGCTGTACTCGATTTTTGTACTCGACTCGATTGACATTTTTTCTTATTTTTCAAGTGTTTTCAATGATTCTTTGTCTTCTTACTAAGCTAGTAATTATAAAAAAAGGGAAAAACATATGTTTTTCGTGAATTTAAAAAATTCATCGCAAAAAAATCCGAAAACATCGCAAAAACGTGAGTAATTTTGATGCAAAAAAAAAATCCTTCTACAGTAACGTTTAGAATGTTATTCTACAGTGTTTCGTGAAATAAAAAATGGAAAAAAGCGAAAAAAATGTTTTTCAAACACGTGGGTTTGAAATCATAAAATACGTAAAAGAGTTCCTTTTAATTATCGTATTTAATGTGATGGAAACGCAGATTCAAAGAATATAATATATTAACTGTTTAATAAGATAAATTATTATAACCATCATCGCAATATTATAAAATAAAACGGATGATTTACCGATACTTTAGAATGACCAAACAATGATGTCATAAAGACGGCCTTTAATGTCGTCCTATTGTCGTCCCTGAGAATGACGTCATTTGTATGTCAGTTATTGGGCACTATGACGTCGCCGACGAATAATGACCAATAACTGACGACATTATGACGACAGTGTGTTACCTGGGACTTTACCTATATCACTTAACATTATTTTTGGTGTTCCATGTCTACAAATGATGTTTTCTAGTATGAACTGGGCTACGTGTTTAGTTTTTCCGTTTACAAGTGCTTTTGTTTCTACCCAGCGTGTAGCATAATCAGTTGCGACGATTATCATTACCTTACCATTTTTACTCTTTCTAAATGGTCCCAATAAGTC
Source organism: Podabrus alpinus (assembly GCA_932274525.1). NCBI lineage: Eukaryota > Metazoa > Arthropoda > Insecta > Coleoptera > Cantharidae > Podabrus > Podabrus alpinus. The sequence continues at coordinate 45,725,002 of OW026455.1, read as the reverse complement.
GATACCTATTTTTTCAAATGGTAGGCCAACCGAAATCGGTTGTAAGAATCCTGTAGGTGTTGCATTCGTTCTTCCTTTCCTCGCTTGGCAATCTGGGCACCCTTTGACGAACTTTTCGACATCTTTTTGTAGTCCTTCCCAATAGAAACGATCTTTAATTTTGTGTAAGGTTTTTGTAATTCTTAGATAACCTGCTAACGGCTCGCTGTGATGAGAAAATAAGATTTCATAAATTAAATTTTTTGGAATGACTAATAAATTTTGTAATAAATTAAAACATAAAAATGTTTTAGAGGCGTTTCTGGTTGAATAGAAACAGCTTATTAGCTGAATACATAACCGTTGCAAAAACAAACGAAGTGTTTAGCGAGAGCACAGACGAGAATAAAACATTTTTATGTTTTAATTTATTACAATATTTACTGGTTGTAAAATTTTCATTCTTTGTTGATATTTGTTTAACAAATTCAACATAGATTTGATTATCACTAATAAATTTTCTTTGCCAGAAGCGCTTGCATTTTTTTTATACAGCACTCCTTCGATGAGTATAAAGTTTTTTGCTCGTCGTCTTAATCCGATGGTAACATTTTGATTTTGGGGGTTTATAATGGCTTCCTTTAATTTCCTAATTTCATTATCTTGTTCTTGTAAATTTTCCAGGTTATCAGGTTCTAGTATAAATGTCGGTATTTCATTTGCTTCGTTTTCGTCGTTTTGCTCTCCGACTGTAGTTGGGTTTCTGGATAAGCAGTTAGCATCATGGTGAGTTTTTCCGCTTTTATAGTTGATAGTATAATCAAACTTTGAAAGTTTGATACTCCAGCGCGCTAATTTCCCTGTTAAATCTTTAATTGATTTCAAATATCAAAGAGCATGATGATCTGTAATTATTTTAATCGGTTTTCCGTAAACTAAATGTCTAAAGTACTGTAAACCCCAGATTACTGCTAACGCTTCCAATTCTGAGATGGAGTAATTCTTTTCGGCTTTTGTAAGTTATCGGCTAGCATAGGCTACGGGATGTAAATTTTGGTCGGAATCTTCTTGTAGTAGTATGATTCCTAGTCCTTGGAAGCTTGCATCTGTCCTTAATTCGCAGCTTAACGTAGGGTCAAAATGTTTCAATAGTGGAGCGCTGGTTAATCGTTCTTTAAGTTCTAAAAATGATTTTTCTTGGATCGAATTCAATACAAAGCCTTGCTTTTTTGTGGTAGCTTCGTATAACGGTCGGGCGATTTTTGAAAAGTTCTCGATAAATTTTCTATAATAATTACATAATCATAAAAAACTCTGAATTGTTTTAATGTTAGTAGGTGTTTTAAAATTCCGTATTGCACTTAGTTTGCTTTCGTCCGGCGATACTCCTTCTTTATTAATAACGTGTCCTAATACTTTTACCTCATTTTCGGCATAAGAGCATTTGCTAGGTTTTAATGTAAGTCCTGCTTCTCTTAAACGTTGAAATACTTTGTGTAATCGTTCTAAATGTTCGGCAAACGTTTCCGAAAATACAAGGATGTCGTCCAAATATATCATCACCTCGTTCCATTTCATTCCTTCAAATACTCGGTCGGTCAAATTTTGGAAGGTACTAGGGGCGTTGCAGAGCCCAAAAGGTAAGACGTTGAATTCAAAAAGTCCATAACCTGGTGCTATGCAAGCGGTGTATTCCTTTGAATCTTCCTCGATGCCTGTCTGCCAATATCCGCTAAATAAATCTAAAGATGTGAAATATTTCGCTCCATGTAAGTAAGTGAGTATATCGTCAATATTTGGGAGTGGGCAGCTCGACTTTTTGGTACAATTATTTAATTTTCTGTAATCTACACAAAATCTCTTGGTATGATCTTTTTTATCAACGAGTACAATAGGACTGGCCCAGGGGCTCTAACTTGGTCTAATTACTCCCGACTTCAACATTTCTTGTATTTGGGTATCTATTAATTCGCGTTCCGTTTGCGACACTCGATATGGTTTACTTTTAATAGGTGCTGACCCTTGAACATCAATTTTGTGTTTAACTAAATTGGTAAATCCCATTTGATTGGTTTCTTTTGCATAAATGTCCTTGTATTCTGAAAGTAATTTTTCTAACTGGGCCTTTTGTGAATCGGATAGTTCGTTATTAATTTTGTGGTCTTTCATGGTGACAGTTGATGTATTTTTAAATTGGTTTCTGTCGTCTTCGCATACTGATAAATTGTCTACATCGCGATAAATTTCTAGATAACCTAACGTAGTACCCTTGAATAATTTTAAAGGTACCATTGATTTAGATACTATTGTAATTGTAAATAAGTTGTCTTTAATATTTTGTAAATTTGAAACAAAAGCTAGTTTATTTTTTGTCAAAAAGATATCATTTTCTTTGAAATAATTTAGCATTAAAAATGGGTCGTCGCATTCTGAATATAACGAAATCCTAGTAAAATTTTGTGGCTGCAACCGGTAATCTTGGGTTAATTTCAATTTAACTTTTGTTATTTTATCGTACTTGATGTCATGGCATAATTCTTGTAGTAAATTTTCGTTACTGTAGGTGTGATCTACTTGGTTTCAGTGACCGTAAGTAAAATTTGGTCGTCTCGACTTGATGTAATTATAATTTCTTCTTCCGTTGTCGGTTGATTTCCTGTGTTTTGATTAATTGGCGTTTTGTTTTCCGTGTTTACTATAAGATTTGTATGATTTGATCGGTTTTCTACATTTTGATTAAAAGTTTTTGAAATGGTTTCATAATTTCCCCGAAATGAGATTATACTGTTTCCGTAATCAATTAGTACTTTATGTTCCTTCAAAAAATTGTTTCCTAAGAGCAATGGTTTCGGTAAATTATCTACAACAAGGGCTGAAATATAAAAAATTTTCCCACTAATTTCTAATTTAATGTTACTAACTCCCGTTACGGCTACTTTATGACCTCCCGCTGTTTTTAAAATTATATGATTTGGATAAACGGTATTTACATATTTTACAAATTTTTTTGAAATTATATTTTTGCTCGATCCCGTATCTACTACTATTTCGGTTTCTTTATTATTTACGAGACCCTTCATTGTCAAAATATTTGGTGATGGCCCTCTATCCGTTAATTGGTAGAGGACGGCGACTGGGCCTCTTCTCGCCGTCCTTGTTCGTTTGGGGAATTGGGATTTTTGTAGGTTTGACGGGGGTAGAATGAATTTGTTCCTCTCTGATTCCTACCCCTCGAATTGTTATATCTTTGGTGGTCCCCATAATTATTACTGTAATTGAAATTTGGGTTTCGTCCTCTATTATTCGACTGATGGCCTTTATTGAAGTTTTGTCTTCCCGTATTTTGGTAATTAAAATTAGTTCTTGATTGATTGCGTGGCCCGTACCGATTATTAAAATTATTACTTGTGGTTTCGCGTCTATTATTTTTGTTGTACCAACACGCTGCCGCATAATGACCTGCCTTGTTGCAATTATAACAATACGGACCTCTATTGTTAGTTCTGGTTGAAATCCTACCTGGATTTGACGCGAATCTCCTTTGTTGAATTGGGTTGAAAATATTAGAATATGTGTTGTTACGTTGACTGTTGTTATCTAGGTTTAATAATGATGTCAGCTGTGTTATTTCGTTACATGCAGTTCTTTCCTCCCAATCGCTTAACTTGTGAACAATTTTTTCTAAGTCATCCGTAGTCATGTTTCCCTGTCTTAAAGTACAATACATTTGTAGAAATTCTGGGTGTAGTCCACTTTCAAAATGATCAACGAAATCGTCATTGGTCATCTCGGAATTGTAGTCTTCGGCTAACGTGGTCAAATCATAAAAGTAACTTCTAATACCTTCAGATGGTTGTTGCTTTCTTCCGTTTAATTTAATTTTAGCAACCCTCGTCGCCGATTCTCCTGCAAATTTTGTCATAAACTCATCTTTAATAGTTTTCCATGTTTTTGTTTTGTTGGCATCATTTTCTTTGAACTTGTTAAACCAGCAATTTGCCGCCCCTTCTAAAAAGGATCCAAAATAATTTATTATATGAATTTCATTCCATCCATTACCTATCGCGGTACGTTCGTATGAGTTTAAAAATTTTATCGCGTTGGATGTCGCTGGGTTAAAAATAGCGGGGGACACGAATTTTGGTAATCGGGGTGTTTGGTCCGTAGTGATTGCTTCTTCAATTGTGCAATTTAGGTTTGCCATTTTGGGTGATTCGTTTGTTGATATTAATTGATTTAATCCTATATTAGGTAATGATAACATTTCTTTAGTATTAATTAACGTTTCGGACAATGGAATTATCGGGGATGGGTGCTCGCTTATTCTCGAATTTTTATCCAACGGATCATCTTCTATTTCGCTATTAATTTCTAATAAATTTTCGACATTTATTATCTCATCTGTTTCCGCGATTTCTATTTTTAACTTACTCTGTGCTCTGGTGCGTACATTCGAAATCGGCATTTGTTTGACTTATTTTAAAAGATTAAATTATCCTAATATTATATTCCTTTATTCTAGTGTTATTTTTTATTTGACCCATTAACTTACATATTATGTCATAATAAAATTGTCCTGACTCATAAAAAATTGATGTGCGATTTTTGTTTTAAACTTCCTGTTACAAATTATTATTGCATTTTTATAGTAGAAAAATGTTTAAAAATTTTAATCTTTTAAGTCTACCGGTTTTAATTTAATTTTTGATCTAGTATTTAAATGTACATTCGACATTTATTTATTCTAGTGACCTATATATTTTATTACGATAAGAAAACTACATACCCATTAAAAATATTACTACGTTAACATATACCACCATAATTTATTTATAACCTCTCATGAACTGTAGTTTGTAAAAATTTTATTTATCGTACTGCATTTCATTTTACTTTTATTTTCAGACTCAAAAACAAATTACGGGATAGTAGTCTTTTCCCAGTAAAACGAAAATGCAAGTTTTGCCAAACCAAAATTTTCTTTAATGTCCTCTTCCAGGCTCAGAAACAGTAAAATTTTAGCCTTGTTTACCTTAAAGAAAATTAGGCTGTAAATTTTTGTAACTCAATTAAAATTTAAGAAGTATTGTAATAAACCCTATAAGTAAAAAAAAATTTGTAATGTAAGCCGGCGTCCGGTATTGGTTCTTTGACCTTTATAAATTGTCGTGTAGCATTTACACAATAATATATTAAATTGGTATTTTTCTATTAAATTAAAATTTTTTAAATTAAAATGATTAACTACCTTCGAACACTTAGAAACCTGTTAACCGTAGAAAAAAAATGTATAGTCCATTTGATATGAAAAAAAATATTTTGGCATTTTATTCGATGATATATACCACAAAATGCAGCGCAGCACCTCCACCAAAATGTCACGATTTATTCGTAAGCGGGATCTTTTCTCTTTTGAAATTAAACTTATTTGGACTTTATACATTTATTTACACCTATTTATTTATTTGTACATATACCCTTAAACTAATTCTTATAAACTAAATCTTACATTATAATTAGGGGATGAAGTCTTCTTGTTATGACCATGGTCGGCTCGTTCCTTTGCACTTGATTGTCACTCGTATCACACCCACAGGTAACTCACTCTTCCTTGTTTTCTTACTTTAAAAGAAGACTTCCTGTCCCCACATTTAATTATGCACCATCCGCAAATCAATCTATTTTCCGTTAACTAATGATTTCTGCGAGTTCAATGAGTTCATACCATTAATTGCATATTTTATTAGGCGACTCGCATACTAATTTTTATTAATGTGACATTATATTAAAATATTTAGTTCAGTTATTACCTCCCAGTTGGTGTTGTAAACTTCGATGATTTTGTGCATTTTTGCTCCGGTATTATAGTGATCTGCACAATTAGGTAAAATATTTGATAAAGTAGAAAAGTAAAAAATTTCTAAATTATTTTCGAGGTATATTCTAATTATTTTCACTTATAATATTATAATTAATGGTGCATTTTATTAAAAAAAGGAGTAATTTACAATGACTATCCTTTAGGAATACATAGATTTTTTTTTCTAAATTGTTGTCACGAACACATTTAATAATGACAACAAAGTTTGATTAGCAGCGTATACCTTGTTAAATTGGACGATAATCCTCCTCCTCCTCATTCCTTTCCTCTCGAAAGAGTATGGTGACCTTATAGAGATGCTTCGTTTACCGTTAGGGACCATGTCTTCCGGTCATGCGCCCTATGCGATGCCTCCGCCAGCCCACAACCCGTCATCTTCTTCACCTGGTCCGTCCACCGGGTTGGCGATCTTCCTCTGAGTCTTCGTCCCTCCACCTTGCCCTCCACAACAAGTCTTTCCATTGAGTCGCCGCTTCTCGCTATGTGCCCGAAATATTGCAATATTGACTGTTTAATTGTTGTTATCAGTCTTTTTGTGATGTGTAGTTCTTCTATAACGGATATGTTTGTCCTATGTGCTGTCCATGGTATTCTTAAGAGCCTTCTGTATACCCACATTTCGAACGCGTCGACTCTTTTGACGTCTGCCTTTTTGAGCGTCCATGTTTCCGCTGCATACGTTGCAATGGGAAAGATCAAAGCGTTTGCCAGCCGTAGCTTTGTCGTTTTTGATATGGATGAGTCTTTCCAGATTTTTACCAGTCTCGTTGTTGCTGATCTGGCTATTGTCAGTCGTCTCCTGATCTCGCTTTCGCATCCTCCATTTCTTTCTATGAGTGAACCCAGATAAACAAAACTATCCACCACCTCATACCCAGCTATTTCGATTTCTGGTACGTTAATTTGCTCTCTGTCTATGACCATAATTTTTGTTTTGCCTTTGTTAAGTTCCAAGCCGTATTTCTTGCTGTATGTGTCCAACTTTTGCATTATTAGTTCGATCTCTTCCTTAGTTGATGCTACGATTAAAGTGTCGTCGGCATATCTCAAGTTATTAATTTTTCTTCCGCCTATGGATACGCCTCCTTTCCATTCGTCAAAGACCTTGCGCATTATATATTCGCTGTATATATTGAACAGTATCGGCGAGATTATGCATCCCTGTCGTACTCCAGCTTCCACGGTGAATTCTTCCGAGGTTTTTCTTGACACTCGTACTACGGCTTTGCTTTTGTTGTACAAGCATCGTAGCAACCACACCAGATGATGTGGCACACCCATTTCTTTCAATATCATCCAGAGGTGTGTCCATCTGATGGAATCAAACGCTTTAGAGTAGTCGACGAAGCATAGATGCATTTTGATGTTAAATTCTCTAGCCTTTTCGATGATCTGTCTAACATTCAAAATTTGTTCGCGAGTGCCTCTGCCCTGTACGAATCCCGCCTGTTCATCTGGGATCTGTGGCGAAAGGAACGGCTTTAGGCGTTCATTAATTATGTGGAGCATGACCTTGCTTGCGTGAGATATAAGTGCGATGGTTCTGTAGTTCTTGCACTCTGTTGGGAGGCCTTTCTTGTGTATAGGTACAAATATTGATTTGCACCAATCCTCGGGCCATTCTCCTGTATTCCACACTTCTTCGCATATTGTGTGCATCACGTCAATCCCAACGTCTCCCATGCTCTTTAAGATCTCTGCCGTTATTTCGTCGCATCCCGGGGTTTTATCGTTTCGGAGTCTTTTTACGACGATATCATTATACGATTATACGATACGGACGATAATCATTATAATATAAAACATATTACGGTGTGTCATCGTCGATAAGAGAAGTGTGACCAAATAAGGTCAATTTACTGTTAACGGCAAGAATGATCTTTTACGCAGTAGAAGGTTTTAGCAAAAATTGCCATGACAAAAGTTAAATGAACTCGGCTTATCATAAAATACAGGTAAAGAGTAAAATTCTTGAATGATATTAACAAAGGTAATAAATCATAATAAAAATTTTAATGCACATAAAAATTTTGTTGATTTTACGAATTTCTAGTTTAAATAGTATTGTGAAAGTAGGTAGAATATAAGAAATGCGTTAACAAATGATTATGTGGTTTAATAAATCGGAGGGACGCTAAGTACAGATGTGTTCATCCGAGGCAATTCAATCTTGTACGAACGAACAGTTTCCGGAGTGGTAAATGTTTCGGACGGTGAACGCTGAAACAATAATTAACATAAAAACATTGTATAAATGATTTTAATGACAGTTTAAATTAATTAATTATTCATCAAAAGTGCTAAATGGACTTACCTTGAAAAATAAAATCAAAGTAGGGAAGAAAAACAGGAAGTTGATAAAAACCAGGGATACGAAATAAATAAACAAGCTCTGAACCAAATGCCGCGAGGTACGGATGCAAAGTAAATCGGCTCCAGAGAAAAGTCGGTATTTTGGTTAAAAACCAACTCAAAAAGTTACCCGATCCTAAAAAGGAAAAGTAATAAAGATTTGTAATAAAAAGTGAGGTTAATTATAACCACAAGTATAAAAATTTTACTTACCTGGAATTTGTCAAAAGTGATTGTGAGAAATTGGAGTGGATCAATCGTAGAATTGGGCACTGAAGAAAATATTCGAGAGCAAATTGGTGATTTTTGTATGAAAATCACGAGGAACCGAGAGCAGTCAGGTATCCTAATTTTCAAGTACGTGAACGAAACCAAAAGTGAGACATCTGTTGATGGTAAGAGAACTAACAATATTAATAAAACCGCGAGTGGAATAATTTTCAAATAACATTAAAAAGTTTTATGCGCCACGTAAATAATTTGGGGAATACGCGTAGATTTAAGTTGTTGATAATAATTTTTGATTGTTTATATTTTTTTAGATTAAGTTGTTCATGTTTCTTAAAAAATTTATTCTTATGTGCGTTAAAATTAAACCAATTATTAAAAAAATCCATAGGCGTATCATTCAGGAATTTTATATTCCTACAAACTAGTGTTGCCCAAATGCAAGAACAAGACGAGACTTAGCCCGTCTTGGTCTTGGTCTTGCGCCAATACACCTGGTCTTGGTCTTGGTTTTGGTCTTGCGCTCCCAGTCTTGGTCTTGGTCTTGGTCTTGCAGCAAGAGTCTTGCAAGTCTTGCAATTACCTATTAGTCTATTACTATTTATTAAAGTTTACTTTAAATCTTAGAAAAACGTATTAGAATTGGAACATTGTGAGCTTGAATTAACATAGCCATAGTAAAGATCAAGCAGATTAATAAATAACTGAAGATTTGATAAGAAATTCGAAAAATCAATGTCGTATGTCGTTTTCCATGGAAGTAACTGTTTCTTAATAAACATTTATGATTTATAAGCTTACATTTGCTAAAACATGTAAAAAAACAAATTAATTACAATAACTTGACTGTATTTTAAAGAACAATACTTATCTGTCTAGAAAGAGATTGAACCCTCAACTTATAAGAAATTTAATAAAAGAGTTTTACGATTTATCATTTATTTGAATAAAAAATAAAATACAACACAAATCAACAGCTTTATCATTAGGTTATGATACTTTATATCAATTCTTTTGACCAAGAATTAATACAAAATTGCAAAATTGCAAAATTGCTGCAAGACGCAAGAGTCTTGCAGGCTATGTCTTGTTCTTGCTCAAGTCTTGCACGGTCAGTCTTGGTCTTGGTCTTGCTAAAAATACGCGGTCTTGTTCTTGGTCTTGGTCTTGCAAAAACGCAAGAACAAGACCAAGACTGCAAGACCAAGACTGAATTTGGGCAACACTACTACAAACGTTTTATTTTCAGAATAAGTTGACAGAAGCCACTCCTGAGGTAAGAGGTCACTCTTGCCCAATAATTAGTGATACAAAAAAAAGCTAGCTACGGGAAACTCAATAAAAAGAGCAAAATTTAAATTCTTAATTTAAATTTCATAAAAATTGCCTGTGGCCCGTTAATTAAATAAAGAGAGAGACCGGCACATGGCAATATATTATAAATTTTCGGAAAAATAATTGCTTACGCTAAGCAATTTTGAATGCATTTTTGTACTTTAATTACCTACGAGTTGTGAATTTATTTTAATTCTGATTATTAATTTTGGTGCCGATAAAATTATTATCATGTCAGAAGATAACGTTATATGGTTATATGCGATAGTTTTTTTTTCAATCGCGCGCTAAGCCAGCTGGTGTAGGTGCTATGCTATCGGCACCGGTACACGGCAGGATAAAATTCGAAACTATTAAAAATTACGTTTCCTTGAAAAAATGCATAAGTCCTTGCCTTCTTTTTACATTATTTTTTAATCTTTCCTCTAAATTAATCTGTCTTGGTACTAACATGATTAGTTTAGTACGAACTCAAAAATAATAAAATTAAATGAAAGGGTGATTCAATAACAGGTGCCATTTAGGATTTGTTAAAAAAACGCATTAATAATTAGAAAAATTGGAAAATTTTTATTTCAATATAATTATATTTTATACCAAAATTAAGAATAAAAATTACCATAATTAATGATAAGTATAATCACATTTCATATTATTTAAATAATTGAAGAATAATCAGTTTTAGTTTCAAAGAGCGCTTCTTGTATTGACTTGAGTTATTATCACTTACCAGTCAGTCAAATAAGTACTGCAATAATTAATACAAGTCCAGTCCGCTCTCGAAATCACTGTCTAACTTGAATTGAGCTGTGAATGCATCTTCTGTAGTGGGTATTAATTTTGTACAATAAAAGCGATCTTATTTGTCGTATTTTGTTTAAATTTAAAAATCTACTTCAGAAAATAACCAAGTTAATTTTAGTTCACTGATTGCTCGACAACAATAAATTACAATAGTGTAATTTAATATAAATTTTACAAGTAATAGTTTAAAATTTGACGTTCTAGAAAAAAACTTTTAAATCAGTTGGGCATGTGATCATAAAATCTACATAGAGTATATTAAAATATTCCCACTGATTTTTTTCAAAGTAAATTTCCTAAATTTCAGGTTTTCCCTGACGACTAAATTCTTCCTGATTTACAATAAACGGAAAACAAAAATGCTCAGTTAGTTATAGCAATAGATTGCGCACAATACCAACATTAAAAAATTCCAAATTTAAAAAAAATAGCGTTAAAAATTAAAAATTTCCAAACTTTTTCCCTAATAACCTAAACTTTTTCCAGTTTTTCCATACAAGTACGAATATTGTATTTTATTATAATATGTTGCTATCAAATTTCATAAATCCGAGTATAAAACCAATACTTGTTCAGGACCGCATCCAGAAATATCAACTGAAAAATTTGCAAAAAAATAATAAAATTCAAAAAAAAAGAATTTTTGGCTTACTCGGACAGTACTCGGACAATGACAGACGGTCATTGGTCTAGTAGATACAGTAATGTACTACTAATGCTATAGACCCCGGTTCAAATCCGGAGAGAGTCAAAAATTTATTTCTGACTTTATCTTCATCTATGGCCGTCTGCGACCACAGTAGTGGCCTACCGTGATTGCTGGTTGAGTTACGGGCGGAGATATTTCTGGTTCGACAGCGGAACTAGTGGAAGTTTCTTGGCTCTGCTCTCCAGTGAAAACAGAAAAGGCTATATGGTCAAACAGCCTGGCATCTTCTTCGACATATGCAGACTCTGTGGATCGGAAGCTGAATCGCCCGAACACATTCTGTAGCTGCGATGCCTTAGCCCGATCCAGGCTAAAAAAGGGACAAACCCAAGGGGTATAACAAAGACTCTCAGGAATATTCTACAATTTGCTAGCAACTGCTAGCAAACATTTGAATTTCCTGAATACCTAGTAGGGGAACAAAAGATCAAATACTGGTCGCAGTTCAAGAAAGGCCTTTGCGGCCAATCGACCCCTGAGTACCATACCATACCATACTCGGACATGTTTCTTTCTAAGATTAAAAGTTTACCGATACGTTAACTTATTTGGCTTCAAATCCAAATTTCTTTTGGCCGTTCTTGTTGTAACAGGTGCAGTGGAGGATTTTTTATATATCTTTTTCGATGTTGTAGTAGCCATATACTTTTTTAGTTTTTCACTTGGGCTATTATTTAGAACCTCTTTTAAAGGTTTATAGTGCCATTGTTTTCCTAGAAGGCAAATTAATATTTATAATTAAATTAAACTGTGCTACAAAATTAATTCAAAAAAATAAGCCTGAATAATATACATACATAATAGTATAGTTGTTAATAAGTAATTATTACCTTGATTATATCTAAGAGAAGTTAAAAACGCTCTAGTTTGAAACGACCGTCTCTGAATTAAATTTAATCGTTTCCCGGCATTAAATCTGTTCAGTACTGACATAAACGTTTCGGCCCTATTGTTAGTTTCATTATCAATTAATGATTTAGCGTTTCGTACAAGAATAGTGTGACATCCGTTTGAATTTGCCTATTTTCGCAGTTCTAAAATATAATTTTGGTAAAAACTTATTTACAAATTATTTAATTTTTCTTCTTTGTAATACAATGATACAATTTCCTGTATCTAAAATTTTAAAAATACACCAAAAACACTTAATACTTAAAACTAATAGACCTATAAAAATTTTAATGTATTCTGAAACCATAAAAAAAATAGCTACATTGTACTGAAACTAGATTTAAGTTAATCCATAGGAAGCGGCTTTACTAATCTTTGAAGTTTACTTAAATCTCAAAGTAGAAATTTCAAGCATGCTTCGTTCATATTGCCTTTCTTACTTTGCAACAATTTTTGTACTATTTAGAAACACCATTCAATTTGATATTTTTATGATTTTGTTTTTCTCGAAACTTCCTCATACGACCTACACATAATGCGTTTCACGTGTCCCAATATGGGATAAAAACCGCGTATCCCGCGGGAGGAAGTCAGTCAGTGTCAGCCAGTTGTTGGTCAGTGTTAGTCAGTTGTTGTTAGACTTCAGTTGTTCAAAAGAGCAACAAGACAAATCCGTTTATGTAGTGAAAAGTTTGGGTGTTTAACCTCCTTTATCGCTTATGCGGATCATAAAGGAATCGGTTTAAGTTCGATATTCCCGTGGTTAAATTAGTAAATTTCGTTTATTGATATCAATAATAAATTGATAAATAATAGTGACGGTTTTGAACATTTAAAAACACAACTTTTGAGTAAACGTGATACGCAATTTAAATACAGTTTAGCACTCTGTCATACAGTGGCAGTTTCGTTTAATTTCGCTAAAGTTTGACATATTATGCAATTACACCAACTTAATTATATGGACCAATCCTATCGATTTACCGGATTTTTGCCAAATAATCAAAAATCATTATAATCTTGTGGAAGAGGATTTAACGTTTTGGAACCATACAAAAATTAAGGGGTACTCGACACTTGGGAATGTTCCTTTGAGTGTCAATTCGTTCAAGGAACGGTTTAAGTATTGCCTGTCGTTCAGAAGCTGCTACTGGGAAAACACCGGTCATTTCTACTACAAACCCTGGTTACATCACTCCGTGAGGTCATCAGCGGATTATTTGGGTGGAAACGCCGTAAGTGTTTTATATTTTTATCGTTTTTGTTCAACACCATTTTGACGGTCAAAAACAATAAATTATTGTGTTTAAACCGAAGAGTTGTTTCACGTTTTTTTTTCACTTTAATTATCATCAATTCACAACCAATTTTATTAATTTAATGCACATTTAGTTTAATTTAAATTTTAACGTAGTTTTAATATTTTATTTTAATTCAGAGTTTTATTAGAATTATCATCAATTCACAACCAATTTTATTAATATAATGCATAATTAGTTTGTTAATTTAAATTTTAACGTAGTTTTAATATTTTATTTTAATTCAGAGTTTAAGTTGTTTCAAATCACTGACGTCAGAATTCACCTTCAGTGATAATAAAAGGCCATATTTTTCTTTCTAATATAAGTTTCATATGTGTAATTTTAGGTTTTAATCTTCTCTATTTTATTTTTTTTTAATATATGTTTATTTGTTTTTTTGTTGTCTTATTTCTGTGTTTAGGTTGTATTATTATTTAGGTTATAGACCGCTGTTCTGTGAGGCCTTAGTGGAGTCCGGTGTAACCAGATTTCATTCGGTTGTAGTAAGTTTTCCCAATTTTTGGCACTTTTACACAGGCAGTGCGTAATTCAAAAACTGGGTGGCGCCTATATCATTTATTTATGGTTTCAAGTAGGTTTGACTCCATCCCCTGAAGTTAAGTTCCGCGACAACCTTAAAATTCAGTTTTTAACCCACCCCACAACTCCCTGAGCTGAGCCGCCGCACCATTTCCTATTACGGGTTGTCTTAACGACGCGGAAGATTGTAATAATAGTTAATGCCTCTGAAAAAAATACAATTAATAAATAACAGTGAGTGAGTGGCAGAATGGTTAGTGTGCTGATTTCAGGTGACATATTTCACGAATTCGACTTTAGTGACGTAAACACCTTTTGCTCATTACTAACTCAGTAATTTAAATTACAAAATTGAAAACACATACCTTGGATATGTCTATATAAGCCTGATGTTCTGTAAGCTGTAACTTCTTTATCGGTTTGGCCGACTTCATTACAAAAATAATCTTTGCAATTTGTGTGCCGATTGAAAACATGTTCAGGACCATTAATTAAATCTTCTATTAATGTCCCTATGTCACCATGAGCATTATCATATATTGCTTTGTGGGCAATACTCTGCAATTCTTTTATTTTGCTCCCAGTCAGAAATTTACGTTCCGCCAATGATACCCCTAAATTTAGTTTTTTCTTAAATAGCCATTTGCCATAATTTTTTATGAGGTGGTTGCGACATTCTATTTTCTCAACCTGTAAATTTAATGATAATTTGAAAAATATTACCATTTGATAATATAGATACCTGATTTCCATATGTGACATATTTTTTTATGTTAGCGTATACACTGGAGTTTCCATCGGCTATGAAATATTTGTAACGAATTCCGTACATCATTTCACTCTAATTGAAACCGGTTACAATTATATCCGATTCCATCGCCGATGATGAGCCATTCCAATTTTTAAAACATCGATGTAATATATTTTGGTTTTTTTTGCATAAGATGCAAAATTTATTCCTTACACCCATAAATAATACCTTCCCGGTTTCTTTTCCTATAATAACCCCCTAAAATAGTCATGTTTTATTTAAAATCTTTGTTTTTGTAACAAAATACAAACCACTCCAGAAGCAGCATTGTAACTGTGTCCATAACTGCGTTTACTCCAGCCTCCATCCAAATACATGGTAATAAATGGTATACCATCTTGATCTACGTTGCCTTGTTCCACCGCAATTGCCGCTTCTTCTCTAGCCGCATCAGCCATGTCTGCCATCGCTTGATCTTCCCATAACTAAAGGCACAAATAATATTTCAAATAATTATCGCTTATTTCTACATACATCAGAAAGATTATCTTGGATATGATAAAATGTTCCCGATGATACACATGGAATATCCAGTATCGCACAAAACTCTTCTAAATGTGTGAATGTGCTACCTGTTGATATGGTGCCCCAAACTGCCAATTTATTAACTTGGGGTGTAGGTAGAGTAATGTTAGGTTCGGAAGCTATGGTGTACTCGCGATTGCACATGTCACATTTGAAATAAATTTGGGTATAAAAACCATTTCTCTTTTCCTTCATAATCTTCAATTTGCCGCTAGTGCATATAGAAGCATGATTTCTACCTAGCTATAAACACTTTTCTAATACGTATTCTATATTTACAATACGTCTACCCTCTAATATAGTTTTTTCTTTACTTTCTTTTTCTATGCATAGTTCGTGATTCATAATTCTGAAAACATTTTTTATTTTAGTAATGTGGCTACCAGATTCATAATGGAATTGCTTACCCATCATATTCTTTTTGAGAAATCCAAGTTTCATCAATACGATTGTCTTCACTTGTCGATGAATTAATTCCATTTTCTGATATCCAAATATCTTCTAAAGGTATTAAATTGTCATCGACAACACCAACATCGTTTGGATTACTATAATAGCCATGAGAAATTAGGTCATTAATAAAACGAATTTATATACATTAAAAAATTTAAGTACCGCCTTGTCATTTCAAAAAGCGATTGATTTTACAATTACAGATTGATTTTGTCCTGGTATTGTCATCGTATCACTAATTTACAAAAATTTCTGTTTTTACTTTTAGTGCGACGTTTTACATGATAGTATATGATTAGTAATATTATATTTTTGGAATTATTTACTGCTTAGATCAATTAATTAAGAGATACTTACAATAATTTTTATTATAAAAATAAATATTTATTGATAAAAATAAATATTTATTGATAAATATTTAGACACCTAGTAAATAATATTTTATAGTAAGTATAAAAAATTTGTATTGGCATCAGTTTGTTGTGAACAGGTGTTGGGTCATTTATTATGAAAATTTGATTTTATAAATTAATTTAAATGTGCGAATATGTTGCAGATGTTTGATAAAAACGGTGGAGATAAAAACGCAAGGTGCTACGATTTGTGCTAAGCGCTTCAGATAAGCAAATATTTTTAATAGTTAGTATAGTAAATATATAATGAAAAATATTATATTATCAAGAGTTTTAGGTAATTTTAAAAAATTCAACATAGTAAAATCTCACCTTTCTGATGCTCCAACTGCATCAACTCCAACATCATCAAAGTTTAGCTGGATTGACCTATAAAGTTAAAAATGTTATTTTGATTTATCAAAACAAAGAATAATTTGAAATATTATGCAAAATTATGATAATTAATAGTATCAAAATGTGTACTTACCTTCTAAGCTTCCATAATATTCTCATACTATCAGCACGTTTAGTTTTTTTCGCTACGCTTGTATAACTTTTTCGAGGCATTATTTAACAAAAAATAATAAAATATTGAACTATCTAAACCTAATTGTTCACGCTTCGCTAACACATATACGCTTCTGTTATACTATAATAAAATATACATTATTAAACATTTTAAGAATTGCCGCTTCTTGGTGGGATAGGTAGGTACCTACCTTTATTGCGTTTTGAAAAGAAATTTCCTTGTTTTTATAGCTCCGTGTATGAAATAATAGGGTAACTAAAATTTGTTAAACATGTTGCATACCCGTGAATTATAAAATAATAATTGTTTACAAGACACCTGGAGTTCGTGAATGAACACCGGGGTCTTGGAGCGTACCCTTAAGCAAAGTGAAAGATCATAATATAATGTAATCTGTCTATACAGAGTAATCAGCCTTATAAGAGTGCTCCACTGGGAAATCTCTTTACATGTCATTGTCTCTCAACATTCAGTGTTACTTAATGTTATTTAGCAGATTGTAACGTATGCATGGATTCAATAAAAAAAAATTATTATTATTATTAATATAACAGGTTCCAGTCAAGAAAATATAACCATGAAACACTTTTAGTCAAAATAATTAAAACTCTTTCGAATATAAATTGTATACAATGAACACGAAATAAATAATCAACATAGTTTTCTGATATTTTTAAATTTGTATTCCGGATACTTGTGAAAACCGTGTAACTCCTCTGTCCAAACTATAAATAATTAGAAAAATTCCAAAATCCGGAAGAAGAAAGAATATTAGTATCTATTCGAATTAGCGACGTTTTACAAAGGACATCATTCGATACGCCACTGGACAGAAGTCATATTTGATTAGCTGGTTTTCAAGTATGAATAAAAGGAATTGTGCTGTTTTGCAGTTGGAAGAGCAAAATTAATAGCTGTAAGTTAAAGAAAATCATAAGAGAAATTAAAACAGGGCAACAGTTTCCGATGTGTGGAACCGAACAGAGTCTTGAACGCGGAAATTTGAATTACGAACGACCACTTAAGTGAAAACCATTTAAGTCAAATGAATGGGGAAACTGGAAACAGAAGAACAAATAGTGTAGGCTCAATTAAACAATACTTAAAAAGGAGAAGAGAAGAAACGCAGACTGAAACGGTGCAAATTGAAATTTTTAAGAAGAGTAATAGGACTCCAAAGACACCTACTAAAGTACACTCAGAAAAGAGACAAGAATCTGAAAGAAAAGAGAAGGAACGGTTAAAGGCTAACACTGTTTAGTAAGGAATTGTAAAATACTTAATTTTTAACTGAAAAACTGTCGGGTCAAGTTTTTCAAAACTCGACAGGCTTTTTTATCGATCAGTGATTTTTTTTCGTTGCTTCAAAAATGTCTTGTATTAATTACCTTATAAGTATTAGGATTCTTCTTGATAACATGAATGAAAATGTAACGTTATCATAACAATAACAGACTTAAATTTCTTTCTTTATTTTTCGGTTGCTTATTTTTCGGTTTATATCAATTCTGGATACGGCTTTCGAAGCAATTATTGGTGCAAACGGTTACTTGTAGATTTTTCGTCAACCTATGTAGATTAACAGATCTATTGCTAACAATATTTTTCAATATATTTAGCGACCGATCAACTAACTAAATAATAAATTCTCGCAAATTCAAAATTTAAACTACTTTAAGTTATTTAATGAACTCTTTTTCTGTTGTCAACATTTTGAGTAGGGGTAGCGGTTGTATAGTGGGACATGTTGTATAGTGGGACAATCGCCTTTTCGCGGCAAATCATCGTTTAAAATTCTGAACTGATTAGAGCGATACATACCCCTACCGTTGGTAATGAGCAGCTATAAATAGTTTGCATCCAACTTTTCAGTCGAGTGATAACCGTCTAAAGGTGTATAATTTATAGTCGGGTTCGAACAGAACTAGCCTATGTCCAAATGTTGAGATTTTCAGGACAGCAATTTTAAAGACGTCATTGGTGATATTTTTTATTTAAGAATACCAAGTGCAAATTCTTTATAATGGAACGAATATTTTTGTTATATAGGAACAGTTTCTTGCAAATTTCTAAGATATATTCGTATTTTATAGTTTTAATTGGACTTGGGATAGGTTTTCACTGAAAAATTTGGTGAAGAACTAATCTAACTCAACAAAATAGTGCAATACGCTAGTTCTGCTCCAACTAAATTATCAGTAGCTATCATTTTTATAAGGTTTGATTTTGGAAAATATGGTTATTAAGGTTATTAAGTCAATAAAATAAAAAAAATTAACTTTATTAATCTGTTTCAAAACGTAATTTTTCTATAAAATAACATATTAACATAAAAAACATAAACGTTTAAATAAAAAACTTCCAGATATCCTTTCTTCCTATTACTTCCAGATATTATATTGCTTCATCGTCACTACTATCTGGTTCTTTGTTGCCTTTCTTGCTGTGCTTCATGGATAAAAAGTAAGAGTGATACTCTTCCGGTATGGCTAATTTCTCACATAAATATTTTAAGCCTTTATATTTTTTTGTTGTAATTGGTAAAACTTCCTTGTATAATTTTTCTAAATCCATATCTTGTCCTTCAAATAATTTAGTGTCTTTATTTTTCTTTCTGTATATATGTAGGTACAGTTTGAAAATCTTCACAATGTCCATATTTCACTTTAACAACCTCAGGTGAATTCGGTTCTATCATAACTTCCTTAAGTGAGCTCCATTTAATTTTGTCCAAATTGTTGCTCATTTTAGCGGTTAATTTTTTTATATCTATCATAAAAAGTGTTTATTTCTATGACTCTATACGGATTTTTCTTACAAGCTGTCCTAGCAATTACATACCATTGAGCTGGGGTTTTTTGGATGCTGTAGTTTCTATTGGCGATTTACATTACCGTTGAGGGCGCCACTAGAATGTAAACAATGTGGCCGTCGAGATACGTAGTGATGAAGTGAATGTTATTGTGAGAATTGACAAAAATGTGTGTATTTCTTAATTTATCGTGATTGTTCTTAGTAATTCAGATATAAAATGTAGTGCCGCGAATTAACAATTTAATCTTTTTAATAATCCGATAGTCGGTATCAAAAGTTTGGTTGTAAAATTAATACTTATATATAAACTAAAATATATAAGTGCATTTTAACACAACAGTTTCGAAATTTGTTTTTGTGTAATCAAAAGAAAAATAATAATGGATCATTGTCACATAATCTCCTATGGAATAATCAGCAGAACTAAAGACGTAATTAAAATATTTGCACTATGCCTGCAAACAAGTGCTTTAACTGAAACTCCGCATGAAATAAAAGTTGACTTGACGATTAGTAAAACTGAGGTTAAAGTTTTAAAATGTTTTTGTACATGTAAAGCTTTGATGTCAGGAAAGTGTAAACATATTGCTGCTGTTTTGCTGTTGTGTACCAGGTAAAAAACATTATTTAAGTACTTATTAACATTCATTACAAACAATACGTTTATTTCTTTATACTAAATTTACTTTGTTTTAGAAACAACATATTGGAATTTCAGCAATTATCTTCAACCGATGTAAAGTGCTATTGGCAAAAGAAGGCAACTGCTAACAAGAACCAATATGCAGCAGTACCATTAGCAAGCCAAGATTGTTTCAAAAAGAAGGTGCCGATCCCTCTGGAACCCTTATCGGAAAGCGATAGTGCTGAGCTTCTTGAACTATTTTGCTGTACACTATCAGAATGTGAACTAGCAAAGCATGGGTATGTAATAAGATTATCTAAATAAAAATTAGTGATTTTATTTTTATTTACTGGTTCACGATGTTATGGAATTTAGGTATACTTATGCTCAAGAATCGTGGGAACATAAAGCTCTTAAATATTTTTGGCCCAAAGCATTTAGTAATTATCTGGTAATTATATCTAAGCAGTTGTTAATTGTTACAATTAAATTTAATAATTTTATTTTTCTGTTACAGGAAAAGATCAACCTGCTGATTCTTTTGTAAATACTCGCAATTATATTGAACACAAAAATAATACACTGGTTTTAAAAAACAAACACGCCTACTACGGACAAATCCAATTCGGAATGGCAATATTGAATATGCCCGAGTACGACTTAATTTTATATTCTAGTTTTAGTAATTCGTTTGTGACTATTAATATAAAATATGACTATGACTTTGCACGGGATAGGTTACATTTTAATTATTTTTCAAACATGCTAGGTACATATTATATGTAGAAAAGATGATTTTTTTGAATAAAACAATTGTGATTATCTTAAATTTATTTATTTACAAAATCTTTCATCACTTAAAATAGGTGTAGACATATTAACGACAGCACATATGATCAAAAAGATATCATCAATTATAGCAACGAGCGTCAAAGGCAATGGTTTTTTAAAAATCTCGAAAATCCTGATCCTTTGATTTGCTCGTTCTACATGAACATGAGCTCTAGCAATTAGTAGAGTTTTTCTTGCCTCCTCTTCTGAAAATTGTCATAAACGTTAGCACAATACGTTCTCGAACTGACAATTTGCTAGTTTTCGTTTGAGGAAAGCGTTTAATAAAAATGTTGGTAAACATCGTTAACATTTTAAAAGATGTTAAACCAGTCAACGACTTTAACTTAGCCTCGGAATCAATTAAATTTGTAAATGGTAGAACCATGTCCCCACTTTTCACTTGAGTTGATTTGTCTTCTTTCGTATTGACTCAAACATTCACAAGTTCTAACAAACTCAAAACTGCTTCTTGTTCTTTCTCCACTAAATCTAACATTGTTAGTTTTTTGATGGTTTCTTGACCGCTATAACTAGCAGTTTCTTCAATTGTGATTTTCATTTTCCTCATTTTAACATCATGCACTTTATCTCTCTTCTACTTAGTCCTATCACAATTTGATTTTGTCGACTGTATAAGTACTTCTTTCAGGTAAATTTTGAGAGGGAACTGCATTTTTTTTTAGCCAAGGCCTCTTAGTTTTATAACCTGAAAAGAAAGATAATTCATTACTTCACTGCCGCATCACAAGAATTCGAGTACCTACCTTGTAATATAAATTCGTTTTTTTGAAAGTGCAGAGAACACACTCGCTTAAGAGGGGTCGTTTTTTCGTTTTCACCAGCAACATAACCTGCCTTTACTGCAGGAAAACGATGATTACTAAGTTGTTCCTTTCGTCCTTTCTTAGAGTGACACCCGTACACACAACAATTAATGTTATTCACACTTTTTTTTATACATAACGATAATTTACTTAATAAGTACTAAAAAAATGCAAACGTTTTGTTTATATACACAACATTCTATACCAACTGATACCAATTATACGTAACGACTCATTTTGATATTTTTCCGCATGGCCGGAAAAATAGCCGTAAACACAATAATTTACATTATTTACTCGTCTATTATTCATTATATCATACAGTAACAATTTCTTTAAATTATAAACACACGTTTTAAACGTTAACAACTGACAACTGATCGCATGTTATACGTAGCATTCGAACTTAAAATTCTACCGCATGGTGGCGTGTTGCTAAATGTAAATCGCCAATAGTACTATGAATAGAATCTCCCTCATTTTGCGTATGTCCTGCTTCTAAATAAGTGTGGGATATAACCACATTCAATTTTCGGACGCAATAAAGATACATACCGAGAATAAATTTATTTCGGTTTTGACCGCAGCAGTTATCCGAAAAAAAAAAATTCTTTGACTCCTTCACTGACTTTCTGAATAATAAAATTATATACACAGGTGACCACTTCACATGATCCACGTTGGGCTATCGTCTCATTCTACATAAAACAGTGGCCAGCCTGTGCAGCTAACTCATACACAGTTAAGTTATATGCAGGTAGTTTGCTTTTGTAGTATGCAAGGGAATTTTCTGTTTTAGGACACTGAAGGACTTTCTGCAAATCGTAAACTGCTGCGCAAAAACTTTTGTCTTGTTTAGCCTTTTCTTTTGCTACTTCTTTTTTACAACGAGCTTCAGTCTTGTTTTGTTGGTGAAGTTCAATTTCTTTCTCCATACTCTTTTGTAGAACTTCATTCGCATGCTTAAATTTTTCGCATAGCTGGCACAAATCTTTTTTTGGTTTAAAGAAAGAAAGGTTAAACCTTGTACAGAATAAATGTCGATACATCGATTCTTTCGCCGGAGTTACATTCTTCTCAGTGCAAACTTCCAAGTAAAGTTTATACATAATTTTAACATTCAACTTACTAAGAAGATATTCTTTTTTTGAACTTATACGACAATAGTGGCTTTCAATCTTATCAAAGCTTTTTATATGGTCAATAACAGACTTCTCAACTAATCTTGGCAATTTATTATATTTTGCAAAAACGCTTTTTCCTCGTTTATCTGTTATTACAGAACTATTTAGTGGATCACGCTTTGAGATAACAGTCTTCACAACTTGATTAGAAATAGAGAGAGTAGCTAGAAAAATTTTTTGACACACTTTTTCTAGTTTATTCTCGAAAGGTAAAAAATAACAAACTGCGTGTTTTCTTACTGAGTTTTCTCTTGTATGACATCGTTTAGGATCTTTAATTGTAATGTGACGCAAAATAAAGTCTCTTTGGCGATTAACACATGCAAGGTTCCAATAAGTTTTGAAAATAAGAAACCGTTGATCCCTATTAAATCTATTTTGGCACTTCATTCGGCAAGATTGGCACCCATTTTTCATGGTTCTCTCAGATATAACTTTATTTTTCCAATTTACATAATATGAATAATATAGAGTTTAATGGAAACTCCTTTCCACCACTTCCAAATAATAGAAACCAAGTTCAGCATGAACTTTCCTATGCCCAGCAAACTGCACATGAAGACAATAAACACCAATCCCAGCAAAACCAATCACCAATTACTATGCAACAACATACACAAAGCAACTTCGAACAAATGATGACAAAGATGATGGAGAAGATGGACAAGATCCTCGATCTCCTAATAGCTATGATTAATAAAATGTAATGTCAAGTAACAACCAACTAAACATCGTCTCCATATGGAACGCCAACGGTCTAGTCAATCATGGACTAGAAATCAAATCATTTATAAAAAATCAAAACATAGACATCATGCTTATTTCCGAAACTCATATGACAAACAAGAGCTTTATAAAGGTTCCCAACTTTGACATTTACCACACCCGACACCCTAGTGGCACAGCACGAGGGGGTACTGCAGTCATTATTAGAAAAAAAATAAAACATCACGAAATACACAAAACAAGAGATAATAATTTGCAAGCCACATCAGTGAAAATAGAAGACTGGAATGGTCCAATCATACTCTCAGCAGTATACTGCCCACCTAACGCATCTATAAAGAAAGAGCAATTTGAATCGTTTTTTAACTCCCTAGGACAACGTTTTATTGCTGGGGGTGACTACAACTCTAAACACGTTCACTGGGGCTCCAGGCCAACAACAACTAGAGGAAGGGAGCTCTAAAAAGCAATGCAAAGTACAAACCTACACTCTCTCTCAGCTGGTCAACCAACATACTGGCCGACAGACCTAGAGAAGGTTCCAGACGTGCTAGACTTCTGTATCACAAAAGGTATTGCACACAATTATCTTAAAATTGAATCGTGTCTGGACTTGTCGTCGGACCACACTCCTCTCTTGGTCTACTTGAACTCCTATGTCCATCGGACAAACAAACCACCCTCTCTATATAACAACAAAACAGACTGGAATAGTTTTAGATACAACATATCAATAAAACTAAACCTTAATATTTCACACAATCATAATTTATTTGACATTCAACAAAAATTTTATTATGTTTTTAACTAGGCTTTTGCCGTTCATGATTTTTTTGTGTAATTTTTAACCCCGTTAAAATATTATTAATATTCCTCCATACCATAGTCATCTCGACCAGAAACATTGTTCATCTTGGTTTGCCTGGTGAGTCTGCCTCTCAAGGGTGATTGCGTTGATTTCAATATTGTATCTTTTAGCCTTGAAGATGGCGTAATTATAACGCCGAAACGTTGGCTTTAGCAAACTTTTAGTTTCATTTTGGTCTCCTAAATCCCAAAAACATATTCTCTCTTAATATTTCATTAAAAACTGAAGAGGATATAGACGCGGCGGTCGAACATCTAACTATTGCAATTCAACAAGCTTCGTGGGATGCAACTCCGGCAACGACTCAAACCGACAAACCAGGCGAATGTCCGGAACATATAAAAAAAAAGATTGCAGAAAAAAGGAGGCTCAGAAAGCGATGGCAAGTTACTCACGCACCAAGTGACAAAACACACCTAAATAAAGCTACAAAGGAGCTAAAAAAAATGCTAGAAGAAAACAAAAATCATAACTTAAAAATATTTCTGGAAAACCTGTCTGCTACTGAAGCGACAGTGTACTCGTTGTGGAAAGTAACAAAAAAAATTAATAAACAGCACAAAACAGAACACCCCATTAAAACAAGCACAGGAAGCTGGGCTAGGAATGATGAAGAGAAGGCCCAAGCCTTCGCTGAACATCTTGCCAATGTGTTTTCTCCATTCCCAAAAGAGGTCTCCGATGAAGAAGAACTTCCTATTCACGAAATGCTTGCGGCCCCATACCAAATGGACTTACCCATAAAACACTTCAAGACCAGTACAATCAAAACAATTATACTTAAAGGAACAAATCCAAAGAAAGCTCCAGGGTACGACCTAATAACGGGCAGGACTCTGAAAGAACTACCAGAAGTAGGCTTTAAATTCATCAGAATGATCTTTAATGCAGTTCTTAGAATCGGCTACTTTCCACCTCAATGGAGGGTTGCACAGGTGATCCTAATTCCAAAACCAGGCAAGGATCTCACCATGACACAGTCCTACAGACCAATCAGCCTTCTCCCTGGCCTCTCCAAAACTTTCGAAAAATTATTTCTGGAAAGGCTAAAACCAATTCTTGTAAGCAAAAAAATGATTCCAGACCACCAATTTGGGTTTCGTCAAGGCCATGGAACGGTTGAACAGGTACATCGCATCGCAAAGAATATTAGAAATGACTTGGAGTGTAAGATATATTGCTCGGCTGCCTTTCTCGACGTCTCGCCGTCTCGCAGGCGTTTGATAAAGTGTGGCACGAAGGACTGCTGTACAAAATCAAGACAAGTGTACCTCACCCATATTATCGCATACTGGAGTCTTACCTAACAAATAGATACTGCCTAGTCAAGTATGGTGATGCCTATACCGACCTAATACCGATACGATCTGGAGTCCCACAGGGCAGCATTCTTGAACCCACTTTGTATTTGATATACACCTCCGATTTACCTGAAGATAGCAACACAACATTGGCTACTTACGCGGATGATACAACCATAATGGCGTCCCATAACGACCCAAGAAGTGCATCAAAAATGCTACAAGATCATCTATACAAAATAGAAGACTGGCTGAAGAAATGGAGGACAAAGGTAAACTGCACCAAATCAGTACATGTCACCTTCAAACTGAGAAGAGCCACGTACCCCAACGTGACATTGAACAATAATATCCTTCCTCAACAAGAGGTAGTCAAATACCTAGGACTCCATCTAGACAGAAGACTAACCTGGGCCAAACACATCTGGAGTAAGCGACTACAACTAGGGTTGGTTTATCGGAAAATGTATTGGCTTATGGGCCGCAACTCCCATCTATCGTTGGAAAATAAAAGATTGTTATACAAAGCAATTCTAAAACCTATATGGACGTACGGTGCCCAGCTATGGGGTGCTGCCAGCGAGTTCAACATAGCTAGACTACAGCGATTTCAATCCAAAGTGCTACGAGATATTTGCGGCTCCCCTTGGTACGTTCCCAATGCAGTAATTCAATCTGACTTGCAAATAAAAACGATAAAGGAAGAGATTTCAACCATAAGCTCCAAGTATCAGGTACGAATAAGCGATCACCCCAACATCTTAACATCGGACCTACTGGTAGCCCCTCCTGTGAGACGTCTGAAAAGGTACGACCCGGTACAGCTTCCCCAACGTACATAACGAATAACGACATACTTCCATACATAAAGAAAACAACAATATTGGTATAATAATTTATTGAGAGGTCAGCAAATGTGCAGGCCTCTGCTGTGACCTTTGTAATAACTTTACATATCTGTTGCTTGTTATCCCTCGGGATAGATTGTAATATGCTTGGAGTCAATAAAAAAAAAAAAATTTACATAAGACTCTCCTTTGTTTCTTTTACTTTTAAGTTTGCTTCTCTTCCAATTATCTTCATTACGTTGGCGCTTTCTTGTTTTGCTTGGTAGCTGAACTTCCTCTACTACTTCTTCAGACTTGTCATTTTTGTCTAAATTTTTTCTACTACATCATTATTAAAGCTTTCATCATTAATATTGTTCTGTTCTTCAGGTCGTTTGATATTGCCATTTTCTAAATTGCAATATTCTAAATTGCAATATTCTAAATTGTCATTAAGTTCATCAAGTTGTTCGGGGTGCAGCGGAAATAAACTATCAACACCATCTACTGCTTCTTGTTCAACTGATTATTGGGAATTCAAAAAAACTGTTACAAGAGAGTAGTTTATGAATAAACGTTTTAAACTTACCCATTGGTATAGAACAGAAAATGATATTATTATTTAAATTAGGAGAATTAACAACATGTCCATCAGTTTTTGGATCAATCGATTCTTCTACTACAACTGGAATAAGGTATTCATCAAAAATAATCTGCTGTTGATCATCGCTATCCTCAACTTTACGTCAATTTAACAAAAAATACAGAATTTATTAAAGAAAATAAAAAAATTTTGAGGTTAGGTAACAGCAATATTCTTAATGCGGTTTAAAACAAACATTATTAATGCTTACCTGCGTTTGCAGCTATTTCTCGAGCTAACCGGAGAATTTTTTTGCTTCTATCAGAAGCCATTGCACTATAATATACTTTAGTATTGCACGAAAACTAAAATCTTTCAGAGCTAAACTGTACGATCACTATTGAATACCTACATAAAAATGTTAAAAACTTGGAGCAGAACAAACATAACTACTGAAATTTGCTACTTCGGCTAGTACTGCACCAAGTTTATTTGAGAATGCTTGTAAAACATCTATGCTGCATGTACTAAAACAATGACTTAGGCTAGTTCTGACCTTATTATTATGTGATTGTATTAAAACCAAAGTGGATTATATCATATGTACATTACACACATAAGATAGTTCTGCACCAAAGAAAGTAATGCTTTTGCAGTTAGGCTACGATTCTTTTAATGAATTTTTTGGGGTTTCCATGAATATTAGACATATCGTCTGTGTAATTCTAATACCTCGTAAGCCTCAAAAATATGAAAATCGGGTTATGATGTTTTTGTATGCTGTAAGCCACACTCGACCATTTTAGTATTACACGTAGCTCAAAAAAAATTAGTTTAAGAATTAAAACGGTTTTCTAATACCTCGTTTGCTAAAGTGCATATGCAAGCTTAAACAGTTTCTTTCATTTATCTCAAAACTTGCATTTTGGGTATACGAGGTATTAGAATTACACAGACGAATAATACTTCTGCACCAAGTAAAATACACCATAGTAAATCGATAATCGAAGCTAACTCAAATTGGCCAAAAATGGACTTAGGCTAGTTCTGTTCTAACCCGACGTTATGTGGTATCGAAGTTTTTTAGTGCATACATACATTGTGTTGAATATTAATGTTAAGAATTAAAATTAAATTTTGTACTATTTAAGAATAAGTGGGATACACTGTTTAAAAGGTAAGTAGCGAGATTTATCAATGTTATTTAGAGTTATGTTGCAAATATTTGGTCATAACCAAAAATGCGTATACCGTGTATAGTGGGACGAGATAGGGTGTTGTATACTGGGACAGTATATAATAGTTGTCTCAGAAACGACCAAGTACATGAAAAAATGCAGTACGATAATGATGGAATTAAAGTCAGAGAAGCCTCTCGTCAATATAAGGTTAGCAAATCGGCTTTGCATAGATATTACTATGAGGAGGTGGGATCTCACCTCGTCAATAGCAATTCTTATTACCTTTACTAACAAACGGAATTTCCGTTGTCGAAAAATTATGATATGAAATAAAATTAATTTTGCCACGGCTTACCTTTGTTTAACTTGCATAAGACTCCTTACCTTAAGAGTAGGTTCTGTAGGAAATTTTCTGCTTATCTTATTCTGTGAATTAATAAATCGAGAATACAAAAATTCCCAAATACTGAACCAATTTTTGACAAAATGTAATGTATTTTAATAAACAAATTAATTAATAAAGACATAAAAAAGATTATCAATGTTTTTAATTACAATTACCCCACAAATTAATTCTAAATATAACGTTATTTAATTGCCGCACTTTTCGATTTCCACCGCGTATCATTTAAGTAAATAGTTTTTTTATAGTTTGCTTACCAATCTGTTGGTATCTTTCCGGCGTAAATTCATTCACAAGTGCAGATAACCTCTCTTTTCGATGATGTTTTCTGGCGATATCGTGCTATCGGTTTATGATTGCATCCAAATCCAATCTTCTTTAATTCACCAATCTTCACGTGTTTAGTTACACTTTTTCTATTTTGTGTGAACTGGTAAGTAATTTTTATCATTAAATTTTCAATCGGCACGTCTAGTAACGTGATTAATCACTTTTTTCACTTTTAGGTTCTTCAAATTTGCACTTTTTGCAAATATTAATCAAATTAATTCGGGAGACAAAATTAACATGTCTCTCCGCGTTTCAACATTTTGAAGAACTTTTTTTGTTTTTTGTTATCCTTGGATACCAACAAAAAATATTACCTACTTGATCAAACATTTCCATTTGTAAGTATTTTTTTTTATAAGTCCTAAATGTCATTTGTCACTTCACTAATATTTATTGTTTTTTGTTTCAGGTTAGGAACCATTTGTGACAGCCGATTGTCCTAATTTCGATGTAATCACTCACGCTTACCGAGGTTTCCTTTTTGTTCGCACAACGTTATATTAACAATTGCTAACTAATATTTTTAAAATTAAACAAGTACAATTTTTAAACATCTTACAAACAATTAATTTTACAATTTTATAAGGATCTCATTTGGTTTTTGTTTACATTTGATTTATAAACTTTTGCATTCCTTGTATTTTTCTTTATAAAAATTGTATTTTTCATATTCGATCTGAAAAATTTCCTTTGTTAATATAACGTTCGCACAACGTTATATTAACAATTGCTAACTAATATTTTTAAAATTAAACAAGTACAATTTTTAAACATCTTACAAACAATTAATTTTACAATTTTATAAGGATCTCATTTGGTTTTTGTTTACATTTGATTTATAAACTTTTGCATTCCTTGTATTTTTCTTTATAAAAATTGTATTTTTCATATTCGATCTGAATTAAATTTATTTACCATTCTTTTGGCTGTGAAGTTTTATGCATGTTCGTGGTTCTTATTAGTGAACGATTTTGTAAATTGCTATTGACTTATTGATCTCCGTGGATCATCGCAATATGTTATGAAATATAGAAATTCCGAAGAGCAACGCAAAGAAAACTTTAGCTTTGAAAGACAACATGGGTTTTCTCAAATCTCAAATCAAATCAAACGAAGAACAGTTGCTAACAGAGTACTTAATTATTACTGCAACACATATTACGGTGATATCTGGAGGAGACGTCACTCGCAACACCAACATTCATTTTTGCTTGAATAAAAATTAATGCATGGAACTTGTTAATTTAAATAGGAGGTTTACTGTTATCATCACAAAGTCAAAACAAATAGAATCGTTTAAATCATAATAATAAAGAATACAAGGGTTAACAAAATAAATTAAAATGTTCAATTTAAAATCCGTAATGACAAAAATTGTTAAAAATAATATAATAAAATTGTTTAGTTATAAGAAATTTATAAACTACATGTAACATTTATTAGTTAAGGTGTTATAAATAATATGTTAAAGCATTTTATGTATAAAAAATTTAAACATTACGTATGCGTCGATAAAATTAATTAAAAACAGAGTGATAGGTCATCAGAAAAACCATCGTTGGACAATGCAAGTGATAACCAGAAATTATGTGCTTCAAGTCAACGGTTAACCTAAAAACATAAGAAAAATAAATTAAAAGACAATTTTAAATTTCGCGCTATTAAAACGATGGAGTCCACTCACCTACAGAATTTATGGTTAAAAAATCAAGTAGCGATGAATTTGTATCACCTTGACGATATAACAAACAAAAAAAGGTCTTCCTTAGTTTTGCATCGAGATCGCCCGGTCAGTCGCGTTTTCGGGCCAGTACCGTTTTTGTGTTCTCTTGTATTAAAAGTGTATGTCAATTTTAAAGTGATTTAAATCCGGTTGCGATTAATCTAAATTAACTAACGTACCAAAGACTGAGATATTGAAGTGCTAGCGCTCATCGCCCTCTCCAAACTATAATGATATACCATAGGAATATTACATTATACCAAGTAAGAAATCATGTTATAAAATTTCATTTGTGTATTTATTTGTAATATTATCATCGGATACTGAGACTAATGTATCATCAGCAAATAAATTCAGAGAACTATATTTCACATTTAAAACAAGGTCGTTAATGTACAATAGAAACAGGAGGGGTCCCAAGACAGACCCTTGAGGTACCCCTAGCGTATTTGATATTTCAGTTGATTCTTCACCACTATACTCGGTAACTTGTGTCCGTGAATTAAGATAACTTTCAAACCACTTATTCTCATTTCCACGTATTCCATATGTCTCTAGTTTTATTAATAATCTATTCCTATCGATAGTTTCGAACGCACGCTTATAATCTAAAAACACAGATAATACACTTTTATTTTGATCAGTTTCACTTTTCCAATTCGCTAACACAAGATTTAACGCTGTTTCACAGGAATGTTTGCTTCTAAATCCCGATTGACTAACACTTATTACATTGTTTAAATCAAGAAACACCTGCAGTTGATCTTTCACTATGACTTCTAATATCTGTTCGTATACCGGAAGAGTGTTTATTGGGCGAAATTCTTCACATTTTTTTGTTAACGGATCTTTTTGAATCGGTACAATTTTTGATTTTTTCCATGACTCTGGGAATATCCCATTTCTCAACGATTCATTTATCAGTTGCACGAACGTATGACCTATTATTGGCAAAGCATCACTTATAACTCTAATGGAGACGCCATCTGTACTACCTTTTCTTTTTATATTGCATATGGTTTTTCTCAAATCTGCTAAGGTTATTTCTTTGAATTTAAAGATTCTCGATATTTCAGGAATTTGCACTTCCTCAAAGGGGATATTTGGTATCGTCGCATGTATATCCACAATACTGTCTACAAAATATTGTTTAATTTCTGGGCAATTTCGTTGGCTTCGGTGACAACTTGGTTCCTAAATATAATTTGTTTTGGCGTATTTTTTGTATCTTGTTTAACTATGCTTTTAATTATTTTCCACATATTTTTGGAATCTCCATGACTTTGCTCAATTTTAGCTTCGTAGTAAGAGTTTTTTTTATTTTGATTAGCTTCGAGTATTTATTCCTTAAAACTTTGTAATTTATCCAATCAGTTTGGTTTCTTGATTATTTCGCTATTTTGTATAATCGATCTCTTTCCTTTTGTAATTCTCGTAAATCAGTCGTATACCATGGGTTATTTACCTTTAACGTAATTGATTTGTACGTAATTAGGTCATTTACTGTGTTTTGCAACGCTTGCACCATTTCCACTGCAATGTCATTTACTCTGATATTTTCTACATTCCATTGGTAATTTCCTAATAGCCGCAATAGGTTAAACTGTGAGTAATTTGCATAACTTTTTTTTCGCACCATGCTGTTTTCGAGGATTACGTTGTTTTTATTCAAAGACAGCTGTATAATGCTGTGGTCAGTTATTTTGGGCGAATCCAGGACATCAACCTGCAATTTAACAATATTAGATATTACCAAATCTATTAGGGTACTAGAATTTTCTGTTATTCTTGTATAATCTCGAACCCTCTGCTTCATCCCTAGACTACATATTAATTCCATCAGCTTTTTTGCATAAAAACTGTCCCTGGACACATCCAGATTAAAATCTCCCACAATTATGCATTTATTATGAGGGCTTAAAAAGTCTTCACACCATTTGTCAAAATTACTCAGAAATTCACCATCACTGGAACTTGGAGAGTGATACAAAACCGTGTAGACTCCTTGATGAAATCCTTTCATAACCAGAATGGAGAGCAACAAAAAGTTGTTGTTGAGGACTAAATTTGATATTATTTTAAATTCTATACCATTTTTTAATAAAATGACTACCCCACCAGTGTGTCTGCTATTGGAATTACATCTAATTGTAACGTATCCCTCAAAATTTATTTCAGAGTCCTGTATGTCTTCTGTGATACGAGATTTGCTTAATAATACTATTTTTGGGCGTTTATCAATTAATAATATCTCCAGTTCTTCGATATGCTTCAACATACTCTGTGAATTTAAATAAATTAAGTCCGTATTTGCCTCGTTTATTCTAAAAAATTTAGTTTTGATCTTGCAATCTCCAGTTGACGTTTGTAAACTTCGCAATCTGTACTCCAAGCTGCATGGTTTGTGTCCAGTTTTTTTCTTAATTTCTCTACAGCATGCGTACAATTTATACATTTTAGATCCTTATCTGTTGCTTTGCAGTCTTTTAATAGATGAGGTCCTGCACATCTTGGACAAGCTATATTTGCCTTACACTGACTAGCCTTGTGATTAAACCCGTTGCATGAAAAACATCGAGTAACTCCTGAGTCGTCGTAGATTTTACATCTGTCCCAGTTGATGTTTAATTTTCCTTCGCTCAGTATCAGTTTACGATACGCGTTAGTATTAACTTATGCGAATATGGTATAATACGTACTTGATCCTCTGGTGTTTTCCTTAACATGAACTACCTTAATAACAGCATCATCTGTATCTAAATAACTGTTTTGTGCTTTTATTTTAGCTTCTATTACTTCAAAAGGCAGTTTCTCTGTGAGGCCTACTATTTTAACCCTTGGTGACTTTTTTACGGGAATAGTTATCTCATATTTATCTCCTAGTTTATCCACTACTGTTTTGCATTCTAGTAATATGCCACCTGATATTTCTAGATCTGAAGGATTAATGGACTTTTTGATTTCATTTTTGGTTTCTATGCTCTTTTGTTCCTAATGTAACGAATTTTTACATCCGTTACGGATAATAACTTTAACTTTTGTAACACCGTGTACTTAAGATTTTTGAAAACGACCGATATTTCGTTCCATCTCCGTGACCGCTCGGTGAGACGGCCATCTTGCTTTTTGCTTTTGATCAAGTTAGACGAGTCGAATTTTGTTCCGACTATTTTTGTTAATTAGACGACTAATTAATTAGAATTTACATCTAATTTAGCAGATGATTGTTTTACGCGGTTGCGGATTTTATAAAACATCATTTCAATTATTTCCGTAAGTAACTTGTTGAAATAACTTCCTTAAGTAAATTCGTTTATTAATTTTAGAACACATGTGTTATTAATCAAGAACACATTTTTCGCAAAGGGCTGTTTAAAAACTGTAGTTTTATAAATCGAATGACAAGGTTAAATTGTCAAACCAACGATTTATTCTTGCTGATGTCAACTGTTATTTTTTGGGATTATTGATAATTAATTACACGCTGGAAGGCAACAACTTCAGGAGTAATATTAAATCTTTGAGGTTCTCTTTTATCAACTTCTTTTATGGTGTTCCCGACCTAGTCAAGTACAGCTGCTTCCGTATTATCAGTGGAGCCGATTACAAGACGTATTCTATTCATCTCTGGTGCTACAGAATTCAAATTTGGAGTCCGCTTATTTGTCAAGAGCGAGTATTTTGTATTTATTTAATCCTACCAAGGTACCTTTGGGGTGAGTTGCATTTTGTAAGACTTGTAAATTTGTTTCTGTACATTTAACAACACCATTTATTATTATTATTACGGATCAGCTCGCTGATTTTATATGAATTGTGGTTGCGTAATACTACCACAGCTGTTGTACAGTAATTTCAACGATTATAATTTGTTTACCATTATTTTTTTGTATTCTTTATTTCTTATTGCATCATTTGAACTTACAACCCATGAACCCTAGCTTCCGCTAACTACGAGTTGGTTTAAACGTCCATCAGGGTTACTGCCGACAGCAAATTTTACTGTCATTTTTTTGGCAGATGTTATTTTTGACACCTTGTAATACCATAGATCTCATTAGTCTTCGGAACTTACAAGAGTGGAAAAATTTACATTGGCGCCCGCTGTGTGAGGCAAATTTTTTGTTCATTTTGATGTCAAATAAGTTAACAATTATATCGTTGAGATCTGTGCAGCACTTGGTAGATTATTTCTTGATCAAGCGACGGAACACCTTTGACGATTTTGTTTTTGTCTTGTTGACAAGTAACTTGAAGTTGGTTGCTGTTGTGTGTAATTTTTATAATTATCACTGTAGTGTTGATAATTTTGTTGACAATTTTAACAGCCCTAGCAAAATTTTTACTGCGTTTTTTATTTTTATTTTTCAATCAATTATTGCTAAGAAATAAAAAAAATACATAAACTAATCATTATAATATATTCTTCTGTATTGTTCATTATTGACTACCAATGTTCTGGTAGTTTTTCGGTTCCACGCCTGAAGAATCCGGTGGTTTGGAGGTGAAGTAGTCGTCGAGCCAGTTGTGAAGAGCAACGTCGTTATTAAATGAGATTCCGCGGAGATTGTTGGATGGAGAGCGCAAATGATGCAAATCTGATGGAGCAAGGATCAGGAGAATAGGGCGGATGTGGAATAACCTCCCAACCGAGTTCTTTAATAGCTGCTTTTATAATGTTAGCAATATGCGGACGGGCATTATCATGCTGCAATAAACCCCAGAAGTGATGTTACATTCTTCGGAATCAATTCATAGCAGATGACGCCTTCGTTATCCCACCAGATGCACAACATTACCTTGCGTGGATGAGCTCCAGCTTTTGCAAGAGGATTTGCTTGTTTGTTAGGGCTCAGCCATTCCTGTCTGTTCTTGATGGTAATGTAAAGCACAATTTTTCGCCACCAGTAACAATTTGGGACAAAAACGGCCGATGTTGTTGACGAGCTAAACGATGATGAGCAAGCAAAGAAGCACAAATGGTAACACGCTGATTTTTGTTGTTTTCGCTAAAAACGTATGGTATCCAACCAGTCAACTTTTGAACTTTGCCCATGAAATGCAAATGTCGTAGGATAGTTCATTGGTCACAATTAATCATATTGCCCAATTCCCGAGTTGATTGACGTGGATTATCCCGAATTGAAGCAATAAATCGGTCTTCATCAAAGCCGGATGGTCTCCCTGCACGTGAGTAATTATTCATATCAAAATGCCCCTTTTTGAATCGAGAAAGCCATTTTAGTGCAGTACTTTCCACGATGGCATTCTCTCAATAAACAGTACAAATGGTTCTGGAGGCCTCCGATGCCTTAACTCCTCGGTTAAACTCAAACAAGAGGATATGTCGGAAATGTTAATTTTTTTTGTAATTGACGCTCATTTTCCTTAGCCAACAATCACCCCTAAATTTTTACAAATTGAAAAATTCATCAAGTGTTCAATAAAACAATACTATGATATTAAAATGACACTGATATTTCTCAAACAAATTTGTTTCCAAAGCACTCTTACCTTGGAAACCAAAAACGCTACGAACTTATGCATCAACCTGATATATACAAAAATAACAATTTGCACGAAATCCAATATGGGTGACTACATAGATCTTCCTAACTGAGCATTCGTTCGTCTTCACGTAGCATCAGGGCGCAGGAGCTGATAGCTTCCGTTGCGGATCGCTGCTCAAACTAGATGGCGTAGGAATATGCTTTCTAACACTTCCCATCAAGACGATACGGAACAACTCTACACGAAGGATCAAGTCTCAACAACTCAACATAGGAATTATGCTTCTGTCGATTCAGTGCTTTTGCCAAGACGTCTGCGGCCATTCCTTCGGTGTTAACGTGATGTAACTTTAACACTTTGCTCTTCATGGCTTCACGTATAAAATGGTAGCGAATGTCTATGTGTTTACTGCGAGGTTGGAATGCTGGGTTTTCAGCCAACTTCGAAGCACTGATACTATTGGTAAATAATTGATGAGTTTCCAAATCCAATTTCCGTTATGAATTTATTTGCGTTGATGCATTCCTGCGCAACCTCGGTCATACCGAGGTTTGGATACCGTATTGTTTCTTATCAACAACGTACTATTCCGGGGCATCGGGTCCACTTCCCAGTAAACACACTGACGTGAAAAACACGTAAAAAAAACTAGTACCACCCGTTGCATAAACGTTACGATGTCGCCGACTTCAACGTTGTTTGCCACGTCCAAAATTACGTATTTTAAACGTTACTGTAATACCACAAAATACACGTGTTATTGTGGTAATTTTGAAACGTTGAGAAACGTTATCAAAGTACGTAGTTTGCAACGTGTAAATTAAACGTAAAAGAAACTGAGTACCGAACCGTTGCATAAACGTTACGATGTCGCCTACTTCAACATTGTTAGCCACGTCCAAAATTACGTATTTTAAACGTTACTGTAACATCACAAAATACACGTGTTATTGTGGTAAATTTGAAACGTTGAGAAACGTTGTCAAAGTACGTAGTTTGCAACGTGTAAATTAAACGTAAAAAAACCGAGTACCGAATCGTTGCATAAACGTTACGATGTCGCCGACTTCAACGTTGTTTGCCACGTCCAAAATTACGCATTTTAAACGTTACTGTAACACCACAAAATACACGTGTTATTTTGGTAATTTTGAGACGTTGAGAAACGTTATCAAAGTACGTGGTTTGCAACGTGTAAATTAAACGTGTTACATACCAGGTTTATTGCACCACAAAGACACGTCATCTTTTTGTTATACTACCACGTTGAAAGAACGTCATTACAATAACGCCAATTGCGTGATTCTTTACGTGTACATAAAATCGCCCATTAACGTTGTTGTTTCATGCCCTATTGCACTTCCATAAGTAGAACCTCCAAAATACAGTAAAATAAACTCGAGTTACAGAAAATTCGACTTGTAGAAGTCAAGTATTTTAACATGTAAAAACTGCTGCAGCTCTTTTTGAAATTTTGAGATATGGAGAAATTTGACTTACGACAGTTTGGCTGTATTTACGCATAATTGAGGGGTGATTAAGTACTTATTAACCAAATAAGCACAATAAGGATTTTGTTAGATTCAGAAATAATTAACGTCAAAGTAATACTTTAAAAACCGTGATACAAACGGACATAACACAACTACTTTAAGAACAAGCCTGTTGACTACAAGTCATGGAACACCCCACCCCGTACTTGTGACTGAAATGTTGAAATTAATATGTGTACTTACCATAGGCAAGTGAGATTTTCAGAAGTCGCAAAACTTTCTTATTTTTGCTTTTAATTAAATCAGAAATATAGGTGTAAGACAGAAAGGCATACTTACAAAGTTATGTCGCAATAAGCAAAATGGTTAATTATAGGCAAATAAATTTTTTTCTTAACCAAAAATTGTTTAATTTTTATTATAGTTACTATACTACAGTAGGGGGTAAACAAAGAAAACCATTTAATTATAATATGTATTATTAAGTATATTAGTAGTTTTGGCACATTAAAGGTTATTTACAAGGTACTGCAATGTTATTTACTTTAACGAGACGAGTGATCTTTTACGCAACAGAAAGTTTGAGCATATCATAATGATAAAAGTTAAGTGAACGCAGCTTAACAAAATATAGGTAAAGGAATTAAATTTCGTAATGATACTGCTGAAGGAAATTGAAACAGAATAAAATTTTAACACACACAAAAATTGTTAATTGTAAGATGTTTTAGTTAAATTAATATTGATAAAAATAGGATAGTTTAAGAAATGTTAACGGATGATTACGTGGTGCAACAAATCGGTAGGACGATAAGTGCAGTTGTTCATCCGAGGCAATGCTATCGGGTACGAAAAGACAGTTTCCGGAGTGGTGAATGTTACGGACGTTGAAAGCTGAAAACCAAATTTGACATAAAAAACTTTATAAATAAATTCAATGACAGTTTAATGAAAAAATTAACCATCAACAGTGCGTAATGATCTTACCTGAAAATTGAAATCCAAGTGGGAACAAACAGGAAGTCGATCCAAGAAAAACCAAGGAGACGACGGAATAAACAGGAAGTCTCTGAAATGCGTACTATCGAGCACGGACGCGTAAAGCCGGTTCCAGAGCAAAATCGGTAAATTTGGTTAAAAACCAACGGAAATATTTATAGATTCCTACAAAGGAAAAGTTGATAATAATCTGTGATAAAAAGTGCGGTTAAATAACCACGATTAATAAAATAATTTACCTACCATAAATCAATTGAACGGAATTCTGAGATACTGTGTTAGATCAATGCAGAACTGGTCACTATGGAAAATTAAATGGAATAAACTGGACACGTTTTCACAAGAAGCACGAGACAACGGAAGCAAAGTTGGCTATTCGAGTAGCGTATGTAAAGAAGAAATAGTGAGACACCTGTTGGCGGTAAGACTAATTAAATTAATAAAAGCCGCGAGTGAAAATTTAAAAGAAAACGGGTTTTTCTTTGCGCCACGTAAAATAAACTATTTGGGGAAAACACGCGTAGTATAAGATTTGTTATTTATATTATTTAATTTTTTTTAACTGTTTTATGTTCGTAGTTTTTAAGAATTTGTGTTTATTATAATTTTTATGTGTGATAAAATTAAATCA
This sequence comes from Podabrus alpinus, assembly GCA_932274525.1. Taxonomy (NCBI): domain Eukaryota; kingdom Metazoa; phylum Arthropoda; class Insecta; order Coleoptera; family Cantharidae; genus Podabrus; species Podabrus alpinus. The sequence continues at coordinate 45,685,412 of OW026455.1, read as the reverse complement.
GCATATTTAAACAAAGGCGTATCATTGGGGAATTTAATATTCTCACAAAAATTACATTTTTCAGAATAAGCCAAAGAAGCCACTTCTAAGTTAATGGTTCACTTATGCTTAAAAGATAAAAGAAAGAAAGCTAGCCGAGGGAACATAGCAGTACCTATATTATATTATAAAATTTTTAAGAAACTGATGATGTTTTCGGTTTTTTTGCCTCCATCAGTTTCATTCCAGTGGGTGCATGCTTCAGCCACTCCTTAACAGCATTTGCTATCACCACATCGTTTTTTAAGTCATTTGGAAATTTTTTTTTAGCAGCTTCTAAAAACATATTAATATACGTATGGATACTAATGTAAGTTGAACTTTTAACACTTAATATAAAAAACACTTAGATTTTCTTGATTTATTTTTTATTGAATATTATTTTCCACAATTAATTTAACTTATAGAATTTCAATTATAAAACTAGCATAGTTACACCTTAAACATAAACTTATACAATAATGAATAAAAATTAGTTGACATTGATTTTATGTGTTTTGCAAATTGTTTAACTAGCAAATTTCATAAATCCAGAACGTTCGAGAACATTCTTTCCGCTAAATCGACAATGAATAAACAATTACAATATCAGCATTTCCTATTGCATCATTTATTGGAAAATTACCAGGCTTAAATAATTCTTTTATGGGAATATATAACTTCTCCCCCCTTTAGATGAAAAATTCGGAACCTTATTGGTGACTAAATTTTCATCAGCGTCCAATACAGTCTCGATGATGTTTTAGGTAGTGTCCTCTAGGTGTTGTGGATTGGTTTGATCTTCAGGCGGATAATGTCTATGCTTTTTTATATAAATGAAAATTTTATAGTTAACAATAAACAATAAATAAAAATGATAAAATAGAATGACAAAATAATTTAAAATTGTCCAAACACTTTAAATTGTATCGCTGTAAAATAAATTTTTTCGAATCCTTTGATTATTAAATTCACTTTAAATTTTGTTGAGTTCACTTAAATTGACTGTGGACAGTTCTAAGAGTTCACTTCTGAATTTAGCACTGTGAGTTCCTTTAAATTTTTGGCAATTTGATGTCGTTTAATTTTAACTCGCGGAATTTAGTTAGTTCGATCACATATGTTCCTTTTTTTTAAGAACTTTTCACTTTTTAATTTTTACACTTTTGAATGTCCAATAATCGGTTTTGTTGATATAACTATCCATTTTTCCATTTTCGAATTTTGGCGTTGTTTAATTTAATGGTTTTTTCCTTGACATAGTTTTCGACGTTGGAGTAATTTTGCTCATTTACAATAAGGAAATTTGAATTTGGAGGATCATTTTAAAATTGTTTTCGGAACTAGGAATTGGTAAAAGATAATTTGAAGATAGTCATATTTTTCAATTTCAACAATTGGAAAATCGAATAGAAGTACGTTTTAATTTAATTTTGAATAAAATTTTTTTTTTATATCAATAAAAATTTCTCAAATAATAAGATAATTTCTAAATTTAGTTCGAATGGTAATTTATCGTTTATAAGTTTCATTTCTTGTAAAAGGTTCATAGGTGTGATTATTTACTTATGAAAAACATTAATTTTTGCAAAATTAATTAAGTTATTGATTATTCGAAGGTTATTTATTAATTCTGAAATTGTTGACATCATAGATAAAAAAAATTGTTGATAAGTTAAATTTTTGATCTCGATTGATTTTATAAATTCTTGTTTGTATTGATTTTTGACAAGGATGTTATTAAATGTAAGGTTTATGAAGTTATATTGTTTTCTAAAGGGTGAAATTTATTTATAAAAGGGTGCATATTAAAATTTGAATAAACGTCTAAGATGAGAATTTTGATTTATGCATTTCCTAAATTGTCCAATATTTTAATAATATTAGATATAGGATATTTGCCATTTAATGTAATTTTGTTCATTTGCTGATGCTCGCATATTAGAAATCTGAATTGAAATGAATGATTTGAATTTATTATTTTTTTTTGCTGTTTTGAATTTACTTTTGCGTCAGTTTGGTAAATGTATAATCATTAAATATGTTTGTTAGTATTATATTACAAAGTTCTCGGTTTTGAGGGTTGGGAAATAAAACGACAATTTACTTCATCGACATGTTTCGGACCCTAAACGGATCCATCTTCAAGACTATATTGGAATAAGAGACAAAAGTCGATACAGTTACAGTAAAATAAAGTAAAAAACACAATATAAAAATTAAGTTCACCTCGAAGCAAGATGACCCCGTCGTAACTCCCGTAAAAGGTGATCCTGGTGGATTGTAGAATGCGTAGTTGGTGACTCTTTCTAGAGTCTAAAGATGAAAAATCTTTCTAGCAACAATTCGTACAATGATAATTATGACAGTGACAATAATTATCCAACTTAACAACCCTAAAGTTTACAAATCAACTAGGCTATAACGATCATAGGCGTAACGTGCGAGCCAAAAAATATAATTATATATATCTACCAATAATTATTAAAGTCTTTAAAAATCACCAAACGTAACGGAGATCTTGATAAAAACAGGAGCCAAAGCAAAATCAAAACTCGCGGGTGAACACGAAACTGCTATCCTGCGGTCACTTATAAAAGCAGAGTAGTCGCCGTCAAAACGTGAAAAATATAAGTTAGTTGCACTGCAGTTTCTTGTCCCACACTTTAATAACCGATTTATACGAATTATCGATCTGTTCAAAATCTGTGATTTTATTGACGTTATTATTATTTATCAGTATATATAGGCTGCTTCCAAAACCGAGAACTTCGTAATATAATCAATTTCGAGGGGAAGAAATTTTCCATTCTATGTTTGTTAGTGTAATCGAGTAGATTCATATGTAAAATTTGAAAGTTTGGGATTTTGAAAATTTGGCATTATTTAAGTTTTATTTTAATTATTTAAAAATTGTGTATTGTGGAATTGCGTGAAAAAAGAAAATTTGCTGTTTTGGTTTTTTGGAGGTACCAAAAGTGAATACTGATCAATATAGTGGTTATTAAATTTTTTCTTCCTTTTGTTATTGATCTTTAAATTTAGTTGTGTTTTATTCATAAAAAGATGACAATTTATGAAATTTTTCCTTTTATAATTATTGTTTGATTTCCTATTTGTGTGTTTGGGGTTTCTATCTAGATTTTGTCTTTTGAAATTTGTCAATTTTAAATAAAGTGATTTAGTTATTCCTGATGACTTTAAATTTCTAAATTTTGATTGAATTATCGATGATTGATTTTGGTAATGGTTATTTAATTTTTTCCTTTTTCGGTTATTGATCTTTAAAATTTGTTTTGATTTATTTATAAATAATTTGAAATTTTTAAAATGTCTTCTTTTGTATTCAAGAGTTTTAATTAGATTTTGTCTTTTGAAATTTAACAATTTTAAGTTTTGAATTTCTGATTGGTTTATTGATTGTTGGTTTTTGTAATGGTTATTTAAATTTTTCCGTTTTCGGTTATTGCAATTTAGAATTTGCTGTGATTTGTTTATAAATAATTTGAAATTTTTAAAATGATTTCCCCTATTGTTATTAATCAAAATTTTATTTACATATTTGAATTTTTTAACTAGATTTCGTTTTTTGAAAATTTGTTGGAATTTATTTGAAGATAAATTGAATTTTCTAAAATGTTTTCTTTTGTAATTATTTGTCGAAATTTTGTTTATGTATTTGAAATTTCTAGCTGAATTTTGTCTTTTGAAATGCACTGAATGTGAATGAGTTAATTCAAGTAATTTTGAATTCTGATCTTTTGATTGATTTGATAATTTTTGTTCGAATTGCACTGAGTAATTCTGTTCTTCCAATTGAACAGGTAATTCTTGTTCCCTTAATTGACTTATTTTTTGATTTTCTAAAATTGTTTTTTCCAGTAAAATAAATTTTTCATGATTTTGGTTCATCAAAATTTCGTAATGCTTTTTATCAATTTCCGATTTTGCTGTCTCTAAATTTTGATTAATTAATTGATATTCTTGATATAGTTTTAAAAATTGGTTCCGTAACGTTTGCAATTCGATAACACCGTCGTTTATTAGGGATTTACATTTTTTTACCGGTTCTTGACTTTTAAATTGATTTTGATAATTTTATGGGAAAGTTTGTTCAGAATTTTGTTCACAATTTGGAAAACATTGTTCATATTCGTTTCTAAAATTTTGTGGGTTTACGTTTAAATGAAAATTAGGTTGTGTCATCGTTTTATTAATCGTTGTACGGTAACTATCTACATCCATAGGTGTAGGTTTAAAAGTTGACGTTCTTGCTGAATTTCTTGTATGAAAATTTGAATTATTATTCTGAGCGTTTGGTGTGAAATTTGGTTTAGGTCGATAATAATTATTATTTTGAAGATTAGATCTATTTTGATAAAAACTTTGAAAATTGGGTTTATTTTGAAAATGTGTCTAAGAATTATGAAAGTTTGATGTACTTTGGAAAGGCGTGTTGTAATTTTGGAAATTTGGTGTATTGAAATTTTGGAAGTTTTGATTATTTTCGTAATTTGGTCTATAATTTTGAAAATGTGAAGTTTGTTGAGGCGTATTAAAATTATGGACGTTTGACATTTTGATTAAAATTTTATTAAATTGTATTGAGTTATTAACGTTTGCTTTGTTGTTTCCGGGATATTGGTTTACAATGATAACTTGCAGAAATGCTAGTTCATTTAACTTAGGTATAAAAATAGAATTATGAATAGGTATTTATTATTACGTGATGTAATTTAATTATTATTAAAATGTAAATTATTTCTAAATTTACATTATTTCGCGTATATGACTATTTTCAATTTATTTTTAATTAGTTATAGGTTTTAATATTAGGGATTAGGAATTTTTAAATTTGAGCTTTTACTCACGTTATAATATTTTTCTTCATATGTCTTCTTAAAATTAATTGGTTGATCCACAACTTGTTTGTAGCGATGCTTGTCTACGTTTTCGGCTGTTGGATCCTCTTCTTAAAATTAGGGTTGATTCCAAAATGTTTACGACGATTTTTGTTCGCTTTCAATTTGAAATATTGTTTTTTCTTAAACTAAGGTTTGATTCCAAATGTTTGCAACGATTCTTGTTTGCTTTCCATTTGAAATCTTGCAGTTTCCGTGGTTTTTGGAATTCTTGGACGATTTTTGTTCCAATTTTCCCAAAATTCTGGATCCTTTTTCGACTGCGCCACTAATGTAAGTTGAACTTTTAACACTTAATATAAAAAACACTTAAATTTTCTTGATTTATTTTTTATTTAATATTATTTTCCACAATTAATTTAACTTATAGAATTTCAATTATAAAACTAGCATAGTTACACCTTAAACATAAACTTATACAATAATGAATAAAAATTAGTTGACATTGATTTTATGTGTTTTGCAAATTGTTTAACTAGCAAATTTCATAAATCCAGAACGTTCGAGAACATTCTTTCCGCTAAATCGACAATGAATAAACAATTACAATATCAGCATTTCCTATTGCATCAATTATTGGAAAATTACCAGGCTTACATAATTCTTTTATGGGAATATATAACTTGGATAAACAATAAAAATACATCGTTATCATCATCTCACCGTATACAGTGGACATGGTAGATGTCTTCTCAAAACTGATTCTTTTCCAATTGAACTTCGAAGCTACTTCGTCGGTAGGTACAAATTTTAAAATTCGCCGCGTTACCGATTCTAATCCAGATCCCCCACAGCAGCCAGTCTTCTTATCTTTAATTAAAACGATAAATATGTAACTAACTATTCATATACGTACTAAATACATAATTTAGGCAGTTCAGACTTATTTTCAAAAGTAATTGTCAATATGTCAATGATTAAACTTGAACTATGGTACAAATACTTACCATGTATTGAGATAGGTCTCCTTTCAGTGAACCGTCAAACTTTTCAAATGTCTTCAGGTCAGAAATGGGGAATGTCGGAAGATCGCTTGGCGGTTGAATATCTACAAAACTGCTACTATTTCTTGAGTTCCTCACCAACTCGTTCAAAATGATGGTATGTTGCTCAATATGTTGAGTCAACTTTGTCATCGTTTGTAAAATTTTTAATTCAAAATCTATGGTAATTGTACTTTAGTTGGGTCAAATTTGTAAAACGATAAAGTAATATACTTTACCAGACGCAACCGTAATTGTAGCGGAAGACCCAATCGAAGACTGTGTAGAAGATAGCCTGCGACTGGAGCTTGGAGACGAACAATAATCATCAGTTCGACGCCGTTTAACTTCATAGGATGATTGTTCACCATAAACAATCTTTCTTGACAGGCTTCTTGTTGTAGAGGTACTCAGCTCAGCACATTCGCCAATTTCGTTTATAATATCTGTTGCCCGTTTATCGGCGATGTCATAATCCTCTGCAAATAATTTAAGTAGAAAATTTGTTTCAAGTTGTTGAAATTAATACCTACCTGTCTTAAAATGAACCTTAACTACTTTGTAGGAAGGCCAAGTCTTTTTACATGGTGTGCTTTCTTTCACAAAAGTGGTGAAATTGGGACATTTTCCAATACCTACTTTCCGGCCAGTAGCATTTTCGCTCATTTTTATGTAGCCATTCTAAGGGGACCACCGCAATGTCATGCTCATCTTCGTCCGCGATACCAAAAAATTCCAACACCGCAAACATTTTTTGATAAACTATTATTGAATAAATTGCATATTTAGAAAAAAATATTATTATTTAATTTAAGTAGGTGCTATATAAAGTTATAACATGTAGCTCCAAAAACTGCACCAATGATGGATTATAACTTTTTCATCTTAGAACTCTGGTGATAGGAACTTATTTGCATAATAGGTATAATAGTACATATTTATAACTGTTGCAATGATGCATAAAATACAGGGTTTTTATAAATAATTCTAACATCAACTAACAGTGCTGTGTAACACCAAAGTCCCATTATAAATACTATTAAAACAATATTTTCCAGCACCTACGATGTTACAATCATTTATAGAAACCCGGTATAACCAAATACTGTATAATTAGCAACTTATTTTTTTGCTTACACACTAACTGTATGTAGTAATGGAAATACGGCAAAACCTTTTTTGTGTGGGAAGCGCATGCATTTAAATAGTACATCCGATGCTTTAAACGTTATCATATTTTTGTCATTTAATTTTTCCACATAGGGGTCATCCATTAATTACGTAAGGGTTTTTTTTAGGGGGGGGGGGTATTGGATATCTTACGGACCCTTACGTAGGGGGGGAGGGGTCCGACGTATTCCTTACGTAAGTTTCTTAAAATACTTTTTTAAATTAAATTTAAAAACCAAATATAATTTTTTCTTTTTATGTTGGTAATTATATCCAGGTATAATGGAAATACCATATATTGAAATATATAGTACTTAAAAATCATTAAACATAGTGGCATAATAGTGTGAATTTTAGAAAATGGCATCAAACTTTGGCGATCTATACGAACGGTTTTTCATCTATGTAAATAAAAATTTAATTTAAATTTTTGTATTTATTATTATCTATATAATATATTATTATTCATATTTTATAAATATAAGGGGCGGAGAGGGGGTCAAAATTAATTTTCTTTTAAATAATCCTTACGTAAGATGTGGGGGGGGTTGCCACAATCTTACGTACCGTTACGCGGCGGGGGGAGGGGGTCCAAAATTATAAAAATCATCCTTACGTAATTAATGGACGGCCCCATAGTAAATTTTTAATTTAGACGACTGTATAGGTTTCACATATAAATCAGTTTGTAAATGAAATGTTGTTCCGTAAAGAAAAAATGTACCATCATAAAATCGAATAGATTTTATCACACACAATTTCTTATTTTTTAAAAAGACACAATTATTTGGTTTTTTTGTTGAAATCATATACCTACTCGGCTAGGTGCAGCTGAGTGCAATGAAATGAAACTAACTTTTTCGATGAATTATAATTTTCCAAAAAAAGACCTTTTGGTGTATAATACTCCCTGAATTTCCAGTTTTGTCAGTATCAAATTTTTCTATATGGTCATACTCTTCAATTTTTCTATGAATCTGTTGAAGTATGTTTTTTTTAGAGTTTATTTTATTTTTCAACAATCCAAGGTAATTTTCGAAAGGAAAGCAGCTGAACTCATTAATGCTACCGTATCTTTCAACGTCGTCACATAAGTGCAACAAATTATGCACGTTATAAACAACAAAATCTCTTCCATATAAACGAGATGCGTGCAAAACAAAATATTCCAAACATTGTTTGGCGACATTAAAATATTGTGTTATAAAAGAAGAATTTGATAGTATAAAAACTACACAGTGCAAAAAATGTAAAAAATGTTGGTAATTTTCTGTACGAATAACATTGTGAAATAGCACGGGACCAGTATACAGTAGGAAAAGTCTCAGCTCAACCGCTTTCCACCTCCTAATTTCTTTTAAAGTTCTTGGTTTTCTAGGATAATCTCTTGTAACAAAATATTGAATATTTCAATTTTTAAATTAATTTCATTAATATTTTTTTTTGATAATTTATACGGACGAGGGCCTTCAATAAAATAGTTTAAAACCAACCTTTTCAAGACCCCTAAAAAAATTAAATGCATAGAATCCAAACGAAACTGTGAAACCATTTTAATCTGAATATCTATAAGAGTGGAGATTTGCCTTTTATATGACCATCAGTTGAATGTTCTTGACGTCTGAAATCGCGGTTTTTTCGAGGAGAATAGTACTCCAAAGTATCTTGTGCAAAATTTATCCGGTGGTTTTCCCGTACACCTACTATGAAGCATTTCTCACAAGCACGTTTTCCTGTGTGACCTATAATTGCTTTCAAATAACATCGAGCGGGTGCATCACAAATAAAAAATGCAATTTTAAAATTATAGAACTTATTATCGTAATGAATTCCCTCGCGTTTTAGAATTTTAACTTCATTGATAAAGGTTTCTAGAAAAATATTAATTGGATCAGGCTTCCCAGAACCACAAAACACCGCTATAGGAAGTAGTGAGGCATCTACAAAATCTAAACACATCCCTAATATAGGATACAAATCAGTAGAACTGCTTTTAAACATAGGTACACCATCAATATTTATTTGCAAAGAGATAACATTCATAGTAGATTTAAAACCTTTTTGAAGTCTTCGCAAAATATTATCCAATATACCAAAGTAGATCATCTCTCCGTTTTGTAATTTTATAGTTTTAGTTACTCGATGTGTTTTAAGTATACCGTAGAATCAAGTGATAGTGCCTGACCTCCCGGACACAAACTTTCGTGCTAAACCGGGAGGTCATCGGGAGCCTGCATCATCGATGCAGCATGGAAGATTGCAGACGACAGCGGAAGTAATGCCGAGAAGGTAAAGCCCGCTGTCGTCGGGGAGGGGGTTTTAGTCAGTTAGAATCTGACACTACCATCCCTGATGGGGTGGTGCCTATGAAGGTTTCCCCCTTCCCTGCAGGAAAAAAAAAAGTATAGTTCTAGAATCCAACGGTAAAAAATTTAGTACTGGATTCAAAATTTTTAATAAGGCTGAAAGAGAACTAGTAGTTACTTTATGTGTCACTGCCCAAATCTTAAGGTTATTTTCTAAATCTCTGGCGGCAGAAACTTGTTTATCTGATTCTACAATAATATCTTGTACTGGATCATTTTTGGAGCATACTGGTACATAATCAAATAACATTTCATTATCAGAATAATTATCGTGACCCGCGTTGGAATTAATTGCAACAGGAAGTGAATTGTTAGAAGTGTTATTGGTATAGGTATATTACTAAATTTGAATTCAGCAATTTTTCAGGTTCATGGGTGTTAACTAAACGAAGCTTTACATTTGCCATGTTAATTTTTGTTCTCCGTTGAATTTGTCGCTTACTTAAGATTCGGTCACGTTTAAGCATTTTATTGATTTGATCGCCCTTTAATATATATATTTTGCGAGTGGGGCTACACCTCACGGCGTTTCTCGCATCCTATCTTCCACCTTCGGCGGTCTTTCCAGTGCTCCTCTTGGAGTCCTCGTCCTTTAATAAAAACACAAAGCAGTCATGAACAGTTACATAATATATACTTGGCTACCAAATTAACAATAAATAAATAAATTTAATTTAGGTTGCATAAACGAGAAAACGGGTGGAAATTTAATGGTATTGATATGGTCTCCTGAAACAAAAGAGATGTACATACCAATTTTGTAATGATACCATTAATATTTATTCCAGTTAAAAACCGTTTGCATAAATATTTACTGACTTAACATAAAAATATGTGTCACTTTGATATGATACTTATTTACAATTCAACACAAAGATAGCTAATATTACGTCATCGTGTAATTCCCATATTTAGTTTTATAATTTTAAACCAAAATTTACATAATTAATAAAATGAATTACCTGTGCCTATTTAAAACACCCATTTCTTATTTAAACAATAATTATTAATAACCAGAAACCAAACAAAGCTTACGTACATACTAAGTACCCATTGAAATTAAACCACGCTCAATAACTTAAATCAATTCAAAATACCTATATGTATTTAATTTACACCCTTGTACCTAACCAAAATCAAATAAATATATGAATCTTACCTTGAATAATTCACTTTTTCACTTTAACAAAACACTAATAAACACAAAAATACCACTTGTCCGTTCAAATCTAAGGTTCAAATGACCGTCTTCTACCACCACACATGAACACACTCACGTCATCGTGTAATTCCCCTATTTAGTTTTATAATTTTAAACCAAAATTTACATAATTAGTAAAATGAAGTACACCTGTGCCTATTTAAAACACCCATTTCTTATTTAAACAATAATTAATAACCAGGAAAAACAAAGCTAAGCCATAATCAAATAAATGTATGAATGTATTCACCTGTAATAATAATAAATTAAACAATAAAACACAACTGAATGAATACTACTTATCGCCTGTTCAAATGATAACAACATAATCCACATTACAATAATTACCACATAAAAGCGTCTTCTCGTCATCTCACCACACGTCCCAGTAAATACATGCACGTTAATTACACGATTTAATAACGTATTTATGGCCGAAAAGACATTTTACGTTGAAAACATCACGTTATATTCATTCAACGTTATTATTTTTTTTTCTTTATACTTACCTTCTTCCTTACCTGGCCTCCCGGGTGTCCGCCGTCAGGCATTGCTTCCGGGATGATGTGTCCTAGAATCGGACCACGTTCTTCTCCTTTGATAGTGTCGTCCTAGTTTGTCGGCCGGGTAGGGGGCAATGCGATGGAACTCGTGTGTGGCGTGTGCTCTTCCGCATGCCTCTCTTCTACCTGTCCAGGTTTAGCGTCGAATCGTTAGTCCTCCATTTGTGTGTCTTCCGTTAGAGTAGCGGCGGCGGCTGCCTGTTGCTCGGCTCTCCCGGCTGCCTCCGTACATCTTAATATGGTGGTGGCGAGGGTAGTTATCCGCTGCCACTGTGTCTCGTCGACAAGCATTGCTTCGATTAGGTCCTCGGGAGTCATCGTGTACCCCAGTGCTAGGGAGACCATTGTCCTCTCGCGTTCCCATCTCCAACAGTGGAAAAGGGAGTTTTCCGCGGTGTCGATTTCCTCGCAATACCTGCAACGGGGGCTTGCCAACTTTCCGAATCTGTGTAGGTAGTGGGCAAAGCAGCCGTGCCCTGACAGCATTTGTGTGAGGTGGAAGCTTACTTGTCCGTGCCGTCTTTCGATCCATCTTTTGATGTTGGGGATTAGTCGTCGGGTCCACAAGCCGCAAGTTGCCATCTCCCATCTGGCCTGCCAAATCTCGGCCATCTCCTTCCCGGCATCCTCTGCTCCTTCGTATGTTCTGCCTCTTGCCAAGGCGAGAAGGTCGATTGGGGGCATCGACGCCAAGACGAGGGCCGCGTCGAGCGAGACCGTCCTATAGGCGCAGGAAACTCGTAGCGCCATTCTTCGCTGGACGCTTAGTAATCTCTGTGCGTTCCTGTTTACTCGGAGTGCTTCGTGCCATATCGGTGCCGCATATAATATGATTGATTCAACGTTATTTAACTAATACTAAATACACGTACTTAAAACGTTATAGTTAGATAATATAAAATCACGTTGAATATATTACCTAACTATAACGTTTTCAGTAACGTTACTAACTAAAGTTATAACGTTATTAACTAATACTAAATACACGTACTTAAAACGTTATAGTTAGGTAATATAAAATCATGTTGAATATATTACCTAACTATAACGTTTTAAGTACGTGTATTTATTATTAGTTAAATAACGTTGAATATATCACCTAAATATAACGTGATATTTTCAACGTAAAACGTCTTTTCAACCACAAACACGTTATTAAATCGTGTAATTAACGTGTATGTGTTTACTGGGTTGTTGCTTATTTCATTGTGACTTCCATAACAAACACTTCTTCGATTTCTTCTTTTGTATCGTTTGCTATAGGAACCATGTTAAACTTTCTTGGGCCTTTCTATTGCTCCGGTCATGGCTATTCTTGGTCTATCTCCACCATGTACTGTTTGAATTTCATCTTCTGCAACGCCAACTTTGACTTCAACGTCAACCTGGTTTTCGGTTTCAAATTCGACTTCGTTTTCACTTACAGATTCAGTAACCGATGTGCTAATATCCATTGTCATAATAGATGTATTTGTATCTTCGAGGTTAATTGACGTATATTCTGAGAGAAAATCTGTGAAGTTTTTTTTCTAGATTATTACTATTTTGAAGATATTTTACGTCCCGGGATATTTCGATCTTCTTCTGATTAGGTAACCATACTCGATACCTTCTTTTATATTCACATAGCTTAAAATTTCCAGAGAAACGTGAGCATACTCTCCTAATATATAACAGAATCATATACATAGTCATGAAGATATCGGAAAGATACAAAGTCCAAATCATAAAAGGATATGCCCCTACCAGTACCGCAGAAGACGAAGCTATCGAACAATTCTATGATGATATTACATCCGCAAGAAGATCCGAAAAAACTCAATGTTGTCTAATAATGGGAGACCTAAATGCCAAAATAGGAGCAAAGACAGAATATTCGGAAAATATAGGCAAATTCGGTGTTGGTGAAAGAAATGGCCGCGGAGAAATACTCCTAAACTACCTCCAAAGCGAGAATTTATACTGCATGAACACGTTCTTAAAAAAACCCACGAAGAGAAAATGGACATGGAGAAGTCCAGATGGCAGAACAAAAAATGAAATATATTACACAATCACAAATAACAGAAGAATAGTATTCGATACTGGATTCGATACTGAAAGCGATCATAGACTAATAAAAGCGGCAATAATATTTGAAAACAAAATAGAAAGAAGAAAAATGCTCCAAAACAGATCACATCAAACTAGAGAAATAATAGAACAGAATCTAGAAAGATACTAAAACGAATTAAGAAACACGCTGACGCCTATAGCACACCTACAAACCCTGAAACTAGACACACTAAACAAAAAAATCACTTGCGATATACAAGTAGCAACAAAGAAGATAAATTGAGCAGTCGTACAAAGAAAAGACAAAAAGATAACCATAGAAACTAAGAAATTAATAGAGAAGAGAAGAAAGTGTAAGAGGGGATCAACGAAATATAGTGAAATCAACAAAGCTGTAAAAAGAGAAATTCGGAAAGACATAAGAAGTTATAACACCAGGATGATCAAGGAAACCATCGAGAATAACAAAAATATGCGAGTACTAAGAAGGAAGCTAACGCAAGGTAGACAAAATATATACAACATCATAAATACAGAAGGTCACATAATCAGCGAAAGATCACAACTAGTAAAGATAATTGAAAGCTTCTATAAAGATCTATATAATTCCAAAATTGAGAATTCGTTTGAAAACGAACCGAAGAGAACAATAATGAACGTGGGCTGGGAGGATATCCCCGAGATAACAACCGAGGAAGTTGAGGAAGCATTGAAGGGGATGAGAAACGAACGAAGCCCTGACGAGGACCGTGTAACGGCAGAAATGATGAAAATGGGGGGAGATACGCTAACAAGTGCTATTAAAATATTACTAAATCGCTGTCTACAAGAAGGAAGAATACCAACAGAATGGCAAAATGCTGACGTAATATTAATACAAAAGACAGGGGATAAGGCAGATATCGGCAACTATCGACCAATAAGCCTTCTGTCACACATATACAAGCTACTAACAAAAATCATCACTCAAAGATTGACAAACAAATGAGACTTCTATCAACCGGTAGAACAGGCCGGCTTCAGAAGGGGTTTTAGCACCACCGATGCACCTGGGCTTCATCGACTTCCAGAAAGCTTTTGATACGATTGAGCTGTGGTTTACGAGGGACTGGAAGACGCCAGAGTCGATTTAAGATACACAACACTGTTGAAAAACATCTACAAAGACGCCACAATATGCATAAAAATTGACGACGTAACGAGCACACCAAAAATTCCCATTCAAAGAGGCGTAAAGCTCGTCTTACATCAGGCCATTTCTTGCGCCATTTCTTGCGCTGATTTTGAGCAGTAGGTAATTTTAGCAACTTACGTGAAACATTTTGTAGGCCAAATACATATATAGAACGTGTTCTATTTTGAGACAATTTTCAACGCAATTTGCCTGCGAGCGTGCGCAGTAAGATTAAACGAACGATAATTTAGTGTTGATGTAAATTGTGAAAACTGTGCTACACATAAAAATTGAAATGGATAAAGAAAGCGATTTAATTGCAGAAAATGTGATTGCAGCAAACATAATAGTATTAAAAAAATTACAAAAACCCAAAAAAAAATTTTAAAAAAATTCAAATTTTCAAATGGTTATTAAATTTTCAAATTTGATTTTTTACTTTCAGTGAAAAACAAAAACATTTGAGATTATTTAAAAAAAAGTAACTTTTAGTAATAAAAGTAACTCATTCCTAATAATCTTTTATATTTTTTCACTTAATTTATTAAAAAATAACACTTTCAAATTTATTGATTTATTTTTTTTATTGATGATTATTAATTTCCACAAAATAATTTAACTTATAGATTTTCAAATTACAAACTAACATAGATACACCTTAGCATAAACTTATATAATAATAATAATTATTGATTGACATTAGTTTTTATGTGGTTTTCAAATAGTTTATTTAGAGAATTTTTTAATTCTAGAATGTTCTAGATTTCCTTTTTGCTAAATCAACAATGAAATAAACAATTATAATATTAACATTTCCTATTGTTGCATCATCTTTGGAAAATTACCAGGCTTACATAATTCTTTTATGGGAATATATAACTTCTCCCCTTTTTAGATGAAAAATTCGGAGCTTTATTGGTGACTAATTTTTCATCAGCGTCCAATACAGTCTCGATGACGTTTTGGGTAGTGTCCTCCAGGTGTTGTGGTTTGGTTTGATTTTCAGGCGGATTATAATGTCTATGCTTTTTTATACAATTGAAAATTTTATAAATTACAACTAACAATATGATAAGGTAGATTAAAATTGTCTATACACTTGGTTTTCTAAAATTTATCACGGTGTTATTATTTAATTTTAACTTTTGAACATTAAGTTAATTTTGTATTTTATTAATGTCACTTAAGTCCACTTTAGAAAGCACTAGGGGTTTTAATTCCGAATAACTGTCACTCGCGTCTTTTATAGTAGAAACCCTTAAGTCCGGTATTTTGAATAATTTGAATTTCTTTGAGTTGCCTTAGTTTGGTATTTTTTATTTTTAATTCGCAGAATTTTGGGATTTCTATAACATACGTGCCTTTTAAGGGAACGGTGTTTGTTTCTTCTTTGCAGTTTTGATGGCCCAATAATTGTTTCGGTGTTATTATTATCCATTTCCCATCTCCTATTTTTTTTGATTTTGATGTTGTTCAATTTGATGGTTTCTTGGTTACAATTTGTTGCGTTTTCCGAAATTGGAATAGTATTGCTCATTTATAATAACGAAGTTTAAATTTGGATAGATCATTTTAAAGTTGTTTTCGGAATTAGGAATTAGTAAAGGATAAAATTTGAAATAGTCATATTTTAATTTTGTAATTCATTCATTAGGTTATTTATTGTATGAAATGTTGTTATTAATTCAAGATTGTTGTTACCATGAGATAAAATGTCCGTGTTCTAAATTTTTGATTATTAATGAGATTAATGCTTGTTTGATCAAAATTATTGATTACGGATTGCATTATCGTTATTTGGTTATTGATGACATTTTTCATTTCGTTTTGATTTTTATTCAAATTTTGGATGGCATTATCAAAATGTATAGCATCTTTGTTATCTAAATTGCCTGTTACAAACAATTTTTTTTTTTTCGAGGATCCTAGCCCGTCTATTTGGATTCAGGAGGTCAACTTATGAAATTTGTTTGTCGACTAAATTTATTAAATTATCTATTATATGATGTATTGAAATTGATCTAAAATAAAGGATATGTCGGTCAATTGTCTATAAGTCAGTTATTATTAGCCAGAAACATCTGAAATAAAATTTGGTTTCTTTAGTTCCTTTAAGTGGATGATTTCGAATTTATTATTTTTATTATTAATTATTTCCGCTTTATTTTGTGATAGTAATGAAGAAATAGTATAAGGTCCTATAAATTTATTATCTTTCTTAG
This sequence comes from Podabrus alpinus, assembly GCA_932274525.1. NCBI lineage: Eukaryota > Metazoa > Arthropoda > Insecta > Coleoptera > Cantharidae > Podabrus > Podabrus alpinus. The sequence goes on along the minus strand of OW026455.1, from coordinate 45,668,738 downwards.
TGCGTTTTTGAGTATTTATTTTATAAACCTGTTGTCCAATTTGAAAATCATGTTGTTCTTCTCCTTCAGTGTTGATTTTACCGATGGTTCTAATTTTGTGTTGTTTGATTTTATCTTCCAAACTGTCGTAAATTATTTGGGTTTTTGATTTGTGATCATCTATGTATTTTTGATAAAAGTTTTGTTCTAAAAACAAATTCGTATTGTCTCTCAGATTAGTGTGTCCGAAAGCAAGTTCAAAAGGGGTAAATTTTGTAACGCTATGTATACTATTGTTATAGGCTGTAATCGCGTATAGCATTATGTCGTCGTCTTTTGGGAATTCTGTTTGTAATATGCGTAAATGTTCAATTAGAGTTGAATGTAGGCGTTCGACTATTCCGTTAGAATCGTGATGAGAAGGTGTTGTAAAATGAATTTCAATTTTATGTAATCTTAAGAATTCTTTAACCACTTCGTTTTTAAACTACCCACCATTGTCACAAATTATTTTTTCAGGTATTCCATAAAAATTGATGTACTGTATTAAAATTTTTGTTGCTTCTATTGCATTTTTCGAATTAATTTTAAATGCTTGAGCCAATTTAGTGAATGCGTCTATAATTGTCAAATACGTTTTGTTATTTTGTAACTAAACAGGTCCATATGTAAGATTTGGAATGGTCGACTAGGAGTTTCTGTAATGAGTAATGAGACGTATGGCTTTTTCCTTGCGTATTTGGCGACTTGACATAAATTACAAGAATTAATGTAGTTTGTGACGTTTATTTTCATATCTTTCCAGAAATAATTCCTTTTTAAATATTCTAAGGTTTCGGTGATCCCCCGGTGGTTGGATTTTCCTTCGTGATGGTTCCTTATCAACAGAAGTTGTTCTTTTCTGTCCCTGATTAAGTTTAGTCTCTTAGTGCAACGAATTAATTTTGGTCCCTTTTCGGAGAAATTCTTCAAATAAATTGGACAAAAATCTTGGTACAATTTTTCTGTATGGAAGTGCAAGTAATAAGTTTTTTCCGGTGTTGTATGGGTTTGTAAAAATTTAAGAATCATGTATTTGTTAAGTTCCTTTGGAATTTTAAGAATTTTAATTTTGAAATTTTCATAATTGTTATCACTAACATGCATATTTTGATCATGGCTTGGTAAGATGATTATTTGGTTCGGTTTGTTATCTACAGCGTCTTCTAAAATTGGGATTCCCATATTGGTGGTTTCGTTAGAATTTGAATGTGGTGTACCGTGGGTAAGTAAATTTGGGGATTTTATTTGGATGTCGGATAAAATTTTAATTTTGGAGTTTTCATTTGAACTGGAAGTGTTTGGAATTTGTCGTGCGGAATCTAGTGTAATATTTCTTAATAATTCTAAGACATTTTCATCGACGTCTCCGGGATTTCTAGGTTTCTAGGTTATTTATTTTTACTCTCGAAACAGCATCTGCGTTTGAATTTAATGTTCCCCTTTTATAGACTATATCGTAGTCGAATTCTTCTAATTTCAAACGCCATCTTATTAATTTTGAATTCGGTTCTTTTAGACTAAAAAGCCAAGTGAGGGGTCGATGATCCGTTACAATGGTAAACTTACGACCGAAAATTTAAGGCCGATAGTATTTTGTAGCCCAAATAATTGCTAATAACTCCTTTTCGATCGTCGAGTACTTTTGTTCCGTTTCGTTTAGGGTACGTGAAAAAAATAGGTTGCGTGGTCTGATCCAATTGATCCTTGGGACAAAATCGCGCCCAAAGCTATATTTGAGGCATCGGTAGTTAATATCTTGTTTGGAAAAATCAGGATATTGCAAAATAGGGTCATTAGTTAAAATTTGTTGGCAAGTTTTAAAAGCATTTATGAATTCTGGAGTATGTTCTATTACCTTTCCCTTTTTTAAACAAACGGTCAGGGGTTTTGCTAATTTAGCAAAATCTTTGATAAATTTTAGGTCCATTTCCCCAGCCCCGCCCATCGCGAATTTTGAATCAATTTTGGTGTCAATCGTTTGTGTTCGTTTGTGTTTTCATTATTTTCGTTTGTGTTAGCACCGTTCGCGAAATATCTTCAAATTTACGTGGGCGGGGCTGGGGAAATGCCAGCCCCGCCCATCGCGAATTTCGGGTCGAATTTGGTGTCAATCGTTTGTGTTTCGTTTGTGTTCGTTTGTGTGCTCATTATTTTCGTTTGTGTTATCACCGTTCGCGAAATATATCCAAAAACATAACCTAGGTTTATTTCCCCGGCCCCGCCCATTTTGAATTTTTGCTCGAATTTGGTGTCAATCGTGTACTCATCGTTTGTGTACGTTTGTGTTTCTATTCCCGTCGTCTCAATATCGATTTTCAACTAGTTGAGAGAAAATGAATTTTTGTCAAGCTCCGAGCAACAACCGCCACATTTCGAAATTATAGCAATTACGTTATTAAACAAAATTGGTGTTATATTAGTTGTAAATTTATCAATATGGATAGGTTTCAACTTAAAACAATAAAAACCATTTTTATTTATTTTACTATAACCACAGCAGTGACTTGATCAGATTGGTGAAGTTAAGTTGTAAATTAAAGAGAAAGAAGAGGATTGAACCACCAAAAAAATGGACCGTACATTAGAGAGAAGTAAAGTTCCGAATGGAATAAAGTTTGATTATTATTATTTATATAGTAAATGAAAAAAATGGTCGTGACCGTCCACTGGACCGACTTTCAACCGACCGACTCAGCTTGAACCGACCGACTTTCAACTGACCGACTTTCAACGGACCGACTTTCAACCGACCGACTTTCAACCGACCGACTTTCAACGGACCGACTTTCAACCGACCGACTTTTAACGGACCGACTATTTTTTCGACCGACTATCGATACTACCCGAAGCATTCACTACAAGAATGATTTCCAATTCGACTATTTGTCACATCACATAGTTTCATTTTACAGCCATGACAACTGTGAGGTGTCTAGGAATCCTTCGGGAAACCTGGCCTCAATCGTTTATCTTTCTCATTAAGCAATATCGTGAATTTTTGGTTAAAGCGTCGTTGGGGGGGGGGGATTCTAACCTTGGCAGATCCATAACTCTGTTGGTTTGGTTTTCGTGGAGATGCCATAGCGACAGGTGTCTGGGAAGTCTAGGTGACGTCAACCGTGGGCAGCCCTGACGAGAGGTGACAAGGAATCCATACGGAGACCTGATCTCAATCGTTTATTATTGCTTAATAAGAAAGATAAACGATTGAGGCCAGGTTTCCCGAAGGATTCCTAGACATCTCACAGTTGTCATGGCTGTAAAATGAAACTATATGATGTGACAAATAGTCGAATTGGAAATCATTCTTGTAGTGAATGCTTCGGGTAGTATTGACAGTCGATCGAAAAAATAGTCGGTCCGTTAAAAGTCGGTCGGTTGAAAGTCGGTCCGTTGAAAGTCAGTCGAAAAAATAGTCGGTCCGTTGAAAGTTGGTCGGTTGAAAGTCGGTCGGTTCAAGCTGAGTCGGTCAGTTGAAAGTCGGTCCAGTGGACGGGAACCGTGCGGGAACCGCAAAAATTTAATTAGTGCAGATTATCTGATATTATTTACATTATATGGCGACTAAAAATTAAAAAATGTACATCTTGCGATTGGGAAAATAAGCGACCTGGGGAAACTGTAGTAGCCAATTTAGGTATAGAAAATTTTGAATTATTGCAACAAATCATGAATAATTATTTTGAAGATACAGTAAAATGCGGCTCTTGTGGTGTTTCTTCTATTCCTAGAAGTTTTACGATTGGTCCTCATTTATGCAAAGAACCTGTAAACAATTCGGCACCGTACGATTCCCAATTTTCAATACCACTTTCAAATGTTCCTTTGTCTTTAAATATTTTAGAAAAACATTTTAAGTTGAAAGGAATTATTAGTTTTCTTCCACCGAAAAGCAAATCCCCGTCAGCAATAGGACATTATGTAGCTTATTATTGGAGAGCTCATCTAAATTCTTGGGAAAAATTTGACGATCTACAAACGGAACGAAACAGGAGCATACGTTCTTCTACCGTTGTGAACTGTGAATATTTTATATTTTATATACATTGTAATAATTATTTATTTGCTAATCAACTATTAATTTATTAATATACTAAGCTGGCACGGGCGGCATCCGCCGCCCTTAGCCATCTAGACCCAGAATAGATCCGAGTAGGCCATAGTTGTTCGGCCTTCGGCCTCACAGGGGAGGACCATAATAGATCCGCGAAGGCCATAGTTGTTCGGCCTTCGGCCTCACAGAGAGAGGACCATGATAGATCCGCGAAGACCATAGTTGTTCGGCCTTCGGCCTCACAGGGGGAAGACCATAATAGATCGGTGAAGGCCATAGTTGTTCGGCCTTCGGCCTCACAGGGCGAACCATAATAGATCCGTGAAGGCCATAGTTGTTCGGCCTTCGGCTTCACAGACCGGACCATAATAGATCCGTGTAGGCCAAAGTTGTTCGGCCTTCGGCCTCACAGGGCGGACAATAATAGATCCGTGAAGGCCATAGAGTTGTTCGGCCTTCGGCCTCACAGACCGGACCATAATAGATCCGTGAAGGCCATAGTTGTTCGGCCTTCGGCCTCACAGACCGGACCATAATAGATCCGTGAAGGCCAAAGTTGTTCGGCCTTCGCCCTCACAGGGCGGACAATAATAGATCCGTGAAGGCCATAGAGTTGTTCGGCCTTCGGCCTCACAGACCGGACCATAATAGATCCGTGAAGGCCAAACTTGTTCGGCCGTCGGCCTCACAGACCGGACCATAATAGATCCGTGAAGGCCATAGTTGTTCGGACTTCGGCCTCACAGACCGGACCATAATAGATCCGTGAAGGCCATAGTTGTTCGGCCTTCGGCCTCACAGACCGAACCATAATAGATCCGTGAAGGCCATAGTTGTTCGGCCTTCGGCCTCACAGACCGGACCATAATAGATCCATGAAGGCCATAGTTGTTCGGCCTTCGGCCTCACAGACCGAACCATAATAGATCCGTGAAGGCCAAAGTTGTTCGGCCTTCATCTGTCATCTGCCATCTGTCATCTGTCATCTGTCATCGGTCATCTGTCATCCGTCATCTGTCATCCGTCATCTGTCATCCGTCATCTGTCATACATATATACTGTTGTGTCTACCGCGAACGAGTGTCAATTCGCTTATTTTATAGCAATACATCGAAAGAGACACAATTATTGTTTGTTGCTATGTGTTTTTAGAATTGTATTTGTTAGGGTTAATCATTGTTTAAATTTAAGTTTGTTATTATTAATTAAAATGCGAGTGCGAGGTAAAAGGCAAGGAAACGAGGTTTTCAAATCAAATAAGATAAATCTGGATGGCAAGAAATTAAAAAAAATGAAAAAGAATCACCTTGGTACAAAAAAACAACGAAGAAAAAAAAAGGTTGGTTCGAAAAAAGGTTGCAAGCAAGTGATAGTCGAAAACGAAGTTGGAAGTTTGAAGTCAAGTGCTAAGCACGCACGACAAAGCCAATAACCCCACAGTTGGGGCGATTGGACTGAATAGAGCCAATTCCACTCTACCTCGAGTATTGGAACGGCGACGAGTAACAGAAGCTTCCAGGAGAATTTGGAAACCACGACAAATTACGAAGGTGCGTCGAAACAAGTGCCCAGCTAAGCTTACCTCGCAGGTATTTGAGTAAACATTTAGATTTTAGTTTGTTTGTCTTTAATTTTAAGAAACGTTTGTTCATTTGATTCATCTTATGTGTTTATTAAAATTTGTTCATTTTGAATTGTGTCCTTTTTGTGTTTCGCCGATCAAGTCAAATAAAGCTTAACGATTAGGCACCCTGAGAGCCAAGAGTTTTAAATAGAAGGTAGGTGCTCTTCGATTTGTTGTCGCACGTCCTCTGTCCATAAAAGCGACAAAAGGGGAGGTGACACAACAATACATACATACATACATACATAATCTTCACGTAAAGTTACATCTTCAGGTAAAGTTAAATCTTCCGCAAAGAGGTGGATCTTTTACAAAGAGGTGGATCTGCGTCTTCTTGCACAATTCCGGCGAGCTCTGCGACCTATATAGAGTGCTCCGGTCTTATTCGCGGCATTCAGATTAATTTGTTAGTGGTTTTTGGTTAGTGGTTTGCATTTTTCGAATTAAAGCCGCCATCCCCGCCATCTGTTGACAGTATTTTCAGATTAATTTGTTAGTGGTTTTTTGTTAGTGGTTTGCATTTTTCGAATTAAAGCCGCCATCCCCGCCATCTGTTGACAGTATTTTCAGATTAATTTTTTAGTGGTTTTTTGTTAGTGGTTTGCATTTTTGGAATTAATGCCGTCATTCCCGCCATCTGTTGACAGTATTTTGAATCACTGACTGTACGTCAGATTAATTATTTGACAAATTAAATTTTTTGTCAAACTTGTGATTTGATTTTCGAAAAAAGCGAATAACTTTTTTCCCCGCTCGAATTTCTTCTCCATTTATGCACGAATAGTTGCGCCTGGAGCTACAAAATAACTGTGCAAAATTTGGTCGAGATTGGTCCAAGGGTCTAGGAACGTATAGCGAACACGCAAACAGATCTTCTCTTTTATATAATTTAGATTTTTCTGTTTGTACAACAAAAATTCATTTTTATTATGAATAATGCAATGTTATCAAAAAAGTATCGTATAAAGATGGCGGGATATTACGTACTTGACATCTTGGCTAATATTTTTAAGGACGGTCCTGATCCATTTCTATACCATTTTTTAAATACTATTATCTATGATGTACTTCTTTTTCCTTACATCAAAACATGGTTTTTATATTGTTTTAATTTGAAACCTATCCATATTGAAAAATTTACAACTAAAATAACACCAATTTTCTTAAATAACGCAATTGCTATAATTTCTAAATGTGGCGGTTGTTGCTCGGAGCTTCACAAAAATTCATTTTCTCTCAGCTAGTTGAAAATCGATATTGAGACGACGGGAATAGAAACCCAAACGTGCACAAACGATGAGTAAACGATTGACACCAAATTCGAGCAAAAATTCAAAATGGGCGGGGCCGGGGAAATAAACCTAGGTTATGTTTTTGAATATATTTCGCGAACGGTGATAACACAAACGAAAATAATGAGCACACAAACGAACACAAACGAAACACAAACGATTGACACCAAATTCGACCCGAAATTCGCGATGGGCGGGGCTGGCATTTCCCCAGCCCCGCCCACTTAAATTGAAGATATTTTGCGAACGGTGATAACACACACGAAAATAATGAGCACACAAACGAACACAAACGAAACACAAACGATTGACACCAAATTCGACCCGAAATTCGCGATGGGCGGGGCTGCCGTTTCCCCAGCCCCGCCCACGTAAATTTGAAGATATTTCGTGAACGGTGCTAACACAAACGAAAATAATGAAAACACAAACGAACACAAACGACACACAAACGATTGACACCAAAATTGATTCAAAATTCGCGATGGGCGGGGCTGGGGAAATGGACCTATAAATTTTCTGTAATAGCCAAGGAGTCCTAAAAATCCTTTTATTTCTTTCGCGGTTTTTGGTAATGGATAATTCAGTACGGCTTTAATTTTGTCCGGGTTAGGTTTAACTCCGTCTGGTGTTATGATGTGTCCTAAGTATGCGACTTCCTTTTTTAGAAATTCCTATTTATCTAGTTGGATTTTAAAGATTGCTTTTCGTAGCCTTTCAAAATCTTCCATTAGTCTTTCTAAACGCTCTTGCAGTGAAACTGAAAAGACGATTATGTCATCCAAATATACCATGCATTTCTTGTTTTGGATTCCTCTTAAGATGTTGTCCATGACTCGCTGGAACGTAGCTGGAGCGTTCTTGAGACCGAAGGCCATCCTACGAAATTCGTAGTGTCCGTTCTCGACAGTAAAGGCTGTTTTGGGAATGTCGTCGGGGTTCATCTCGATTTGATGAAATCCTGAGGTTAAATCCAAGGTAGTGAAATATTGGCATCTTCCTAATTTGTCTAGAATGTCAGTGATGTTAGGAATCGGATATTTATCGTCAATGGTTTATTCGTTCAGTTTTCGGTAATCAATTACTATTCTCCATTTCTTTTTCCCACTAGCGTCCAATTTTTTTGGCACTATCCAGACTGGTGAAGAGAATGGTGAATTAGAATCTTGAATTATACCTTGATTCAGCATTTCTTTCATTTGGTTTCTTATTTCGGTCCTATGTATTTCGGGGTACCTATACGATTTTGTATAAATTGGGGTTTCGTCTTTTAATTTGATATGGTGTCGAATTTGGTTAGTGAAAGTTAATGGAACCTTTTCGCAATAGAATATATCTCTGTATTTGTAACATCATTTTCGGATCTGATCATTTTCTTCTTTATTGGTATGATTTAGTCGTAAATTTTTTTAATTTTCCTTTAGAATATTATCTTGTGTTTGACTGAAGTCATCTTCGATTTCCATTTTTTCCATGAAATTAATTTCGGTTAAATTTAAAGTTTCTATGTTTAAAGGTTTGTGACCTTCACACAATTTGGTCAACAAAATACTTGTCACCGACCCTTCTCCACTTACCTGCAATCCTCGACTTGGTATGACGACGCTGCGGCTTAACTCTACAGAGAGCAATTTGGGGTGGGTCAGCGATCAGGCCGCTACGACCTGATCCAAACAAAAAAAGGCGCCACGCGCTTTTTGTCGTCTCTGAAAAACAAATGGCCGAAAGCGCGAAAGCAAAAAGTAACTAAACAAGTTGAGATTACAAGTAGCAGGTAGGTGACGAGTAAAACTAAATTGCAAAAATAAAACAATTTAATAATATAAACAATATCAGTAGCCACAAGTCACAAATCGCAGAAACGTATATAATGTTCAAAATTATAATCTCGACAGTGGAGATTTTTTTGTACTTACAAAAATTTGCGGTAAATCTTATACTATTCAATACAGAAATCATACAGCCGGGAGCTTGTCCCAGACACCTTGCAAACAAAATAGAAGTTACGATGAAAATTAATCTTCCTTTCGACGTCGGCAAGATACGTAAGTACGCAATGAAAATAAGGGGTGAATTGTATCGTTCACCCGCCACGCAATAACATAACAAATCAACGGATTTATAAAAATCACTCACCCGTAAGTAAGTCCGTAAGTTACGCTTGTGGATATTATGGTGCACCACTGGATTTACCTCGACCAATACGAACCCTTCGTTCGGACGTAAACAATGAATTGATTCTTCCTGTGTGTTGTAATTAATTTGGAATGTGAAGTCTAATGAATATTCCAAACAAAATGCAGTTGAAATTGCGGCAACTATGAACCCGATCTTTGGTGGATATCGGTTAGATAATAAGCGTAAGTGTAAATAATTAATATTTTCCAGGTGAACCTTCGAATAAATTTCCAGTAACCAATCGCTACCAATTTGTACTTCTCGGAAGCTTATCCCAAACTGGAAATCGTTGACCAAAATGGTACCTTCAACGATAAATGTTCCTGGGCTCTACCAATATTTAATCCTCAAAATTGAGTTCTAGGATCAGTCAGCTACCGAAAATCACCGGCAATACAGCATCCAAAATTAATAAGAAGTAGGGCCTTCTGTAACAACGGCTTTGATTTTCGCTAAAAACCACTAAAAATTCGCCTGTCGACTTTTTCGCGTATATCTCGCTTATCTCTAACTATAAAAGTTGCCAACCTTCTTGATTTTTGGAATCTAGCGCCCCCTTGAAAGAATGCAATTTTGAAAAAGTAATGTACAGGAGGCGGCAAACGTAAAACAACCTATACATCAAATATATAAGTGCTAACACCAAAATAAATCTGTTACAGGTTCATCAAATTTTAATGTGGTTGGTTCATCATTTGAATTTAAAATAGTTGTAATGGCAAAGTTGTTAATTACATTAAATACAGCTGTAGGTGTTTCTACACCAGGTTTAAATTTTTGATATTGTAAAATTCCTACACCTTTATTTTGGTTCACTGGAACTTTAACTACTTGTTCCGTTCTGGGGTTAATCCTTAAATTGAAATTTAAATCGGTGTTTTCTTTGAAGTTGTCGGTTGAAGCATTATTTAATTGCGATTTTATAGGGATGGTTGTTTTAGGTGTTAATAATACATTTTATTATTTATTATGTAACTATTAACATAGTCAAGGTTCATTTTAAGGTGTTTCACTAAATCTAAGCCTATAAGTCCGTCAAATTGTGACGAAAATTTAAAAATGTAAAACTTATGTTTTTCGTTGCTCTTAAAAATTTTGGGTAAAGTGATATGTAAAATTTTATTATGCTGTGATAACCCGTGAGCGGTTTGAATTTGGAAATTTTCGTTAGTTATGGAGTTTTTAAAATATTTAATTGCTAGTTCCGGGTTTATTAAACTTCTACTGCTACCTGTGTCAATTAAAAATTTTGCATTTATTTCCGGTAAGTAAATATAGGATAATTCTGGTCTTGATGCGATGTTGTTTAAATTTATTATCACGTGTAAATAGTCTTGATTTTCTTCCGAGTGAAAATCCGGCGATATTTGTTCTTCGGAATTTTCGTTTGATTGATTTGCATTATCACATTGAATTTCTCGTTCGAAATTTTCGGTTATATCTTCATTTGGATAGTATTGATTTTCATAATTTTGTATGGGGTTTTGTTCAAAATTATGCTCAGAGTGTTGTTGATTTTGATTTTCGTAAGAATTATTGCTACTCGTTTCGTCGACGTTTAAATGGTATGACCTTTGAAAATTCGGTTGTACAGATTGTCTCGTGAAATTCGTTCTACCGCTGTCTACTTCCATTGGAGTAGGTTTAAATGCAAAAGGCTTATTAAAATTTTGAAAATTAGAATTTTGAAAATTCGGTTCCGGTTGAAATGAATTATTGAAATTTTGATTTGGTGTTTGTTGATGATTATTTGGTCTAAAATTTTGAAAATTTGACATTTTAGTTTGGAAGGTAAATGGATTTGGTTTAAATTTATTAAATTGCATTGAATTATTGTTAGGTTTAGAATTATTTTCAAAGGTAAAATTTTGCGTGTTAGTTCGTGAATTTTGGATTTGTAATGAATTTTGTTTTTGGGAGTAATATAAGAAGTTTTCTTCTTCTAAAACAAGTCCCATTGCGGTTTCAAGTGAGTCCGGATTTCTTAATCTAACATTATTTTGCAATTGTCCCGAAAGTCCTCGTATAAAATCGTGTAAAGATTTCAACCGTAAGACCTATAAGGAAGGTACGAAATACTGTGAAAGCAGAAGAGTTTAGGCCAATAAATATGTTAAGTGACGTGGGCAAACTATTGGAACGAGTTGTGTGTGCGCAGCTTAAGGAGTATGTGAAGAAAAATAAACTGCTAACGCAGTTCCAATCGGGATTTAGAGAAGGACACAGCTGCGAGACAGCAATACAAATGCTAGTGCATGACTGGAAGAGGTGTATTGATGATGGAATGGTGACGTTGGTGGTTTTTTTGGACTTGAAGAGGGCATTTGAGACTATAAATCGTAAAGTCTTGATTGAGAAATTTGAAAAACATTTTGGATTGCAAGGAACTGTAATCAAATGGTTAGAAAGTTACATGTGTGATAGATATCAGGAGGTTGTGTATGGTGATAAAACATCAAGTAAAAGAAGAGTAGATCATGGGGTTCCGCAAGGAAGTGTTTTGGGTCCCATGTTGTTTGTGATGTTTATGAACGATATTAGCAGAGTGTTTAAAAAGGCTAAGTTTCACTTGTTTGCAGACGATACGGTGGTGTATATGACGGGCAGGAGTTGCGAGGCAGTGGTTGAGGAATTGAACCGGGAGCTGCTGAGATTGGAGAGCTGGTTGTGTGGGAACAAGTTGAAGTTAAACATGAATAAGACGAAGGGGATGATGTTTGGAAAGAAAAATTACGAGGAGCAGTGGGAAGAGCGGGACCTGAAATTGGCAATGGATGGAGTAGCAATAGAGATGGTGAGCGAGATAAAATATTTGGGGTTGGTAGTGGACCGAAAGTTGAAGTTTACAAATCATGTAGACTATATATGTGGGAAAATTGCTAGTAAGCTGGGAGTGATGAATAGATGCGGTCAATTTGTATCCAGAAGGGCACGACTGACTATATATAATGCTATAGTTTTGCCTCACTTAACATATGTTGGGACGGTCCTGTATATGGCAAACAGGGAAGACATCGACAGATTGCAGGTATTACAAAATAGAGCAATGAGAATAATATTAAGAAAGGATAGGTATACCAGGACTAAAAGCATGCTGAGTGACCTTGGTTGGCTGGATATAGAATCGATGGCAGAATATTGGGTACTAGTATTCATACATAAGGTGGTATTGAATTTGATGCCGGAATATCTTATTTCCTCAATTTCAACATTTGAGGAAATCCATGATTATGATACTAGAAATAAGAGTGATATTGTTCTGAAAAATGCGAAATCGAATTTTGCTCACAATTCTATATTTATAAAAGGGGCAGCTGCTTACAATGCACTGCCAGCAAATCTGAAAAGATGCAGATTAGAAAGATTTAGATGTCAACTGAAGAGCCATCTGAGGGAACGAAAAGATTAAAATGTGATGTTTTGTAATTTTGTAGGTGTGTTTATTGTGTGATTGTGTGTATTTAATTTTGATTGTAATTATGTATTTTTGCATGTGATGTTATCTTTTTGTAAGTGAACTGTATGTATAGCCAACTTGACTAAATAAACGATATTATTATTATTATTATAAACGTTTTTAATGATAGGTCATCATAATACTTTACTTGTAACAATTTCTCAGCAGTTGTTAAATTACTTGTATTTATTTAACAAGACGTAACAAGATGAGGTCTTGCACTAAGCAGTCTAAATTTCTTTGATCACTAAAACTTAAGGTTATTGTCTTTTTAATTGCATCCCAATCATTTAATTCTGGTCTATTACCAATTAACGTCAATGCTCGATCTCGTAATTTACCTAAAATTGCCCTTAATAAAAATAATTGATTTATTTTATTTGTTGGGTTTTCCGAATTATAAAATGTTGCTAAAAAATCTTCACATGCGTTGATAAATATGTTTACCGCGTTTTGGTTACCGTCAAAGGTTGGAATTGCGTCCAAATATAAACGTAATAATTGATAATCTAATTTATTTTGGTTACAGATGTTTTGATTTAAATTACTGTTATTTAGATTAACGTTTGTGGTTGTCATTGTATCGTTTTGCAATGATAACTTGCAGAAATGTTAGTTCATTAACTTAAGCTTAAAAATAGAATTAATGAATAAGTATTTATTATTACGTGATGTAATTTAATTATTAAACGTAAATTATTTCTAAATTTAAATTATTTCGCGTATATGACTAATTCAAATTATTTTAATTAATTGTAGGTTTAATGTTAGGATTTAGGAATAAATTTGAGTTTTTTTCTACTCACGTTAATAAAAATTTCTTCATAATATGTCTTCTTAAATTTGTAGCGGTGTTTTTAATCCGTTTGGTTTTCTTAATCTAATGTTGGTTAACGGTCGGCTTGCTTGTAGCGATGCTTGTCTACCTTGCTAGCAGGTTGTTGATCGTTTCCTTAAAATTAGTTGGTTGATCCACGGCTTGCGTTCCGTATCGATTTTTGTATACTTCTTGCTTGCTGTTTGATCCTTTTCTTAAAATTAGGGTTGATTTCAAAATGTTGCGACGATTTTTGTTCGCTTCCAATTTGAAATCGGTTTACGGCTATGTTTGTCCGTAGTTGTTGCAGTTTTCCGTGGTTTTTTTGGAATTTTAGACGATTTTTGTTCTAATTTTTCCAAAAATTTTGGATCCTACCGACTGCGCCAGTAATCTTTTATATTTTTTCACTTAATTTATTTAAAAATAACACTTTCAAATTTATTGATTTATTTTTTTTATTGATGATTATTAATTTCCACAAAATAATTTAACTTATAGATTTTCAAATTACAAACTAACATAGATACACCTTAGCATAAACTTATATAATAATAATAATTATTGATTGACATTAGTTTTTATGTGGTTTTCAAATAGTTTATTTAGCGAATTTTTTAATTCTAGAATGTTCTAGATTTCCTTTTTGCTAAATCAACAATGAATTAAACAATAATTATAATATTAACATTTCCTATTGCATCATCTTTGGAAAATTACCAGGCTTACATAATTCTTTTATGGGAATATATAACTTTCCTAGCCCTCCATTTGACAATTATTCATACCTTACTACCTGCGCATTCAATCTCTACTGCGCACGCTGACAGGCAAATTGTTCAAGAATAGAGCACGCGCCAAATATATTGCCTACAATCCGAGCCAGGACATTTTCGAAGACATTTACTGTTTTAAACTAGGCAATTTATTTGGCTCAAGAAATGGTGTAAGAAATTACGCCAGAAATGTCCTGATGTAAGACGAGCTTAAGACAAGGGGACACCATATCCCCAAAGCTTGTGACAAATTTTTATTCGTTCACGTCAACCTTTCCACTGCCCGTTGGTTGTAGTTTAGCGTGAGACTAGACACTTCCAAAACTATTTAGTTTTACATTTAGCCGTTGGGAGTGGGAGTGATTTCCGATCACTTTTAATTTGGTCTCTCGCGGGTTCGGACGTATTTTTGCGTGCTAGCGTGCGTGGTGTGGAAGATATTGTGAAATCGATTATCATCTTCATAATTTTTGCGATTTAACATCAGCATATCCTGGCGATCCGTCGAACTGCAAGAAGTGCTACTGGAGAAGCCCGGAATCGTAGTAATAATTTTCCAGCTACCAAATTTCTTATCGCTATCGCACATTTTGTTCAATTATCGGTCCTCTAACGCGCACTCTCGAGATCATAGGTGTATTTGTCTGACGGGGTTGGTACCACTGTCGATCCCGTTGGTTACATTGTTTGGATCTGATCTAATCTCGCGAGAGACTTGGCCGAAGTTATTATTTCGAAGGCCGTTTGTCCTAGTCAAGCTTGTCCGTACTAGTTATTTACTGTTTAATGTTTGCAACGTCGCTCCATCAAAGTTTTAACATTCGAAGTGTTGTTTACACGAGTTGCTCGTACTCACGTCGACTCCATTGGGGTTCCGCTCATTCGTCGTGGGGGTTAAATTCAACATCATCCTACCTGTAGAAATGTTCCAACAATTCAATTCAGCAAGGCACGTTGTCGCTCGAGAAGATCTTCAAGAGAAGCCTACCTGTCGGGGAGGCCTGCAGCCGTTCCGAGTAGCCGAGTCAGTACTGTACTCTCGTAGACGTCTCAGCCGGTGGGTGTGGTTCGCTTTTTCCGTGGCCAGGGTAAGTGGATTTGCATTTGCTGTAACTGAGATTTATTTGTGTCGTACGAGATTTGTTTCAATTCACATAGGGTGTGTGTGTAGTACCACCCTCATTTTTTTGCTGCTTTCTCGAGGCGGCTTTTGTGCTTCGCCTACGACAGGTCGAACGATACGCTTAATTTTTATTTGTTTGGTTGGTTCTCCTTCAGAGACCAACATTTCATTTGTATTTGTGAAGCTCAAATTACTGTAACCGTTGTATTGTGTGTGATTATACTGTCAATTTTTACTCCGTTTTTTTATTCCCTCATCGAGGGAACATTTTATAAGCTTTCAGGATATGGCTCGCAATAAGGATTCACGACTCTCGCATACCGACGAGAACATCAAAAGCTAGCTTAATTAAGATCAGGGCTCCACGTTGAAAAGTGAGGTTATCGCTTCACGTGAGGGATTCATTCTCTTCTCATTGAGTACCCTCTCATTAGGGGTATAGAGGGAGGAAAAATCCTACAAGCTATTCACATTGGCACTGGAGAACATGTTTAAGAAGTTGGGTTGGGATAACAAAGGAATAAACATCGACGGAAAGTTCTTGAACCACCTAATACGCTTCGCGGATAATATTGTGATTATAAGCTCAGACGAAGAGGAGCTAGAAGAGATGCTGATAGAAATCGGAGAAGTCGCCAAAAAAATCGGTCTGGAAATCAATATAAACAAAACCAAGGTAATGACCGAAAGTAACAAACAATACCAAATAAACCAACAAAAAATAGAGAAGGTAGAAGAATATATATATATCTGGGGCACCTCATAAAATTAGGAAAACAAAATCAAACCGCCGGGATAACAATAAGGATCAGAATGGGATGGGTGGCATTCGGGAGGTTGGGGTGGATTCTAAGGAACAAAGAAATACCAACTTGGGGGACGGTAACCTATCTTTGGCCACCCCAAAAAAATTGAAAATTTCCTATAGCAAAGAGGAAGGTTTATAGAGTATACTGTAAAAATTTCACTTGCGAAAGTATACATAAAATTTCGAGAAAAACCAATTTGAAAGTACGTAAATTTAGCGAATTTTTCTTCGATTTTTGGGGTGTGCATTCGATAGGGAGGTTTATCCATCGTCAAAACCTACCCTTTCGGGGCGCCGCTCCGCTCTGCCCCTCCAGGGCGGTTTTGACTCTGGTTACTATGCTAAACATACGAGAAGGCGACTCCCATAAAAAAAACCGGGATAAATAAAACCGGGAGCTTAGAGACCCTTGAAATAGCATTAAAAAGTATAGTTGCGGTATGGGGCAGTAAACTATTACGTTTCACCCACAATAAATCGCGTAAAAACAAAAAATAATCGATGTTACATGTACGAGAGACGAGCTGCATCTGCCAGTGCGAAATACTCTAAGTGTTAGGGTCATTAAAACTACACGAACTGTCAACAGAATGAGCGACGCGCGGAATCTCGTTAAATTTTACATGTAAATTTGCAAACTTCAAATTCGATTTACTCAAAATTTTGATAATACTTTCGAATGTTTAAATTATATCAGTAAACTATATAAACCTTCCTCTTTGCAATAGGAAATTTTCAATTTATTTGGAGTGGTCAAAGATAGGTTACCGTACCCCCAACTTGTTTGAAAACAAAGACTTTCGACATGTGCGTTATTCCGGTGATGACATACGGTGTTGAGACCATGACGTTAACCGCAAAGAGCGCGAACAGCCTACGTATAGCGCAACGTGCGATGGTGTGACCTTTTTCCCCGTTTGGCCGTTGAAACCAACGGTTCAATCGAACCACATCTACCAATAAAAAAATTATTGGTAGTAAAATTTGCCGTAAGGAAAAAAGTACCCTGGTGGACAGATAAACTAACTCGCAGAGCGTCGGAGGCGAGTCGTGAGTCGCTTACTTGAGGTGATTGCTGCAATAAAGAATAATAAAAAACACGAATAATTAAAGCTAGTATATTCGCTGAGAATCGCTACAGTAACGGCATAAGTAACAAAAAAATGAAAACAATAGGCCAGTTAAGCTTATTCACCCCTAGCAATTGCTTGTGGCAATTGTGAACAAAAAAATTGGGGTGTTATCAAACAACTTCGTATCAACAAAGAACAAAAAATTTAGCACTCACCCTCCTAGCTATTTAGGTTTACAAAAATGCTTGTGATAAGCGCTACAAGCGCGTTCCTTAATTGATGCGTGATGACCCCGTTGAAAGAGAACGTAGGTGGAGACGATGGCTTCACCGGCTAATGTTGGAATGAGGAAGCTGATACAGTAGCTTGATCTACCAGGAACAGATGATACTGCCGGCTGAATTTCTTCCCAAAAGGAACGTTGCGGGAAATTTTACTGAGGTAGGTTGTCTTATCGGTTGCTACCAAATTTAGCATCAAATACTTTGTCCAAATATGACAAGCAAAATCAAAATTTACAGTCAAAACTGACAGCTCTGGCAAAAATTGTCGTTTGTATTTTCAGTTCCTGATAAGGGGAAATATAACAAAAATCAGATACAAAACGGTACAAGAAAATCATGCTACTCGCGATCAAATCAGAAAATAATCCGCTAGAAGCGAAAAACGACACCAATAATCAATTAACAATGTTAATTAAAGAAATCGACTTTAAAAAGTCGGCAGTGTATCGTCACACTCAAGGCAAAAAATGATAATTTTATATAGCGCCGCAATATGACCAACTAACAAATTATCGCCGACAAAACCGCTATACAAGGCACAACAAAAATTCTCGCAACGCAATTGCAAATTTATGTTACAATGGAAAGAGCAATGTTGGGAGTTAGCCTGAGAGATAGGATCAGAAACGCGAAAATAAGGAGGATGACGAAGGTGACGGACATAATCAAAAGGACAGCGAGCTTGAAGTGGGACTGGGTGGGACATGTCGCAAGAAAATCATATGAGGAGCGGCCAAATCGCATTTCCCAGTGGCGCCCTAGATTTACAAAGAGAAGCGTTGGTAGACCACAAAAACGATGGCTGGACAACATAAAGCAAACTGCGGGAAAATCATGGCATCAAACTGCTAAAGACAGGGTAGCTTGGAGAAGGTTAGGGGAGGCCTATGTCCAGCAGTGGACGAGAAACAGCTGAGAAGAAGACTTTTCTAAGCACTTCGTTTGTTTTTGCAATGGTCATGTATTCGACTGTAATAAAAGTCGTTTCTATCAACCAGAACGCTTTGGAAATAGTTTATGTATTATTTAATTTGTTTACATTTTACTGGTTGTAATTTTGATCTATATGCTTGAAATTTGTTTTCAAATTCAACATAGAAAGTTGATATCAGCAGCCTTAGCGGGGCATATATTTACTGTGAGAGATTACTTTTAGTAATCATAGTTACCTAGCAAATAGGACGCTTACAGAACCTTTGCAAAATACTTTCGATAGGTGGTGGAGTGTGCGAGACTAGGCTACATGCCGAAACTGGGTTGTTGATCCCTCAAAATTAACCATCGCGCGTTAATCCCTAAACCAGATGAAGGGTATTCAAGAGGGCTTAGCCCGCAAGTCTCGGCTTCGTGAATCATGCTTGCTTGCTTGCTGTTAACTTTTGTATATTACACACAGGCCTGATTAGTGATTACACTATTACACATACAAACTTTCTAATGTAATAAATTTAATTTTAAAATAATTCTTAAAAATTGTAATTGAAATGTATTTTGTAACTTAAATCTATTTAATTGTATTTGAAATACTTTATTTTGTATTTCAAATGCTCGACGTAAATGTATTTTGTATTTCAATAATATATTTTCATGTATATTGCCCATCCCAGCTTATTATCAACCCTATTTCTAGAAAGAACAACTTTGTGCGTTAATCTTGTATTTAATTTATTTTGTTTTTGTTGATTTTCATTTTAGTGCATTGGAATTTTTAAACGATGGTCATCTAATTAGCATACGCACGTTGTGAATTGCGACATTGTATTACTAATATAAACAAACTCCTATCAGTCCTATCAGTATCTTATCGCTACTGCAATACCTTAAATATTATTATTATTGTTGATACTACTGAAAAATGCAATGTGATATAGTTATGTGATTTTGTAAAAATTTGATAATAATAATTGGAGTTTTATAATTTTTAGGTATTTGAAATATTTGTTGAAATAGCTCGACATAAAACGAAAATGCGTCACAAAATTTATTGGTACAAAGGAGTAAGAATTGCAGCACCAAGCAATAACTAAAACATAATTTGCAATTTGTTTAAATTGTAGTTTTACAAAATTTAAACAAGGTGTTCTTGTGACCTTAGATTAATAATTTTGAAGTAATTTAGACTGTTAACAGGTTCGCAGATATGTCAACAATAACATTGCAATGGCAGCGTATGCCGTCAACTATCCGCAAATGTGTTAATTACCCATCACTTTTTAATTTTGTATTTAATCTTTTTATGGTAATTTGAAAGAACTTACATCGATCATGCGAAGAACATAAATTTTCATCAGAAGAGTATGCTTCTTTATGCGTCTGGCTGGGTGGATACATTTTGATAGCTTGACAATGTTTTGAAAATACACTTTATAATTTTGTTTTAAAAACTTTCAATTGTTGCACTTTATAAACGCGTCGTGTTCGCACAATCTCATAACATAAATAACTAAAAAGTTGCAATTTATTAAATTAATTTTGCATCATGTTATATTTTCGAAATAATTATGATAAATTGTAACTTCGAAACCCGCTTTTCTTAAAATGCGCAGTTAATGCTATTATTTTGACGTCCCTTTTCCCAGCCCCCCTCCACAATCACGAATTTTGGGTCAAATTTGGTGTCAATCGTTTGTGGGTCGTTAGTGTGCGTTGGTGTGATAATTAGCTTCGTTTGTACGGATTTTGTTTTTGAAATATAAATATAACGATGTTATATCGTTATAAACGACTGACAACAAATTCGACCCAAAATTAGCGAGGGGGGGGGGGGGGGGGACCTATTATTTTGTTTTACTGCCATTGGCAGAAAATCTTCTCTTATTATAAAAGGCCAAGTCTGTTCTTCTGGTGTAGACGCCCAAAGCACGACCGAACGCATCAACGGATAATTCTATCAACGGATCAAAGAATTAACGGATTAACGGATCAACGGATCAACGGTTCAAATCTATGTAGGACAGGGTTATTTACAAAAATCATAATGTGAACTTCCATTATGGATAATGAAAATTTTAAAAATCCTGCTGCAAAACGACGGCGCCGGCGATTGGATCGTGACAGAAAACCACGTACTAAATCTAATCACACAGCAGAACAACTTCGATGACATCGAGAAGCTAACTTTCGGTCTCATGCGATCCGTCGACAACGTGAAACTTTAGAAAAATCTCAACTGCGGAAATCTGCTGACGCTCAGTATCATGGATACGTCGGACAGCAAGAAAATTGACCACAAAGTCAAACAATTCAACTCCAAGTAAGAGCATCGAGATTTGATGAATCTCACGTTACTCGACACGATTGTGGAGAAATGAACTCCTACTGCCAGTTCTGCGCCTCCAAGAATTTCGCCAAGGAGCGTCCAGTTGATAAACAATTTACCAGCTGCTGTCATAAAGGAAAAGTGAAGATTCCGCAACCGCTCGATCGACATGGGAATCTATTGTTGTATCCCGAATTTCTTCGCTCTATGCTTTCAAATTTAGAAAATCGTTACTATAAGAACTGCCGTGGGCACATCCGCTCTTACAATTCCTCTGTTCCTTTCGCTTCGATGGGAGCAGAGATTGTTTCAATCCCGGGCAACGGGGACCGTACATTTTCAAAATTCATGGACAGGTGTATCAAAGAACCACAAATTTGTATCCACCTGAAGGACAACCAAGAAAGTTTGCATAACTGTATGTAATGGACACGAAAGAAGCTGTTAACGAACGAGTAAATCTGCCTGAGGATCTAGGTTGTCTATCTGAGAAAATCGATCGTTTCTTCCGTGTCAACAATCGTATCGCAGCTTCATGTTGCCTGATGAAAGAAATTGAGCAACAAGAACGTGTACGAGCTGAAGAAGTAAGACGAATAGTTCCTGTCATCAATATGGTGATGCGGCGCGATCGTCAGTCTGATCAAAGACGTTACAATGCTTCAACGTCTAATGAAATTGCAATAGTGTTCGTGACTGATGACGGTGAGCATCCATTTGAACGTGATATCCGAATCTATCCTCGAAATCCCGTGAACAATGCCCAACAATTAATTCGGATCAATATTCTCAGCCCAAATCTGGACCCTATAACTTATGGCATTCTTTATCTGTATGGCGAACCAGGTTGACAATCCAACTGGCATTGTGAAGGATATCGACAAACGCGTAATAAAATCAGCATGTTACAATTTAAAGTTGCGCAAACAGCAATCAGAAATGATTTAAATCCGATCATAAGTACGGAAAAACTTACGCGACAGTGGATTGTCGACTCATATTCCGATACCGATATCAACAAAGTAAATTGCGCACTGAATTGTATCAAGGTCTTTCCGATCATATTCAAAATGCAGCATACGACGCTGGAGTGCAAGCTGGCTTGTCGGTTATTCTTCCTTCCTCTTTCGAAGGCTCTCCAAGAAACATGCGGCAAAGACTTCAAGATGCAATGTCCATTTTTGGAAAATACGGCCCACCTGACCTTTTCATCACATTCACTACAAATCCAAAATGGCCAGAGATAACAAGTAAGTTAAGACGAGGTGAATCGGGATCAGATCGTCCTGACTTCAGAAAAGGGGATTATTTCGTTACCGTGGCCAGGAAATTCGCCGCATCTGAACCCTATAGAAAATTTGTGTGCTATTCTTGGGGCTAAGATCAAAGAGGGGAAACCTTAGACTAACCAGGAACTGAGAAATGCTCTAAATGAAGCATGGTATGAGGATATTTCTAAGCAAACCATCGAAAATTTAATTCCATCCATGCCGGCACGTATTTCGGCTGTGATAAAAGCAAAGGGGGGCACGAAATTTTGAATATTTTTAAAACATACTTTTGATAATAGTTTAAAAAGAAAAATCCATTTTAAATTACAATAAAAACATCTAATGTGAAAGTTTTATTTTTATTGCTTTTTAATTAACTCGATACTAATTAATCACCATTTAATAGATTTAATTAAAAATTAACAAACCTTTGGTAAATTATGTTAGAATCATATTGATTATGACTTCATTTCAATCCTAACAAGAACAGCGCTAATCTAAAATAATACATTTTACCCAATTAGACAAAAATTCTGATTTTGTTTAATTAAATAGCCAATGCAGTTTTTGACCCCTACTGTAAATGGAGAAATGCTCAACCATTTAAAGTTCGCTGATGATATAGTGCTAATATCTGACGATATAAGTGAAACACAGATCATGTTATAGACTCTTAATAAAGCTTCCAATGACGTAGGTCTCCACATAAATGTATAGAAAACAAAATTTATGACGAATCTTGTTTTAAGTGGAAATCTGAAGATGGCAAACCAAGAAATACAACCAGTAGAAGCTTATAAATATCTAGATCACGAAATAAGAATAGGAAGAGATAACCAAACCTGTGAAATATAACAAGAATAGGTCTCTCGTGAGCAGCTTTCGGAAAATTACGGTATATACTGAAGAGCCAAATACCAATCTGCCTTAAACGAAAGGTATACAACCAGTGCGTTCTGCCGGTGAAGACTTACGAATAAATACCTCGCAGGGCCGGATTTATGAACAAGTGCGCCCTGCGCCAAAAATTAAATGCCGCCCCAATTTTGATTAAAATTTAAAATGTACTTTTGATTTAATGATATATAGTAGAAATATTAAAAAAATGATACATATCGTAACAAAATTAAAAAATACTGAAATAAGTTAAATAATAAAATAATTAATACATAGATAACAACACTAGACTTTAATAAATTTTCTACGCATTTTCAAATTAATGAAATCTTTAATGACTTCTTCGTAATCTAAAAATTTCAAAATATTATTTACAATAAATAATATTGCCAAGTTGAATAAATGCTCTGGAGTCATTGAAGTACGTAGGTAATGGGGAAGATGCATACATTTTTTTTATAGCGTAGTTGGATCAAAAATAACTAAATATACTAATTAATGCTATTTAATTTATTTATTTTCGTTTTGATAATAATTTAAAAAATATTTAAAAATTCCGTCAATTTGAATTGGAGAAAACGACAGAGCTAGCCGCCATTTGCTTGTGACGTCACTGGTCACACGTCAAAATTTTACTTTTATTTTATATTATTGTTCTGTGGTTTTGTGCTTTAAAATTTGAAGTTTGCTAGTATTAATAACTGTTATTATCATGGAAACCAACAAGAAGACGTGCTATATGATGTATTGTATTGTTCCGAAATGTACGAACACTACAAAAAAAACGCCAAATAAGCTGTTTTTTAATGTACCGCGAAAAGCAAAAGCCAGGCAGCAGTGGTGTAATTTAATGAAATGGGACGTATACAAAAATAAAAAATTATCTGTGAACTCAGCACTTCATTGCTGTGAGGATCATTTTAACGTAAGTACATAGTTACAAAAAAAAAATCACAATTACCTAGCTATAGGTTATTATAACTTATTGTTTTGTTTTCAAAATTAAATAAACTATTTCACATTCTGTTGAAAAAGAATGCATTACGTTATTACGTACTTTCAATTTTTCTGTATAATATTATAATATTTATTTCAATTTTAGATACATGAAGACATGGAAAATTATATTCAATACCGAATCATGGGCCACGTGAACATCCCCAAATTAAAACCTGGCGTTACACCACGTTTATTTGAATGTCAACGACTTAAGCCAAGGAACTCCATTATAAGAAACGGTGCACTGAAAAGAAGAAGAATAGAGCTAGTGCAAGAAGCGTTACTAGAAGCAACGAAAGATGTGGAAATTCCATGCACATCTTCGCAAGAAGAACCATCGATTGAACCACTTGCGGCCCCAGAGGTTGCAAAACCTTAAGTCGACAAATGTGTGCAGACAAATTTGAAGCTTTGGAAGCCTTCTGTGCGAAGCAAAGCTACACAGGTACAAAAAATGAGTAGCGAAATAGGATCATCTCCAATGATTATTTCTTCCGTGCATGCTTCTACCTCGCCATTTAAAGTGGAAATAGTGAAAAGAGCATTATTTATGGAACAGGGGGTTGACGAACAAAGCAGCACGACATCTGTTTCTAGCGACTCGGATTATGTGGTCGAAGAAAATTCGACTTCGGAAAGTTTAGACGAAGCATTGTCGAACGAAATGTTGCAAACTAATATGCGTAAATGTTGTTTACTATCGATGGAAAAACCGCCAAAAATATTTTTAGGATTGCCAATTGAAAGCTATTATTTAATAAAGATGTTAGTTTCCAATGCTCCTGCTTCGTTGTTAGACATCTTGATAACTATTAGAAAAATTCGATTAAACGAACCATTTGTGATTGTAGGCATCAACTTTGGCATGTCTCCGAGCAATGCTAGCAAAATTTTTAGAAAAACTTTGTTAGTAATTGCTAGATTACTACAGCAACTAATAGTATGGCCTGATAAAAAGCTAACGAAACTACAATTACCGATCACTTTCAGAGCTCGTTACAGTAATGTAGTGTCTATTATAGACTGCCTGGAGATTCAAATTGAAAAGCCCAGTAATCCAGTTCATCAGTCCTTAACTTGGTCCCAGTATAAGGGTTGTAACACACTGAAATATCTTATTTCGGGTACTCCAGATGGATTGGTTAACTTTATTTCAACGGGATTTGGAGGACGTGCAACGGATGTAACCATTGTCGAAAATTGCGGTTACCTTGACAAATTATCTCCTGGAGTATCAGTAATGGCTGATAGAGGTTTTAAAAACATCGCTCATTTTCTGGAGGAAAAATCTTGCATTCTTGTTCGTCCACCATCGGTGTTGATAGGAAAACCTAGTACGAAAGAAGAAGTACAGGAGTCCAAGCGGATTGCAGCACTCCGAATTCATGTTGAGAGAGTAATTGGAAGGTTGAGGGAGTTCGACATGTTGCTGCCTCATGCTTGTGTGGACAACCATCACATTTTATTACTTGATTATGTAATTATTGTCGCTTGTGGTATTATTAACTTACAAGATTTTATAATTAAAATTTAAAAATTTTCGTTTATTTAATAGTTATGAAAAATTATAAATAAAATAATTACTTATGTAATATGATTTAGAAGCGATGTACATAAGAGACACTATGTTGGGATGCGAGTTTAATACTAAAACGTAATGCATAGAATGGAGCATACACAATCATGTCTAAAAATTATAAAAACACTATAAAACAATATTTTTGTTTTTTAAAATAAAGGATGTTAAAAACAATTTATTATAATTTTTATTTAGTCTTTCAATAAAATAGGAAATAGTGCTTTACACCAAAATTCTGTGCACGTCTCTAATAAATTCTTACAATAATTTAAATCATAATCAATGGTTAAACTATTTACATTTTTTGAAGTTTCAAAATCGGGACTGGCTACACAAAATAAAGCTTGTTTTCTTTGAAAAATGCATTTGTAACTGTATTTGTGCATGATACTTTTGGGCAATTTTGTTCATTTTTGTGACATAGTTCGCTACTGTTTTTTCCGACGATGGACACTTGATCTCGATTGAGAATTGTTGACTTTCGCCATCGGGAGAAGCTCCAATAACGGGGTATTCTGGGCTCAATAATAGACCACATCTTTTTATTTTGATCTTCATCTTCTTCTCTACTTCCTGTATAACTGCTTTCTCTAATAATCGACCACGTTGCATTGGAGCAGTATCTTTCAGTTTCGAAGCTCCGAGGATGCTTTCTACGAGAGTACCATCTAGCGTTTTACAATGAGCTGCATCGTATGCCTTAGACGCTGTGATCCTGGCATATCTCAGCTCAAACCACAATGAACAAGAACTTTGTTCAACCGTTGCCTTAAATGCGCGTTTACATGCAATGGTTGTCATGTTTGACCTAAGAAAATTGAAAAAGTTCTCTGTTGTGCGGTCATTTACATTTGAGACAAACTCGTTTACCAAATAATTTATTGATAACTTTTCTGTATCACTAAAATGTTTGTAGTATTTTGTTAACGTGGTGTCTAATCTGCCAACTTCACGGCTGTGGTCAATTACCGAAGCAAGAAAGGTCTCATCTCCATGTGGTAGATCTACATAATATGTAGACTTCGAAAACTCTTTGCACGTGATTAATTTCATGGATGTACCCACAGATGAAAGTTTAGACTTTTTCCAATAGCATTCAACAGAGATCTTTGAAGGCTCTTCACTTCTTCTGTGTAACCATGCTATGAAGGCTACAGTATGCTTACATCCTCCTAAAAATTAATAAGAATTTATAACAGATTCAAATTTTAATAATTTAAAGTATGATGGTTACGTATAATTATTTTAAATAACTACGAAACCTAGGTACCTACCTAAATGTGCAGCACAATCCTCACATTGCACCGAAGTTATAACATTGGTTCTTTCATCGCAAATTAATTTCACGTTATATGCTTTCTTCCGAACATTGTGTTCGGGTGTGATTTTTCCTTTCACAATGCAAATGCGACCTTCTCTTTTAACTTGAACATAACCTATCGCGTTATCCCCATAAGTTTTTCTTGCCGATCTAAAGACATAAAACTACAGTTGGCTTACTCCAATACGTTAAAATAAATTTCACTTACCTTGCCGCTTTTGTGCATCTAATTTCGGCGCTAACGAAATCAGGATTGTTCGCAAAAAAATTACTCATCGTAAACACGTCTATTTTGGGCAAATATCAGATTGCGCTTGCACAAAACCACTTTCAGTCATGACTATAACAATAATTATAACAAAACAATCAAAAATAATATTTAAAAACGATCTCTGCGTTATTACGTATCAAATTTTTACACCACGAGCCACGATTAAAATAAAC
The DNA here is from genome assembly GCA_932274525.1 of Podabrus alpinus. Classification (NCBI taxonomy): domain Eukaryota; kingdom Metazoa; phylum Arthropoda; class Insecta; order Coleoptera; family Cantharidae; genus Podabrus; species Podabrus alpinus. The sequence goes on along the minus strand of OW026455.1, from coordinate 45,641,461 downwards.
AACAAAGCGGGGTTATTGTTATATGTGACCTGTGACGTCAAACCAATGGCGTTGCGTTTAAGGTCACATGATTTATTTTAAATTGTTATTGAATTTTAAAATGGATTATTTACAACAAAATACAATAAATAGAAATTATTTTTGCTGATTTGATATTTAATATATAGGATTAATCGGAAAATACTGTTTTAACTAAATTTTTTTATTCATGCATGTTCCCTATTCTTTATTCTCTTCAATGCGGAAAACGATTAATTATACAAATGTTGTATAAAATAAAAAAATTGAGAAGAGCCCTCGCAACATTCCGCAGCAGCTTCACCCACCAAATTTACGGAATGGGCGGAACAGGGTATATAGGTGGCATAAGGGCATAATTCCCTAATTCTTGCTTGCAGTCCGGTGTATGCGCCTGACATATTGGCTGCATTATCGTAAGATGTTTGCAATATACAAATTTAGGTCCTTTAATTTTTCTAATACGGCTTTTGTTAAATCTACTGCCTTATGTCCACAATTAGGAATGAATCCTACAAACCGTTCGACAGGTGTTCCATCTTCAGTAACATATCTGATAATAAAAGAAAGCTGATCGATGTGTGACATATCTGGCGTGGAATCCACGATTATCGAATAATATTTTGCAGTCGAGACTTCTTTTGAAATTATATCCATCACGCGTTGAGACAAGATCTTTAAAAACTCATTGCAAGTAGTAGATGATAGGTATGATGTCCTGCCGCTGCCAGGATTGCCATATTTCGATACATGTTCTGATAAGAAAGGGTCAAATTCGGCAATTAGTTCCAATGCCATCATAAAATTTTCGTTATCAGGTTTCCCGAAAATTTCACTCGAGCCCCTAAATGGAAGACCCCTTGAAGACAAACCCTTACTACTGCCACAACACGACGAAGAATATTAGTCCAATATGTAATTTCTTTTTCCACTGCAAGTGAAATACTTGTATCAACTCGACCCAGAGATTGACTCCTTAATTTCATTTCCATTGTAAAGTTTTGTGAGAATGCGAATTCTCCTGTTCAATTATGCGTTTATTTGCGTGTTTCCAATCGTGAAAACCTTCATTTGCAAACAAAGAAGACCCTCCAAATAGACGACATGGTACACAAAATATACATCCTAAACTTCTCGAATAAACTAAGTAAGTTCTATCAACCTTTTCTCCGTTCAGCAGTTCTTTAGTAAATACTTTTTTCGAAAAAATCTAAAGCGTGTTCCGTCTACTCGTTTTGGCCCTTCAAAATTTTCATTATCAATGTTTTGTTTTACTTCTTTTCTTGATAAAATTTCAATTGTTTCACTGTTAATGTTCCAAAATGCTGGATCAGAAGAAATGGTAGATTTTTCTATAATGTTCGGTGTTGGGATTTCCTCTTCTTCACTTTCACACACTTTTTCACTTGACAGAGACACAGTTTCTTTTCACAGTTAAATCTTCCGCAAAGAGGTGGATTTTCCACGAAGGGGTGGATCTGCCGTTAGGTTAGTGTTAGTTTTTGATATTTCTTTAGAAAACCAATTAAAAACAAATTAATCTTCAGGTAAAGTTAAATCTTCCGCAAAGAGGTGGATCTTCCACGAAGAGGTGGATCTGCCGTTAGGTTAGTGTTAGTTTTTGATATTTCTTTAGAAAACTAATTAAAAACAAATAAATCTTCACGTAAAGTTAAATCTTCACGTAAAGTTACATCTTCCGCAAAGAGGTGGATCTGCCGTTAGGTTAGTGTTAGTTTGTGATATTTCTTTAGAAAACCAATTAAAAACAATTTAATCTTCACGTAAAGTTAAATCTTCCGCAAAGAGGTGAATCTTCCGCGAAGAGGTGGATCTGTCGTTAGGTTAGTGTTAGTTTTTGATATTTCTTTAGAAAACTAATTAAAAAAACAATACTCCGCGTAAAGTTAAATCTGCCACAAGGAGATGTGGATCTGCCGCAAAGAGGTGTGATCGGGCCTTTTAATTTTTTCACTGTAAAAGTGTACGGCTGCCGAAAAACTTCTTGATTGTATAATAACGAAGGACCAGTCGTGATTTGATGTCAAAGACGAATTCAAATAACGTGATTATTATAAAAGTCTTTATTTACACTAAATTAATAATTAGTACAACTGCACAACTCAATTACACTAATGAGTAAACCCTTTTGTTCTTTTTGTCAAGTAACAAGAAAAGCGTAGTGTTTCCTTAGATGTCACTTGCCAGAAGCTGGATGAATACTGAGGTCCGTTCGACAAGACGGCCCTTTTATGAACAACTTACAACTAATACAAATTTACAGATTTTAAATTATTTATAACGGTACAATGTTTAGGAAATTTTCCCATTTCGTGGGAACAAAATTGTCTTGAAATCACCATTGTCATCGTCACGTACAACTATCTACCTCTTCTAAGAAGGGAGCTTACATTTGTACAAAAGTACCTTATGTTTGTTTGTCGGCTAAGATTTTACAAACTTGGTCACACAAATTGACAATGGTGCTTTTAAGTTTATGACTTAATCTAATCCTATAATTCTAAAATGTTGTTGCCGTCGCAACAAGGTGGATTAACCGCTCCCTCGAACTCGTTACTATTTCGGGTCCTCACTATTTCATGATTATAAAAATAAATATTTTTATTTTATTTTTACCTGGAAAATGTTCGGAGTGCAGTTTACCAGTTTGCAAAATTTCGTGCAGTTTACCCGGGGTGCAATTTACTACTTTTTTTTCGGCTACCTGCAGTCGGGGGTGCATTTTACCGTCACCCGAAACTATTGCCGAATTGCAAAATAAAATTAAATTGTTGGAGACCGAAAATCAAGCCTTTAAGAAACTTGTCTCTTCGTCACAAATTAGAAAATTGAAAGAACCAGAAAAACGGTTTCATTGGTCAATTGAAGATGTTCAAAAAGCCATAGTGCATTACTCGGCAGGCCCCAGAGGATACGGATTACTCTTGAAAAAGAAATTTCCTTTTCCTGCAGTCTCTACTTTAAGACATTGGCTAAAAAAATTAAGCTTACTCCTGGGATTTTAAAGCCAGTATTTAATATTATTAAAATGTCACAGCTTACGCCATTTCAAAAAGTTTCCGTTTTGTCTTTCGATGAGATGAAAATAAGAAAAGTGTATACCTACCATAGAGCAAATGATGAAACTTTAAAACCATATTCATATGCTCAAGTAGTAATGCTTCGAGGTGTATTTGATAATTGGAAACAGCCAATATTTTATGACTATGACTGCAAAATGACAAAAGAGATATTGTTCGAAATCATTAAATTTGTTGAAAAATGTGGTAAGAAATATAATTATTTACTTTTATCTTAATTTAAAAAATATTTTTAGGTTTTCATATAGTCGCAATGGTCAGTGACTTAGGAGGCGGTAATGTTGGGCTACGAAACGAATTGGAAATCAGCTCTAACAAAACTTGGTTTGAAAATCCTGCTGACACAAAAGAGCAAATATTCGTTTTTGCTGATGTTCCTCATCTCGTAAAATTAATTAGAAATAACTTTATTGACTATGGTTTTATAATTGATGGTAAGGAAATTAACAAAACGATAATAACGGAACTTTTGGAGATCACTGGTTCATCGGATTTAAATATAACACATAAAATTTCGAATGAAAATCTTACTGTAAGTGGACCTGCAAGACAAAAGTTAAACTAGCTACCAAACTTTTTTCCCATACCGTTTCAAGAGCCATTAGCAGATACGTCGTAAATGGTCATTTTAATGGTAAAAATTGGCTCGAGTGCGCCGAGTTATTTAAAACGGTGAGAAGATTGCATAAGAATATAGAGTTTAATAATCATTAAAAATTACTTGAGCAGGTAAACGACTGGTTTGATTGCTGTAATACCAGATGTGCAGCATCCGATTCAAGAGATCGCGTTAAAGCTTACGGTTTGGCTTTATCAACGCAAGAACCCATCATTGACAAAATGACCGAAACAATGGAAAATCTTAGAGTAAAAGGTCATCAGAAGCTTTTTCCTTTTCAGAAAGGTAAAAATATTGGTTTATTTTTGTTTAAAAAATTTACATGATACCTGTTTTTTAGGAATTATTATCTCAAATATCTCCTTAAAGCTTTTATTTGCAAGTTTAACTCGACGATATACGAGTAATTTAAAATATTTATTAACGTACAGACTTAACCAGGACGTATTGGAGAATTTTTTTAGTGTGCTAAGGGCAAAAGGAGGATTACATGATTGCCCAGATCCATTAGAATTTCGCTACCGTTTAAGAAGTTATCTTATGGGAAGAAATGAGGGATCTCTCTCTATTGCCAGCAATGTTGAAGTTGACGATACTCCCGATTTATCTCCAATAGAAATAAATTTAAGTGGAGACTGTTTTGCTCCTTTAGAAGTAGAAGTGGAAAGTTTTAGCAACATTGAAAATGACATTCCAGAATTAAGCGATGCAACAATGATGGTTTAGAAAATTTAGCTGGTTTTATTTGCAAGAAAGTTAAAGAACCCACTTCTAGTTGTTAACGCGCCTTTATGATTGATCTAACAATTAAGTTGGTAACAATTTATGGTGCAAGCATGCAACATAAAAAATAAAAAATAAATCAATACCCCTATTCCCTCATGAAATAAAAGGTGTGTGAAGAGATGTGAAGAAGAACAAGAAAGCCTGCGTGCTACATTATCGAAGAAGAAACAAGAAAGCCTGCGTGCTATATTATCGAAGAAGAAACAAGAAAGCCTGCGTGCTACATTATCGAAGAAGAAACAAGAAAGCCTGCGTGCTATATTATCGAAGAAGAAAACAAGAAAGCCTGCATGCTATACAATCGAGGAAATCAAGGAAGTGTGTGCCAAAATTCAAGAACTAAGTGTAAATATTGTAAAAATTGTAAATTATAAATAAAATCGAATTATTAAATAAATCATCGGCAACGGCCGAAACACTAGTAATTCAACTACTGGTTCTTTTACTTGGATTGACCACTTAAGTGAAGGAGGTCTTCGAAAGCCAACCCAACATTTTATGACGGAAATTGAAAAATTGGAAGCCATTTTTGAATCGGTTAATAAACCAGACCTTTTAATTTCAAAACATTATTTAAAAAATTTATTTGATAGAATCGTAGAAGTAGATTGTAGTGATTCAGTTAAAAAGTTGTTTTTTAAATGTAGAATGTATTTTTTTTGTAACTTGAATGTAACTTGAAAATAACTTGAATTTTTAAATGTAACTTGAATTAATAAATTTTAAAGCATTAATTTATTTAGTACATTATTTTTATTTTGTCTTTTCCCGATGGAGGTCCCAAGAAGTTTTAAGTCGTTTATTAGGACAATAAAAAATCAATTCAAATTTGATCTTTCTAAATTTTCATGGAAATAATATATAAAATCAATAAATATTGAAATTATTTGTATTTTATTATTATAGTATTATAAAATCTCACACAATTAAATAATTTATTTATACTTTGTATTATGCACAAATTATTTAATAATATTAATTTATAAATCATTTATTGATGCACGGTACTGAATTACTCCCAAACACCGCTCCGTGTGACGTCATGCGCAGAAAATGCTGAAATAAAAATCGTGGTTGTCATATCTTACCAGGATGCCTTGTATGGTCTTGCAGTCTTGGACTACCGTGGACTACCGTGTTTGCCGGGCTTTGCAAAAAACCGCAGTGCGCGTAATTGTAATTAATTTTTTTACGATTAAGTTTTATTTTATTTGCTTTGGATCTTCAGAAGTGCATCGCAGTTAGTATTTTGTGTGTAGTAAAGTTATTGTATTAACTATCAGCGTCGGGTTAAATTCCAATCAAGGTCGGTCTTATCGCAAATAATTGTCTACACGTAGTCAAGTTTGGACAAGGTCAGTAGTATTTTATGTTCATTTATCATGTCTTGTTAACGTGGTAATTTGCCCCTTTCGAATATTAAATGTTATAACGCTTGTTGCTATATACTTTTATTATAATATTGGGGTGGTTCAACATATCTTTTAACCACGATACACTTACAACGGTATGCTTATTATTTTTCTCAAACACGTTTACTACAGCGCATTACGTCACGTGCGAACTAAACGAGTACTGTTTTTTTCTCACTCATTTCTCACTGTTTCTGTCTTCTGTCGAAATCAAATTATTTGAAATTATTCGAATTTGTGAAAATTGTAAATTCTATTATTAAATTCGAAAATGCCGGGTTGTGCAGTTGCGAAATGTGGTAATAATAATAAAACGACAAAAGGGACGAAAATCAAATACTTCCGATTTCCACAAATTGAAGACATTTCTAAAAAATGGATTGTTGCATGTCATCGTGAGGATAAAATAAACCTAAAGAATGGTATGTTTTTTATGAAACAAAAATTTTCGAGAACCGTTGAAAAACAACCCCAAAATCGACTTTTTAAAAGTAGGGAAAATGAGCATCGAATATGCCGCGGCTCCCCAGGCAGACGAGGGGGAATCCATCACACGTTCCTTTCGAATCGAGTGACATTTTTTCGCTCCGATTTGAATTTTTCTTTGAAATTCGGATAGGTGGGGGTGTGATTAGTAGATATTAATAATAAATATTATCAAAAAAATGGAAAATAACCGGTGTATTTGCGCAAAATGGTTCGCATCACAATTCCAATTCGCACGTGACGTCACACAACATGCGTATGAGGGTATGAGCATACCGTTGTAAGTGTATCGTGCTTTTAACAATAGATGAATCACATGTTCAAGAACGGTCGGCCATTTTTGTAGGGTAGCTCCATAAGGTAACATCATCTTCGATCGACTATACTAACCGTCGTGGAAAAATGGCGGGAAGTGATTATTCGAATATTTACGAAAATAGTTTTTGTAGGTAGCCACTATTTGTGTTTTGAGTACCTACTGTTCTTTTTTCAATCGTTATTCTCAACATTTAAAATTTTACAGTTCAGAATACAAATTTTAGATTGAAAAAACTGGATGATAACAAAACCGAGTATCTGTATGATGAAAGTAAACATTGCAAAAGTTGATGCAAAATCAACTTTGTAAACTTCAATACTTAAAAAATCATATTTTATATTTCATGAATTTCATAAAAGTTCTCATTTTTGTACCGCACAGAGAAAAAGATTTCTTTGTATTTAATAATATAAACCCTTTTATTAATGCCCGTACTAATAGTCGAGAATTGATCTCGATTCCGGAATTAATTCTAGAATTGTTTGAAGTTGCTACTAATAGTCGCTATAACTCCGCCTTCGATACGATTCGAGAATTGTTTCTATGATCTACCTGTTAGCCTGGTTTATTTGAACAATCCCGGAGTCGTTGCTTGACATTTGACGCATGCATATTATCAACTGTTTAAGGTTAGATTATAATATTATTAATATAAATTAATACAAAACAACGTTCGTAACCTGAAGTATAATATTTTAAGCAACTAAACTTGAGTGCTACCAAATATAACTAGAAATCACTGTAATATTAACAATTCTAGAATTAATTGACGGCTTTACCGAAACTACCCGAATCCTCGACTATTAGTAGTGTCAGGATTGTTAGTCGATTCTAGAATTGATGAAACCAGAATTAATTCTAGAATCAATTCTCGACTATTAGTACGGGCATAAATAGGGGCAAATAAATATCACTTTGGTGGTATTTAAAAAAATTACTTTACCCCAAACATATTTTTGTGGTTTCCAATAAATCGTTTATTTGATTTAAAAACAGTTTTATTTAAGTAAATAAATATTAAGGTTTGTTGCAAAACAGCTAATTTTTTATGGAAACAAACATGTTTTTGAATTAATTAAATTGCATGTTAAACTGAAGTTTAAATACATTTAATTTTAATTAACCATTTATTTGAATCAAAAGAGGTGTTCTTTTCGTACAAAAGAAAACATATTTCAATTTAAAAAATTTATTGTTTTTTTATGGAACTAACACCCCTATTTACCAACTCTTTTTTCGATTAATCGAGGAAACTGAAAATTCGTATTAAGTAACCTACAAATCGACACAATGTTGTTAAAGTTGTCGATACGACGATACACACAGACATTTTTTTAAAGCATTGGGTCATTAATTGTTCAAAAATAAAATACACCTTTTCTTTGTTCACTAAAACTATGTCAATAATTTGATGCCGTTTTGCCAAAGATTTCACAATATTCACTCGACTTTTGATATTATTAGCAATATCATTAAATACCTTATGTTTCTCTTCAAAACGCATACATGACAAAAACTGTATTGGTTCTGACTTTTCAAATATTGTAGGATAATGAGTGAGATTATGGTATTTGAATGTTAAACGCTTTTTTGTTACTTTAATATAAATGTTATTATGGTTATCAATAATATCCTGAAGAATTTGGAAACTAACTTTCTGTGACCTAACACAGCTGTTACAACTCCAATCAATTTCCTTAGACTGAAGTACAAGTCCCAAACTAAATGAACCTCAGGTACTAGATCACCAATAATAACAGAAAAATATCTGGTTAGAAATAACATTTCAGATGCAGAAAGTCTTATTTTCTTGGATAGCAAATCATTCATCTTAAATTGGTAAAATTTAATGCTGCACTCAAAATATGAATTCGATAATTTAATGTGTTCAGGGAAAATAATTTGACATCGCGAACAAAATATGTTAGTATAAAATATATAAAATCTGTTTTACAAACACCTTCAAATAAATCATGCATAGTTTTCTACGGCTTTGAAATTTTTAAGTTTATTCCATATTCAATTTTCTTTAATACCTATAGAAGATGGATCTTGCAATAAGCAGACGCTAGTGTAATTATCCTTATTTCTCAAATAATTAGCATTTTCAATACATAAAACTCTTTTTTGATCTTTGGGAGTTTTACACATTCTGCATGTTTACTTTGCAACAAAATTTTCAACAAATCCGAGAACTTCATTTAATCCCAGGGTATCTCCCAATATTAGATATAACTTTCTAAATATACCTTTTCAATATTATTATCGGTACAAATATCAATTCCAATTTCTCTTAAATATTCTAATTCATCTATAATTATTATTTGAAAGGTAGCTTGGTTACCAAAAATACTTTACGATCGTGACTTAACTAATATTGATAAATACATGTAATCTAATTTGGAAATTAATTGAGGAGGCAAACAGGGAATAGAATAATATAAACCAGCAATTTTATTTATCCCCGAATAGGAACCTAGGGGTTTCCGGTTTCAAATTCAAATAGAGGTAGTACAAATTGTTCTTGTCTGAAATTTTAAAGTATATTTTGCAAATGTTTACCTAGAATGTAATTTGATATAATATATTTATCATTGTTTATAAATGAAATAAACTGTTTATAGTTAAGTCAGAATTAGCATACCTTTTGTTACCCTTCTTTATATTATATTATTTCATTCTTGAGCCAATTTTATAATTTCGGCAAGTTCAATATACAAATTCTGTTCTTTAAAAACTTGCATACAATTTTTGCATTCTGTAGAAAACTTATTAGTTATATTTAAACTTAAATCAACATTTTCTAGAATGTCAGAAATTGTAGTATCTGGTAACTTCAACAAATTAAATTTAGATGCCATCATTTTTTTTATTAGTTCATAGTTGTTACTCGTGTGCCCACTGAAGTTTTGCAATATATTAAAATAGTGACTGCAAGGTATATATTTATTGTTAAATAGTTTCACAACTAGCTGAAAATAATTCTCCTGCATCATTTCATCCCAGTTTTCATCTTCTGTTATACGGTTTGGTTCATTCTGATTTTTAAAATTATCTGATTTTGTTATCTGAAGAATATTATTCAAATCAGAATCATCAGGTACCTACTTGATGACTTGAACCTGATGGCACAGCTGTGAGTTGTGACGACCTTGAAATAGTTAACTTGATACCTAGATACATAAATTAATATATGCTGTTCAACGATTTAATGCTAGAAAATTTTCTTATCCATATTTATGTTACACTCAATAGTCGAATTCGAGCAATACCCGAAAAAAATGCGCAAAACTAGTTTTTAGCAACGAAGATTTCCAAAGCCTGAAATTTTACTTTTATACCGTTATTGAGCGTAACAAAATAAGCAGAACTAGTTTTGCGCATTTTGAATTGTACAAAACTAGTTTTGTACGTTACTGAATGACCAGCACTAGTTCTGCTTGTTTTATTTAATTCTAACGCCTGCGGCCCGAACCCAGATAAAAAGTAAAAAAAGTTTTCGCTCCGATTTGAATTTTTCCTTGAAATTCGGATAGGTGGGGGTGTGATTAGTAGATATTAGTAATAAATATTATCAAAAAAATTGAAAATAACCCGTGTATTGCCGAAAAAGTGAAAAAATTAAATTTTTTTTCTTCGATTTTCTGTGCATTCGATAAGGAAGGTTATCCATCGTCAAAACCTACCCTTCTGGGACGCCGCTTCGCTACGCTACGCTCTGCACCCCTCCAGGGCGGTTTTGACTCTGGTTACTAGGCTAAACATACGAGAAGCGCCTACGATCAAGAAAACCGGGATCTAAAAACCGGGAGCTTAGAGACCCTTGAAATAGGGTCTGTCCATAAATGATGTCACACATTGGGGGGGGGGGGGGTTCATCAACTTGTGACAAAGTGTGACATGGGGGTACGGGGGGTATGCTTCCTTGTGACGTCACGTCCTTACTTATTTTTTATACATTGTATCTTACCGGCCCTGTCATGATTGCGGCCTTGTTCTCCTTTCAGATTTAAAATTTAAATTCTATTTATTCAATATATGCCCTTATACCAGCCTAAAATATTAAAAAAATTAATATATTGCTATGTGCCGATCCTTATGACGGGTCACACGCAATTTGTATTAATATTTTATTAGAAAAATTAAGTTGTTTTTGAATTCTTTAATTCCCGTTTTGCTAGCTCCTTTTTAAATATTTAATTTGCATGAAAACACCTTACCTCAGTAGTGAATTCCTTGTAAGGGACTCTTTGCTTATTCTGAAAAGTTTTAAAATGGGTGGCGAAAGTATATTCACCAATGATACGCCAATGACTATCAAAAACATGAACAATTTATTTTTACAATTAAACATGAACCAATACAACAAAAACCCCAAACTTATATTAAAAATGATATCAAAAATTCAACAAATAAAGATCTTAAAATTATACGCATATCACAGTTTTAATTTTATAAATACGTGTTGTTGTTATTTGTTTTTGAACGATTCACTTTTGCACGAAAATAGTTAAATAAGTTTGGCTTACCAAACACAGGTGTCGCTATTATTTTTCTTAAATTCTTCGCAAACAGCAAGTCAGCTACGCTCGGTACTGAATCGCAAATTTTCTCAATAATCACCACGTGGAATTTGTTTTGGTGCTCCAATATCCATCGATTGCAAATCTTGGTTCCAATCGTTTATATTCACTTCACAAATCGTTCAAGGTAAGCACCTTTTATCAAATTTAATCTTGTTATACTAAGATGCAAATTTTTGCAAATTCATGTAATTCTTTTTCTGTTCTAGTTATACACCTCGAGTTGGATTTTTAATCCAATTTATCAAATTTTTACTGAGACAAAAAGAACACACGTCCGTCTCGCGTCGCACTAGCGTGTCGTTTTTTTTTATATTATTAATCGTTTCCCTGGTTTTTTTGACGATCCTATAATTTTATCACTCTTTGATAATTCCTTTTCCACGTAAGTACATAGCATCTATGATAATGTTTTATTATACTTAAATGTCATTCAATTAATAGTTTATATCTGTTCTAGCATTGTCATAACAACACATCGTTTGGTCCAGCTTCGCGTGACGATTTGTCTCGGATGACGAGACGCTGCATTTTATCATCATCGTTCTAACAACAACCACGTAATCACTGTTTATTTACCGCACGTACTTAAATTAACCTACTTTTTACAATACTAACAATTAAATTATTTATTAAACAAATTTTCTTCAATTATTAATTTATTTATGGTATGCATAATTTTGTACGCATCATTGATGTATAAGTTCTTTCGCACCTTTTTGTAATAATTCTGACTTTATCAGTCTTATTAAATTACCTATTGGAATTTGCGTTCTGTTGTTAAGATGTCTTCATGCAATTAACGATGTACAGAGTGCTCATTTAATTTTATTGACTTATCGTTTTCATTGAAATTTATACCAGCGTAATATATATGATATAATATAAAAAAAACTAGATGATACCCCGTCCGAGGACGGGCAGCTAGAAGGACGGGCAGCTACCCAAGGTAACTTAAGTTGAATGAAGATTAAGGAAAGCTCTCACTGCAATCCAAAAGCCATATGACCTTGGCTGCCTGCCCGTCCTTCTAGCTGCCCGTCCTCGGACGGGGTATCATCTAGTATAACAATAGATTCCCATGTTGATCGAGCGGTTGCGGAATCTTCACTTTTCCTTTATGACAGCAGTTGTTAAATTGTTTATCAACTGGACGCTCCTTGGCGAAATTCTTGGAGCCGCAGAACTGACAGATGGAATTCATTTCTCCACAATCGTGTCGAGTAACGTGAGATTCATCAAATCTCAATGCTCTTATTTGGAGTTGAATTGCTTGACTTTGGTATCGATTTTCTTTCTGTCGATGTATCGCATGGGATCGAGCGTTAGCAGCTTGCCGCGCTTGAGTTTCTTCTAATGTTTCACGTTGTTGACGTGTCGCATGGGATAGAGCGTTAGCAGCTTGCCGCGCTTGAGTTTCTTCTAATGTTTCACGTTGTTGACGTATCGCATGGGACCGAGCGTCAGCAGCTTGCCGCGCTTGAGTTTCTTCTAAAGTTTCACGTTGTTGACGTATCGCATGGGACCGAGCGTCAGCAGCTTGCCGCGCTTGAGTTTGTTCCAAAGTTTCACGTTGTCGACGTATCGCATGAGACCGAGCGTCAGCTTGTCGCTGTGATCGAAGCTGTTCTTCTGTGTTATTAGCTCTTGTACGTGCTTTTCTCTCACGATTCAATCGCCGTCGCTTTGCAGCAGGATTTTCAAAATTTTCATTATCCATTATGGAAGTTCACATAATGCTTTTTTGGAAATAGCTGTCATAATTTTTCACCGATATAGGAAATTTAAATACGTTGATACGTTGATCTGTTTTTTCAATGCAGACCAAATATAAGTTATATTTTATTTACATAATTTTTCACCTATATAGGAAATTTAAATACGTTGATCCCTTGATACGTTGATCCGATGATACGTTGATCCGATTATACGTTGATACGATGATACGTTGATACGATGATACGTTGATCCGATGATACGTTGATCCGATGATACGTTGTGCGTTCGGTTCGGTTCGGTTTGCTTCGGGTATTTCCGTGGGACAGACAGAAAGAAAGAAAGAAAGACTTGGCCTTTTATAATAAGAGATTATATTTACCAATTTGATTTGAAACACCAGAAATATTAAAAGAACTAAATGGCTAAATGGAACTGAAGATGCTGAATGGCTTGATGAAGATGATGTCGATTTGACTAATGTACCAGTGCTACCTGTGGAGGATATCAGCTTGCCTTTGCAATTAATAGGAGACATATCGGAATGATCTGTTAACCCATGGACCGATGCCCATTAGTGCAGTTATGTTTGTGAAAGAATAGTATATTTTTTTAACAATAAAAATATTTTATCATAAATTTTTATGAATTTTTCGCAGTAATTTTTTTGCAGAATATTATGTATTATGGGATTCGTGAGGGGGGGTAAAAATAAATTTGTGACATCATTTCTGGGGGGGGGGTCTCACATTTTGTGACCAAGTGTGACGAGGGGGGAGGGGGGTTTAGTTTAGTCCTAAATTGTGTGACATCATTTATGGACGGCCCCATAGCATTAAAAAGTATAGTTGCGGTATGGGGCAGTAAACTATTACGTTTCACCCCCTTTATGTTTATGTTATTTATTTTATTCGGATGCTGATTAAATGAAAAAAGCAGAACTGGTGATGTTCATCCATAAACGTACAAAACTAGTTTTGTACAATTCAAAATGCGTAAAACTAGTTCTGCTTATTTTGTAACGCTCAATAGCCTTGTAAAAGTAAAATTTCGGGCTTAGGAAATATTCGTTGCTAAAAACTAGTTATGCGCATTTTTTTCGGGCATTGTCCGAAATCGAATATTGAGTGTAACATATACACTACACGGATATGAGTTTAGTTTCTTATGATAAACTTGAAAATACACTATGAATCTTTTTTCGCTGAAATTTCTTTTGCATATTTTGCACAACATCTTAAAATTTAATAAAACCAGTTTTAGAATTTAATCTAATCACAGTTATTATTGTTCACCAATCGCGTCCAAAATTGATCGAAACACAATTATTTATTAATTTTAAGGTTCTCTTAATAACCGTTCTCTTAAAATGTCTGAATTTAGCGTATTAACTGTTATAAACGACGAGTCATGGTCAGTTTCTATCTCGTAAAGTTTTTGTTGAAAAAGGTCCAGCACTGGCAATTTGATTGTGGATATGATGCATTTAATACTGTGAATGTTTTGAAACACAAATCGAATGCCGCGATTGGACTTCCAACTTCATATAAAATTTGATTTATTTTTACCATGGATGTATGATTGTCAAACTTGCCCACGAAGATAAACCCTGGTTGCTCGGTTTCTCCTTGTGCAGCTTTGAGAGCTTCGCGTTCTTCCAGGGCTTTGTTAAGGTCTTCTTTTATCTAGATGGGAAAAGAAGATAAAGAATATTACCAACCAAATGTCATTGACAACTACTAGTTTCATTAACCCACAAAGTATAGTAATAAGTCATAAATATACCTCAACGTGTGTTAAGCTGGATTTATAGTTTGACGCACTGTAAACGTAGACGCACTGCAAAAAGATCGACTATAGAATTTAGGTACTCTTGTTTATAAATAAACGTAGACGCATGACGCAACGTAAGAGAAACGGACTATAACGCAAGAGTTGGTCAACTCTAATCTTTTACAGTGCGTTTCTTACGTCCGACCAATCAAAAGAAAGAATTCTGTGTGTTCAATATATGTGTATACTTGAATTTAAATTATTTTTTAATTTGAATTTAAATTATTTTACAAGACCTATTAATTCATCAACTACTGGAACAGTCATTCTCGCATACTTAAAAAATTGACTTGGATCAGTAGTCTTCAGTAATCTAGTAATCTAGTAATCAGTAATCAATCTACTAATCAATAAATAGTGTATGTAAACTTACTAAAATCAGTATCATTTAAACCTAAAATTTGAGTGTTACTCAAACCACATAAGTTAGGAAGGGTACTTCTTGCCACCTTCTCCTAATTTATTCATGGTCCTTCGAGCCGGATCCAATTCACCGGTTTTGTAATTTTGCACAGTTGTTCTTTTAAAGCGTGGTTTGGATAAATCTTTAATGGTTTTAATTTCGCTATCCGACATTACATCATGAAATATAACAATTCTAGGATCTGGATATGCTTCCTCCATTTTAAATGGTGCAAGTAATAAATATGGATTATTGTTATTTACATACGAACATGTCAAACTCGAACTAATTTCTATTGGTGTTTTAATTTCCCCTCGACACAATGATTCGTACAATTCTCTTTCAGGAGTATTATTTCCAGTGTGAAGCAGCTGTTCATTAACGATTATATGCGCTGATTCATCATCACCTTTACGTTTAACGACGTTATTTTTTTCGATTTCTTTCTCGTAGTAAATTTTATTATGAGTTGGAAATATTTACAGTAATTTGTTAGTGAGATCTAAAGCCAATGGTATGTTTCCTCGCTTGTATGTTGAAAATGCCAAGTATTCTAAAATATCACTCTTGTCGATAGTTTCATTTGCTTCCCGTTCTAATCTCGAGTCTGCTTCCCTCATCCACAATTGAGTATGATAAAAGTCGCCGTTATTATAAGATTGTCTTCCTAATTCAAAGCAATCTGCAGCAGTTAACTCTGAACTGTATTTAACGCCATTTAGTTCTCCTCGTGCTAATGAAGATGTGTCTAATTTGTATGTGTCTTGTAATCGCATCAAAGCAACCGGGGCTCCATTTAAGTCTTCATCTGTTGGAAACTTTAAATATTCTCTGTATGACGAAACATTTTTATGAAATTCTTGACCAACATTAATATTGATGAGAGCTTCAATTTCCTTTCAATCTGTAGTTAAACGCTTTACTAACAAATATGCGTTAATAGGATTCGATACATAATTTTCGACGTCCCCAGAAGTTTTTTCGTTTTGCTTTCCATAAGTTAGGAAGGGTACTTCTTGCCACCTTCTCCTAATTTATTCATGGTCCTTCGAGCCGGATCCAATTCACCGGTTTTGTAATTTTGCACAGTTGCTCTTTTAAAGCGTGGTTTGGATAAATCTTTAATGGTTTTAATTTCGCTATCCGACATTACATCATGAAATATAACAATTCTAGGATCTGGATATGCTTCCTCCATTTTAAATGGTGCAAGTAATAAATATGGATTATTGTTATTTACATACGAACATGTCAAACTCGAACTAATTTCTATTGGTGTTTTAATTTCCCCTCGACACAATGATTCGTACAATTCTCTTTCAGGAATATTATTTCCAGTGTGAAGCAGCTGTTCATTAACGATTATATGCGCTGATTCCTCATCACCTTTACGTTTAACGACGTTATTTTTTTCGATTTCTTTCTCGTAGTAAATTTTATTCCCCAATGCTCTACTATGAGTTGGAAATATTTGCAGTAATTTGTTAGTGAGATCTAAAGCCAATGTTATGTTTCCTCGCTTGTATGTTGAAAATGCCAAGTATTCTAAAATATCACTCTTGTCGATAGTTTCATTTGCTTCCCGTTCTAATCTCGAGTCTGCTTCCCTCATCCACAATTGAGTATGATAAAAGTCGCCGTTATTATAAGATTGTCTTCCTAATTCAAAGCAATCTGCAGCAGTTAACTCTGAACTGTATTTAACGCCATTTAGTTCTCCTCGTACTAATGAAGATGTGTCTAATTTGTATGTGTCTTGTAATCGCATCAAAGCAACCGGGGCTCCATTTAAGTCTTCATCTGTTGGAAACTTTAAATATTCTTTGTATGACGAAACATTTTTATGAAATGTCCTTCTTGACCAACATTAATATTGATGAGAGCTTCAATTTCCTTCCAATCTGGAGTTAAACGCTTTACTAACAAATATGCGTTAATAGGATTCGATACATAATTCTCGACGTCCCCAGAAGCTTTTTTTCTCCATTTAAGTCTTCATCTGTTGGAAACTTTAAATATTCTCTGTATGACGAAACATTTTTATGAAATTCTTGACCAACATTAATATTGATGAGAGCTTCAACTGCCTTCCAATCTGTAGTTAAACGCTTTACTAACAAATATGCGTTAATAGGATTGGATACATAATTCTCGACGTCCCCAGAAGCTTTTTCGTTTTGCTTTCCATAAGTTAGGAAGGGTACTTCTTGCCACCTTCTCCTAATTTATTCATGGTCCTTCGAGCCGGATCCAATTCACCGGTTTTGTAATTTTGCACAGTTGCTCATTTAAAGCGTGGTTTGTATAAATCTTTAATGGTTTTAATTTCGCTATCCGACATTACATCATGAAATATAACAATTCTAGGATCTGGATATGCTTCCTCCATTTTAAATGGTGCAAGTAATAAATATGGTTTATTGTTATTTACATACGAACATGTCAAACTCGAACTAATTTCTATTGGTGTTTTAATTTCCCCTCGACACAATGATTCGTACAATTCTCTTTCAGGAATATTATTTCCAGTGTGAAGCAGCTGTTCATTAACGATTATATGCGCTGATTCATCATCACCTTTACGTTTAACGACGTTATTTTTTTCGATTTCTTTCTCGTAGTAAATTATAGTAGTAGTAAATTTATTCCCCAATGCTCTACTATGAGTTGGAAATATTTGCAGTAATTTGTTAGTGAGATCTAAAGCCAATGTTATGTTTCCTCGCTTGTATGTTGAAAATGCCAAGTATTCTAAAATATCACTCTTGTCGATAGTTTCATTTGCTTCCCGTTCTAATCTCGAGTCTGCTTCCCTCATCCACAATTGAGTATGATAAAAGTCGCCGTTATTATAAGATTGTCTTCCTAATTCAAAGCAATCTGCAGCAGTTAACTCTGAACTGTATTTAACGCCATTTAGTTCTCCTCGTACTAATGAAGATGTGTCTAATTTGTATGTGTCTTGTAATCGCATCAAAGCAACCGGGGCTCCATTTAAGTCTTCATCTGTTGGAAACTTTAAATATTCTTTGTATGACGAAACATTTTTATGAAATGTCCTTCTTGACCAACATTAATATTGATGAGAGCTTCAATTTCCTTCCAATCTGGAGTTAAACGCTTTACTAACAAATATGCGTTAATAGGATTCGATACATAATTCTCGACGTCCCCAGAAGCTTTTTTTCTCCATTTAAGTCTTCATCTGTTGGAAACTTTAAATATTCTCTGTATGACGAAACATTTTTATGAAATTCTTGACCAACATTAATATTGATGAGAGCTTCAACTGCCTTCCAATCTGTAGTTAAACGCTTTACTAACAAATATGCGTTAATAGGATTGGATACATAATTCTCGACGTCCCCAGAAGCTTTTTCGTTTTGCTTTCCATAAGTTAGGAAGGGTACTTCTTGCCACCTTCTCCTAATTTATTCATGGTCCTTCGAGCCGGATCCAATTCACCGGTTTTGTAATTTTGCACAGTTGCTCATTTAAAGCGTGGTTTGTATAAATCTTTAATGGTTTTAATTTCGCTATCCGACATTACATCATGAAATATAACAATTCTAGGATCTGGATATGCTTCCTCCATTTTAAATGGTGCAAGTAATAAATATGGTTTATTGTTATTTACATACGAACATGTCAAACTCGAACTAATTTCTATTGGTGTTTTAATTTCCCCTCGACACAATGATTCGTACAATTCTCTTTCAGGAATATTATTTCCAGTGTGAAGCAGCTGTTCATTAACGATTATATGCGCTGATTCATCATCACCTTTACGTTTAACGACGTTATTTTTTTCGATTTCTTTCTCGTAGTAAATTATAGTAGTAGTAAATTTATTCCCCAATGCTCTACTATGAGTTGGAAATATTTGCAGTAATTTGTTAGTGAGATCTAAAGCCAATGTTATGTTTCCTATCTTGTATGTTGAAAATGCCAAGTATTCTAAAATATCACTCTTGTCGATAGTTTAATTTGCTTCCCGTTCTAATCTCGAGTCTGCTTCCCTCATCCACAATTGAGTATGATAAAAGTCGCCGTTATTATAAGATTGTCTTCCTAATTCAAAGCAATCTGCAGCAGTTAACTCTGAACTGTATTTAACGCCATTTAGTTCTCCTCGTGCTAATGAAGATGTGTCTAATTTGTATGTGTCTTGTAATCGCATCAAAGCAACCGGGGCTCCATTTAAGTCTTCATCTGTTGGAAACTTTAAATATTCTCTGTATGACGAAACATTTTTATGAAATTCTTGACCAACATTAATATTGATGAGAGCTTCAATTTCCTTCCAATCTGGAGTTAAACGCTTTACTAACAAATATGCGTTAATAGGATTCGATACATAATTCTCGACGTCCCCAGAAGCTTTTTCGTTTTGCTTTCCATAAGTTAGGAAGGGTACTTCTTGCCACCTTCTCCTAATTTATTCATGGTCCTTCGAGCCGGATCCAATTCACCGGTTTTGTCATTTTGCACAGTTGCTCTTTTAAAGCGTGGTTTGGATAAATCTTTAATGGTTTTAATTACGCTATCCGACATTACATCATGAAATATAACATTTCTAGGATCTGGATATGCTTCCTCCATTTTAAATGGTGCAAGTAATAAATATGGATTATTGTTATTTACATACGAACATGTCAAACTCGAACTAATTTCTATTGGTGTTTTAATTTCCCCTCGACACAATGATTCGCACAATTCTCTTTCAGGAATATTATTGCCAGTGTGAAGCAGCTGTTCATTAACGATTATATGCGCTGATTCATCATCACCTTTACGTTTAACGACGTTATTTTTTTCGATTTCTTTCTCGTAGTAAATTTTATTCCCCAATGCTCTACTATGAGTTGGAAATATTTGCAGTAATTTGTTAGTGAGATCTAAAGCCAAAGGTATGTTTCCTCGCTTGTATGTTGAAAATGCCAAGTATTCTAAAATATCACTCTTGTCGATAGTTTCATTTGCTTCCCGTTGTAATCTCGAGTCTGCTTCCCTCATCCACAATTGAGTATGATAAAAGTCGCCGTTATTATAAGATTGTCTTCCTAATTCAAAGCAATCTGCAGCAGTTAACTCTGAACTGTATTTAACGCCATTTAGTTCTCCTCGTGCTAATGAAGATGTGTCTAATTTGTATGTATCTTGTAATCGCATCAAAGCAACCGGGGCTCCATTTAAGTCTTCATCTGTTGGAAACTTTAAATATTCTCTGTATGACGAAACATTTTTATGAAATTCTTGACCAACATTAATATTGATGAGAGCTTCAATTTCCTTCCAATCTGTAGTTAAACGCTTTACTAACAAATATGCGTTAACAGGATTCGATACATAATTCTCGACGTCCCCAGAAGCTTTTTCGTTTTGTTTTCCATAAGTTAGGAAGGGTACTTCTTGCCACCTTCTCCTAATTTATTCATGGTCCTTCGAGTCGGATCCAATTCACCGGTTTTGTAATTTTGCACAGTTGCTCTTTTAAAGCGTGGTTTGGATAAATCTTTAATGGTTTTAATTTCGCTATCCGACATTACATCATGAAATATAACAATTCTAGGATCTGGATATGCTTCCTCCATTTTAAATGGTGCAAGTAATATATATGGATTATTGTTATTTACATACGAACATGTCAAACTCGAACTAATTTCTATTGGTGTTTTAATTTCCCCTCGACACAATGATTCGTACAATTCTCTTTCAGGAGTATTATTTCCAGTGTGAAGCAGCTGTTCATTAACGATTATATGCGCTGATTCCTCATCACCTTTACGTTTAACGACGTTATTTTTTTCGATTTCTTTCTCGTAGTAAATTTTATTCCTCAATGCTCTACTATGAGTTGGAAATATTTGCAGTATTTTGTTAGTGAGATCTAAAGCCAATGTTATGTTTCCTCGCTTGTATGTTGAAAATGCCAAGTATTCTAAAATATCACTCTTGTCGATAGTTTCATTTGCTTCCCGTTCTAATCTCGAGTCTGCTTCCCTCATCCACAATTGAGTATGATAAAAGTCGCCGTTATTATAAGATTGTCTTCCTAATTCAAAGCAATCTGCAGCAGTTAACTCTGAACTGTATTTAACGCCATTTAGTTCTCCTCGTGCTAATGAAGATGTGTCTAATTTGTATGTGTCTTGTAATCGCATCAAAGCAACCGGGGCTCCATTTAAGTCTTCATCTGTTGGAAACTTTATATATTCTCTGTATGACGAAACATTTTTATGAAATTCTTGACCAACATTAATATTGATGAGAGCTTCAACTTCCTTCCAATCTGTAGTTAAACGCTTTACTAACAAATATGCGTTAATAGGATTCGATACATAATTCTCGACGTCCCCAGAAGCTTTTTCGTTTTGCTTTCCATAAGTTAGGAAGGGTACTTCTTGCCACCTTCTCCTAATTTATTCATGGTCCTTCGAGCCGGATCCAATTCACCGGTTTTGTAATTTTGCACAGTTGCTCTTTTAAAGCGTGGTTTGGATAAATCTTTAATGGTTTTAATTTCGCTATCCGGCATTACATCATGAAATATAACAATTCTAGGATCTGGATATGCTTCCTCCATTTTAAATGGTGCAAGTAATAAATATGGATTATTGTTATTTACATACGAACATGTCAAACTCGACCTAATTTCTATTGGTGTTTTAATTTCCCCTCGACACAATGATTCGTACAATTCTCTTTCAGGAGTATTATTTCCAGTGTGAAGCAGCTGTTCATTAACGATTATATGCGCTGATTCATCATCACCTTTACGTTTAACGACGTTATTTTTTTCGATTTCTTTCTCGTAGTAAATTTTATTCCCCAATGCTCTACTATGAGTTGGAAATATTTGCAGTAATTTGTTAGTGAGATCTAAAGCCAATGTTATGTTTCCTCGCTTGTATGTTGAAAATGCCAAGTATTCTAAAATATCACTCTTGTCGATAGTTTCATTTGCTTCCCGTTCTAATCTCGAGTCTGCTTCCCTCATCCACAATTGAGTATGATAAAAGTCGCCGTTATTATAAGATTGTCTTCTTAATTCAAAGCAATCTGCAGCAGTTAACTCTGAACTGTATTTAACGCCATTTAGTTCTCCTCGTGCTAATGAAGATGTGTCTAATTTGTATGTGTCTTGTAATCGCATCAAAGCAACCGGGGCTCCATTTAAGTCTTCATCTGTTGGAAACTTTATATATTCTCTGTATGACGAAACATTTTTATGAAATTCTTGACCAACATTAATATTGATGAGAGCTTCAACTTCCTTCCAATCTGTAGTTAAACGCTTTACTAACAAATATGCGTTAATAGGATTCGATACATAATTCTCGACGTCCCCAGAAGCTTTTTCGTTTTGCTTTCCATAAGTTAGGAAGGGTACTTCTTGCCACCTTCTCCTAATTTATTCATGGTCCTTCGAGCCGGATCCAATTCACCGGTTTTGTAATTTTGCACAGTTGCTCTTTTAAAGCGTGGTTTGGATAAATCTTTAATGGTTTTAATTTCGCTATCCGGCATTACATCATGAAATATAACAATTCTAGGATCTGGATATGCTTCCTCCATTTTAAATGGTGCAAGTAATAAATATGGATTATTGTTATTTACATACGAACATGTCAAACTCGACCTAATTTCTATTGGTGTTTTAATTTCCCCTCGACACAATGATTCGTACAATTCTCTTTCAGGAGTATTATTTCCAGTGTGAAGCAGCTGTTCATTAACGATTATATGCGCTGATTCATCATCACCTTTACGTTTAACGACGTTATTTTTTTCGATTTCTTTCTCGTAGTAAATTTTATTCCCCAATGCTCTACTATGAGTTGGAAATATTTGCAGTAATTTGTTAGTGAGATCTAAAGCCAATGTTATGTTTCCTCGCTTGTATGTTGAAAATGCCAAGTATTCTAAAATATCACTCTTGTCGATAGTTTCATTTGCTTCCCGTTCTAATCTCGAGTCTGCTTCCCTCATCCACAATTGAGTATGATAAAAGTCGCCGTTATTATAAGATTGTCTTCCTAATTCAAAGCAATCTGCAGCAGTTAACTCTGAACTGTATTTAACGCCATTTAGTTCTCCTCGTGCTAATGAAGATGTGTCTAATTTGTATGTATCTTGTAATCGCATCAAAGCAACCGGGGCTCCATTTAAGTCTTCATCTGTTGGAAACTTTAAATATTCTCTGTATGACGAAACATTTTTATGAAATTCTTGACCAACATTAATATTGATGAGAGCTTCAATTTCCTTCCAATCTGTAGTTAAACGCTTTACTAACAAATATGCGTTAATAGGATTAGATACATAATTCTCGACGTCCCCAGAAGCTTTTTCGTTTTGCTTTCCATAAGTTAGGAAGGGTACTTCTTGCCACCTTCTCCTAATTTATTCATGGTCCTTCGAGCCGGATCCAATTCACCGGTTTTGTAATTTTGCACAGTTGCTCTTTTAAAGCGTGGTTTGGATAAATCTTTAATGGTTTTAATTTCGCTATCCGACATTACATCATGAAATATAACAATTCTAGGATCTGGATATGCTTCCTCCATTTTAAATGGTGCAAGTAATAAATATGGATTATTGTTATTTACATACGAACATGTCAAACTCGAACTAATTTCTATTGGTGTTTTAATTTCCCCTCGACACAATGATTCGTACAATTCTCTTTCAGGAGTATTATTTCCAGTGTGAAGCAGCTGTTCATTAACGATTATATGCGCTGATTCCTCATCACCTTTACGTTTAACGACGTTATTTTTTTCGATTTCTTTCTCGTAGTAAATTTTATTCCCCAATGCTCTACTATGAGTTGGAAATATTTGCAGTATTTTGTTAGTGAGATCTAAAGCCAATGTTATGTTTCCTCGCTTGTATGTTGAAAATGCCAAGTATTCTAAAATATCACTCTTGTCGATAGTTTCATTTGCTTCCCGTTCTAATCTCGAGTCTGCTTCCCTCATCCACAATTGAGTATGATAAAAGTCGCCGTTATTATAAGATTGTCTTCCTAATTCAAAGCAATCTGCAGCAGTTAACTCTGAACTGTATTTAACGCCATTTAGTTCTCCTCGTGCTAATGAAGATGTGTCTAATTTGTATGTGTCTTGTAATCGCATCAAAGCAACCGGGGCTCCATTTAAGTCTTCATCTGTTGGAAACTTTAAATATTCTCTGTATGACGAAACATTTTTATGAAATTCTTGACCAACATTAATATTGATGAGAGCTTCAATTTCCTTCCAATCTGGAGTTAAACGCTTTACTAACAAATATGCGTTAATAGGATTCGATACATAATTCTCGACGTCCCCAGAAGCTTTTTCGTTTTGCTTTCCATAAGTTAGGAAGGGTACTTCTTGCCACCTTCTCCTAATTTATTCATGGTCCTTCGAGCCGGATCCAATTCACCGGTTTTGTAATTTTGCACAGTTGCTCTTTTAAAGCGTGCTTTGGATAAATATTTAATGGTTTTAATTTCGCTATCCGACATTACATCATGAAATATAACAATTCTAGGATCTGGATATGCTTCCTCCATTTTAAATGGTGCAAGTAATAAATATGGATTATTGTTATTTACATACGAACATGTCAAACTCGAACTAATTTCTATTGGTGTTTTAATTTCCCCTCGACACAATGATTCGTACAATTCTCTTTCAGGAATATTATTTCCAGTGTGAAGCAGCTGTTCATTAACGATTATATGCGCTGATTCATCATCACCTTTACGTTTAACGACGTTATTTTTTTCGATTTCTTTCTCGTAGTAAATTATAGTAGTAGTAAATTTATTCCCCAATGCTCTACTATGAGTTGGAAATATTTGCAGTAATTTGTTAGTGAGATCTAAAGCCAATGTTATGTTTCCTCGCTTGTATGTTGAAAATGCCAAGTATTCTAAAATATCACTCTTGTCGATAGTTTCATTTGCTTCCCGTTCTAATCTCGAGTCTGCTTCCCTCATCCACAATTGAGTATGATAAAAGTCGCCGTTATTATAAGATTGTCTTCCTAATTCAAAGCAATCTGCAGCAGTTAACTCTGAACTGTATTTAACGCCATTTAGTTCTCCTCGTGCTAATGAAGATGTGTCTAATTTGTATGTGTCTTGTAATCGCATCAAAGCAACCGGGGCTCCATTTAAGTCTTCATCTGTTGGAAACTTTATATATTCTCTGTATGACGAAACATTTTTATGAAATTCTTGACCAACATTAATATTGATGAGAGCTTCAACTTCCTTCCAATCTGTAGTTAAACGCTTTACTAACAAATATGCGTTAATAGGATTCGATACATAATTCTCGACGTCCCCAGAAGCTTTTTCGTTTTGCTTTCCATAAGTTAGGAAGGGTACTTCTTGCCACCTTCTCCTAATTTATTCATGGTCCTTCGAGCCGGATCCAATTCACCGGTTTTGTAATTTTGCACAGTTGCTCTTTTAAAGCGTGGTTTGGATAAATCTTTAATGGTTTTAATTTCGCTATCCGGCATTACATCATGAAATATAACAATTCTAGGATCTGGATATGCTTCCTCCATTTTAAATGGTGCAAGTAATAAATATGGATTATTGTTATTTACATACGAACATGTCAAACTCGACCTAATTTCTATTGGTGTTTTAATTTCCCCTCGACACAATGATTCGTACAATTCTCTTTCAGGAGTATTATTTCCAGTGTGAAGCAGCTGTTCATTAACGATTATATGCGCTGATTCATCATCACCTTTACGTTTAACGACGTTATTTTTTTCGATTTCTTTCTCGTAGTAAATTTTATTCCCCAATGCTCTACTATGAGTTGGAAATATTTGCAGTAATTTGTTAGTGAGATCTAAAGCCAATGTTATGTTTCCTCGCTTGTATGTTGAAAATGCCAAGTATTCTAAAATATCACTCTTGTCGATAGTTTCATTTGCTTCCCGTTCTAATCTCGAGTCTGCTTCCCTCATCCACAATTGAGTATGATAAAAGTCGCCGTTATTATAAGATTGTCTTCCTAATTCAAAGCAATCTGCAGCAGTTAACTCTGAACTGTATTTAACGCCATTTAGTTCTCCTCGTGCTAATGAAGATGTGTCTAATTTGTATGTGTCTTGTAATCGCATCAAAGCAACCGGGGCTCCATTTAAGTCTTCATCTGTTGGAAACTTTAAATATTCTCTGTATGACGAAACATTTTTATGAAATTCTTGACCAACATTAATATTGATGAGAGCTTCAACTTCCTTCCAAACTGTAGTTAAACGCTTTACTAACAAATATGCGTTAATAGGATTCGATACATAATTCTCGACGTCCCCAGAAGCTTTTTCGTTTTGCTTTCCATAAGTTAGGAAGGGTACTTCTTGCCACCTTCTCCTAATTTATTCATGGTCCTTCGAGCCGGATCCAATTCACCGGTTTTGTAATTTTGCACAGTTGCTCATTTAAAGCGTGGTTTGGATAAATCTTTAATGGTTTTAATTTCGCTATCCGGCATTACATCATGAAATATAACAATTCTAGGATCTGGATATGCTTCCTCCATTTTAAATGGTGCAAGTAATAAATATGGATTATTGTTATTTACATACGAACATGTCAAACTCGACCTAATTTCTATTGGTGTTTTAATTTCCCCTCGACACAATGATTCGTACAATTCTCTTTCAGGAGTATTATTTCCAGTGTGAAGCAGCTGTTCATTAATGATTATATGCGCTGATTCCTCATCACCTTTACGTTTAACGACGTTATTTTTTTCGATTTCTTTCTCGTAGTAAATTTTATTCCCCAATGCTCTACTATGAGTTGGAAATATTTGCAGTAATTTGTTAGTGAGATCTAAAGCCAATGTTATGTTTCCTCGCTTGTATGTTGAAAATGCCAAGTATTCTAAAATATCACTCTTGTCGATAGTTTCATTTGCTTCCCGTTCTAATCTCGAGTCTGCTTCCCTCATCCACAATTGAGTATGATAAAAGTCGCCGTTATTATAAGATTGTCTTCCTAATTCAAAGCAATCTGCAGCAGTTAACTCTGAACTGTATTTAACGCCATTTAGTTCTCCTCGTGCTAATGAAGATGTGTCTAATTTGTATGTGTCTTGTAATCGCATCAAAGCAACCGGGGCTCCATTTAAGTCTTCATCTGTTGGAAACTTTAAATATTCTCTGTATGACGAAACATTTTTATGAAATTCTTGACCAACATTAATATTGATGAGAGCTTCAATTTCCTTCCAATCTGGAGTTAAACGCTTTACTAACAAATATGCGTTAATAGGATTCGATACATAATTCTCGACGTCCCCAGAAGCTTTTTCGTTTTGCTTTCCATAAGTTAGGAAGGGTACTTCTTGCCACCTTCTCCTAATTTATTCATGGTCCTTCGAGCCGGATCCAATTCACCGGTTTTGTAATTTTGCACAGTTGCTCTTTTAAAGCGTGGTTTGGATAAATCATTAATGGTTTTAATTTCGCTATCCGACATTACATCATGAAATATAACAATTCTAGGATCTGGATATGCTTCCTCCATTTTAAATGGTGCAAGTAATAAATATGGATTATTGTTATTTACATACGAACATGTCAAACTCGAACTAATTTCTATTGGTGTTTTAAATTCCCCTCGACACAATGATTCGTACAATTCTCTTTCAGGAATATTATTTCCAGTGTGAAGCAGCTGTTCATTAACGATTATATGCGCTGATTCATCATCACCTTTACGTTTAACGACGTTATTTTTTGCGATTTCTTTCTCGTAGTAAATTATAGTAGTAGTAAATTTATTCCCCAATGCTCTACTATGAGTTGGAAATATTTGCAGTAATTTGTTAGTGAGATCTAAAGCCAATGTTATGTTTCTTCGCTTGTATGTTGAAAATGCCAAGTATTCTAAAATATCACTCTTGTCGATAGTTTCATTTGCTTCCCGTTCTAATCTCGAGTCTGCTTCCCTCATCCACAATTGAGTATGATAAAAGTCGCCGTTATTATAAGATTGTCTTCCTAATTCAAAGCAATCTGCAGCAGTTAACTCTGAACTGTATTTAACGCCATTTAGTTCTCCTCGTGCTAATGAAGATGTGTCTAATTTGTATGTGTCTTGTAATCGCATCAAAGCAACCGGGGCTCCATTTAAGTCTTCATCTGTTGGAAACTTTATATATTCTCTGTATGACGAAACATTTTTATGAAATTCTTGACCAACATTAATATTGATGAGAGCTTCAACTTCCTTCCAATCTGTAGTTAAACGCTTTACTAACAAATATGCGTTAATAGGATTCGATACATAATTCTCGACGTCCCCAGAAGCTTTTTCGTTTTGCTTTCCATAAGTTAGGAAGGGTACTTCTTGCCACCTTC
Organism: Podabrus alpinus; assembly: GCA_932274525.1. Lineage (NCBI taxonomy): Eukaryota > Metazoa > Arthropoda > Insecta > Coleoptera > Cantharidae > Podabrus > Podabrus alpinus. The sequence continues at coordinate 45,612,796 of OW026455.1, read as the reverse complement.
TCCTAATTTATTCATGGTCCTTCGAGCCGGATCCAATTCACCGGTTTTGTAATTTTGCACAGTTGCTCTTTTAAAGCGTGGTTTGGATAAATCTTTAATGGTTTTAATTTCGCTATCCGGCATTACATCATGAAATATAACAATTCTAGGATCTGGATATGCTTCCTCCATTTTAAATGGTGCAAGTAATAAATATGGATTATTGTTATTTACATACGAACATGTCAAACTCGACCTAATTTCTATTGGTGTTTTAATTTCCCCTCGACACAATGATTCGTACAATTCTCTTTCAGGAGTATTATTTCCAGTGTGAAGCAGCTGTTCATTAACGATTATATATGCGCTGATTCATCATCACCTTTACGTTAAACGACGTTATTTTTTTCGATTTCTTTCTCGTAGTAAATTTTATTCCCCAATGCTCTACTATGAGTTGGAAATATTTGCAGTAATTTGTTAGTGAGATCTAAAGCCAATGTTATGTTTCCTCGCTTGTATGTTGAAAATGCCAAGTATTCTAAAATATCACTCTTGTCGATAGTTTCATTTGCTTCCCGTTCTAATCTCGAGTCTGCTTCCCTCATCCACAATTGAGTATGATAAAAGTCGCCGTTATTATAAGTTTGTCTTCCTAATTCAAAGCAATCTGCAGCAGTTAACTCTGAACTGTATTTAACGCCATTTAGTTCTCCTCGTGCTAATGAAGATGTGTCTAATTTGTATGTGTCTTGTAATCGCATCAAAGCAACCGGGGCTCCATTTAGGTCTTCATCTGTTGGAAACTTTAAATATTCTCTGTATGACGAAACATTATTATGACATTCTTGACCAACATTAATATTGATGAGAGCTTCAATTTCCTTCCAATCTGGAGTTAAACGCTTTACTAACAAATATGCGTTAACAGGATTCGATACATAATTCTCGACGTCCCCAGAAGCTTTTTCGTTTTGCTTTCCATAAGTTAGGAAGGGTACTTCTTGCCACCTTCTCCTAATTTATTCATGGTCCTTCGAGTCGGATCCAATTCACCGGTTTTGTAATTTTGCACAGTTGCTCTTTTAAAGCGTGGTTTGGATAAATCTTTAATGGTTTTAATTTCGCTATCCGACATTACATCATGAAATATAACATTTCTAGGATCTAGATATGCTTCCTCCATTTTAAATGGTGCAAGTAATAAATATGGATTATTGTTATTTACATACGAACATGTCAAACTCGAACTAATTTCTATTGGTGTTTTAATTTCCCCTCGACACAATGATTCGTACAATACTCTTTCAGGAATATTATTGCCAGTGTGAAGCAGCTGTTCATTAACGATTATATGCGCTGATTCATCATCACCTTTACGTTTAACGACGTTATTTTTTTCGATTTCTTTCTCGTAGTAAATTTTATTCCCCAATGCTCTACTATGAGTTGGAAATATTTGCAGTAATTTGTTAGTGAGATCTAAAGCCAATGGTATGTTTCCTCGCTTGTATGTTGAAAATGCCAAGTATTCTAAAATATCACTCTTGTCGATAGTTTCATTTGCTTCCCGTTCTAATCTCGAGTCTGCTTCCCTCATCCACAATTGAGTATGATAAAAGTCGCCGTTATTATAAGATTGTCTTCCTAATTCAAAGCAATCTGCAGCAGTTAACTCTGAACTGTATTTAACGCCATTTAGTTCTCCTCGTGCTAATGAAGATGTGTCTAATTTGTATGTGTCTTGTAATCGCTTCAAAGCAACCGGGGCTCCATTTAAGTCTTCATCTGTTGGAAACTTTAAATATTCTCTGTATGACGAAACATTTTTATGAAATTCTTGACCAACAGTAATATTGATGAGAGCTTCAATTTCCTTCCAATCTGTAGTTAAACGCTTTACTAACAAATATGCGTTAATTGGATTAGATACATAATTCTCGACGTCCCCAGAAGCTTTTTCGTTTTGCTTTCCATAAGTTAGGAAGGGTACTTCTTGCCACCTTCTCCTTATTTATTCATGGTCCTTCGAGCCGGATCCAATTCACCGGTTTTGTAATTTTGCACAGTTGCTCTTTTAAAGCGTGGTTTGGATAAATCTTTAATGGTTTTAATTTCGCTATCCGACATTACATCATGAAATATAACAATTCTAGGATCTGGATATGCTTCCTCCATTTTAAATGGTGCAAGTAATAAATATGGATTATTGTTATTTACATACGAACATGTCAAACTCGAACTAATTTCTATTGGTGTTTTAATTTCCCCTCGACACAATGATTCGTACAATTCTCTTTCAGGAGTATTATTTCCAGTGTGAAGCAGCTGTTCATTAACGATTATATGCGCTGATTCCTCATCACCTTTACGTTTAACGACGTTATTTTTTTCGATTTCTTTCTCGTAGTAAATTTTATTCCCCAATGCTCTACTATGAGTTGGAAATATTTGCAGTATTTTGTTAGTGAGATCTAAAGCCAATGTTATGTTTCCTCGCTTGTATGTTGAAAATGCCAAGTATTCTAAAATATCACTCTTGTCGATAGTTTCATTTGCTTCCCGTTCTAATCTCGAGTCTGCTTCCCTCATCCACAATTGAGTATGATAAAAGTCGCCGTTATTATAAGATTGTCTTCCTAATTCAAAGCAATCTGCAGCAGTTAACTCTGAACTGTATTTAACGCCATTTAGTTCTCCTCGTGCTAATGAAGATGTGTCTAATTTGTATGTGTCTTGTAATCGCATCAAAGCAACCGGGGCTCCATTTAAGTCTTCATCTGTTGGAAACTTTAAATATTCTCTGTATGACGAAACATTTTTATGAAATTCTTGACCAACATTAATATTGATGAGAGCTTCAATTTCCTTCCAATCTGGAGTTAAACGCTTTACTAACAAATATGCGTTAATAGGATTCGATACATAATTCTCGACGTCCCCAGAAGCTTTTTCGTTTTGCTTTCCATAAGTTAGGAAGGGTACTTCTTGCCACCTTCTCCTAATTTATTCATGGTCCTTCGAGCCGGATCCAATTCACCGGTTTTGTAATTTTGCACAGTTGCTCTTTTAAAGCGTGGTTTGGATAAATCTTTAATGGTTTTAATTTCGCTATCCGTCATTACATCATGAAATATAACATTTCTAGGATCTGGATATGCTTCCTCCATTTTAAATGGTGCAAGTAATAAATATGGATTATTGTTATTTACATACGAACATGTCAAACTCGAACTAATTTCTATTGGTGTTTTAATTTCCCCTCGACACAATGATTCGTACAATTCTCTTTCAGGAATATTATTGCCAGTGTGAAGCAGCTGTTCATTAACGATTATATGCGCTGATTCGTCATCACCTTTACGTTTAACGACGTTATTTTTTTCGATTTCTTTCTCGTAGTAAATTTTATTCCCCAATGCTCTACTATGAGTTGGAAATATTTGCAGTAATTTGTTAGTGAGATTTGTTAGTGTTAGCCAATGGTATGTTTCCTCGCTTGTATGTTGAAAATGCCAAGTATTCTAAAATATCACTCTTGTCGATAGTTTCATTTGCTTCCCGTTCTAATCTCGAGTCTGCTTCCCTCATCCACAATTGAGTATGATAAAAGTCGCCGTTATTATAAGATTGTCTTCCTAATTCAAAGCAATCTGCAGCAGTTAACTCTGAACTGTACTTAACGCCATTTAGTTCTCCTCGTGCTAATGAAGATGTGTCTAATTTGTATGTGCCTTGTAATCGCATCAACGCAACCGGGGCTCCATTTAAGTCTTCATCTGTTGGAAACTTTAAATATTCTCTGTATGACGAAACATCTTTATGAAATTCTTGACCAACATTAATATTGATGAGAGCTTCAATTTCCTTCCAATCTGTAGTTAAACGCTTTACTAACAAATATGCGTTAATAGGATTCGATACATAATTCTCGACGTCCTCAGAAGCTTTTTCGTTTTGCTTTCCATAAGTTAGGAAGGGTACTTCTTGCCACCTTCTCCTAATTTATTCACACGAGGTACGTACAATTTCGTAGATCTATTTCCGTAGGGGGAGGAATTTACTAAATTAATTCGTAAAAAAAATTTATTTTTAATTTATAGAACATTCTTTATTTATAAAATTTATATACATACATTATATTACACATTTTTCTTTTTTCCCCCTTTCGGTACATCTTCGAATCCATTTCGAAATTGTCGACTCGACATCCTTGACAGTTATATTGGGAAAGCTTCTCATGGCAGATTCTAAAATAAAAATTACATAAAATTATATCAAAATGAAAATTTGTTACTTGTTAACAATTCGTTCAACTTAAGCACATGAAATGCTATTTTATCCCCCTTCCCAATATTTTTTTTTTTTTTTTTTTTTTTTTTAGCTCAACGCAGGGAGGAGAAATCTCGTGCGAGACACCCACTTAATCGAAGTGGATAGTGTCAGACTTCACTGACTAAAACTCCCCCCTACCAAGCACCCGGGTTTCGCCGTCAGGCATTTCTTCCGGGATGCTCGGTCCGAGATGTCGGGATCTTCGACATCTCCCGCCCTGGATGTTCGGGCAGATGCGTTGGGTCTGCAGTATCGTGTGCAGACCCGCCTTTTTCGTTTGGGCCTCCAAGTTCCTCTCATGAATGGCTTCCTGGTTGCTCAGTCAGGTAGGGGGCATTGCGATGGAATTCGATGAAACGTGTGCTCTTTCGCATGCCTCTCTTCTACCTGTCCGAGTTCTTTTTTCCTTTTTTCCCTTTCCCTTCCTTTTCCTTTCCTTTCCTCCTCGTTGGTTGGCCTCCTGGTTTGGCGGTCGGGTAGGGGGCATTGCGATGGAATTCGATGTTACGTGTGCTCTTTCGCATGCCACTCTTCCACCCGACCGCGATTGGCCTCGGGTCACTGATCTTCAGTGTCGGAATCCTCCCCCGCATGGGCAGCAGCAGCGGCGGCCCGTTGTTCGGCTCTTCCTGCTGCCTCCTTACACCTCAGGATGTTTGAGATGAGGGTGTTTATCCGCTGCCACTGGGCCTCGTCGACGAGCATTGCTTCGACCAGGTCTTCGGGAGTCATTGTGTACCCCAGTGCAAGCGAGACCATTGTTCGCTCGCGCTCCCATCTCCAGCACTGGAAGAGGGAGTGTTCCGCGGTATCGATTTCCTCGCAGAACCTGCACTTGGGGCTTCCCAATATGCCAAATCGGTGCAGGTAGTACGAAAAGCAGCCGTGCCCTGACAGCATTTGTGTGAGGTGGTAGCTCACCTGTCCATGCCGCCTCTCGACCCATCTCTTGATGTTAGGGATGAGTCTGCGGGTCCACAAGCCGCAAGTTGCCTCCTCCCACCTGGCCTGCCAACTTTCGGCCACCTCGCATCCGGCACCCCCCACTCCGTCGTAGATTCTGCTCCTTGCTAGTGCGAGGAGGTCGATGGGGGGCATCGACGCCAGAACGAGGGCCGCGTCGAGCGAGACCGTCCTGTAAGCGCAGGAAACGCGCAGCGCCATTCTGCGCTGGACGCTCAGCAGTCTCTGCGCGTTCCCCCTTCCCAATATAACTATGTTCCGCTCTACAAAAGCGGTTTGTAATGAGCTTCTTTGAAGCTTGATTGATCAAATCATAAACGTCGTTACCACCTAAAGATGATATTTCTTCAACCTACAAATAATAATATTATTACTCCGTATAATAAAAAAGAAATTTACATACGGCATTCTTCATATTTTCTTCAACCGACAGATAATTTTTTTCGTCAGATATGGTACCGATGTGCATAATGAGCTCCGCTCTTCGTCTTCTCGTCTACGGTCACTCGAACTTTGCGTCTATGGCATCGATACGATTGCTCATATCTGCCATCGACGCTTGCATTATGTTCATTTTCCGAACTATCACTTCAAGGTATTCTAAAACACACCAATTAGAATACAAATTCAATACAAAATACAATATGAACTTACCTTAACTTTTAGATATTTCGTGTAATATGAACAAGTTGAAACTTATATAATATTATAATATTGAAATGTTGGAATATATTTTTTTAAATTATAGGTTACACTTATTAATATTACTAATTTTAGGTAATTAAAGTTGCACCGATCGTACATAAATTTTTACAAACAGGTAAATTTTGAAGGTTAACTGACTATTACAATGCGCGTACATTGGCATTCTCGGTAGATCGTTATCGTGACCCTTTTACCGATCAAGTTAGTAGGACATACTCGTACATACGATGTACGTACTTCAAAGTACCTAATATGTACGTCCACTTGAGGTACATACTCGCACATATACGATGTACATCCTTCAAAGTACAGGGTCTGTACGTCCACGTGTGGTACAGAAACGAATGTACATACGATGGACGAAAAACGTATGCAATATGTACGTACATACTCTTACGTAAAAGGTACGTACATTAAATTACGTATATGTACGTCCGAGTTTCGTACGTGGACGAATGTACATAAAAAGGACGAACTTTGTACGTACTGAGGACGAAGCCTGCTGACTGGGTTATAGCGAGGTTTTCCTCGATACCTAACAACAAATCACGAAATTAATATTTTGATTAAGTGATGCTGAACCCTTATTTCATACTATATAGTACACACTTCGTGTGAAATTTTCATCCACATTTTCATTACTGGCAATAGTATATGTACGAATGATATTGTCAATTACCGAGCATTTTTTCCTTTAGGCCAATATCAGTATTATTTTATAGATCGAAGACCATTTGCTGAAAAGCCGGTTGGTATGGGTTGCATACAAAACTTCAAAATCTATTAAAATCTAAATTGCATAAAAATGAACGGATAACATTAAACGTCGCCCGAGAATTATCTTGTTCTAAGTCCCAAAATACCTATTTTGGGAAATTGCACTTTTGTATATTTTTGTTACTTTTGTTGTTCCGTTTCCCAAATTTTTTGATTTCACAGAAGTGTCTACATAGTAAGTAATGTTTTCCACTATCCAATATTTTGATATGATGCATAAATTTATAATAAGATCACTTATTTGATTTTTAAGAAAGTTTAATGAACAAAATTATTAGCTAGTACAGTAGAAATATACATAACATACATAATTATTTAGGTACCTAATTACCGTTTTCCCCTCTCTTCATTCCACCTGCTTTGTTCTTAGGTATACTGTTGCTCTTTTTTCTATCTACTTTAATTGTAGTTATCTTTTTTGGGTGCATTTTTAATGGCAAGTAATGAATCATAGAATATTCTTTCCGAATGATTCGACTGCTGAGGATAATATACCGATATCAGCCCAGAGGAAGAAGATGTGTTGGCCGCCCTAGGAAGAGGTGGCGAGATCAGTTGGAGTGACGTAACGGACCACTGGTCTTATACGTGTGGATGATGATTAGAGATGAGATTTTTAGGTCGTATAAATGTTATACCAGAGAGCGTTAAAGGGTTAATTGATACACGGCCCCGTTTCTTCTTTCTTTTTCATACAGCATAACTTTCGAACGGGGCCGTGTATCAATTAACACTCTCTGGTATAACATTTATACGACCTAAAAATCTCATCTCTAATGATGATGATTCGGTATGAAAGGTTTCATTTCTAACAAATGTTTTCGTTTTAAATCGGAGATATTTATTTCTAATTCCTCTGTCGGTACATTAGTGGAAAAATCGTATGGAACCTATATATTTTTACGAGTTCCTCTAGTGTATTTGTCTAATGCCAGCATATTTAGCGGAATTTTAGTTTTATCGGTCACATCATCGTCAAATTTTTCCTTGTATTCTATATCATTAACATCCTTTTAAACAAGCTTTCATTTTGTACTTCCTCCGCGTAATAAAATAAAATTTACTTTTGCGACTAGTTTCGCGAATATATTCGCATCTTCAGGCAAAAACTACATTAGTAAATACACACATTAAGTACAAAATGAAAGCTTGTTTAACTCATCATAACACTCCGCTTTGCACAAGATTATTATTAACATCCTTAGTATAATATATTAAGTGTTTCACTCTAGTATAAGGTATTGTATTGTAATTAAGTGCTTTTGCATTTTTTTGGAAATTCAAATAAGCGCTTGGTTGCATCTGTAGCACCTTGTATTTCAACTTACCATGCACACTGATCAAACAAAACAAAACATTTTGTTCGTTCGTGTTTGAAAGTGTTGCATTTAGAAGAGTTATTGTTTGTGTAATATTGCTTAAAATATTGTATGCTTATAGCGTAACTTGGGTCACCGCACCAGTCACGTATAAAAGCACGTGTGGCTAAACAAATTAGATAAATAGTACTCCAGATAACGCCTTTATCATGGGAGCGGAGCTTCGGCTAGCTAGAGAGCTCAGGGTGAAGGTAGCTCAAAAAAAAAATGGAAAAGTTAAATACCCGGCGCCACACGATTTTTCCCGCTCCCAACTCTTGGTGTTACCTGAATAATCGTGAAAGCTTATATTGAAGAAAAAAACAAAAGCATCAATGAAGCACTATAATTAATTATAATTTATTAAAAAAAATAAAGTCAATCAGTAGAAACAATCAAATCAAAGTATTAAACAGTCAAATAAATAATGGATAATATCTATAACGCAAACCAATAATTAAAATTATTAAACAAATAATTTCGCACGCGGACAGATCTGTTGGCGTTCACACTTATCTTACAAGTACGCTAATTCTGCGTACTTATCGATCAAACAAAATTTTAATATTAGGTTGAAAAAAATATATAAGTAGATATATAACCTTCTTGTTCTTGACCGAAACAATCGAACAGCGCAAATAGACAGTTTATAAAACAATAAAATAAAACAATGTTCACTTATCTTATTGCGGTGGTTCCGCCTCTATGCTACGCCGCTGCAAATTTTCCACGCCAATGGGTTACCAAACAAAACAAAACCTCGAATTGCCGAGTCTTCAAATATAGTCTGCGTTATGCTTAACCGCTTGGGACTTCTTAAAACCCAGAAAAACGAACCAATAACAGTGTGGAGAAGTTCCAATCACTTCCAAATAGCACCCTGATCAAACTAACCAACGACAATTTCCAAACCAACGGATAAACCAACTTTTCCTTGAATAACCAGGTAAATTCGTATTTCCAACCTCAAAAAGTATCCCAACTTCCAGAAATAATTTTCAGTAAACGTTTAGCTTCAGAACAACAGTAAAAAGGAAGCGACGTCGTGGATAACCAATCGTTATAGATATTTCCCAAAGTGACGAACCAGAAAACATAAGCAGTAAATCTTGATGGGTTCGCAATAATTTCAACAGCTCAAATCGGTGTATCGCAGATTATCCCACTTCAGTGGCAATGGATTATATTGACCAAATAAAAATAACAATATACCTCCAAACTCGAACAAATAGTTAACGATCCCAAAATAATGGTACGGAATTATAATTTCCCAATATTTAACTAAATTATTCAACTCTACACCAATTTTTGCAGGTCAAAAATTATACTCACTTCAATCTACCTTTTATCTATTTGATAATAATGTCACTTCCTGAAAACTAGGAAATATTTTTAATTCCCCTAGAAAATTATCTAAAGGATGGACAGAGATAATTTTACCGCCAACTTTTACAAATATAAATAAGTATGGAATCAAACTAAATTATTATGAGGTGGAAATATAAATTACAAAATGAACTAGGTCTTATAAATGTACCCTTTCCTCCCTATCATTGAAGGTTACTAGTCGGTACCCGTTAAGGTACCCGTCTGTAATCGAAGGTTACATGCTCTCGTTATATATATAATTATATGTTATTTCTTGATCAGTGTGTGATGGATCAATATATATCAGAAACAGTTTTCAACACAATCAAACAAAAACGTTTTGTTGCACAACGTTTTTGCTTGATCAGTCTGCGATCAGTCTTACGCGACATGGCCCGTTTTTGTTTAAATTTCAATTCTAAATTTATTTGTTCCAATGTATTTTTATCATCTGATGAATAGTTTATGAAATAAATAGGATAAACTAAAATCAGGGGATAATGGCTGCCGATAAATTTAAACAACAAAATTGACCAGCAGTCCTAAACATCTTGTATAATAACTATTTGAAGGAGCTAAAGCAGCTTACGATAAAAGTACCAAAGATACTAAAAGAAACTTTCAATTTATAAAATGATACCTGAATTTAGGCTAAATGTAAAATTAATGGAGGACTAAAATAGGTGAATTTACTACAGACATTGTAACGTCAAGTTTAATAAACAATGTTATAAAAAAACATAATAGTTTTAATTTTTTTTCTATTTCTATCTACCTGCTTGTAAGTGAATAAAATTAAAAGGTGGTACTAAAGCAACACCAATTTGTTTAAACATATTTTACTTAAATACAAAAACAAATATGATTTAAAAATGGTACTGAAAATGTATCAAAATATAATAAAAATCGTTGCAACCTAATTAAATATTTTCAGATTATATAAAAAATTTTTAAAAAAATTGGAAATGTGTTAAAAATAAATTAAGGAAACAAGTCTATTTTTAACAAGTAAAAATTAACTAAAATTGCAATAATTATCAAGATTTTGTCTTGCTCGATGAAGTTAAGTCTGTCGTAACAATATTTGTTACTTTTACAGTATCCATTCCTAATACTGACGATAAAAGACGACCACGCTTTTGACATCGGGATTTTCACTCTCTTCTGCAGTAACATCCTTTTCTAATTTTAATTTTTCTTGGTTCAATTGCCACATTCCTTCTTCGAGGGTGCCTTGAGAAATTAATCTAAAAACTTGCACCGGTTTAATTTGTCCCATGCGGTGACACCTGTCTTCTGCTTGCTTGTCATTGTACGGATTAAAATCTATGTCGTGGATTATCACCGTGTCCGCCGCAGTTTTCGGACGCTTTGGAGCACTTTCACCCAAAGAAACCCATTGTTTTGACTGTTGCATCGACTCTGGAGTATAGTAATGAATCCAGGTTTCATGCATGGTTATGAATCGGCGCACAAAGTCTTTCGGATTACGCTTAAACATGCGCAAATTCTGCTGGGAAGTTGTAACACGAATTCGTTTTTGGTCGACTGTGAGCAAACGCGGCATCCAACGCGCTCAGAGCTTCTTCATGCCCAAAAACGAAAGTACGATATTGCCCACACGTTCCATTGACATGAATGCAATCTTAGCTATCTCCCTCAATTTTGCTTAGGGTTCATTCAACATCATATCATGGATATTTTCAATGTTTTCTAGTGTAGTGACCTCATTCGGGCGTCCAGAACGTTCAACATCATCGGTGCTCGTACGTCCACAACGAAAATTAGTAAACCACTTATGAATCGTTCCCATCGACGGTGCAGAGTCCGGGTAATACTTATCCAGCTTGGATTTTGTCTCGGTTATCGTTTTCTTGCGCAAATAATAGTGTTTAATCGAAACTCGAAACTCATTTTTTTCTATATTTAAAAATATTCTTTGGTTGGTCGCTTCTCAGTGCTGTAACTTGTAACTGTGTAATTGTAAATGGACGTAATTTTTATATTATTTGCTGGCTTTGGGTGGGATTGTAGGATATTTTGCGAGTCAAGGTCGCCTTCTCCCTTCATCGGGTACTTGAGAAACTGACTTTGATAGCAGTTTAGATAGAAATTAATTTACGTTTGGGCTTTGAGGAAATACATCCCCGGCCGGACTGATTTGGTAAAACAAAAGGATACAGTAAACCGCAAGGCGGTTTACCAAGCAAACTAATTGTCGATGAAGTCGACAATGTGGGTGGTGCGAGACACGCACCTGCCCACCCCTCGATGGTGTAAAGTCTTGAGCCGACTAAGTTTTTCATTTAGGTCGCATTGATTTTAGGTAAGTTTCAGAAGCTCCAACCCGGTCCCAAAAAAGCGATCCCCACTTTCCCGCAATCTTAGCAGGCTGTGGATTCGATCTAATTGATGAACACCTGGAAATAAAATAAAAAGATTAATTTTCGTCCGGTGTCGTCTTTTATTGTTTTGACCTAGTTAGATAAGGTGCAGCTGTCTGCAAGTTCAACGTTCAAGTTTAACTACGAACACGTCGCATTCCAAACTTGGCGATTGCAATATCTAATCGCCATGTTATCAGCGCGATAACATTGTATTCGAAATTACAGTCACTTCGACTCGAAATGCAACATTATTCATTGTTAATTAAATTAACAATGCCCTCTTCTTGTAAATCGCACACCCGTGCTGTTGAAAACAGCGATGTAACGGACTACATCGTTGCTGTAAAAAATAGTACACATTGGTGAATCCTAGCGCAATCTTTTAGAATTTTCAGAAACTTATCAGGCTGCCATAGTTCATATAGTTCCCGATTATTTAATCGGTAAAAATGGCTGCGTTATAGGTCAAAACTTAAATTAATTGTTATTTCTTACAATTTAATAATGAAACCTTAATCTAGGCTTAGTTTCAACGTATTAATTTGTAGCAATTGATTTTCAGTTCTCTGATTTTCAAAATATCTGGAAATCATCGAACGGAAATATAAAACTATTAAGTCAGAAACACTAAATTTAGTTAAAAAATCAAATACTATTACGTGTTTTAATAAGTTTTACAAATAATATTAATTAACTATAATTTATTAGTCATTGTCTTTGAATGCATTTGGAATCAAAAAGAGTTCTAATGCAAAGTCTCGGTTTAAAAACTGCGTTCTTGTCACGAACAAACCATAATTAAGTTCATATCGCTGAAACCTGGTGATCGAAGGTGTTAGTAGTTTACAAATAAAACAATGCATAAATGTGTGGTTTCCATCTAGAGGTTTCAATGGCATGAACTTTTTATAATGTGTAAATCCGGAACACATTTTATTTAAATTTAAAAGGAATTGTCGTTATATAATTAAATGAAAAAATGGTGAAATCAAAAAGTTGAATCTAAATTTTTAGTTCATGCACAGATATTGTGAAATATTAATAATTTCTGAAACAAATAATGTGAAGTCGTGGTGAATGTCCTTATAGTGTCCTAATAAGGACAAGATAAGATGTCCTTATAATATATAGTTTAGTTATAGCTAGCTTATTTTTAAATTTTGAGAATTAATTGGTCTGTTCTATAAGATAATCTCCAGTTAACGAATGTTTAACTGTACTCGAGTTTGGTTTATTTTAATTGAATACTTCGAGTTTTGCGTTTCCTTTGATTGCTATATAAACAATATAGAGCATATTAAAAATATGTATAATAGTAAATTTTGTATTTATGTTGAATGTAATACATTAAAACCAAACGGTGAAAAAATTGTCGATACCTCAAATATAGAAAGCTCCGAATTTCATGAATATTTAATAACATGGATTGCTTCTGTTATATATTATTTCTCTTTTGTGTGGTTATTACATGTATTCTATGTATCTCTTATGTATGGAAAACATAATTCACTACAAGAAATAATCATTAAATATTTTAATTACTTCACAATTCCGTAATAAAAAAATTGAAAAACTGTGAGTTAAAAGGTGCACTCGACATCCGTTTTTAGCTGGTAAATTTAGTGCGCTGAAAACGCAAATTTCGCACTATGAGAGCAAAACTATGGTAAGTGCAAACAATTTTTTGTTGCGATATTCTAGTATTACACCTAAAAAAGCATTGTTTTTAATAATGGAAGACCATATTATCTGTAATCAAACTTTTTAGTTACTTACAACAGTTTAAGTAGAAGCAAAAGACGTTGCGAGCATAGAAACATTAAACTTTATAATGCGTTTATCTCGCAAGTAACTTTGTTGCACTTACCATAGTCTTGCTCTCATAGTGCGATTTGTTCCCTCGCACCCTCAATGTGCACTAAATTTACTAGCTGAAAACGGATGTTAAACTTACCAACTTAACAGCCACAAAGGCTGTTACTATTAATTACAAGTTCAACTACTTATAAGATCGTATATATTTATTTCATATCAATAAATTATAAAATTGAAGTACTTTAATTTTTACTTTAATTTAATATGGAAATAACTTTTTCATAATACAGAAATTGGAATTGTTAATTTTTCAATATTATTAGTGACTTTTTGAACATATTTATTAATTCTTAGAAAATATAACAAAAACATTATCTAAATAATGCGAAAATATTAGAATTTTAACTGTAATTTTAATAAATATACGAAGAAATTTTATTCAAGCATTACTTCAAAAAACATTAATGAACTGGTTTATGTTCTTGTTTTTTTCTGTTATAATAATTCGCCGTGGAGAAAGGTTTTCGATCTTTCAAAAACCACATGGCTCATTTTCAGAAATTTCAAATTTCTATGCAATCATACCTTATTTCTCTAATATTTTTTAATTTATAAACTTACTAATAGGTATTCTTGCTGTGAACAATAATATTTTAAATTTTTTTCAAGTATTCGGTATTTTTTTCCAAAACCATCGTGTTTTATATTCCGATGCTTCACGTGGCATAGCCGTATAGCATGTAAGCTTGACTTATTTCTCTAATATTTTTTAATTTGAAATCTTTCTAAAATATATTTTTGCTATTAACAATAATATTTTTTAATAAAAACAACTATTTAAAAAAAAAGTTTATTCAATTATTTTAAAATGTATAAGTTTCTAACTAAAAACTAATAATATCATGTGGCAAGTGCAACGGTGAAACGAGTGGGTATATTCTTATTAAATTTGGATTTATGTAAACCGAATTCAATTTTTAAATTTAATGATTAATCCACGATAGGTATTATTAAAAAAGTAACAAATATCAAATCTTCAAGAATGTTTTGGAACCACGTGGTTCATTTTCCGGAATTTCCAATTTCTATGCAATCATACCTTATTTCTCTAATATTTTTTAATTTATAAACTTACTAATAGGTATTCTTGCTATGAACAATAATATTTTTAAGTTTTTTTAAGTATTCGGCATTTTTTTCCAAAAACATCGTGTTTTATATTCCGATGCTTCACGTGTCTATATCATGTAAGCTTGTCTTATTTCTCTAATATTTTTTAATTTGAAATCTTTCTAAAATATATTTTTGATATTAACAATAATATTTTTTAATAAAAACAACTATTTAAAAAAAAAGTTAATTCAATTATTTTTTTAATTGTTAATTCTTGGTGTAATTTATGATTATTCTATTGTACCTACATCTAAAGAACAATTCAGTAAAAAGTTCTTCTAATCATACTTCTAATTAATAAATTAAACTAAATTCGTTTAATTAAAAAAATTGAAAAACTTCAATATAAAAAATTGAATTCAATATTTGCACTTCTTTCGTGATAATATTGCAAAACTACATTTACTAATATATTACACTAAGGGGCCGTTCATGTATTACGTAAGACGTTTTTTCCTACTTTTAGACTCCCCCCCTCCCCCTAGTAAGAAAAAATAAGAAAACGTATACCCCCTCCCCTCCCCCACACTAATCTTACGTAAGATTAATTATTACCCTATGAGAAGCCAGATATTAAACATTAAAAGTAAAATTAATGAAGATATTATGTTTATTTTATATTAAAAAAAATGTTATTCAAACAATAATTTACTTTATAGTGTAAGAAAATTGCGACAAAAATCCAAAATCGGTCTAAAAAATAAATAATTAATAGTATTGTGTCTCACATTAACATTAATACCAACAGCACCTAAATTAGATTAAATAATTTTCAAATTTTGAAATTTAATTAAAAAAATAAAATATTACGTAAGAAATTGTTTTGACCCCCCTGCCTCCGAGTAAGAAAAAATAAGATGTCAGCTACCCCCCCCCTCCCCGAAACGCCTTACGTAATACATGAACGGCCCCTTAATTCTTAGTGATAGAATGCACGTGTATATTAAGATGATTATATAAATTCATAATATTTTTTTAATATCCCTTCTGTGTCACAAATGAAGCATCGATGCGATATCACTTAGTGATAAATCACCCGACCGTCACAAAAAGTGGAACGAATATCACTTAGGTGTAACAAGATGTCACATTTCAGTCACATTAGGTAGCATGAGTATCACAAGGATAAAGTATTGCTATCACTCGACCGTCACAAAATGTGGCAAGAATATCACCTGCGTATCACAAGATGTCACATTTCGGTCACATTAGGTAGCATGAGTATCACAAGCGTAAAGTATTGCTATCACTCCACTGTCACAAAAAGTGGCTAGAATATCACCTGCGTATCACAAGTTGTCACATTTAAACAGAAAATTATCGCACGAGTGTCACCGGCATATCACAATAGCGTCATAGCGTTTGCTGTGGAGATTTATTTATTATAAAGTTTCTTTATAACATTTGCAATAAATTATTAAAAATTAAAAATATTTAATAATTCTTATATATACCAAGTAATTAAAATAAATTAAAACAGTAGTTATTTTTTGTAATCTTATATTTAATATTAATTTTTTATAGCTAAATAATCACATATTATAGAAGTGATTAGAAACTTATAATAAAGTACACATCGTTATACTAATTTTGAGGGATGCGATTATTTAAATTCATAATATTTTTCAATATCACACCTGTGTCACAAATGAAGCATCGATGCGATATCGCATATAAGGCGATAACACATGGGTATCACACTGTGATACGTATCACAACTGTGACACAAATGAGGTATCACAGCGATATCACTGTGATACCTGCGTCTACTGGGACATGTAGTGTTTTTAAATTCATAAAGCAAAAGAAATAATAAAGCCGTAATAAGGCAACATTTGCTATTGTGTATTGAATTTTTGTTTTGAGCCAATGAATTTCAGATCCACTCAAAAATATTTCAAAACAAAACCTTACTTGCATATTTTTACTTTTTATTTTTACTAGCATATAAAGTCAATTAACATTAGGTTATCCCTATTTTCTCGAGAAGTGATGGAAATTGTTTAATCTATTGATTATAACACAATTATCGAGACTTTTACCATCACAACCTATTGAATATAAGCTACAAATAATTTGGATAATTTAAGATATTATCACTTCATATAGCTCAACAATTAAAATTTTATTTCGTTGTCTGTTAAATAATATTTTAACAAGTAACCCTACAAATCCAAATACAGACTGACAATTTGAAATGCATTCATAACAAACATAATTGAATTGACATGGATGTGGATAAACCAATTAATAGACAACTTCAACAACAAGAGTTGTCGTATTTACTAAATTTACTGAAACGTTTCGGTTATTTGAAAAATAATTTAAAAAAGAACTGTTAATTTGTAGCAACTTATATTCACCTTGTATATTGTTAGTTTAAGTTACTAATGAAAGTTGTAAATTCTTGTTGTTGATCGGAGTTTATTAATATTATGTGTGAGTTTCAAGCATGAGTGTAGACAGTTTTCTGAGTTTTATAATATACGTACATCATATTGAATGTCGTCTTCCGTGTTTCGGAGGACACGTTAAGCAGGCGGTCCCCCTGTGTTAATGATTTGCCATCATAACAGTAAAAAACAGGGTGCAGGCATATCGAAAGGCAAGCCTAGCAAGCTATCTGAGATGTAAAAACCAAAACTGCTCACAGAACCAACAGTGCCTCTGACAGAGGCATATAGTTGGGAAGTACAGGACGTAGTCCTAGCGTAAGAAGAAGAAGAAGATATTGAACCACTTCATATAATTTAAAATAGTTTGTATCGAATGTGAAAAAAAATTGAAAATTATAATATAAATTATCATTAGACCGTAAACAATTTATGAACAATTCTTTCTTTAAATGACCAATTAATTAAAGAAAACATTTTCTCACGCATTAGCTTTATTTGCTTAGCAAATTATATTAAATTTGTTTATTTTTGTCTATAATTATTCTGCTTTACACGGTACAGATGAATTTAGCAAATATTTTATTAATATTAGTGTTTCAACTAGAGAACATTCTGTTAAATAAAAAAAACTCGTTTTCGATAATTTGTCCGCATTTAAAAAATGTACTTGAAAACTTTTAAATTTTACAGTGTTGGTGAAAATGTAGGAACTTGATCTGTTAGCATGAAAACTGGATTTTTACGAAACTTGAAGAAAATTTTTACAAAAGTATAGCAAGTGTTGAATTCGATTTTATTTCACATTAGTAGATAATTTAGAGCGGAAACTTAATAATTGTCACATCAACTACAATTACTTTCTTTGACATCTCGTGAATTATTAGAATACCAAAATAAGTACAAGAAAACTTGACTTATCTGATGGACCAACCAAAATCCTCTAACCAATTCTTTTTCTATTATTTATTAAAATTTATAGTTGAAATTCCTTTAAGAATGCACATTTTTGATGAATAATGACTAATTTGTATAAGGCTATTGTTAATTTTTGATAGTTTATAATTTTAAGGGCACCTACTATGTAAAAAGCTGTAATTTTATATGGTTGATATTTAATTAATTAATGCCAAATTCAGTAAAAAATAAATAAATAAATACATACAATCTCTGTAAGTATCAGTATGCAATTTTTTCATTGTCATTAAAAAGAATGTGTTTTTAAATACAAAACTCAAATTATAAATTTATGCTTTTCATAAAATGTCAAACCAAATAAATGATATTTTATAGAAACAAAAATAGTTGTTACTTGACTTACAGGCGTTTTTTAAATTAACCGTCTATTATAATACAGGTTTCTTCATCTGATTCAATTATTTCCAATAAGTCTTTAGACAATTTCACGTAATAATTTTGCAGGGTTTAGTTTTCTTCTCTACTCTTGTATAACCTTTTCGAGGTGTTATTAAACAAAAAATAATAAAATATTGAACTATCTAATCAAGTGTTTTCCAGCCATTTTTTAACATTTTAAGAGTTCCCACTACTTGGTGCGATAGGTAGGTACCTTTATTGCGTTTTTAAAAGAAATTTCCTTGTTTATATAGCGACATGTATGAGCTAATAGACTAACTAAAATTTGTTAAACGTGTTGCATACCCGTGAATTATAAAATAATAGTTATTTACCAGACACCTGGTGTTCGTGAATCAACACTAGGGTCATGGAGCGTACCCTTAATAGAAATTTTTAAGAATATCATTGGTAGCATCTGCTTGTTTCGTTGAAGTAATACTTGATTCATTATTTTGAATAGAAAAATGGTTTTTAAAAAACGAGGCTTTTTAACCCTTAACTGGTCCGAAGTAGTCTGTGAGACGACGCGAGAAATATAATTCTTTGTAATTGTTTAATTAAAGCGCTTACATGAATGTTTCTTTTATCTAATCTCTGACCTACTTAAATACGATACCTAGCCACCTTTGCGAATATTTTCTTACATTTTCTTAAAAGTTACAAGATAAATTAATTCAGACGTAGTCTGTCAGACGACGCCTGACCGTTAACGTAACTTTTTCGAGTGGCTTTGGCTCATGCTGGAGTTTTAAAAAAACTGTTAGAAATTTATTTTCAGTACATATTTTGTTTATTTAATGTTTTAAAAACTCAATATTGCTATTATAATTAATTTTTTATATTTTATAATTCTAAAACAGAGCGTAGTTTACAAATCAATTTTTTTAAATGTTTTCTACATGATGTTTTGATTATGTTTAATATTTTATTATTATGTAATTTAATCTTTGATATTTTTTGATATTCTAGTTTAATAATGCCTATAATACTTGTGTTAAATAACACGTTTCGTATTTTTGGTTCTTAGTGCTCTTTTTGGCCTATCAAAGAAGTAGTCTCTCAGACTACGCCTGACCGTTTATGTCGCAGATATGGTACCGGACCAGTTAAGGGTTAAGCGTGTATAAATTTTGATATCGTCTGTAACATTTCATTACTGTGCAGTCAAAATGATGTCACTTGGGTGTTTGTACTTTTGTTTGTAATCTCGATCTAATCTGCTTTACAAGTTGCAGCAATGTCCATAACATATTGCTCTGAATAACCCTCGCTAATGTGATTACACGTTTTAT
Source organism: Podabrus alpinus (assembly GCA_932274525.1). Taxonomy (NCBI): domain Eukaryota; kingdom Metazoa; phylum Arthropoda; class Insecta; order Coleoptera; family Cantharidae; genus Podabrus; species Podabrus alpinus. The sequence goes on along the minus strand of OW026455.1, from coordinate 45,592,892 downwards.
TATTGATGTTTGTACGAGTGTACAGAAATGTACCCCGTCAATGGAAATGTATGTGAAATTTAGTAAATACAAATAAATGGAAATAATATGCCTCGGCTTAGCTGGTTCGTAGTGCATGTGTCTTACCTTGTACAGGGTGAGTTCGTTCCGTGACCAATACTGTAAATAAATTTATGGCGCGAAACAGGTCAAAATAAATATCCTTCGTTACAAAAATAATAATGTTTTATTTAGCACACAAATGTAAATAAAGGTTTTGTTATATAAAAAAAGTTCTCTTATTAAATCTAATTATCAAAATTCTGAACGTTAAATAAAGAAAAACACGTGTCGTATGGAGTCCGAAAATTTCACTTAGTTATTTTAAAATTGTATTTGAATGTGCACGTTACCTTAGTAAATTCAGGGATCTTTTCGTTACTTGAACTGGAGATGGTACAATTGCGCACCAAAATACACTCGATGGGTTTATTACCATGAAAAAGTTTACACTTGCAGTTTATTGACCTCGTTTTGTGTCGATTTTTAATTCTTCAGAAATATTCTCAATCCTTTACGTTTTTCAACTTATTTTTAGTTTTACGTAGGTAAGTTATTAATTTGCTGATTTTTACACTCGTATTTTATACTTTCACCAATTATTTTCACTATAAAATCAATTTTTATTAGGACGATTAAAATTCGCCACCATTTACCTGTGAAATCTAACACAAGGACCTCTTCGATTGTTTTTAATTTTTCTTTCTCAAAATTCATCGCAATCTCGATGTTTGAGTAAACGCATTCGTATTGGTTGATTGGAAAATCAATATTATTGAAATTTTCAGGTTACAGGTCTGTATTAAGCACAAATGTGACTCGTTGGAATTTTATAAGTAAAATTTTTATATTTTCAGATTGGATTGACTTCTTCCTAAGTGCTTCGTGGTTGAATAAATAAAGATGCTGGACATGAAATTTCCATTCACAGTTCATTCACTTGTGACACGTCGAACTCACGTAATGATTTTAAGAACTTATTTTAAATTTAACGCTAACATAAATTTTTACATTAATCAATTAATTAACAAAATTCTAACTTTTGAAATACCTTTCTTATTACTAAACAATCTTTCATTTACTATAAATAAACAATTTTCAACAAAGACAATTATTAAAAATTACATCTTAAATTTATTTTATTCAAACCTGCTTTATGTCCTTTTTTTACAAATCATTTGACTTTGAACTAAATTTCTTGGTATCGGACGAAGTTTTTCTGATTACTTTGATAAGTCACATGCTCTATTAATAACAAAATTTTCCCGAATCTTAAATAACGTACTTCCATTGACGTGGTATCTCGATATCGCAATATGGAATAGGTTTATCTCACAAGTTTTTTTTTCATCTTAAGGGTGTTTGGTAGCCGATATTGAAAAACTATTCCGCTAGAGGAGCGCCACCAGTACATTTGATACATAGTGTATTCCCCTACAATGGTTTAAATCTATCTTTATTTTTTATGAGATAAAAGCATGCATAGAAGTTGTACACTACAGATTGTGTGGGCGATGCATTTTTGCATATTTTGCAACTTGCGATGCATTTTTGTACTAATTATAATTATAAAACATTGCTATTCAAAAAGAATTTCGCGTATGAAGTTATAAATTGAATATTATTAAAACGGAACTACAATTTTAAAACAAAAATTTTTAGCAAATAAAATTAAATAAAATTTGAAGATATTCGTGAATGCTAAATAAATATTTTCAAAGTTTTATAAGAATTTGTTTTTTTAAAGGCAATCTTTCATTTACTATAAATAAACAATTTTCAACAAAGACAATTATTAAAAATTACATCTTAAATTTATTTTATTCAAACCTGCTTTATGTCCTTTTTTTTACAAATCATTTGACTTTGAACTAAATTTCTTGGGATCGGACGAAGTTTTTCTGATTACTTTGATAAGTCACATGCTCTATTAATAACAAAATTTTCCCGAATCTTAAATAACGTACTTCCATTGACGTGGTATCTCGATATCGCATTTACCCCCTGTTAATTTGTAGTTTAAAAGAAAAATACCTATTTTTTTTGTTAAATTTCATAATTAACATTTATGTGCTTTTTTTTTCAAAAAAAATATAACAAATAAAATTTTTTTAATGTAACGTTTTCTAACGAATATAACTAATATCTAAATCAACTTACTAAATCCTATTAAATGTTTTAACTAACTACTCAAATTCAACGAAACGAACTAATCCTATTCAAATTTTCAAACTATCCTATATACTAACTTAACTAATAAATCTGACCAAGATTTCTGATAATAATTTGAATTTATTGAGTGCTAAAATTTTAAATTTGACTTTCTTTTTATTTTATTCAAAAAAAAAACTTGACTCTTTATTTTTAATCTTACTATTTTTAACTCGTCCATTTGCTTTTGGGTGATTTCTACTTTCCTATCATTCTAATTCATTTTTATTTATTATTATTGGCATTCTTTATTTTACTATAATCAATATTGTCCTATATTTCCCCATTATTTATTTGGTAACCTCTTGTTTGGTCCCATATCCATATTACTTACATAATCATATAATCAATTTATTTAACTTACACCTGTTATCTATTTTCTTATCCCCAGGTATCTATTCTCACCTAACTTCTTCTAGTTACTCCATCTGAGTTAACTTATTATTTATTTAATTTTCCCCCCTTGTATTTTTTATCGTTCAACATCGAATACCAATTTTATTAAATACTTTTTAGTCCCTCAACTCAATTCATAGTTATTTATCTCCAGTTCATGTTTTCACCCAAATTCTAATTAAACTTCTTTTTAATAAATTAATTGATTAAATTATTTTAAATTATATCTTTCATTCAAATTCTCAATAACATTTCCTCCCAATAAATTTTTATTTTAAAACGTTGCATTTTCTTTAAAGTTCTTCCATCTTGGTCATATTCTATTCTCTGACAAAATCATATTTACACTTGTCTTTTCTGGGCCTATTTTACTATTTGTCTTAGCGGTTTATCATAGATGTTGTTATTAATTATTTTTAAGTTTCGCTGTTAATTAATCACCGCTTATTGAGGAATGGTAGAATGTGTCTTTTCTTCCTCTTCTGGTATTCTTTTCATTTTAAATTTTACCCGTTTGTAAATTTTTCTTTTATTTACATAATCTTTTTCTTTTGTCTTAACACTTGTTTTTATTTTGGACCTCTTCGTCCAATTCATTTCATTATTTCCTAACATCTGACTTTGTAAATTTTTCTTCTTAATTTTCCTTTGTAATTTTTCTTCCTCTTTCCTTTCCTCAGCTTCTGTTTGCCTTAAAATTGTTTGTAATTTCTTTCGATCATCTTCTACCATCTTTCGACATTGTCCTATTCTCTTCATTACTATTTCTTCCTTTTCTTCTTTTGTTTCTTCTAAATTAGGCGTAACCAAATTTATTTCATCCATTGTAGATATTGAATCTTGAAAACTTTTTGAATCTTTTAAAATTACCCCCTTTTTAATTGAATTTTCTACCCCTGTTTTACTTAAATTATTTTCTTGAATGTGATTAATATTTGCCTCCATGTGTGATGATAGATCAATTTCATTATTATTAAACCCCCCTGTATCTTCTATGCTGATAAACTCCCTAGGATGTTGATATGAGCTTATCTGCATTTCCCCGATTACGCCATTTATTGAAAATCCTGTGGAGAGTTTTCCTCTTCCACAGTTGATGTCCTATTTATCGTAACACTGTTTATTGGTCGATTATCTGTATTCGCTGACATTCTGTTCTGATTACGATCGTCGTCTCCTCGTTGGTTATCCCGATCATTTTGATTATTGTCATGGTTGCGCCAGTTTGTTTCATATCGGCCCCCTCGTTGGAAACGTCCACGATAACCCTGATTATAATTTCTATTATTTCCGTACCTCTCCCAAAATTGCGTCTGTTAGAGTTGTATCCCGCATTGCGATCGTCCTGACTATCCCGATTGTTTGTATTAAAGTTATTATTAGCGCCCCTGCGATTTTCAAAATTGTTGTACCCTGTATGATTATTATTATTTTGATTATAATTTCCCGATCTTTCATACCGGTTGTACCTGTTGTCCCGATTATTGCGATTGTCATCCCCATTATTGTAGTAAGTACGCTGGTTATTTGAGTCGTGTTGCCCCCCTGAATAATTATTGAAATTTCTAGTCGCGTTATTATAACTTGGCCTATTGGCTCTCTCGTCCATGTTAACCGCATCTGTTCTCCTTAACAATTTTGATAGTTCTGAGATTGTGTTAATATTTTCAAGAGCCACCCGATTTATTATGTCTTGGCAAAAATGATTAGATAAGTGTTCAACGATTTCTTCCTCGGATACTTCCGATTCAAGTTGCGTTACCTCGTTAATAATGTTTTCCGCGTAATCATTGCGGCGACCGTACCCTTTAAATTTGCCGTTCATTAACTCGTTGCGTATTCGCCCCTGAGCTTGCTTGTCCCAATAACGATCTAGAAATAGTCTTTCGAAACCGACAAAATCTTCAAATTTATCTTGCACACATCCGAACCACTTTTTAGCATTACCACCCATCATTGAGCAGATGCAATTTTTAAATTTGTTCACATCGCGGATGTGACTTGTGCTGCGGTTCGCGTATTTTATAAACTGTTTAGGGTTAAAGTCCCCTTTTTCGTAGAACTTTATGGCTTGCCCGTTGTTTGTCGGCCACGTAATGTCTTGTAAAGCCGATAAAGTTATTGAACTGTTCACACTTTCATTTTTTATTTTAGCGATTTCTTCTATTTGTTTTAACTTTTCCCCTTGATCATTTAATTCTATGTCTACCCGACTTACTAGTTCACATACTTTTTGACTCATAACCTTTGTCGAAATTTCTATTTTTGAATCCATTCTTTGTTCTAACTTCTCTCGGGTTTCTATAAATTTGTTGTTAATTATATTTTCCGGCATTACTTGTCCCCTCATTATTGATACTATTTCACATATTTCTCCCATATTGTTTTCTACTATTTGTATTTTCGAATTTGTTTTCAAAACTTCATGCGAAAAGTCGCCTTCAATTTCTGTTTTTAATTTTCTCATGCTGGTCTTAAATTCTTCTGAATTGTTTTTAATTAAATTTTCCAGTCTCTTGTTTGTTTCTTCCGTTCTTTCCTTCCACTCTTTGGTATCTTCTGTACATTTTGTGATTAATTTTTCTAACCTATTACTTCTTTCTTCTGTGTTTTTGCACAACATGGCTAGCATATTTTGGTTTTCGTCCGTTTTCTTTTCATTTCTTGAACTTGTTTCTTCTGCTTTTCTTCGATCTTCCTCTTTTTCTTCTTTTGTTGTTATGTTTTTGCATAGCATGTCCATCATCTCACGCATTTCTTGTAATTCTGATTTCTTTTCCGCTTTAGGCGTCTCATCGACATCTAATTGTATTAACATTTCGCTTCCTGTAGCTTCTTCGGTTATCGATACACCCTCTTCTGACGTTTCTTCTTCCTTTTCCGTTTCTGTCTCTCCTACTTCCTGATTTTTCTTTTCGTACCTTAACGTCCTATCAGATTTCTCTGCCATCTTGATTTAAGTTTTAAATATTTATTCAAATTAATTTTAAGAAAATAGTTATTAAGTAAATTATGATGTATTTTTAATTTTAGTAATAAGAATATTTTTAATTTTAGTTTTAAGAGAATTTTTAGTTTTAATGTTAATGTTGTAAATAATTTTAATGAAGTTTTTCGTTGTAACTAACCTATCTAGTATTTTTAGTTATAATAACCTAATTTTACATGTGGTGCGAGGTTACTCGAGGTGACTCGTGCCTCCACGTTGTGACGCCAAAATATGCTCTGAATAACCCTCGCTAATGTGATTACACGTTTTATTATTGATGTTTGTACTAGTGTACAGAAATGTACCCCGTCAATGGAAATGTATGTGAAATTTAGTAAATACAAATAAATGGAAATAATATGCCTCGGCTTAGCTGGTTCGTAGTGCATGTGTCTTACCTTGTACAGGGTGAGTTCGTTCCGTGACCAATACTGTAAATAAATTTATGGCGCGGAACAGGTCAAAATAAATATCCTTCGTTACAAAAATAATAATGTTTTATTTAGCACACAAATGTAAATAAAGGTTTTGTTATATAAAAAAAGTTCTCTTATTAAATCTAATTATCAAAATTCTGAACGTTAAATAAAGAAAAACACGTGTCGTATGGAGTCCGAAAATTTCACTTAGTTATTTTAAAATTGTATTTGAATGTGCACGTTACCTTAGTAAATTCAGGGATCTTTTCGTTACTTGAACTGGAGATGGTACAATTGCGCACCAAAATACACTCGATGGGTTTATTACCATGAAAAAGTTTACACTTGCAGTTTATTGACCTCGTTTTGTGTCGATTTTTAATTCTTCAGAAATATTCTCAATCCTTTACGTTTTTCAACTTATTTTTAGTTTTACGTAGGTAAGTTATTAATTTGCTGATTTTTACACTCGTATTTTATACTTTCACCAATTATTTTCACTATAAAATCAATTTTTATTAGGACGATTAAAATTCGCCACCATTTACCTGTGAAATCTAACACAAGGACCTCTTCGATTGTTTTTAATTTTTCTTTCTCAAAATTCATCGCAATCTCGATGTTTGAGTAAACGCATTCGTATTGGTTGATTGGAAAATCAATATTATTGAAATTTTCAGGTTACAGGTCTGTATTAAGCACAAATGTGACTCGTTGGAATTTTATAAGTAAAATTTTTATATTTTCAGATTGGATTGACTTCTTCCTAAGTGCTTCGTGGTTGAATAAATAAAGATGCTGGACATGAAATTTCCATTCACAGTTCATTAACTTGTGACACGTCGAACTCACGTAATGATTTTAAGAACTTATTTTAAATTTAACGCTAACATAAATTTTTACATTAATCAATTAATTAACAAAATTCTAACTTTTGAAATACCTTTCTTATTACTAAACAATCTTTCATTTACTATAAATAAACAATTTTCAACAAAGACAATTATTAAAAATTACATCTTAAATTTATTTTATTCAAACCTGCTTTATGTCCTTTTTTTTACAAATCATTTGACTTTGAACTAAATTTCTTGGTATCGGACGAAGTTTTTCTGATTACTTTGATAAGTCACATGCTCTATTAATAACAAAATTTTCCCGAATCTTAAATAACGTACTTCCATTGACGTGGTATCTCGATATCGCAATATGGAATAGGTTTATCTCACAAGTTTTTTTTTCATCTTAAGGGTGTTTGGTAGCCGATATTGAAAAACTATTCCGCTAGAGGAGCGCCACCAGTACATTTGATACATAGTGTATTCCCCTACAATGGTTTAAATCTATCTTTATTTTTTATGAGATAAAAGCATGCATAGAAGTTGTACACTACAGATTGTGTGGGCGATGCATTTTTGCATATTTTGCAACTTGCGATGCATTTTTGTACTAATTATAATTATAAAACATTGCTATTCAAAAAGAATTTCGCGTATGAAGTTATAAATTGAATATTATTAAAACGGAACTACAATTTTAAAACAAAAATTTTTAGCAAATAAAATTAAATAAAATTTGAAGATATTCGTGAATGCTAAATAAATATTTTCAAAGTTTTATAAGAATTTGTTTTTTTAAAGGCCATTATAATGACATATTTAGGAATAATAGAATTCGATTTTAAGGAGTGTTTGGAATTTTTTTTGCTGGTACCATATTTGAATTTGATACCATATAATACTCATGCCAAAAACTATTATGGATTCCATACGCTGCGTGATTAAAAAGGGGATTTTAAGAATTTATTTACTTCCATTTATGTAACTCAAAATTTAGTGCAAAAGCTCCTATACGTGCATCTAAAAAATCTGATGTGACAATACATTCCTTTCCAATTTACTAGATTCAACTTTTATATTAATTTCATTGGTTGATTCCATAATTTTTCTTAAATGCACCAAAAAATACACTATAAAAATACACCATAAATGCAAAATTAAAAAAATGTTGAATCAAAATTTTTTTAACCCGATAAGAATACAAATTACTTTGACATTTCAAAATTATCAAATTAATGTAATTTGTAATTTTTTTGCATATTATTTATACGACAGGACTTTTCAACAAGGACTTTGTTTTTTAATAGGGAAAATTTTGGATGTGGTAACAGTTTTGTCATTCCGTTTTTTGATATAATATGTTATATTAATAGTACATAGTACGTATGTATATATACTGTTGTGTCCATCAATAATTTGGCTGTTGCGATATTAAATTGTTTGTCGTGCAGTCAGAGAAAATATGGCATGAAAAATGTTTATCAAAAACAATTAAAAAAAAAAGATGTTATTATTTAGTTATAAAATGTTAGTAGGCAATATGTGAGAAATGATAAAAAAAAAAGGGGGTAACGATAGGAACAAAAAGAGAATAAACAACAGTGATAAAAGTCGAGATAAAAAACGGCGAACCGATCAGACGCCTAAAGTTATAAGTGCGTTATTGGAGATAAAAAACGGCGAACCGATCAGACGCGTCGAAATAAAGTGCGTGATTGAAGATAAAAAGTCGGTATAAAAACGGCAAACCGATCAGACGCCTAAAGATAAAAGTGCGTTATTGGAGATTAAGAGTATATTGGCCTGTAGTGAATTGAAGCCAAGTGGAGTGGAGATTAGAATAGAAGAGAAAAATAAGCGCTGTTTATTGATAAACAGAAAGAAGGTGAAAGGCGAGGGTGACTATAACCCTGCAGCAAGACCCAGTTTTGAAGATTAAAATTGTGGTGCGACCGCAAATACAGTGCGCGCGTACAAGAAGAAAAAGGTAACTTTAAAATTCTGTTAATTGTTTATGTTAATTTTATTATAATTGGTTCTGTTAATTGTTTATGTTAATTTTATTATAATTGGTTCTGTTGATTGTTTATGTTAATTTTGTGTTATATGTTCATTAAATTGTTTATAAAAATTAGATTTGCCGATTTTCTTTGACTGTGTGATTAAACTAATTCCACCGTAAAAGTCCAAAGAACCTTGCCGCATCCTGAGATTAAGAGTAAGTCGTGTCAACCGAAATCTGTGTTAAGTTTGCACAGATCGAGAAGTTCGGGTGGACATAGCAATACATAAAATATTGTCGTGATTCGAAATACCAATAATTTTGAATTAAATAAGCACTCTTAAAGATTACAAATTGCATGAGGTTTCTCAATAACAAACAAAGATTCCAACAGACAAGTTGAAAGCTCTGACAAAGTCAGTTTATTCGCAAAATAAGTAAGAGGGAGAACTCGTTCAACAATGATATGAACAAAAATTATTAACTACAAATGATGTTTTTAATATTCAAAGAAAAATTTGTTTAATATAGAATAATTTTAGAATTGTAAAGAATAGGTAAATTTTAAGTAAGTGAGGTAATAAACAATGAGTTTACGTAATTAGTGATGAACGATAAAGACAGATGCAGCGCTTCGTCATCCGAGACAAACGTTCACGCGTAGCCGGACCAAACGATGTGTTGTGATGACAACGCTGAAACAGAAATGAAGATTAATTAAATGACATTTTTAAAATAATAAAACATTATCAAAGAACGAGATACTCACATTAAAAAGGAATTATCAAAGAGTGACGAAATTTGAAAATCGTAGCAAAACCTTGGAAACGATATTAATAAATAAATAAGATTGAATTAATTAAAAAAACGGAGTTGAAACGCAAGTGCGTTAAAATAACGGAGGTTTTGTGTGCTCTCGTTATAAAGTGATATTTTTTTTTGATTAATCCAACTCAAAGTGTGGCGATCTGAAAGAAAGAGATCATATTAATTGATGTAAAATTATGCGAGAATAAAATTGATCAATAAACAAAAAATCAGGTACTTACCTTACAATAAAGTGTTCAAGTGAATGGAAATTATTGGAAGAAAGATTTCAATTGATAAAAATCGAAGCACTAAGTGGAAATTTACACGTGGTGATCATAAGAAATTTCAAGATAAATGCAGTCGCTGCAGTCTTGATGTGCGAAGGAGTTTTTGAAAGAAGTTATACTGCCATCTGTGTTCGGTAAGCGAGATTAAACTTTATTTAACATTTACGCGGTACCAGTGAACGGTTCGAAATTGAAACGCGGCGATAAAACTTTATTTATTTTTCATAAATTTTTAGGAGAATTACTTGTTAGATGTTTAAATACAATAATGTTAGTATAAGTTTGGGATTCATTTAAATATATTTGTGTTCATGTTTAATAAAATAAATCACTTATATTTTCACATACTTTGGCGTATCATTGAGGAATGAGTTTTCCTCCACTAGATTTATTTTTCAGTATAAGCAAAGAATCAACCCTCGAGGAATCTGCTACTGTGACTGAGAGATTTCATGCTAAATAAAAGTAAAACCATTTAAAATTGAGCTAGCCGAAATAATTCAAAAATATAAAAATTTTGTATTCAACATTCATTTAAATTTACATGTGTCCCGTACATAAGAGAAGCGACACATAGTAATATGTACTATGTACTGGTCAAGTAAAAGGTCTACAACTTATATTATAATGTCTTCCATTTCAATCGAAAATCGCAAGAAAATAATTAAAATCCACTACGAAAATTGTGAATCTGTGAAAACTGCATATCACAAAATGTCAAATATTCTCTGCCGTTTAATCGTTCTACTGAAACCGCTATTACAAATTTGGTGGTTAAATTTGAGTCTACTGATTCGGCACATAACATACCAACAACACATGTTGGTGGATGGGTTAAAAATGGACGATTTTTAACCAAAATCTAATCAGCTCTTTAGGCAGCTGCATCAAACTAGTGTATGAAATTATAACTAAATCGCTGCACGAGTTTGTCTGTAATTGTTATAAAAAACAATAATCTTAAACAATTCCAATTCCAAAAAAATAGACCATGGGAAAAATGCTAATATTTTATTAAGTTTTGTGAACATTTGGGGTTTTTCTTTTTTTTACATTTAATTTTAAAAATGTCAGAGGGTAGTTACCTCCTACCATTCTCCTATGCATCTTCCAAACTATTATGTGGATCGTTTACAGGATCTCTTATTTTTAAGTTACGTGGTATCCTGGGATCTGCTAATTCTGGCAGCATGCATTCCGTATAAAATTTTTTAAGTTTCGGCAATATTTCATCGTTCCAAAATTTGGAGTCCTTATATATCCGTTCCACTGAGAAGTCGGTATCCGAATACATAATGAAATCGCAATATGTTCGTCGAGTAATATTGAGCTGCCCCTGGATTTGATAGAAATAGTTATGCGATCTTTTTAAGCTAAAAGTAGTTTTAGTGTTTTATTTTGTAATTTATTATTCTACTATTAAAAATTACCGAGTATGTCCATCCACAAAACTGAAACACACGTTTTTTTTCGTTACATCTTTAAATAATTGAGCAGATAAAGATGGAAAACATTTTATTTCTATCAAACCGTCATCTGGAAGTAAACCATCGGGGCTGGCACCAAGATAGGGATGGTTTAAATCAAGAAAAATGCCACATTTTTCAACACGAACTTTTTTCAATGTTTCGTATTTTTCAATGGCCTTTTCCTCATTTACACGACCATATTTAACGGCAGCTGTATTCAATTCCTGTAGTAAAATAACGATGTATTATTATGTATAATAATTGAAGAATATACATATAATTGAAAACAAATATTTCAATTAATTTTCATTCGTTAACTAATTAATTTTTTAAACTTTAATTTAATACAACATAATATTATGTTGATAATTTACCTTATAATATAATAATCGCTTGACCAAATTATGGCAGTGAGTATTAGTACGGCGTTTTACAACGCATCCAAAATTTGATGCAGTAAGGCGCAGCTTCCTAATCTCATGCCATAAAGAACTTGCATGTTGTTCTTTTGTGTCATTTTCAATGGCCAACTGTTTCTCAATGGAAGTCACACTTTCTTGCAAAGCAAGCAAAATTTTGTTTATTTTTTCTTGCAGTTCTTGAGGGGTCAAATCCGGTTCGATGGACTGCAATCCATAAAACTGATCAGGACCACCATTGCTGGTGCGCCTCTTCTTTTTCGGAGGTTGGTCATTAAATTTCAATTTTCTTTTGTAGGATGTCTTTTTTCTTCTGTTCATTACGTTCAGAAATGTTTGACCCACTGCTGCTCCTCTTATTTTTTTCAAAGGGTTCATATGCCAACTCGGCCCATCAAAATGCGACAATGCTGCCCCGTAAGCTCTGGTTACATATGAACCCCTTTTAGTGAAATTGACGCGTTTACCACCAACAAATTTAGCTACTAACCCCATGAACCTGTAATAATGAAGAATAGCAACAAATTGTTTAGGGTTTATTTAGCAAAATACCTCTCAGCTGAATTGGTTGTTTCATTAAATGCCAGTCTATCAGCTTTTAGTACCATGGGATTTAAAATTTTTTTAATTTCATCCAAGAATTTGCTTGCTTCCAATCTTGGAATAAAATTAATTTCATTTTTATCCTTACTAGTACAATAAGAATCACTAAAATATTGTTAAAATTAATTTTACATTTGTATTGAAGAGATTCAAAAAATAATACCAGCACATAGAATGTTGTCCAAAGACATGGTAAGGTGCATTGGATATCATTTGTCGTAGCTTATCAACTTCGTGATTTTTTGCTACAGACTTGATAGCCACACGTATACCCTTTACCAATCTTTCTATACGGGATATACCATTAACTTTATCTGTGAGAATTCGTCTATCGGCAATTGCAAAGGATGTATTTTTAGACAATTTCTGCAACTTATCGTGCATACATCTTGTCATATGATTTGCACACTCGATTTTTATGACATCTCTTCCATAAGGTACTTTCGTTTTTATGTCATAAAGTACACGAAGATCGCCATCACCTGTAGTAAATTTTAAACATTTTCTTTATTTTAAGAAATTTATTGGCTTACCAATGTAGTATCTGTAAATCAACCCGTGTTGTTCCTTGCTGCAACGAAAGCCCTCAACTATAATGTCCTTTTCCATTCCAGTTGATGGTCCTTTGTAATTCAGAAAACATATGTGAGGCTTAGGTTCTAGTCCTCTGCTTTTATAAAATATACACATACAGCATACTTTAGTTTTAACAGCCACATGAAGAGGTTTTTTTGTTTCGGCTCCGATTATAATTCCCTAAAATTTGTATGTGAAACTTTCCTACTCTTAAATTTTACATTTTAAAATTATTACAACTCCGCTAGGTGCATTATATCCATGACCATAGCATCTCTTACTCCATCCTCCATCTCCGAGAACTGTAATGAACGGAGTTCCATCGGCTGTAACATTTCCCTTTTCTAAAGCGATCCGTTTTTCTTCTTCGCCAGCTTTTTGAAGTTGCAAGTTTAAATGGGATTCCCATGTCTAGCAGGACATATTGTTTCATTATAAAAGTAAATGTAATCACAAAGACGTACAAACCTTGTTGAGTGAAAGTGCATATTTTTGAAAAGTTTTCTGTGACATAGTTGGGACATCAATCAAAGAAAGCATTTCTTCTAATTGACTGTGCCCAATTCCTATACTGAAACTTCCCCATAAAATATCTTCGTTAATGGCTTCATGGCCATGGGGGTCGGTTGTAATAATTTGTTTCTTATTACAATATTGTCACAGAAAAAATGTAGAAAAGAAAACAAACCTTGTCGCGTCTCTTTAACAAACGTCATTTTCCCCATCGTGCAGTACATTCTGTGCAATGCAATACTTTCGTATTGCTTTAAAATATGTCGTAAATTCACAATTCGTCAGCAATTTAGAATTTCGTCGATCGTTTTTGGGGGCGATAAATCTTTTTCAATGCACAATTCATCCAAAGAACTAAATTGAAAAGTTTAAACAATAGTTTTAAACAACATAAGCTCAAGAAATTAGACACCTGTCGTCCTCATAAACAAAATCATAATCTGATTCTTGCCGACCACTTATTTCTTCAATTACTACACTTTCAAATGGAATTTCTTGATTTTCAGTTGTAATAATTTCACTTTCATCTGGAATTTCTTGATTTTCAGTTGTAATAATTTCACTTTCATCTGGAATTGAACTTTCATCAGGCCGAATTGGATTGTCAGATAGTACAATAGAAGTACTAGGTTGCATATCGTGATCCACGCAACACTCCATGGCCCTAGCAGCAAATCGTACTAATTTTATAACAAGGCAAGAACAGCAAAATAAGCTTCCACAATTTTCCAAAAGTAATACCTATCTTCTTCTTACGTTAGGTCTGGGACCTCTGTTTACTAAGTTTATTTGATCCACCTCAAAAATAGATTCTGAAGGCTTTGCAGAGAAGCAGAATTTTCGGAATGGTATGGAAAAACTTGATCAATTGATCATTAGACTATTAGATGGTTAAAGCGATTCTTTGGAGTGCTAGAAATATTTTCAATATTGATGACTTAACTAGGTTTCCCAGCCCGAAAAAGTTCTTGACCGCCTCCGTACTTCGGAGGCACGTAAAAACGTCGGTCCCCCCCTGTGTTAATGATTTGCCTTGATAACAATAAAAAACAGGGTAGAGGCACATCGAGAACTATTTTAGCAAGCTATTTAAGATGTAAAAATCACTTATGCTCACCCAACTAATTTCAAAAAATTAGTAAAACACAAGTCCCGGACCTAACGTAAGAAAAAGAAGGAGGAATAAATAGTCTCAATAGCATTTTGTTTATGACTAATTATAATTATAAAAAACACCGGTTTAGACAGGAAAGTTTAAACTCTTGTGTAGGTGGGGGCGGGAGGGTTTCAAAAATTGTGACGTCACAAATATAAGTTGAATATAAAATTTCATTGAAAATTTTTTATATTTGTGCGACCCACGGGCCCAAAATGCAAAATTATGTATGTACATCTGGCATAGCCAAGGGGAAGTTAGTTGATAAATATCGTAATATTAGAACGAGACTTCGAAGAGCTGGTTTAATTGAAAGTCAGTGAGTTATAGTTATAGTAGTTCTTCGTTTTCTTTTGACCAGGACGAAACATACTCAGGAGTACCAACAATATAAATAGAACGGAAAATGAATATATATTTAGATTCGTTCTGGGAATTATGTATGCATGTGCTAAATTACTGTAAATATGATTTCTTAATTTATAATTTAAATAAATAATTTGGCGTCTGTGCAGTTGCTCTGACTAGCTGAAAAAAATTTTCTTCAGCTGCACACTAAAGAACAGGCTTATTTTAGGCTATAGAAAAAATATTTTATATGAATCCTTGAACAACAACCCCAAAATCGAATTTTGAAAAGTACGGGAAAAGTAGCATAAATTATGCAAACGGGGGCGTGTAAATTGAATCAGGCGCTCGTAGTCGAAGCCGCGCCCACCGAGGTTATAAATATATAGGTAGGGACAGGCAAACTGTAGTACATTTCGTTACGTACATTCGACGAGTAAACATGCCTAACAAAGATTTAAATACTGACGATGATATTGCATTCCTTTTCGGTGGCGACGATCGTGAATTAGTCGAGCGTCTACAAGACATGAAATTAATTCCGTCCAAACATAAATGTGCGACGACGACCTGCAGACGTCTTTGTCGGCTTACGCATTTCAAGGGGTTCTGGCTGAACCATTGTTTTAGATGTCCGCGTTGTAAGAGGGTCTATGCACTAACGAAGGGAACATATTTTGAGCACCGGCCGCGCCTCCACCCGAGGCTTGTGAGTAAGGTTGTGTGAATGTGGTGTACAAACATGCGCGCGGGGGTGGCAAGTGAATACTCTGGGCTATCCCGTAAGGTTGTACTCAACCTGTACGCGGATCTCCGAGCAGTATGCACATGGGAGCTCGAGAATTACCCTGACGATCTGGCAATCGGTGGTCCGGGGCAGGTAGTGCAGATTGATGAGAGTGTAATTACCCGGCGGAAGTATGGTGTCGGCCGTATACCCCCACGCGCCCAAAAGTGGGTTTTGGGGTTGTATAGCTGCACTGAAAAGCGTGGCATCGTCAAGTACGTGGAGAAGAGGGATGCCACCACGCTGCAGGCACTCATCGAACAATATGTACTGCCTGGCACGGAAATATGGACCGATTGTTGGAGGGGTTATTCCGGGCTGAAGACCCTCGGTGGTGTATCTCCCTACATCCACAATACCGTTAACCACAGCAGTAATTTTGTGGACCCTGAAACCGGGGTGTGCACAAACCAGGTGGAGGGGTATTGGTCTGCCCTCAAAACTTTTTTCCGTCGACTGGGTGTGATGGGTTCCCGCTTACTACCCGAACATCTAGACCATTACATGTGGTTATCCTTGTGGGGAGGATGTAAACAAGACAGATTCTTAAACATCCTACGTCAAATCCGGACCGCTTTGCCGCAGAAATAACTGATTCACGATCGTCAAATCGGTTCTTTTCAGAACCAAAAATATCTTAAGAAGTAGGTCTCTAAATTAACATAAACGTTGGCTTGGCCAGAGCTATGAGCATCAAAAAACCTACCCTACGCCCCTCCGGGGCTCCGGGCGGTTTTTGGTGCTCAGAGCCGCTACGCGGCAGAGCTAAACATACGAGAAGGCGCCACAAATCAAGGAAACCGGGATAAATGCAACCCGGATCTGAAACCCCCTAAAAATTGCCTAAAAACAAAAAATAATCGATGTTGCATGTACGACGGCCGAGCTGCATCTGCCGGTGCGAAATTTTCTAAGTGTTAGAGTATATCACAGTGCACGGACCGACGATAGAATGAGTGAGATTCCACCAGCGCGTCAGTGAAACATGTAAAATTAACGATTTTCAAAATCGATTATTTCAGTAATTTGGACCCGGTTCATATGTTTTACTTTTACAATATGCTAAAATAAGTGTGTTCTTTAGTGTGTAGCAGAAGAAATTTTGTTTCGAGCTGTCAGAACAACTGCACAGCAACCAATTTCTGAAATCACAGCAAGATTTGCTAAACGATGAAATATCAGAAAGTAAGTGCCAATATAATGCGGTTATTCAATCAATCTAATATAAACAATATAACATACACAATATAACATTAACAAACTAATTTGAAATATTGAAAAATTTTAAAGTTGTTTATTCTATTTGTATTAACACAATGTAGTTGGGTAACATAAAAATGGATTTTTATTTTAGGTTGTTAAACAACGCATTAGGTTGTTAAAAGTGGTTGGATTATAAGTTAATCTCTTATTTGTCCTGGAATTATTATCTCATAATCGGATTTAAATTTTGTTATATAATTAATGTAATTCTATAGTAGCGTGCGCCAACATAGGTAACGATTGGGTAGCTTTGTGTCGGACATTAAATATTAACTATAAGACTGCATTTCATTGGGTGCGATCCGGGCGTGAAAATGTTACCAAAAGGAGGGCCTCAAACCGAAAATTCTTACGGATTTTAATTTATTTTGCCGTAGAACAAGAGGTTGCTCTTAAAGCTGTGACCAGATCAATACAAATCCTTCCCGCAGCAAGAGATCCAAATGTTCATTTGACAGGAGCAATTTCGGCAACAGGTGTTGTTGCAATGGAACGTCGGAGAGGTTCATTCTCATCAATTTTAGCCAATGATTGGGTTACAAGATTATTAGAAACGTGGCAGGACATGGTGAATGAACTATCAGATTTGGTTATTGTCTGTGATAATGCACCTTGCCATTCAAGACTTGAAACTGCTATCGATGGGACGTCAGCAACATTATTAAGGTTGGGACCTTACTCTCCAATGTTAAATGCCATTGAGATTATTTGGTCAAAAATTAAGATTTGGCCTAAATAAGTTAATATGCGAATTCCACATGTTAGAGGTCCTAGTGTTATGGAACAAAGATTAGTCTATTTAGAAGAGATTCTTGATGAAGCAAAAAGCACTGTAAGTGGAACAGATTGTTCTCGTGCAGCGCAACACACCACCATACGTCATGTTGCCGCTTTAGCAATGGACGATATAGCAGTTGGACGTTAAACACATTTTTATTATAAGGTTAATTTTTTTTCAATAAATGCATTTTACATCAAATAACTCATATATTGCGTAAAGCCAGTAGTACACTCTTTGACCATAAGTTTTCAAACATCGTCACTTTGTAGTAAAAACCTCTACATCAAACTTACGGATATATTTTTACCTGTGCAATAATTTTTTCTTACTCAGCAATAAAATCGTCAAACAAATACTTTGGCAATTTGGTTTCTGCTTGCTCACATATTTCTTGGACTGGTTCAGGTTCGTCGACGTTTGGTCGCTTTCAAATAAAAAATGAAACGTACCTAATATATTTTACCCAAACGTCAATGTCGTCGTGTCTAAACTGCTGTGTCGCAAATGTATGAATTCTTTCACCGGAATCAAATTTTGGGTTAACATCTATAGACTCAATTTTCGACGTTGTTTCGTGAAGTTCTTTGCACTAAGGTTCGAGTTCGGGTATCTGGAGGTACGCCTTCCGAGCCGATATAATTCCTCTACTTACCAATAACCATTCGATGGACATATAAGCACTTCAAGGAAGCGGATACTTCCTTTGGTTGTTTAACGCCGTCCTTGTAAGTCGATTCCACGCGATCTACATACTATATCCGACGTGCGGTAATGATACTTGAGGATCGTCTCCCATAACGGTAACGCCCCCATACCGATTGCAAGTGTAGCCTGGCTACCCACAATTCTACACAATTTGGAATGGTAGCCGTAGCTATAAAGAAATAATTAAAAACAAAATTTTACTTAACCGCGTTCGTTACCTTCTTCCATAATTTTTAATTTGTTCTCTTCATTATACAAACCCAACCACGCTTAGCAATGAGTTTCTGACAAAGAATTCTCCCTGGAAGCATCGGGTAAGGCGCTTCGGAGAATTTCTAACTTTAAAACGGTTCCGCCACTCACAACGTCTTCTTGTAACAAAAACAAGAAATTAATATAGAGAAACCACAACTTCGACTTGGTTTTCTTCGAAATTTTCATCAATCCTGCCTTATTGTACCTATCGAAACAAGCTTCTAGGTGAACTTTCGGTGTTCTTGACATCTCCGATGTCAATCTTGAACAGATCTTCGTTGCTTGCAATGAAATAGGTTTCACTTTCACTCCAAACAGAACGACTAAATTCGTCGTAGTTGCTTGAAGTCCTATTCGAGATCAAACCGGCCACTGGCGGTAAAATGGAAGAATCGTCGTTCGTGTTTGAACAAAGCGGAAGTACGTTATTTTCAATTGACGGTAGATTATACTTGACTTGAAAATAAGAAACCCTTACAGTTTAAACAATAATTTTTTTTGAGATTGAAGTACCTCGTTGCTCCCTTTGCGCTAAAGCGTGCCACACGTTTTCCTTATCCGAATGCTCTTTTATCAAGAGTGATTGACAATTATTAATTGAATTTTGGCGGTGAAATCATGATTCTCTAATTTTTCCAATATTTCAACAAAAAAACATCGTTCTTAATTAATTTGAGAACCGCAATTAAAATGCTATCTAATTTGTTGAAAATTTCTTTCTTTACTGCTGTTTCGGTTTCCGGAGTAGCACCGTTGAATTTTAACAGGTCGATTTCTATTAATTCATGGTATAGCTATTCCCTCCTTTTGTTAAATGAAGTGGTTTTCATTATTTTGCTAACAGCTGATTTCAAATTTTTTTCGTCGTTAGCGCACCATTTTGCAACAACTTGGCATTCGGGAATATTGAAATGTTTCTAGAAAAGTAACGTTTAGAATTTAAAAATTGTGGTAGTACATACTATGGTATAAGCCGGCAAATTTCAGGCTTAGCACAGCGGAGGCTCGTCTTAAGAAGCTATGGCACTGCTAGATCAGTCATATTAATCTAATGTTAAGGGGTTCATCTTCTAAATAGTCCTCCCAGGTTGCAAACATTGGGAAAAACTCAATCGCTGTGATTCAAGTTTCTATAAGTGGGATTTACACTACCGACACTTCATCTTAGTCCGCAAGGTTTGCAAACATCGCCACAAAGAGACTTGCATTTGTGGCCGCATATTAGAGTAATTCCGCACTGTTCAGAACAAACCAAATGCAGGCGTCCCTGAAATCACTCGCCACAACTGCCCGTACATATTTTCTAATTTTAATTTTAATTAAAAAAAATTAATATTTTCTAATTTTTTGTAGCATGGGAAAGTATGTTCGTGTCTAGGCTCCAAGCTTCGAGTTATGTTGGTGGCACAACTGCCACAGCGTTATGAGCACATTTTTTCACAAATGTGTCCTTTGTCGCAAAGCACCCTTGAACATCTTGAAGTGCACATGTTTCTCCTGTGATCGCTATTAATGACGTAACAAGTTTTGCGGCAGTAGTGGTCACACTTCAACGAACTTCTACATATTATATTACAACCTCCTTCCGACACGTTTTCAAAATCTTTAGGTTACTTAATTTTTGTCACCTGATTTGGATGGTTTCTACAACGAACGGATAAATAATTACCCAAACTGGTTATATTTACCAAAACTTCCTTAATTTTGGGCCAGATCTCGCTGTTGCGACATAATTCTATGTTGCCCATAATAAAAAGACCTTCACGGGCTTGCGACAAAACGACGCAAACGCGATTCTCGATTTTAAAAAACCCAATCTGCCCAACGAGATTGTTCCTCACCAAAAAGAGCAAAATAATTTTGCATTCTTCACCCTGGCAATTATCCAAAACGCAAATTCGGACTCCTTCAAGTAATCCGTCGTTCCGTTCAGCATCATTCTCTTCATTCTCATCACGTAAGACAAAATATTGGCCAGCATAAGCGGCTAAAATTGTTTTGTCCTTAGGTTTATAGCCATTTTGTCTCAAATAACGAGCAAGATTGACTAAATATTTAACTTGGTGTTTGTTCGATTTGGTGTCAAATTCGTCCAATTCTCCGTGTTTTTTTTCCTGTTTCCCCTTTAGGTTACCCACTTAAAAGGGGAGTATATTAATGCAATGAGATACATTGCATCATGTCTTCAAATGGACCTTCAAGTTTGCTTTGAATGCACTTTTATAGTCACAAATATATCGCACACAAAAGGTTTATGGCCGGTGTGAATTTTTAAATGGTTCGTCAAATTATGTTTTAGCGTACATTTACGGTCACAAAATTTACATTGAAATTGTTTGCTTACTTCTTCTTCGCTGTCGTTAACCGCTTCAGATTTCAGAAAGACGGTCTCCTCTTTTATATCGATCGTATGATGCAAATCTTCCAAATTGTATTCAATATCTCCCGATTTTATTTCTATTTTAGCTTCTAATTTTTGGAACCCATCTGATAATACGTTTCCATCCATATCGCCAGCAATAGATGGACTAATTTCCACTGATTGAGGTTATGTTTGCGAGGTAGTTAAAAGTGCACACTCAAATAAATTTGGGCTGTCATAATATCTTGCAGGTTTCTCTTGTATTACATCTTCAGTATCGCTCTCTTCTATAATGGTAATTGAATGATGGAATTCTTCTAAATTAAATTTCACGTCTTCCAACTCTTCCGTTTTAATGTCGTACTAGCTTTTTTGAAGTCTGCATTTTATTTATGCATTTTATCCCTTTTAATATCTCCGTAATCATCAGGCAAAAGTGTATCCTCTTTATGGTGATCTGCTCACGTTAAAATTAATGTCATTGTGCTAGAATCAACATTTGGCAACGGAATAACTTCATGAGAATCACCCAAAGTTTATAATATAATGTAGTTTTTACTAAAATTGAACATTTTATTCTTTTAAAATTAGAAACATTGATTTTTCGTCGTAGTTAAAAATGTTATTGAGATTTGCATTTAAAAAAAATGTTTTAGCAAAACAATAGAAAAAATGTCTTTCAGCGCCATCTCTCCGCTTGGGTGCACATTTTTTGGACTAGGAAACCGCTTGGAAGATTGTTATTTGAAATTATATATATTTTTAACGCCCGTCGAGCCGCATAGGTACAAGTGTAACTTTTGCGTTTTAAAATTGCTATAACTTTTTTTCCAGAAGCCGTAGAGGGCTGACATTTTCTGACATCTCTACAGTTTTGGTCTAGATTACATAGATTAAATTTCAGAAAAATATCTCTACCATCTCTCGTGGTCGGGGTTTGTTTATTTTACACCCATAACATATATTTTGTATGAAGATATTACAAAAAAATAAAATAATATTTTTTTTGAAAGATTCAATTAATTTATTGTAAAAAAAATTATTGTACATTACAAAACATAATTAGGAATTTTTTTAATTAATTTTCTTCGTTAATAATGCACGTTGTCTTTGGTACTGAATGTTCATCACAAATGGGATTCAGGCAAACCACACAGGACTTTCTAGTTTTGCGTTGCTACCGTTTCAGATCTCGGTCAACATAAGAATTGCCAACGATAGCGGTGGTTAAGCGCGATTGGCACCCCTTTGGGATTTCCTAAACGTCTGGGTGTGAATTTAATTAAAATATTATGAAGACTTTTAATACTAAAACAAAATCAGCTTTGGTTACATAACGTGATTCCATCGGTTTTTTTTTTGGCGACTTTAGGGGTAGATCGTCAATTTTATGATCGTCACTTATGTATATTATAACATAATATATTATGAAATTTTCTTGGTGAAATGACGTGACTAAAATGTTCACTGGCTATGGGTTCCTTTTTAGTGCAAAACTAAACCAATTGCACCACAGAATGGACAACTTTTTCGATTCGTGAAAAAAATACTATATGTATGTACATACGTAAGTGCATGTCGAAATTAGAAGAGAAGAGATGTTATCCTTTGCAGTCTCACAAAGGCTTATGGATTAGACTTAAGTCCATAACACTCTTTCTTGCTAATTCGTTGTTGTTAGTAACAACTCAAATTGGAGGTTTAAATTGATACTGATTTATTAAAGTTATTTACAAGATTTATATACAATTTTTACAATCTGCAAAATAGTCAGTAATGCATTAATTTGGAACAATGACTTAATCGATTTGCTTATTAATTAATTGTTAATATTAAAGTTCATACATAAATTGTTGATGATACAAGTATTGTAATATTTTTAACTTCCTTATAATATTGGAAATGCATTTATGCATAATTTAAAGTTAATTGACCTGTGATGACTATGGGTTTGAAATGTTACCTACTTAATATACGGAAGTGCAATTATGCTGAATTAAAAGTTCTGTAAATTATTTATATGTCACCTACTTAAAGTGCTTGAGTGGCAGTTTGCTTTATTGGCACTTTTTAAGTAGGTTTCTTACAATTATGCGTTTTTGCTTAATTTATTTTATATACGGGATGTCCGAATAACCCATGTTTAATTAAGATTAAACAGTGCATAATTTATTATAATTACACATTCCTTGTATTTGTTTCGTTTTTGGTATTTATTTGTGTACTTACTACAAAGTATACGTAGAAAAACCTCACAGTTGCGATATTTAAGAAATAAAATTACAGATTTACTTTAAGTTGGAAGCAAAAATATCGTGGGTCATCAATAGCCACGCGCTTTAAGCTACCATTAGCGTTGGGCAAAGCCACCTTTCGGAGCCCGAAAAGAATTAAACCGACGCACCATCACACCTTTAGGCCAAGAATCAGGTTTAATTTGGGATTCATAAAGTGCGAAGTCGGCACTTACTTTAAAAGTTGCTACATCGTTGTACGCATTAAGTTTAACACATGTAAAGTTACCCTGTTTGAATTCTTTGATAAGTCTTCCTTGCCACATCTTGCCTCTGACAGTGGTAAGCCTTGTTGTTGTTTCGCGGATGTAAGGGCTTAACTTTATTGGGCGATCTTTGCAATCGCGAAATTGGAGCGGTCGTAAGTTCGTTTTTTGGGGGAATCACAATTGTATTTATCCTGCCGATCGGATGATAATTTGGTTTGGGTTCTTCGCGCGGTTCGACTCGTAAAGCTTGAGCTTGTGTAATTCGATGACGTCGATTTTGATTTTTTCTCCTTTTAAGATGCCTGGTTTCGGCGAAATTGTTTTGCGTCGACGATAAAAAATCGTGGTCCGAAACATTTCGACTGTGTCTGGTAAAATTATTGTTCACGAAAAGCCTGCTAATTAAATCGTTAGATTTTGAACTTAAACTATTTTGAGGTAAAGGAAAAAGGAAAAACTTCACAGTTGCGATATTTAATAAATCAAATTACAGATTTACTATAAGTTGGGAACAAAAATATCGTGGGACATCGCAGTATTTAGTCTAGCAGGCCATGCAGTTCGATATCCCATGTTGCTAAATGCTGTTTTCGAGATATCGAGATTTCGAGAAATCGAGATACAAGCAAACTGTGATTCAAACCTTGTATTTTAATTAAATAATAATTAAGTTCATATCGCTCAAACCTGGTGATTTAAGGTGGTAGTAGTTTGCAAATAAAGCAATATATAAATGTATGGTTTCAATCTAGAGGTTTAAATGACATTAACTTTTTATAATGTGTAAATGCGGAACACATTTTATTTAAATTTAACAGGAATCGTAGTTATAGAATTAAATGAAAAAATTGTAAAATAAAATAGTTGTATATAAATTTTAGTTCATGCACGGACATTGTGAAATATAAATAATTACTGAAACAAATGTGAAGATGTGGTGAAGGAGATATTGATCCTTATAATATATAGCTTAGTTATAGCTAGTTTTTTTTTTAATTTTGAGAATTAACAGGTCTGTTCTATAAGCAAATCTCCAGTTAATGAATGTTTAACTGTACCCGAGTTTGGTTTATTTTAATTGAATACTTCGAGTTTTGCGTTTCCTTTGATTGCTATATAAACAATATAGAGCATATTAAAAATATGTATAATAGTAAATTTTGTATTTATGTTAAGAGGAAGCTACACCACGTGATATTTTCAAACCAAAAGAAGCACTCCCCTTACGTCTCCATTCCTCAAATAGAGAAAGCTCCGAATTTCATGACTATTTAATAACATGGATTGCTTCTGTTATGTTATTTCTCTTTTGTGTGGTTATTACATGTATTATATGTAGTATCTCTTATGTATGGAAAACATAATTCACTACAAGAAATAATCATTAAGTATTTTAAATACCTCATAATTCCGAAATAAAAAAATTGAAAAACCGTGATTTAAAAGGTGCACTCGACATCCGCTTTTAGCTGGTAAATTTAGTGCGCTGAAAACGCTATTTTTGTTCCCTCGCACCCTGAATGTGCACTAAAGTTCCCAGCTGAAAACGGATGTTAAACTTACCAGATACTTATGTAGATGAGAAGCTACTAAATTTACGAAATAAAAATGCTATATATTAAATTTGTACCTACTACAATATAAAAAGGGATTTTGTGAACCACTTGAGATTATTGTGATGAAACTCTATAGAGACTCGAAATGAATTCTCTTTGTGCACAAAAAAGCCACAGAATAATCTATATCCTTCAATTTTCATTATATTATATATTTGAAGATTTATTCAAAACAAAGGATAATATCACATGTAGTGTTTTTAAAATTCAAAAAGCAAATGAAATAATACATCCGTAATAAGGTAACATTTGCTATTGTGTATTGAATGTTTGTTTTGAGCCAATGAATTTCAGATCCACTCAAAAATATGCCCAACAACAACAATGGAACAATAAATATTTAATAAGTAGGTATTAAAAATTTAAATATATTTCTAAGAAATTCGTACAACAGAACTACCTTAATCTACGTTTCACTTAATCTACTTATCTTCGCCTTAAATTTCAATCCAACTCGCAATGAGGAGTTTGCAAATATCGTCACTTTGTAGTAAAAACCGCTACATCACACTTACAGATTATATTTCACCTGTGCAATAATTTTTTTGTACTCAGCAATAAGATCGTCAAACAAATACTTTGGCAATTTGCTTTTTGTTTGCTTACATATTTCTTGGACTGGTTCAGGTTCGTCGACGTTTGGTCGCCTTCCAATAAAAAATGAAACGTACCTAATATATTTTACCCAAACGTTAATGTCGTCGTGCCCAAACTGCTGTGTCGCAAATTTATAAATTCTCTCACCGGAATGGAATTTTGGGTTAACATCTATCGACTCAATTTTCGACATTGTTTCGTGAAGTTCTTTGCACTAAGGTTCGAGCTCGGGTATCTAGAGGTACGCCTTGCGAGCCGATATAATTCCTCTACTTACCACTAACCATTCGATGTACATAATATAAGCACTTCAAGGAAGCGGATACTTCCTTTGGTTGTTTAACGCCGTCCTTGTAAGTCGATTCCACGCGATCTACGTATATCCGACATGCAGTAATGATACTTGAGGATCGTCTACCATAACGGTAACGCCCCCATACCGATTGCAAGTGTAGCCTGGCTACCCACAATTCTACACTAATTGGAATGGTAGCCATAGCTGTAAAGAAATAATTAAAAACAAAATTTAACTTAACCGCGTTCGTTACCTTCTTCCGTAATTTTTAATATGTTCTCTTCATTCTCCAAACCCAACCACTCTAAGTAATGAGTTTTTGACAAAGAATTCTCTCTGGAATCATTGCGTAAGGCTCCTCGGAGAGTTTCTAACTTTAGAACGGTTTCGCCGCTCACAACGTCTTCTTGTAACAGAAACAAGAAATTGATATACAGAAACCATAACTTCGGCTTGGTTTCCTTCGAAATTATCATCAATCCTGCCTTGTACCACGCTAAACAAGCTTCTAGGCGAATTTTCGCTGTTCTCCTTGACATGTCAGATGTTAATCATGAGCAGATATTCGTTGCTTGCAATGGGTTGCAATGAAACGGGTTTTATTTCCACTCGAAACAGAACGAGTAAATTCGTCGTCGTTGCTTGAAGTCCTATTCGAGATCAAACCGGCCACTGGCGGTAAAATGGTAGAAACGTCGCTCGTGTTTGAACAACATGGAAGTCCGTTATTTTCAATTGACGGTAGATTATACTTGACTTGTAAAAAAGAAACCCTTAAAGTTTAAACAATAAATTTTTTTGAAATTGAAGTGGTTCGTTGTTCCCTTTGCGCTAAAGCGTGCCACACGTCTTTCTTATCCGAATGCTCTTTTATCAAGTGATTGCCAATTATTAATTGAATTTTGGCGGTGAAATCATGATTATCTAATTTTCCAATATTTCAACAGAAAAACATTGTTCATAATTAATTTGAGAACTGAAATTAAAATGCTATCAAATTTGTTGAAAATTTCCTTCTTTACTGCTGTTTCGGTTTCCGGGGTAGTACCGTTCAATTTTAACAGGCCGATTTCTATTAATTTATGGTAGAGCAATTCGCTCATTTTGTTAAATGAAGGGGTTTTCATTATTTTGCTAGCAGCAGATTTCAAATTTTTTTCGTCGTTAGCGCACCATTTTGCAACAACTTGGCATACTTCGGGAATATTGAAATGTTTCTAGAAGAGTTAAGTTTAGTATGGGAAAGTATGTTCGTGTTTACACTCCAAGCGTCGAGTTATGTTGGTGGTACAACCGCCACAGGGTTGGAAACACAATTTCTCATAAACGTGTCCTTTGTCGCAAATCATCCTTGAACATCTTGAAGTGCACACGTTTCTCCTGCGATCGCTATTAATGACGTGAAAAGTTTTGCGGCAGTAGTGGTCACACTTTAACGAACTTCTACATATTATATTACAACCTCCTTCCGACACGTTTTCAAAATCTTTAGGTTACTTAATTTTTGTAACCTGATTTGGATGGTTTCTACAACGAACGGATAAATAATTACCCAAACTGGTTAGCTTGACCAAAACTTCCTAAATTTTTGCCAAATCTCGCTGTTGCGACATAATTCTATGTTGCCCACATGTTGTTCATCATTCTTTGTAGGTGTAGCCCCCATTCTTTGCGATATTCGTCGATCTTTGTGTTTAGATTGAAGATGTTTAACTCATTTCGTATGTCGGTATTTCGTTTTCTATCTCGACGTGATGATTAAAATTGGTAAAATTTACTGAATCTAGACAAATGCAATATTATATTATTTTATGATTACACAGCACACCTACAATTCTTTCAACGAATATGTATGTAGATAGACAAATAAACTGAACTGCAGGTTTTTTCAGTTGTAAAGAGTCTGATTTTCGCGTCGATTTAGCTACGTCTTTTGGTTTTGTGACTTTTTTTGTTTATGTTGCAGGGAAGAGTGACTTTAGTGTACCTTAGAATTAAAGGTATTTATTTTGCTGCGTGACGTAGGTGGTTTTAATAATAAAATAATCGAACATTTTTCTGCAAGAATCTTAGAAAGACATTACATATTATATAAATACAATGATCAACACACAACTTCGATTTGCATTTTCGTTTTCTTATCTTTCGCATAAGGGCAAAGTGCACGTCTTACACTTTTTTGAAATTGTGAACGATCGTCTTCTGGCTAGACCGATTTATCATCAATAATAAAACTGATGCCTCTACGTATTTTAGTACGCAGCGTGGCATTTTTCAGTTTTTTTTTTGCAAGTATGGTGCAAGCCTATGAAACACGAGTTGTTTTATCGGAGAAGTAGCAGATAAATAGTTTTCTGCTTCATACTTACAAGTATACAAAATTTGCCGAAAAAGAGGCGCATCGGCCAATGCTTTGTTGCACGCGCAGTGGTTTATGCATGTCACTGCTTAACAAAAACGCCAGTACCACCTTTTGTTTTATTGTAGTATAAAATAATTTCGGACGTA
The DNA here is from genome assembly GCA_932274525.1 of Podabrus alpinus. Lineage (NCBI taxonomy): Eukaryota > Metazoa > Arthropoda > Insecta > Coleoptera > Cantharidae > Podabrus > Podabrus alpinus. The sequence goes on along the minus strand of OW026455.1, from coordinate 45,564,144 downwards.
TCTTTTTCTCCAATATTTGTACTTTCAATTTTATGCCCAACTAAAAGTAAATTTTATGCTTTTTAGGAGTGTAACTTACTAAAGTGACGTCCGCAGTATTGCAAAATTTCGAAGCAGGTACTTCCTATAATGCAATTTTTATTGCATTACGAATTTGTGGTTTATTTTTACTGATAGTCTCAGTAAGCAACATTTGGTAAGGATCTTTCATCATGTCGCGCTGTAAAGGTATGGTTGTAAAGCAACTGTGACAGATGACTGATGGATTTGTATCATGAATAATTGATATCGTCACTTGTTTGTAAAAATATTTACCAGAACTCTGATTACTTGAATGGCCAGGTCTTCCTGAGTATGTAATCGCATTTATCTGTAAATATTTATAAATGTTGTTACATTTATACATGTACTTACAGACCAAATATAAATGAAAAGCTAACCAAATAAAAAGTCTGAGCAGCGTTCAATGCGATGAGTTTTAAGCCATATTTATCCGGCTTAGACTTGATGTACATGCGAAACTGGCTGCGGCTTTTGAGTGAAAATAATTGTTCGTCGACGGTGAGATCGTTACTAGGATTATAATAGAATTTACAATGGCCAATAAATTTTTCCACAACTCTCATAGGTGATGGTCGATCGCTTTCAGATCGGCTCACTCGTATATCAAAACGTAAACTACTGGAGATAAACAAAAATCGTGATTTCGGTATAACACAACTAGGGGTGCGCATATAATCGATTACTCGATCACCGTAATTCGAATAATCGATTATTTCATAATCAATTATGATAATTTATAATAATCGATTAATCGATTATATGCACATGCGAACCCTACCCATAATCGAGTTATGAGTTCATAATCGATTATGAACTTCATGTTCATATGAGTTCATAATCATAATCGATTATGAACTTCATGTTCATATGAGTTCATGATCATAATCGATTATGAACTCATAACTCGATTATGAATAATCGATTATTTCAATAATCGATTAATCGAAAAAAATCGATTATTTTTTATAATCGATAATCGATTATGAAATTTCATAATCGCGCACCACTAAACACAACTATACATATTATATCCGTATGTTACAATGGCAGTTGAGCGCACAGGACAGACCGACTTGGAGGAAGATTGTCACAGAGGCCGCAAGCCATCCAAGGCTGTAGTGAAGATAAAATAGACAGAAGCATATTAAAATTAATTATACAATGTTTAACGGGGGCTAATCCTCCCCTTCAAACGGATTTGTAAATCCTGAAAGATTCGGATAGCAATGTTCAATAGAATGTAAATGCTACAAATAAAATTAAAATAAGTGTTACAACACTAGGGCAAAGAAAATACTCAAGATGAGTCGAGTATCCGGTTTAACCTGTACAAGGCGAAATCTGAACTATTTTCTTTTCATGAGTTCATGTATTTATGAAGAAACAATTGACCATATCATATTAACGACAATAATAATACTCGGAGTGGAATTACCACTGGTATTGCTCCACAGTTCGTTAATGTCAACATGCTTAGACTTCCACATTCCGGAGTAATATAGTAATGCTATGTAAGCATTCGTTTCTTATAAATCAGTTGTATGGTGATATGTCTGCATCGTCATTCCTTCAGCCATCATATGAGCACAAACATCTTCAATTTGCTTATTTGTACATTCTACAATAACATTGCGCATCTCTTCGTCGAAAAGAAGATACCAAAATTCAGACAACTCGTTGCAATTTTTAGCACGATTCCCAGCCCTTAGGACTCTTTCGATAACCCAAAATACTGGGCCAATAGTTTGAGTTTGATATCTATGTTCAAACTGATTTACACCTCAGAAGACCACCTGTTATCAATTTTTTATCGGTTCTCTGTATTAGCTACTGTCCAATTTCTTATTCGTATGTAATGAGGAAGGTTATATTTACAACAACACTTTAAATCGCCCAGCAGGGACGTACTTAACCAGTGCCGTATCGTCGAGTTTCTGCGTAAGCCTTTTACCATTGTTTGGAAATACCTATCGTCGGTGATCTGATAATAACTGCTATCTGCAAAATCCCCTTTTTACAGGAGAACAAAGAAACAGAATAAACTTACTGGATGGGAATTATGGAAGTTATAATTTGTTTCGATTGAATAATAAGCATTAAATAAATTTCATTTAATGCTAACAAATTATAACTTCCAAAATTCCCATCCAGTAAATTTATTCAGTTTTTTTATTCTCATGTAAAAATGAGATTTTGCAGTTAGCAGTTATTGTCAGATTACCGACGCTATATTATTTCGACCGTTGTACCTATAACGTACATCACGTCAAGTGCGTACCGGGTATACACTCCCGATCTTTGATCATTCCTCCGTGGGTCAGCACGTTGTTGATAAAAATAATTTTGTTGAATTTCTAGGACCTTGTGGGTTTATACGCATACAACGATAGGTGGGGTATTTTTCCCCCAAAAAATAGGCTTGGAACGCAATGCTCCAAATTCATTCAAATACTGGATCGTCCAAAAGAGATAACAAAAATTCCTAAAAACCTCCGCCAAAGCTAACGCATTTCAAGAAACTGCCAACTGCCTTATCAATGTCCGTGATAAAAGCCATTGCCACGCCAAATATTGGGATTTGTTAAAGTTTATTGCAGCGATCTATTTTAATAGAATAGAACAGGTAATCCAATTCTTCTTCTTCCACTTTTATTAAGAAGTCTCCCTCTTAATATAGGTCCAGGACCTATTTTTTTACTAATTTTTGTAATTAGTTCCAATCCAATTCAAATCGTCCTATTCAATAACGGGGTAACTGCTGACGAAGTTTGTACCAAGCTCTCCTTTGTACTTTCCCTTCCTTTGTTGTATTAAGTTCCCCGGAATTCTATTTAGTTCTTCGAGGGTTCCCCAGCGATCACTCCTGGGGTGCAATCAAGGTGTAACAATTAAAAAACCAGCAGTTACTATGTAAGCAACAATGACCGAACTTCATAAGTGTGATGATATGGATCAAACCGCTATGTTTATCTATTTCCCAATAATTTGTGTCACAAATATATTTATGAATCGGGGTATAAAGTGCTGTTTATATGCAAATATTACGATTAAAACCTCTGTCGATATCTGTTGTGTTTCTCTAGTATTTGTAATTAATAAATATTTTATTAGTAACGTTCAAGCAAGGTATATAAATTAAAATATGTCGTATGTTTTTATGTTGTAATTTCTACGCACGTCAATCTCAAAATGCCCTGCGCACAAAGTACATTTCTGAGATATAACACTCCTCCCTTTCTAGTTTTGTAAAGCTTTTAAACGAATGTTCTTCTTGGCTTCCCAAGCAAAGACCAAAATTGTAATTGGAAGTGTCTCAATTTGATGCATTTCAAATAAATCTGGTTCATGAATAACAGTAACCAAACTTTCAGATTTACTTGATAGTCTAGACAAACCGTCCGAATTACAATGTAAATCACTTCGTTTGTATTTAATATCGTAAGCAAAAGCTTCTAAATAAATTACGTAGTGTTGTATACGTGATGTTGAAAGTATGGGCAAACCTCTCTTTGGGTTAAATATTTGTATTAACGGTTTGTGATCTGTATATAATGTAAAACGATTTCCGTACAAGAATTGGCAAAAATTATGCTGAAAACTTCATTGTCAAGTTGTGGATATTTATGTTGTGTAGATGACAAAACTTGTGAAGCAAATTGTATAGGACGCTCTGTTCCATCTAGATATAGATGAGTCAAACACTATAGAAATGCCATATGGCGCCGCGTCATATGGCAACACGGGAGTGTTGCCATCGAGACGTAAATGATGATGTTGTCTAATCTGCAAATATTCTTCCATAACATTCAGCATTATCACATATTGGCTAAAAATTAAAACTCGATGTCCATTACTCTTCAGCTCTTGTAATTTCTTATCGAGATACATAAACTTGCCCGACGTTAAAATTAGGTTATCCGGAAGTAGATGCTTATGAAGGCGCTAAAATTATTTTAAATATTTAATAAAATAAAGCAAATTGGTCTTCATTTTGTTTACCTCATGTTGTTTACAAAGGCTGTGGATTTCAAAATCGGACATGAAGGAAAGATCTTCGTGGATGTACTGAGCAACTTTTTCCTTATACGTTGGTTCGGACGCCAAAAATCTTGCCATTTTCGCCAAATCCTCTTCTTGGTAATGGTACTTTAAGAGCAATGGATGATTACTTAACTTTCTCAAATCTGACACCATCGTCATTGCGTTACAACTTCTAGCCATTTCGCCCTACAAAAAATGTCTCGGTTAAATAAAATCAGTTAAAGTGGCACGACGGAGTTGCCGTGTAACGGGCCAAATTGGTTCCGTCCACAAACTGTGATCACACAGGTGAATGTGTGGCACCTACCTGGATTTGTATTGGATGCCGCTAGCTCAATCGCGTGGGTCGTGGTGCTTGAATCACGCCAATAACAATCCGGGACGGCAAAATCAAGGGAAGTCACAATCGGGTATTAGGGCGCCACTGAATTTGTCATAAACTTACCCCAAAAGTAATTCAGAACTTACCTATATAGAAATAGGGGGGGGGGAGTCGAGAGTGAAATAAAATATATCCAACAACGAGTAACAATATTTTAATTAAAAGACTTAATTTTGGTGAAGCTAATAAACTAATATGTGAATAATAATGACGGCGATTTTGACAATTTATGTAGATTAATAATAATAAACGTTGATAAGATTGTAAAATAATGAAATATGAATACGGTAAATGGTTGTCGGATTTAAATAACTTATGGCTAATAATACACAATAATAAAATAATGATATAAAGAATAATAATACTTATGCTAAAGGTGAACATAAAATGTTCAACACACTGTATATATAAACTAAACACATAAAAGAACATAAATGTAACATAAACAAGGTTTCGGTCAGTCGAATCGAGATGAAAATTGACTCGGGTAGTATCCCACTAAAACAACACCTCGATTCCACGTTCGAGAACCAAAAAAAGGGGGTTAGTACTTAAGATTATAATTAAATATATGAACATTTGATAAACTAAATAATGTTGAAAAGTTTGACGTGAAGATAACTAAAATGTTTAAAATATCGAATTACACAATGCACTACACCTGGGTACGGACCACAAGTGTTCACGAGATTTATGCTGAAGGTGAACGCAAAATTGTTTGAATAGCAACTCCGAAACACAAAAACTAAAGGGGTGGGCAAAACACTTCACACGGAGTTCAATTGTTAAAAACCGGTAGAATAATTGATGAGTAATTTATATATTTAATTTGACGTAATTTAATGTTTGTAATATTTGAATCGATAGCGGGGTTAATTAAAATAAACTGATAAAAAGTACTTACGCAAAATTTAACATAAACAATAAATACACATTGACCATATTGCTGAGTGCGACCCTGTATTCAGGAATGTTGCCAACAAAAGACGCGGCGTCATCAAAATTTCATCAGCTTCCACAATTTAAGAAAGAAATCGAACCTAATTTTTGTAGCAAAGAACTTCAACGGATTGATTGAATTGCGTGGTGATTAGTTTTGTCGTTAAAACTCCAGTAACATAAATTTGCATAAAGCTGTTGATTGCATAAAACCAAATATGCATCTAATATAACCAATTATTGGCGATCGTAATAATTGTCACAAGGACAGCCTTTTTCATTAACACCCAGATGAACGAACAAAGGAATTACGCCAATTTCGGTAATTTTACCAAGTTTTCAATCACACAATTACACAAGCGTTCTTTCGTACTACGCCATTTTTGTCAATCTCCCGGCTTGTGGTTGTGCGCGCGCCACATGACACTAAACAACTACTCTAGTCAACGCTAGATGGCGGACTTTTGAAATTTAAAAATTTCGCGGGGAAACGTAAATTACAAGGAAAAACTAAAAATATTATTACATCACCCGGGCTGGAAGAACAAAAGCCTCTTTTGTTCTTACGAACCAAAGCTTAGCAAACAGTAACATACATCGCCAATATAACATAAGCACTTAAAAGATAAAAGCTAAAGCACATAAAACATAAATTCATAAATATTATTATACAGCGAAAGGTTTCAACAGCATAAGCGGAAGCAAAAAGAAAAAAACATATTATATACAAGTTCATTTATCTGTCGGTATGGCCTAACCGCATCGGTCCACGAAGCGAATCAGTTTCCCAATTCAAATCTCATCAAATTGGCAGAACAAAACGTAAGATAAACAAGTCAAATCAGGTTTAGCAAAACGCTCTCTTCGTAACTCAAGATACATTTACTAAATTATAGTCGCAGTTGGGGTTAGTTAACGCCCTCTGCATGACTCAAGATACGCTACTAATATGACTTACTCGGGAGCGGATTTAATATCTTTGGCATTCCACACGCCTTGGGAAGTTCCAGATTTATCAGAAAGCTCATAAGTGGCATAAGAAACTTTCTTTCTGATGTAAAAGGGTCCACGAAATTTGGGAGCTAATTTCGCCGTAAAATATTTTGACGCGTCAGATAACACATAATTGCGTCGCCACACCGAATCTCCTACTTCGAAAGTAGCAGCTCGACGTCTTAAATCGGAAGAACTCTTGTTCTTTTCATAGGCTACTCTAAGCCTTTTAACAATATCGTCATACAATTTGTGGAGAGCCTTAGGTTTACCTTGTAGGTATAACCTATCTCCAAACGAAATATCCGCATCTCCTGTCAATTCAGAAGAGCCTACGGTACCTCCATCTAAATTAATTTCTCTACCAAAATTCGCAAAATAAGGCGTTACTCCAGTTACTTCGTGTACTGCTGTGCGCATGGCGCAAGCAACACGGGCTAAATATTTATCCCAATTCCTATGATTGTCCGCTACATAGGAGGACAACATGGTCTTCAAAACTCTATTAACCCTTTCGACCGGGTTAGCTTGAGGGTGATAATTGGCGTTATAAGTAATTTTAACATTATACAGGGAATTCATGTTTCTAAATTCACGGCTACGGAATTGTACACCGTTATCACAAAGTAAAATTTTAGGGGCACCATAAACTAAAATTACGTCTTCTTCGATTTTACGAGTAACAGACGCAGCAGTGGCAGAACGTAAAGGAAAACACAAGGAATACTTAGTAAAATAATCTGCTACAACTAGGATATACACGTAGCCACGGGTTGAGCGTGGTAAGGGACCTACTAAGTCAACAGAAATCATCTGCCAAGGACGAGTTACATTGGGATGGGAAGTCATAAAACCAGCGGGCTTTTTCTGTTCCGGTTTGTGGGCAATACAAACGGGACATCTATTTACATAACGGGATACTGAAGATTTCAACAAAGGCCAATAATATTTTTGAGTTATTCTACTTAAAGTTTTGCGAATTCCGAGATGACCAGCAGTAGGTTCATCGTGACAAGATTTCAGAATGTCATTTCGCCGAGAATTTGGAACCACTTCCTTCCATTCCGCCTTCTCACGAAGTTCAGGATAATCGGGAGTTACATATTTAAACAAAAGGTTATTTTCAATTCGCCATAGGGGAAATTTATAGGGTTTGTTCTTAACCTTACTTAACATGGACTTATACCATTTATCGTTAAGGTTACTTACAGGATTGGGATTGGGGTCATGATCATCATCATTGGACTCATGAAGAAGCTCATGATCCTCGTCGCTATTATAACCGGAATGATCGTCGGTTATTTCACCAATCTGTATTGTTTTAGGAGCATTAGGGATCTTATTTACATTCTTATTTTGACTAAATTTGGGAGTAATCGAAACATTATGGTCCATCATAAGGTACATCACGGGAACGGATCTTGATAACGCATCCGGAACTACATGATCTTTACCTTTTCTATGCGTAATTTCAAAGTCGTACTGTTGTAATCTTACCATCCATCGAGCTAATCTACCACTTGGTTGAACAAGATTATTTAACCAAACGAGACTATAATGGTCAGTGATTACACGAAAATGGGAACCTTCCAAATACGGTCTCAGTCTCTCAATGGCCCAAAGAACAGCGAGACACTCTCTTTCCGTAACAGAGTAATTTCTCTCTTGACGCGTAAGTGAACGACTTAAATAACATACTACATGTTCTACTCCATCAATTTCTTGAGTGAGGACTGCAGCGATGCCAAAGCCTGAGGCATCGGTTTGAACAACAAAAGGTACATCAAAATTTGGACAAACTAAAATAGGAGCATTAACCAAACTATCTTTAACCAAACTTAACGCAGTGTCACAATTTTCGTTCCAAATAAATTTTTGATTCCTCTTTAAAAGAGCGGTAAGAGGTGCGATAATTGTTGAAAATTCAGGTATAAATCGCCTATACCAAGATGCCATACCAATTATAGTGCGTACATCACTAACGCTTTTGGGCGTTGGTATTTTTAAAATAGCTTCAACTTTACCGGGGTCAACCGCAAGACCTTGTTGATTTACAACGTAACCGAGATATTTGAGTTCAGGTTTACAAAAATAACATTTTTCCCTACTCAACGTAAGACCTGCATCTTTTAATCTGTTTAAAACATCCGTAAGAATTTCAATATGTTTGTCGAAAGTTGGGGCACAAATAATTACATCATCTAAATACACAAATACATAAGGTTCTAATTCTGGACCAAGAATTTTGTCAATAAAACGCTGAAAGGTCGCCGGGGCATTATGTAAACCAAATGCCATGCGGGTGAATTGAAAAAGACCTCTACCAGGCACAGTGAAAGCAGTGTAAGCTTTCGATTCTTCAGACAATGGGATCTGCCAATAAGCTGATTTTATATCCAAGGACGTTATAAATTTTGCACCGCGCAGGCGATCTAATATAGCGGAAACATAAGGTAAGGGATATGCATCACGTTCAGTAACTTGATTCAATTTTCTAAAATATATACAAAATCTAAATTTTCCGTCTTTCTTTTTAATTAACAAAACGGGATTCGACCAAGCTGACTGGCTTTTTTCTACTACACCAGACTTTATCATTTGGGTTAATTCTGCGTCTATTTGAGCTTGAACATTAGGGTTCACCGGGTAATATCTTTGCTTAATAGGAGGGGACTTTGTAGTAATAACATGTTCCACACCTAAAGCACATCCTAAAATTTCTGACTTACTAATATCTTTAAAACTAGAATTAATTAAATTATTTAAGATAGCTCCCTGCTCGCGGGTTAAACTTTGTTTGTTTGTTCGTCTTCTAAAGACACCAGCGACAATTGTTCAGGCTTCGAAAAATTCCACTCACCACGAATAACATTAGGCACAAAACCAATAACCCTCCAAAAGTCTATTCCTAAAATTACCGTGTGCGTAACATCAGGCACTATCAAAACATTTATCACAATGGTTTTGTGACGTAGCTTAATCGGTAACGAAACCGAACCTAAAATATTTATTTGGCTGCCATCAGCCAAAGCGCAATTCGACTTAACATTATGTAAATGAAGGCCTAAATTAGAAATTCGATTCCAACCTTCAATTCCTAAAATTGTCCTAGAGGCACCGGAATCTAAAAGTGCTGCAAAAGATTTACCAAAAATTTCAACTGTCACATAAGGACGTTCGTCATATTTGGAATTTTCCAATATATAATTCAACATAATTTTATTTTTATCATACTCTAAATTTCTATTATCTATCAGATTTCTTAAGGAACGGGTGGAGTTGTAAAAAATCTTCGAGGTAGCAATCCCGTCTTTTACTGACCTCGACGCTCGTTTCCCGAAACGGAGCATTTGGGACAAGTACGTGTCGTAAAATTGGGTTTCCCACACTTAAAACAATAGTTTCCTTTCTTCGGCACAGTACACTCTTTTGAAAGGTGTTGGTTGGAATTACAATTCCAACAGTTTCTAAAATTTAGGCTAGCATTATTGGTTGAATTTCGAGAATTTTGAACATTATTATTAAATTTCGTAAAAGTATTGAAGCGTGGATTATTATGATCGTTAGAACGAGAATTCGTAAAAGTATTTGAACGATAATGGGAATAACTATTTTCATTTGACGAACTTGTCTTATAAGGGTTTGAATAAGATTGACTCATTAACGGGGTAGGTTGTGAAGAATTTTTCTCCACTTCTTTAACAGTCTCAACGTTACATGAAACATCAACAAAAGCTAATTCAGGTTCTAAATCATTCTTCTTTTTCACAGGGGGAACGTAATTATCAATCGCAATTCTTCGTTCTTCGATGATTTTGCAATACTTGATTAATTCGGGGATAGACGTAATTTTTACAAGGCCTAATTGAGTTTGATACGACGGATGTAAATTTTTATTTATAATTTTTAATTGTTTGGCTTCAGATAATTTTTCAACTAATCTAGAAAATAAACTTTTCATGACTGCAACAAAAGTACCAATCGATTCCGAAGAAGCTTGAGTTCTTCGTTCAATTTCTCGAATTAAAACATCATCATAATCTGGTGGTAAATATTCTTCTCGTAAGGCCGATTCGATATCATTCCAAGTATTAAAATTTTCACGATTTGCTCTAAACCAAATCAAAGCCTTCGAACTGAAGAGTTCGTATGATTCGCGAAATAATTGTATTTCCGAAACATTTCTGGTAATACTATACTCCCTAACACGTTCTAAGAATGCATTTAACGATTGGGTTTTGTCACCCGAAAAAGTAAATCCCCATTTAAAAACAGGTACAGATTTCTGTACGTCCGACACCACATTACTCATTCTTGAGTTAACAGTAACAGGGGGAGTCAAAATTGTAGATGGAACACAATAAGTACTAGCTGGCATAACATTTTGCAAAGCAGAAGTAGAAGCAGCAAGCGTTAGAGGGTTAGTAGCATCATTTTCTAATTTTAGATTAGCCATTTTTAACACAGGGGTTTCACTAGCGGTATTTATCACGGGAGCATCTAGCGAGAGTTTGGAAGTTTTCAACGTAAGTTCATAATTTACTATCATATCTTTAATAACATTCACCCAATCTAATTTTATGTTATTTTCCTCATCATTACTTGGCTTTGAATTTTTAATGCGATGAACTAAATGTAAAACTTTTGTTTGAATTAAAGGGACCGATTTATCTAAATCGGAAGTCTCAATTAAAGAACTAAGATTTTCGATCATAAGATTGATGTACACTGAATCATCCGAAAAGGTTTTTGAATAGGGGGGGCGAACAAATTTTGGGTCGGTCATTTCCTTTTTCAGGACTTTTCTTAATAAAGTTCGTAGGGCTGGAACATCACCTACTGACTGCGAACCTCGAACCTCGAGTTCATAGATTAATTCTGTCTTGATAAGTCGTTCTACAACCAACTTATAACTGGCAGTTAAATTCTCACATTTGCACTCCATGGCGTAAAAGTAAATAATCGTAATAAAAATTAAAAAATTATAAAATCAAAAAGGGACTAAAATAACCACAATGGTTTCGGAAGAGCTTGAAGATGACTTAACAAAGCCAACACGTTAGGGGTCAAATTTTGTAGTGGTCGAGCTTCAACGTTGGGGTCAAATTTTAGCAGAACGCTAAACGTTGGGGAACAATTTTTAACAAAAGGCTACCACGTTGGGCGGCAAATTTTGTAACGGGCCAAATTGGTTCCGTCCACAAACTGTGATCACACAGGTGAATGTGTGGCACCTACCTGGATTTGTATTGGATGCCGCTAGCTCAATCGCGTGGGTCGTGGTGCTTGAATCACTCCAATAACAATCCGGGACGGCAAAATCAAGTGAAGTCACAATCGGGTATTAGGGCGCCACTGAATTTGTCATAAACTTACCCCAAAAGTAATTCAGAACTTACCTATATAGAAATAGGGGGGGGAGTCGAGAGTGAAATAAAATATATCCAACAACGAGTAACAATATTTTAATTAAAAGACTTAATTTTGGTGAAGCTAATAAACTAATATGTGAATAATAATGACGGCGATTTTGACAATTTATGTAGATTAATAATAATAAACGTTGATAAGATTGTAAAATAATGAAATATGAATACGGTAAATGGTTGTCGGATTTAAATAACTTATGGCTAATAATACACAATAATAAAATAATGATATAAAGAATAATAATACTTATGCTAAAGGTGAACATAAAATGTTCAACACACTGTATATATAAACTAAACACATAAAAGAACATAAATGTAACATAAACAAGGTTTCGGTCAGTCGAATCGAGATGAAAATTGACTCGGGTAGTATCCCACTAAAACAACACCTCGATTCCACGTTCGAGAACCAAAAAAAGGGGGTTAGTACTTAAGATTATAATTAAATATATGAACATTTGATAAACTAAATAATGTTGAAAAGTTTGACGTGAAGATAACTAAAATGTTTAAAATATCGAATTACACAATGCACTACACCTGGGTACGGACCACAAGTGTTCACGAGATTTATGCTGAAGGTGAACGCAAAATTGTTTGAATAGCAACTCCGAAACACAAAAACTAAAGGGGTGGGCAAAACACTTCACACGGAGTTCAATTGTTAAAAACCGGTAGAATAATTGATGAGTAATTTATATATTTAATTTGACGTAATTTAATGTTTGTAATATTTGAATCGATAGCGGGGTTAATTAAAATAAACTGATAAAAAGTACTTACGCAAAATTTAACATAAACAATAAATACACATTGACCATATTGCTGAGTGCGACCCTGTATTCAGGAATGTTGCCAACAAAAGACGCGGCGTCATCAAAATTTCATCAGCTTCCACAATTTAAGAAAGAAATCGAACCTAATTTTTGTAGCAAAGAACTTCAACGGATTGATTGAATTGCGTGGTGATTAGTTTTGTCGTTAAAACTCCAGTAACATAAATTTGCATAAAGCTGTTGATTGCATAAAACCAAATATGCATCTAATATAACCAATTATTGGCGATCGTAATAATTGTCACAAGGACAGCCTTTTTCATTAACACCCAGATGAACGAACAAAGGAATTACGCCAATTTCGGTAATTTTACCAAGTTTTCAATCACACAATTACACAAGCGTTCTTTCGTACTACGCCATTTTTGTCAATCTCCCGGCTTGTGGTTGTGCGCGCGCCACATGACACTAAACAACTACTCTAGTCAACGCTAGATGGCGGACTTTTGAAATTTAAAAATTTCGCGGGGAAACGTAAATTACAAGGAAAAACTAAAAATATTATTACAGCCGCTTACGTCTTTTTCGACATTTTGGAAATAATGAACAAGATTTTGATATTGTTCGGCTTGTGTCGGCGGCATTTGAACTTGGATCAACTCGTCCGTCTTTTTAGGCAAATCTTGCAAGACGTCACACTTTAAACGACGCAAAACGAAAGGCTTCATTATGTCTTTGGCTTGGTTTATTTGATGTTTCTCGAAAGGCGGAAAATCTTGTTGATATTTTTGTTTTTTAGAATTCTTCTGAAACAAACTTTTCAAATCGTCGCTCTTGCCGGCAAACATTGCCGGCATTACGAATATCAAAAGCGACATCAGCTCCAACAAATTATTTTAGAGAGGCATACCGGTCAAAAGAATTCGATTTGAAACCTAAAAATGAAGATTTAAACAATTGAGAAATGAACAAAAATTTGCGATAAAAGAAACCTTAATTCGAATTAAATTTTCGTAACGTGCGTGTTCATATTTTTAAGCATATGAGCCTCATCAAAAATTACGTAATGCATCTGAGTCACTTTAAACATTTTTCTTTCTTCGGGTGTGTTACAAACCATGGAATATGTAGTTAAAATCACGTCGTGGTTGCAAAGTTTTCCTTTGCTCCAAAGTTTCTATTCGAAACATTTTTCTTTCCTCCGTGGTTCCGTAATACATGAACACGTTGAGGGTGGGACACCACCTTTCAAATTCGACACGCCAGTTGTCCAAAGTTGAAGACGGTACAACCACTAGATGGGAAAAGTCTTTATTGGCATCAATTTCTTTTAGGTGGGCCAGTGCCACTTCAACTTCTGTAGCACACAGCTATCGGACCACAATATTAATTGTTTAAATTCCGGATTATCTGTCATCACCTCTTTTAAAATACGGACCATTCCACTAGCAATATGAATAGCAGTACGCCCAGCAATAAACTCATGCCACATAGCATTGTATTGTATAAAAACCTTGGTTTTGTCTATAGATGGGATGTTAAGTTGAAACAACATAATTTTGTCTTATAATAGAAGGTCGGACATTGGCTTTAGGTAGAGAAAAAGTATTTTCAAGACCAAATGTGATTATACCAACTTCTTTATCCTTCAGAAAACTTGATCTATCTTAATTCCTCTCCTGTGTCCCAATATTCTTTCGTTGTATGATTCATAAAGTGCGAAGTCGGCACTTACTTTAAAAGTTGCTACATCGTTGTACGCATTAAGTTTAACACATGTAAAGTTACCCTGTGTGAATTCTTTGATAAGTCTTTCTTGCCATATCTTGCCTCTGTCAGTGGTAAGCCTTGTTGTTGTTTCGCGGATGTAAGGGCTTAACTTTATTGGGCGATCTTTGCAATCGCGAAATTGGAGCGGTCGTAAGTTCGTTTTTTGGGGGAATCACAATTGTATTTATCCTGCCGGTCGGATGATAATTTGGTTTAGGTTGTTCGCGCGGTTCGACTCGTAAAACTTGAGCTTGTGTAATTCGATGACGTCGATTTTGATTTTTTCTCCTTTTAAGATGCCTGGTTTTGGCGAAATTGTTTTGCGTCGACGATAAAAAATCGAGGTCCGAAACATTTCGACTGTGTCTGGTAAAATTATTGTTCAAGAAAAGCCTGCTAATTAAATCGTTAGATTTTGAACTTAAACTATTTGAGGTAAAGGAAAAAGGAAAAGCTTCACAGTTGCGATATTTAATAAATCAAATTACAGATTTACTATAAGTTGGAAACAAAAATATCGTGAGCCATCACAGTATTTAGTCTAGCAGACCATGCAGTTCGATATCCCATGTTGCAAAATGCTGTCCTTATATTGGTCGAGATACAAGCAAACTGTGATTCAAACCTGGCGTTTGTATCTTTAATTTTACAAGCGGCCTCACAGGAAATACTAACTTGTATTTTTCAGGATACAGGTTGCGCTTAACGTGTTAAATAAGTTAACAAATTGTAACATTAAAATATAAAATTTCATATTGCTGTGATGTTTTAATCATAAAATTGTACACCTCGGGTTTGCCTTGGGCGCCAGCTTCAATTGAAACAAATTTTTATAAATTGCTAAATAAATAATTTTCCGAGGGTCCAACTCTACAAAAAAAACTCACCACCTCGTCCCATTCGTACTAGCTCAGTCACGAGTCTCCTCAGAGTATAGTAGGTTCAAAACTTAATTAGGGGATGCTTATTGAAATCTAGATAAAATCTTTTATAAATTGAAAATTGTCGACAAAATAATTGTATGGAGAGATAAACGAAATTCACCTTTGCTTTTGATAATCTTAAAAATTGGAATACTTCACTGTTGTGGTTGAATCAATAAAAGTTGCATTTAAATCAAAAATAATTTTATATTAACCAAAATAATCAAATCGCATGCTTATCAAATTATTAAACAAATACAGATAAATTTCCATCTGTTGGCAAATTACAATTATCAAATATTAAAATAAAGTCGTTTGATGTTGATCCAAAAACTTCTTCTTCTTGTTGTTTCGTAGAAATTGTTACAATAATAATAAATTACAGAGATTAATAAAATGTTTACAAATACCTTTTTAATATCATGCTTGTTTAAAAAAGCATGCGTACTGAACACTATTTCGATTGGCGCGCACTCCGTTGCGAAGCACTCAACTAACGTCGCACTTGTTGATCAGTTGTTGATAAAATCGCTCCTGCTTTTAAAGAGGTTAAACGGTGTTGATTACTTGATTTAGACTTGTTGGTCAGTTGTTCCAATTTGCTGGAGTACGGGTGAGTTGTTTGGAAATATTCACTTCCAGGATATTTGAAAAGTGAGTCAAAATTAACACATTATTGGTGGTTAGATGTTCCAACTAATTGGTAGCCATTTTTAGATAAACCACATTTATCAAACTTTTAACAAATATTCGGCTCGTTGGACATCTGGATGATTTTAACTTGAGTTGTCCACTTTTGAAGCACACACGTCCTGTCGTTTCAAGCGTTAAAATACAACTTCACGGAGCCACACGTCCGTTCATTTTGAGCATTCGAGGAAGACTGATAATTTCTGCGCAAATTTCGAAGAATTGGTCGAATTTTGGTTTTCTGTAAGTCATTTTCATACTTCATAAAATTTTATTAAATCTAAATAATTTCAAATTTTCAGGATCGCTTTTATATTTGATGAGATGAATTGTCCAATGATTTCCAGACGTTTTGTTGTACAGTAGCCGATTTGTATGCACTTTTTTGGATAGATATTTGAATATTTCTTATCACGAAAATTTGTTATCGCATTTCAAACGAATTTGAGCATTATTGACCTTTTTGTTGATTCACAGAATCAAATTATAACCTTTACATAGAGCAAATTATTTAACACATCTGGATGTAATCAGTTTTACACATAATAAGTTATTCACAAAGTAAATTAAATTTTTGTAGTACAAAATTATTGGTTATGTTTTTACTGATAACAGCATTCAGTAAAATTACTATTTCTGATCTAAATATCCTTTTTTATGAAATTTTGATATGGCAATTTCCTTAATGAATTAATTTAACAGCTTTTTATCTAATGTTCCAATCTTTAAAGATCTTTATGTGCTCATAATATTGAAAAATAGTGTGAATAGTTCATCGTTTCAATCTGTGTTGTTTTAAATAGGTCAAATTTTAATCATTATTTCAAATTGAGCTAGAAATTTAATATTTTGTATTGTCTCGGTAGCTTGGATCACAGCAATATGTAAATAACCAATAAATAATTTAATTTCTTCCAATATTGAATCGTGTACCTACGTTTCATTGTCGCGAAGATAAAGAATTTTTTCTTCTTTAAATGCGGCCGCTTTTTGGCGATTTCACTTTTAAAACTCTAATAATGATGAATAACATGCGCCAGTTATGATTTTACCTTTTTCGAGATAGTCGATGAATATTATTCCATGCGTATCCCAAAATACGGAGGCCATAACATTTCCAGCACATCGTTGCGTTTTCGGACGCTTTCGAGCACTTTCACCCAGAGAAACCCATTGTTTTGACTGTTGCATCGACTCAGGAGTATAGTAATGAATCCAGGTTTCATCCATGGTTATGAATCGGCGCACAAAGTCTTTCGGATTACGCTTAAACATGCGCAAATTCTGTTGGGAAGTTGTAACACGAATTCGTTTTTGGTCGACTGTGAGCAAACGCGGCACCCAACGCGCGCAGAGCTTCTTCATGCCCTAAAACGCAAGTACGATATTGCCCACACGTTCCATTGACATGAATGCAATCTTAGCTATCCCCCTCAATTTTGCTTAGGATTCATTCAACATCATATTATGGATCTTTTCAATGTTTTCTAGTGTAGTGACCTCATTCGGGCGTCCAGAACGTTCAACATCATCGGTGCTCGTACGCCCACAACGAAAATTAGTAAACCACTTATGAATCGTTCCCATCGACGGTGCAGAGTCCGGGTAATACTTATCCAGCTTGGATTTTGTCTCGGTTATCGTTTTCTTGCGCAAATAATAGTGTTTAATCGAAACTCGAAACCCATTGTTTTCTATATTTAAAAATATTCTTTGGTTGGACACTTCTCAGTGCTGTAACTTGTAACTGTGTAATTGTAAATAGCCGTAATTTTTATATTATTTGCTTTCTTTGGGTGGGATTGTAGGATATTTTGCGAGTTAAGCTCGCCTTCTCCCTTCATCGGGTGCTTGAGAAGGAGACTTTGAAAGCAGTTTAAATTTTCATTAATTTACGTTTGGGCTTTGAGGAAATACATCCCCGACCGGACTGATTTGGTAAAACAAAAGGATACAGTAAACCGTGAGGCGGTTTACCAAGCAAACTAATTGTCGATGAAGTCGACAATGTGGGTGGTGCGAGACGCGCACCTGCCCACCGCTTGACTGTGTAAAGTCTTGAGCCGACTGAGCTTTTCATTTAGGTCGCATTGATTTTAGGTAAGTTTCAAAGGCTCCAACCCGGTCCCGAAAAAGCCATCCCCACTTTCCCGCAATCTTAGCAGACCTTCATGAAAAACAAACGTCTCAACCCCTAACCGTGGATTCGATCTAATTGATGAACACCTGGAAATAAAATAAAAAGATTAATTTTCGTCCGGTGTCGTCTTTTTTTGATTTGACCTAGTTAGATAAGGTGCAGCTGTCTTCAAGTTCAACGTTCAAGTTTAACTACGAACACGTTGCATTCCAAACTTGACGATTGCAATATCTAATCGCCATGTTATCAGCGCGATAACATTGTATTCGAAATTACAGTCACTTCGACTCGAAATGCAACATTATTCATTGTTAATTAAATTAACAATGCCCTCTTCTTGTAAATCGCACACCCGTGCTGTTGAAAACAGCGATGTAACGGACTACATCGTTGCTGTAAAAAATGGTACACATTGGTGAATCCTAGCGCAATCTCTTAGAATTTTCTTATCAGGTAAGAGACTTATCAGGTTGCCATAGTTCATATCGACACCTGATATGAATAACATTGTAATTCAAGTTACTCAAGTAACTCAAGTTACAATGTTATCCAACTATGCTGTAAACGGCTTCCCCAAAGAACAAACTTTAATTTGGTTTACGAATCGTCGTCCTATCTCAATTAAAAATACTGTAATTTAACAAAATAAAATCATTGTAACTGCAAATTTATATGTAGCAAACAATCTTTAAAATGCTCTTCTGTAAAATAAGCAAAATAGAGTTACAATGTTATTCATATCAAGTGTCGATATAGTTCCCAATTATTTAATCGGTAAAAATGGTTGCGTTATAGGTCAAAACTTAAATTAATTGTTATATCTTACAATTTAATAATGAAACCTTCATCTCGACTTAGTTTCAACATATTAATTTGTAGCAATTGATTTTCAGTTCTCTGATTTTCAAAATATCTGGAAATCATCGAACGGAAATATAAAACTATAACTAAGTCAGAAACACTAAATTTAGTTAAAAAATCAAATACTTTTACTTGTTTCAATAAGTTTTACAAATAATATTAATTAACTATAATTTATTAGTGATTGTCTTTGAATGCATTTGGAATCAAAAAGAGTTCTAATGCAAAGTCTCGGTTTAAAAACTGCGTTCTTGTCACGAACAAACCATAATTAAGTTCATATCGCTGAAACCTGGTGATCGAAGGTGTTAGTAGTTTACAAATAAAACAATGCATCAATGTGTGGTTTCCATCTAGAGGTTTCAATGGCATGGACTTTTTATAATGTGTAAATCCGGAACACATTTTATTTAAATTTAAAATGAATTGTCGTTATATAATTAAATGAAAAAATGGTGAAATCAAAAAGTTGAATCTAAATTTATAGTTCATGCACAGACATTGAGAAATATAAATAATTTCTGAAACAAATAATGTGAAGATGTGGTGAATGTCCTTATAGTGTCCTTATAAGGACAAGATAAGATGTCCTTATAATAGATAGCTTAGTTATAGCTAGCTTCTTTTTAAATTTTGAGAATTAATTGGTCTGTTCTATAAGAAAATCTCCAGTTAACGAATGTATAACAAAACTGTACTCGAGTTTGGTTTATTTTAATTGAATACTTCGAGTTTTGCGTTTCCTTTGATTGCTATACCGGGTGTTGAATGAGTTAGCCGTTCATAGGTTATTTACATGTAAAAACTTATTTATGCAAATTCCTGCTTCCCCAATTATTTTAGAAAAAAAATGAAAGACACAAAAATCATGCAGAAAAATAAATTACAAATGATAAAAGAATTATTTTCATCTAGCTTTTACTTAAAGTTGCAAAAAATGCTTTTGAAATTGTTCAAATTTTCATTTATCAGACTAGCCATGAAATAAATTCAATTTAATTTATTTATTACATAAATTAATAATAATAAACAATTACAAACATTAAGAAATAATTAAATTTACAGCAAATGTTCAAACAGGTTTCCATATTCAGCTAAACAAAAACCAAGTCTATCATAAAAGTTACAACGTACATTCGCAAGTTGTCTTTCGGTAATATTGCCACACTCCTCCACAATTTTATTTTTTAATGAATCAATACTTTGGTATCGTTCACCATAAATTTTAGATTTTAAATGACCCCACAAAAAAAAGTCATTTGGAGCCAAGTCTGGTGACCGAGCTGGGTAGTTTATTGGTCCATTGCGTCCTATCCAAGAATTGGGATAACATTCATTTAAATAATTGGTTACATCTCTAGTATAATGTGCCGGACATCCGTCTTGTTGATAGTAGATTACGTTATTTTCTCCTGCCACAATATCAATTGCCGGTCCAATTTCGTTTTGTAACATTTCTAGATATTTTAGTCCATTCAAATTTCCATCAATAAAAAATGGTCCGATGATGTTTGCTCCTAATATCCCTGCCCAAACATTTACAGTTTGGCGATACTGTGAACGATTGTTGATCATTAAATGAGGATTTTCGGTGGACCAAAACCGATAATTTTGAACATTTGGTTCCCCGTTAATACTAAACGTTGTCCCATCGGTAAAACAAATATTTTTAATAAAATTTCTATCCAAATTGGCCTTTTCGATAATGCTTTCACAGAAAATCATTCTTTTGTACATATCCTCTTCAAAAATTTCTTGATGGTTTTGGAACTTATAAGATATAAATTTATGTTTTTTTATAATTTTGAACGCCGTAGTGTGATGAATATTTAACTCCGCACCAATTGTTCTTGTACTGATACAAGGATTATTCACTACGGCAGCAATTACATTTGTTTCGATATCGGTACCTGGAGCTTCACCAATATTGATTTCTTCTAAATTTATTCTTTTATTTCTGTAGGTCTTGCATGACGGCTTAAATACAGATCCATATTGATTTTGATTATCAATTACATTTTTAATTGTCGAATAAGTAGGGATTGGTCTTTCTGGGTATAAACCAGCAAAGAGATCTCGTACCATACGTATACTGTTTCCAGAGTAATATAGTTTTAAAAATTGATTTTTTTCACTAATTGTGTACTTTGCTTCCATTTTATGAAATTAAAATTTAATAAAGTGCAAAACTGTAAACAAAGTGCAATTGTTTTTTAATACTTATCAAAAATAATTACCTTGGAAACTTTCATGGCTAGTCTGATAAATGAAAATTTGAACAATTTCAAAAGCATTTTTTGCCACTTTAAGTAAAAGCTAGATGAAAATAATTCTTTTATCATTTGTAGTTTATTTTTCTGCATGATTTTTGTGTCTTTCATTTTTTTTCTAAAATAATTAGGGAAGCAGGAATTTGCATAAATAAGCTTTTACATGTAAATATCCTATCAACGGCTAACTCATTCAACACCCTGTATAAACAATATAGAGCGTATTAAAAATATGTATAATAGTAAATTTTGTATTTATGTTGAATGTAATACATTAAAACCAAACGGTGAACAAATTCTCGATACCTCAAATATAGAAAGCTCCGTATTTCATGAATATTTAACAACATGGATTGCTTCTGTTATATATTATTTATCTTTTGTGTGGACATGTATTCTATGTATCTCTTATGTCATGGAAAACATAATTCACTACAAGAAATAATCATTAAATATTTTAATTACTTCACAATTCCGTAATAAAAAAATTGAAAAACTGTGAGTCGTTGCACTCGACATCCGTTTTTAGCTGGTAAATTTATGGGTAGGTGTAAACTCCCCTAATGCGCCAGGTAAATTTCAAAAAAGCATGTAAACTCCCCTCCGAGCAAAAGGCCAACACTTAAACTCACATGTAAACTCCCCTCCTAAGTAATTAAGAATGAGGGGAGTTTACATGCAGAATCAAACCAATAAATTGAAATTCCCGTTAACAACTCAGGACCGTACGCAGGATTTCTTTCCGGACGGCGTTTTTGTTGAACGATTGAAATTCACGATCTTGCATATCATTTTCCTACCTAATATGTAATTAGCGAAAAACTTGAAACCTACATTTTTGAGTTTTTAAGTTAATATTTGTGCCCGGAAAGGGGGGGGGGGCGAATAGTATACAATAAAATTGTATTTGAAAAATTACAAAATATAACCTACTTATTTAATAAGGGAAAGTAAATTCATGTAGCCGGTCGAACACGGGGTCTGCACGGGTATCGGGTTACAGTCCCTTCAAATGGAGTGAAATTTTTTCGGTCCGATTTGAATTTTTCTTTGAAATTCGGATAGAGGGGGGTGTGATTAGTGGATATTAGTAATAAATATAATAAAAAAAATGGAAAATAACTCGTGTATAGCCAAAAAAGTGAAAAAATTAAATTTTTTTTGCCTTCGAATTTTAGGGGTGTGCATTCGAAAAGGAGGGTAATCGTCAAATCCTACCCTTACGGGGCGCCGCTGCGCTCCGCTCCGCTCTGCACCCCTCCAGGGCGGATTTGACTCTGGTTACTAGGCTAAACATACGAGAAGGCGCCATCCATCAAGAACACCGGGATCTATGCAACCGGAATGCGAGAGACCCCCCCCAAAAAATCGCGTAAAAACTAAAAAAATATTCGGCCATACTCGTGTATAGCCAAAAAAGTGAAAAAATTAAATTTTTTTTGCCTTCGAATTTTAGGGGTGTGCATTCGAAAAGGAGGGTAATCCATCGTCAAATCCTACCCTTACGGGGCGCCGCTGCGCTCCGCTCCGCTCTGCACCCCTCCAGGGCGGATTTGACTCTGGTTACTAGGCTAAACATACTTGAAGCGCGACAGATCAAGAAAACCTGGATAAATGCAACCGGGATGTGAGAGAACCTCGAAATAGCATTAAAAAGTATAGTTGCGGTATGGGGCAGTAAACTATTACGTTTCCAATTTTAGGGGTGTGCATTCGAAAAGGAGGGTAATCCATCGTAAAATCCTACCCTTACGGGGCGCCGCTGCGCTCTGCTCCGCTCTGCACCCCTCCAGGGCGGATTTGACTCTGGTTACTAGGCTAAACATACTTGAAGCGCGACAGATCAAGAAAACCGGGATAAATGCAACCGGGATGTGAGAGAACCTCGAAATAGCATTAAAAAGTGTAGTTGCGGTATGGGACAGTAAACTATTACGTTTCCAATTTTAGGGGTGTGCATTCGAAAAGGAGGGTAATCCATCGTCAAATCCTACCCTTACGGGGCGCCGCTGCGCTCCGCTCCGCTCTGCACCCCTCCAGGGCGGATTTGACTCTGGTTACTAGGCTAAACATACTTGAAGCGCGACAGATCAAGAAAACCGAGATAAATGCAACCGGGATGTGAGAGAACCTCGAAATAGCTTTAAAAAGTATAGTTGCGGTATGCGGCAGTAAACTATTACGTTTCACCCCCCAAAAATCGCGTAAAAACAAAAAATAATCTTTTATAAATAATCAAAATAATTTAATAAAACTTCAATTGTAACTTTTGATTTATATTTTTTAATTAACGACGGCGAAATGGGCGACGGCGAAACGGCGACGGCGAAACGGGCGACGGCGAAACGGCGACGGCGAAACGGCGACGGCGAAACGGCGACGGCGAAACGGCGACGGCGAAACGGCGACGGCGAAACGGCGACGGCGAAACGGCGACGGCGAAACGGCGACGGCGAAGCGTCCCATTCCGCATAAGAGACCACACGGGGGCCACGTAGACGTGAAAAGAAAACAGGGGTTCACAAGTTGTAAGTGGGGGTCCACGAAAAAGCAGCAGGGGGTCTACCGAAAATAGTAAAACTTTGAAAGTGGTCCACGCGAAAAAAAAGTTTGGGAACCATTGATGTAGATGACTCGACGTTGCTTTTAATGTCTGATTCCTTTCGTGAATTGAAACATGGCTTGGAGTCCCATTTCTGTTTGATTAAGGAATGGTTGAATATAAACAGGCTTTGTTTAAATGCTGAGAAAACTGAGTGTATTGTATTTAGGACAAACCTCTGTCGAGTGGCAACATCGGTTACGCTTTGTGCTGGTAACTGCCATTTGACTGTCTCAGATGTCTGCTGTTGTTTGGGGGTTCTCTGGGACAGTACTCTCAGTTGACGTGCACATATTTATAAGCTATCCA
The DNA here is from genome assembly GCA_932274525.1 of Podabrus alpinus. Taxonomy (NCBI): domain Eukaryota; kingdom Metazoa; phylum Arthropoda; class Insecta; order Coleoptera; family Cantharidae; genus Podabrus; species Podabrus alpinus. The sequence continues at coordinate 45,539,953 of OW026455.1, read as the reverse complement.
GCAGGCTAAATACTGTGATTTTTTCCTTTCGTGTTTTGAGAGAGCAATTAAGCGTCAGCACTTTATGGGTGCTGTACTTTGCGAACTTTCAGTCCGTTATGAGGTTTGGCATTATTTTCTGGGGCGATGCCTCTACAGCGGATAAAATATTTATTTTTCAGAAGTTGGCTTTAAGGACTATATTCAAACTGCCTTTCAACTAATCCTGTAGAGGGTTGTTTAGAAGACATAACTTGTGCACTATGCGCGGACTCTACATTTTCGATTGATTGATTTTCTTATTTAAGCATAAAGCATTAAGACGGTGATCAGCTTAAGCGGTTAAGTGCGTTGCTGCTAATGCTGAATGCCCGGTTTGACTCCGGGCTCAGTAAAAACTTTATTCTGACCGTCTCCCCTCGGAAGGCAATGGCAAACCACCGAGGTGTAATCTGCTTAGAACAGCCTCTCTGGAGATGAAGTGTTTACACTTCCCGCGGTTCGGAGCCCGCGTTAAACAAGTAGGTCCCCTATGTGTGTGATAGTACTACAAACGCACAACACATACATAGGAGAGAGGTCGCTAACATCCGGTAACGGATAGGCACGTTAAGAAGAAGAAGCATAAAGGGTTATTTATAACTAATTTAAAACATGGCTCTTATCCTACTAGGAATAATTTTTTCTGTACCCCTTGCATTCTCTCTCGGGTACGGAAAGTAGCCCTCATTACATGTGTTTGAAACTCTACAACAGCTTACCACCAAAGTTTCATAATGTTGTCGATTTGGGGCAGTTCAAAAGAGAGGTATATGGTTTAGTTTTGGATATGGAGCCGTATAATCTGGCTGAGTTTTTCAACGGGTTTTGATGTTTTTCTATGTGTGTACTTGTATTTGATTTGATTATACTCCGTGTTTGTTTTGACGTTTTTGCCTTTTTATTTTTTTCTTATTTTGTTAAGTAAATGTATAATTATGGTATAATGAATAAAATTATTATTATTATTATTCGCCCATTACAGTCGTCTGATCAAAGAACTACACAAAAAAGGAACTCAATTCCATACATTTCGAAACAAAGAAGATAAACCAGTCCGTGTTGTTTTACGGCATATGCATCAAACAACTAATATTGAAGAAATAAAACAAGAACTGAAAAAACTAGGTCACGAAGTTTTAAACATCAGTAATATGGTGCACAACAAAACAAAGCAGCCACTCCCACTCTTTAGTATTAGACTGAAAGCTGCGGAAAACAATAAAGAAATATACGACATTAAAGGATTCCTTCACACCATAGTCAAGTTTGAGCCTCCACACATCAAGAGAGAGGTTCCCCAGTGCTCAAGATGTCAACGTGTGTCAACGCTGCGTCAAGTGCGCCGGTAATCATCTGACACAGGACTGGAGTATGAAAGAAAAAGTAAATAACAATGTCAAATGCGTTAATTGCGATGACAATCACCCCGCTAGCTATAGAGGATGCACCTACATAAAAGAAATCCAAGCTCAAAAATATCCTCCCCTAAGAACAAGATCCTTGCCAACAACTCAACATATTAATAACCCTCTAACATCAAATTCTCGCCCAGGTGTAACATATGCCGAATCAGCTAGACAAACCTACCAATTATCACAAAACATTAACAACTCAAATCCAGATTTCCCAGAACATCAGCCAAACAAAATGGAAAATATGCTTACAAAACTAATGGAGAGGATGGATACAATGCTGAACCTCCTAACCACACTAATCACAAAAATAAAATAATGGGGCGGTCGTTAAGAATAGCCGTCTGGAACGCAAATGGCTTAGTACAACATAGCCATGAAGTCAAAAAATTTCTATTAAACGAAGACATTGATGTACTCATAATATCAGAATCTCACCTAACAAACAGAAGCTACTTAAAAATACCTAAATACAACATTTACAACACGAACCACCCCGGTGAGAGAGCAAGAGGGGGCACAGCAACAATTATAAAGAGCTCAATCAAACATCATGAACTTCAAACATTTTCTAAAATCCACTTACAAGCGACTAGCATAGAAGTTGAAGATTCCATTGGTAAGCTAACAATTTCATCAATTTATTGCCCACCGAACATAAATATCCAAAAGGAAAAATTCGAAGAATTTTTCAAGACCCTTGGGCAGCGTTTCATAGTGGGAGGCCACTTCAACGCTAAACATGTGAACTGGGGATCAAGACTGATAAATCCAAGAGGTAGACAGCTATACCATGCAATACAGGCCCAAAATATCCACCAAGTATCCACAAACCAACTAACTTACTGGCCATCGGACCACAACAAGATTCCAGATCTTCTCGACTTTTGCCTAACAAAGGGTGTTCCGCCAGACTACCTCTCCATTGAATCCTCATTGGATTTGTCCTCAGACCACACACCCATTATCGTCATTCTCTCGACAGGACCTAAAAAGAGGAATAAACCAATAACACTCCACAATAATAAAACTAACTGGGATCATTACAAACACCTAATCTCTCAAACATTAAACCAACAAGTCACCATAAAAGATAAAAGAGATGTGGACTGCGTGGTGGACCATTTCACAAGAGTGATACAACAAGCTGCATGGAACTCAACACCGGAGGTGAGAGAAGATCGTCGTGAAGAAACGTGTCCCATGCTTGTCAAAGAACATATTCTAAATAAACGAAGACTGCGGAAAAAATGGCAAACAACCCTACACCCTGCAGATAAAACAAGGTATAACCGTGCCACTAGAGAATTAAAAAGCATATTACACGAACTTAAGAATAAAGAAATAAAAAGTCACCTACAAGACTTATCTGCTACAAAAAATACTGACTATTTGCTGTGGAAGGCCACAAAGAAGCTCACAAAGCCACAAGTACATAACCCACCCATCAGAGCAGAAAACGGAGATTGGGCCAGAAATAATGAAGAAAAGGCAGAGGTTTTCTCTGAACACCTAGAAAAAATATTCTCACCATTGCCACGAGTATGAAATATCGCCGAGGAGGAACCAGTCTACGTGCTTCTCAACTCACCATACAGGTTTGAGTCACCAATTAATAAAATTAAGAGAAATGAAGTACGTACACTCATCCACCATGAAATCTCTCCAAAGAAGGCGCCCGGATTTGACCTGGTTACGGGCAAAGTACTAAAGGAACTACCTGACGATGGATATAGAATGCTGACTGTAATATTCAACGCCATAATAAGATTGGGCTACTTTCCTCTCCAATGGAAAATTTCACAAATAATTATGATCTCTAAACCAGGAAAAGATGGGAATATCGCCTCCTCATATAGACCCATCAGCTTATTGCCACTGATATCTAAAGTGTTCAAAAAGCTCCTATTAAAAAAACTGCGTCCCATATTAAATGAAGGGGGAATTATACTAAATCACCAGTTCGGTTTCAGACAGAGTCACTCAACAGTCGAACAAGTGCACAGAATTGCAAACAGGATAAAGGGTCATTCACATCCACGTAACGTACGTACCGGACATACAATACGTAACGTAGAAAACGTAGTTTTTTATTTGCCATTCTCATCCACTTAGTTTACTATGATTACACTATGTTTCCATAGAAACGAAAAGCACGGGCACCTGTATTTGCATTGGCTATCGGTTGACAGTTTGACAGCATTAATTTTTGTGACTTAACCTTAAAATTGAAAATACAGTAAAAGGGGTGTTGCCTAATAAAATGAAAGCATCTCCATTGGTCAAACACAGAAAACATAACGTACAAGTTGAAGTTGAACGAACTTTTTGTTACGTTACGTTACGTCTCCTATGTTTTTTCGAATGTGAATGGTGCCATTTGAAACAATGCATTTCAACTTTCCTTACGTTACGTATTGTATGTCCGGAACGTACTGCTATGATCCAAAATGCTCTATAAAGGCTCCCAATACAAAAATGAATATTAGATTCATAACAAGCACAAAATTCTAAGTCGGAAGACACTTTAAAAATTTACTTTACGAGAAATTTTTATTTTCTCAAATTTAGATTTTTTAACTAAATTTGAATCTCTCAGGATAAACAAAAGATGATAAATATTGCTAAGATTAATTAGATTGATGATAGTCACATCAAAAATAAAACAAAAAGATTTAATTAGCTGAAATTGATTAAAAATTATTATTGTTTGTACATGTGCATAACCTATAAAAATGTAAAATTTTGTAAACTGAATTACTTGATAACCAACATGTTATATAAGAATTTCTTCACATCAAAAATTATGTAGTGATTTCGTTTATGTAAAGTGCGTATTTTCAAAACATGAATCAAGAAAGTTGTGAATAAGGGTCAATTTTGTGAAAAACCAAAAATTTGTATAAGATGGAGGATCAAAGTCAACAAAGCATCCAACGAACAACATGAAAAGGCAATATACCAGTAAAATTGCATGAAAGCCAACGCATGGAAGATCAACTTCAATGTAGATAGTGAACCTGCAACAACAACAATTTATTAACAAAGAGAAAAATCTAAAATGTTAAAATTTGACTTACATTTACCAAACAGGCATACCAATTTCCATCAAATTTGGAACAATTCAGTTAACTTCGGACATCATAACAGAGTGCACGTATTTTTGTGTTCTCCAGGAAATATTATTTACAAACTTTTGGAGGTTAAGAAATTCCATTGATTTTCGATCAAAATAGAGTTGACTTCGGCAATTATAACAGAGTGGACGCATTTGTAATGTTCTCCAAAACCAATTGTTTACAAACATTTGGAGGTTAAGATTTCTAGTTGAATTCGAGCACAACGACTCATAAAAGATCCAAGGACAACAATGGCTGCTCGTATGATGAATCTACAATGTTATGGTTTACGAAATTAACTCGACTTATTCACTGGAACCTGAAAATGTTGTCAATAAGACGCTACTCACCTGATTCTATTCGAAAACATCAACAAAATTGGAAGTGTAACAGCAACTAATACGAAATTGATCCACTAAACAACACTGAAACGAGGTTACAGCAGGTCAATCAAACAGCTTCTGTGTAATACTGACGAAACTCAACATAGATGCTGACTCATCCAAAGTCGTTCATGTTAAAGCTGGACACAAAAAGGATACACGATATCCTTTTTAATTTAAAACTCCGACTTGTCAAAATGGAAAGGTACAGTGAAACTTTTTAATTTTATAATTTATTACAAACTTTGCTATCAGCGTATAAGATACAGGATTTCGGAAAAAGGCTTTTACGGAAGTATATTTCTCATTACCCTAATTGAAAGGTTATTTTTTAAAAAAACTTTATTATTTTATTCTTCAATGTTAAGCTTTATAAAAGCACCAATATTATTTAAAAACATTTAAATCCGCTAATGTAAAGCGAGATACTTAGTTAGTTTATGACTAATTGAGCACGTCAGGACAAAGAGAGGGAGCCTTTTTGTCTTGAAAAATTTATGCATCAACTGTCTTTATTTGTAAAATTTATCTTATGGTAGATCAGCGATCTACAAAAATTTGTGTAAGCATTTATTTGTGAAAATTTGCAATTATTTCATTTTTGTTCAATATAAACATTCTTTATAAGCTACGGAAATCTTTTTATTTTTTTTATTCAACGAAAGCAATAAAAGAAAGATATCCAGAGAGAGCAAATTTTACTTATAATTCTAAAGAACACCTCCAATTTTAAACACAAGGAACCCACCTTTGAGCGTGTCATCACCGGAGCTTAGTGAGAAGAGGCAATAATGTTGAACATCCCTTAACTAATAACATTCAATACGAACCATTTACCTGAGCATTTTTGCTAGCAAATTAAGGGCTGGCACTTTTAAAATTAGTTAGGGAGGTCACAGCAGTACGTTACGTGGATGTGAATGACCCTTAAGAATCGATCTGGAATCAAAAAAATATTGCTCCGCCGTCTTTCTGGACATCTCGCAAGCGTTCGACAGGGTCTGGCATGAGGGTCTCTTGTATAAGATTAAAAAAAGATTACCACGCACCTACTTCAAAATACTCCAATCATATCTAACTACTCCAATCATATCTAACGGAGAGGTACTATTTAGTAAAGCAACAAGAAACTACATCGGGTTTACATAAAATCAACTCTGGAGTGCCACAGGGGAGTGTTCTGGGTCCGATATTGTACCTGATCTTCACGGCTGATATGCCAACAGACAACAGGACCACTTTGGCAACATTTGCAGATGATACTGCGGTAATGGCATCCAGTCAGGACGCTGAGGTAGCTTCACAAATTCTTCAGGAACACATTAATAAAATCTGTGCATGGTTCGCATTGTGGAGAGTAAAAGTCAACGAGACCAAATTAGTACACATGACCTTCACGCTAAGAAGAAGATCCTGCCCACCGATCACATTTAGTAACCAAGAACTCCCACAGACCGAGGAGGTCAAATACTTGGGTTTCCACCTGGACCGTAGACTTACCTGGGCGAAGCATATTTAAACTAAGAGAAAACAACTAAATCTAAAACTTAAACAACTATACTGGCTAATAGGAAGGAAATCGGGATTGTCTTTACAAAATAAAATCCTAATATATAAAATAATACTGAAGCCTATCTGGACATATGGGCTGCAGCTCTGGGGAGCGGCAAGTATCACAAATATATCGAAAATCCAATTGTTCCAAAACAAAGTACTGAAAATCATAACGGGCGTTCCAACATAATATCCTAATCACGTCATACATGACCAGCTGGTGCGCTCGCGTTGGTACATAGACAATTTAAAAACGGCTGAACCGATTTTCTTCAAATTTTGAAATTATATTTATGATGAATTAAGGAAATGATGACATGATTTTCATGAATGAACTTTGTAAATTAAAATAATATTTTTTCAAATATTACATTTGCAAATATTTTTACGAAAATTGAAAAAGTGAAAATGATTACTAATGAACAGATAGCAATGAAAAATTACAAAAAAAAATTTCATGTTTAAAACTGAACATTTTTACGTAGATATTTTAAAAACGGATAGATACATCATTATGAAATTTTTACACAATATTTGTGATATCATAACGACAAGCTGCAGCTATTTTTTAAATAAATAAATTTTATTTTTAACATTAATATTAATTTTTAAACTATACATAATTATCAATTTATAATATTTCACTTGTTTAAATAATATATACATATAAAATAGTTCATATAAATATTTTGTAAAATTTATTTTGCTTAAAAGGCATTAAAAATGTAATTGTAAATAATTAACTTTTGAATCTTACGAGAAGTTATTGCCACGATTTATTCGTGAGCGGGATCTTTTCTTTTTTGAAATTAAACTTATTTGGACTTTATACATTTATTTACACCTATTTATTTATTTATTATAAACGCAGCGAACACAGACAGGGAAATCGGAAGACGGCGTGAACGTCAAAACCCGATGTGTGAATGAAAAAAAAAAATATTTATTTATACATATACCCTTAAACTAATTCTTATAAACTAAATCTTACATTATAATTAGGGGATGAAGTCTTCTTGTTATGACCATGGTCGGCTCGTTCCTTTGCACTTGATTGTCACTCGTATCACACCCACAGGTAACTCACTCTTCCTTGTTTTTTTACTTTCAAAGAAGACTTCCTGTCCCCATATTTATTTATGCACCATCCGCAAATCAATCTATTTTCCGTTAACTAATGATTTCTGCGAGTTCAATGAGTTCATACCATTAATTGCATATTTTATTAGGCGACTCGCACACTAATTTTTATTAATATGACGCTACTCTCCCTTCGAAACAAGGCTGCCCCAAGCCGTTTAATAAAAAAAAAAAATACAAAAAATTTTAATGGTTTGGATTCAAAAATTCCTAATTGTGTGCCAGCTCGAGAAAATAGATTGTGCATCCGGTCAAAAATAAACTTAAAATTAACAACAATGGACTTAAATTAATAAAAAAAACAAAATCTAATTATAAAAATTATTAAAATATATTCAAAATTATCAGCAATTATCAAAAAATAAAAACCTAATTATTTATCATATTCTTTGTTTACTGCTACGTATTACATTATATTATAAGGCGTCTCTCCAATTTACAACAATATTATGAAAAAAAAAATGTATGAAAATTATGACTTAATCGTATTGAAAATTCAAGTTCAAAGTCTCGTATATCTTTATAATTATTATTTCAAAAATATGGTTTAAATTATCCAACTTTGGTTTGTTTTTTGTGGGTACTTTGTGATTTTGTTACAATTCGTCCACTTTGTTACATTCGTCCATAAAGGGACTATTATTGTTACCTTTGTTAGTCACCTTTTTAAGCATTTTTTGATGCCGTAACCTTAATTAGTACGTTGGTTTTATTTCTTGTTTTCTACTCATTTTGATTTACAGAGTTGCATTTGTTTAATTTGTAATGTTCAATACGTTTAAAAAAAAAATTTGTTATGCTACTATTCGTTACGTTATTGATTGTTGTATTTCGGAGATCCGTGTCCAAATTTATTTATAAAGTATTCTATTAATTATTTACATTTACTTTTTGAGAGGTTCTTGAAAAAAAATTACATTCCTTGGCTCTAACGGCTCGATTTTCCGTCATTTCTGTTTACTTATCAATTACTTATTGACAATTTACGTATCAATTTATGTGCCTTTTATATTTCGTGCTTATTTAACATTATTTTCATTATTTTGACATCGCTTTACATGAAATTACCATATTAACCTTGATTTACTTTATATGCGCCTTTGATTTACTTATTGCACCACTATTTATTTCGTAAAATTCTTCCCTTACATTATTTTGTTAATGTTTTGATGAATTCATGTACTAAGTTGTGAGATGATCTTATTTATTCTAGAATTTGAACACTGACTTTTTACATGAATTCTCGCTACATTTGAGGTATGTGTCTATCTTTTCAATTTTCAACTTTTACCTCTTGGTGCCTAACGTTTAACATAATATACTTTGTCATTATTACAAGTATTAATTGCACATCTCTTATTTTATTTGTAACATTTTATTACCATTGCCAAGATCGAGCTGCATGGAGACTGGGAGCGGATAAACGGCGACAGCTGTAAATCATTCCGCAAATATATATATATATATATATTACCATTGTTAACAATCTATATAGAAGGTGGTGGAAAGGTGTTAAAATTTTGAACTCAAACATCACCAATTCTTCTACATAGATTGTTTATACAATTTGGGATCCCATTTTGGTAATATACATACATATATCGTTGTTTAATGTAACCACTGATACTCTGCTTTTCACTAATTTTCTCGTTTATTGACAGTTTATTTTATGTTAACTTTTTATTTATTTTCGCGTATCACTTTTAACTTTTCTTTTTATTTTAATTGAGTTTGGCACTGAAACTTTTTACACGTTTTCTATTGAGACTTTATTCTTGTTTTATTTGAGCCAAGGATATCGATGCACTTACACTTTTACCTCCCTTGAGGGCGATGATGTCTTCTCTATTTCGAAGCTTGAGGACGACTGTATTCATTTCGGTATCTGACGATTCTCCTTTTGGGGTTGCATCCCCTGTGTTTCTTTCATCTGCGTGGCTTTTATAAATTTTTATTAATTTAGCAAGTATAAACCATAAAATACTTATGAAAATTATGCCACCAAATATGATTACCGTTGTTACGATTAAGATGTTGTGGTGTTGCGGAGCTGGATCTTCTTCGGTTTCGGCGTTTGTTCCTGAGGTAGGTGTAGTGGCTATCATTGCTAAAGGAGTTTGTTGATATTTGTAGAGGAGGTAAATTGTTACAATTGTTAAAGCTATGTTCCAGAATAATAACGTCGTATGACCCACGTAACCATATCTATCCGAGAAACTGATTGGATTTGATTTTTGTGTTTGTATCCATGTCCTGATACTTTCCATAGCTTCAGGTGTATTTTTAAGGTTTAAATGTGGAACTTGGAGTGTCCAATTATGGTTTAGACATTCCGATAAATTTTTATATGTGGGAGGATGAATTGAAATGGGATGTAAGATAAACGATTTTAAAGTGGACCACGTTGCGGGAATAATGTGGATGATTTCTGCTTCAGGATGGTAGGTGTTTAGACAGGGATAACGGTTTGGGATCAAGGTTTCCTCAAAAAGGGTTAATTTACATTCACATGGTAAGTGTAAACGTAAGGATCCGATATTTTCGAAGTTTTCGTTTATTAGTGCCTGTGAATTATTTGAGCACTCGATATGTGTTTCCATTTTGGGATGCGTTATTTGGTATTTTTCTTCTGCCACCTCCATGATTAACATGGCAGTTGATGGGTGACACGTCATAGTGCTATATTTACTTAGATTATCGACTGTGTCCCCTCGGAACATTTTGATTGCACACATTGGTCCATGTAGGTCGTCTGAAGATAACTGTGGAACATAGCATAACTTGTCTTCGTACACCCGACACTGGTGTAATGTCACCCCTGTGACTGTTCGAATGATTGACTTTCCATACGCCGTTTTTGAGACAGCCACGTATAATGTATCGTGGTCCAACGTGCATGTTTGGTTGTGCCATGCAAAGTAACTTGTGATTAGTTCAAATAATTTCCAGTTTTGATGACTAGACATGATAGGAATTTTGATATGAATGAAAATTTTCGATTCTGTAAAGGTACACTCGCAGATTGGAAATTTGTAATAACGTGAGATATCGTGCACAGGAATGGCCAGTTTCTGTTCGGACATCTGTAGTTCTTGTTCCAGTCTTCTTAGATCATGTTGTAGTGTTTCTACCTCTACGATGTTTGATGGAATTTGATGTTGTTTACATGATGTTAATACTAAATTTGTACGTATGATTCTGGTTAACGATATCATCCGAAGTAGATTTGAATAAACGTGGTTGTATTGTCTAGTAATTATTTTGAACTGTGCTACCTTTTCTTTTTGTGCCGTTATAATTTCTTCTTCAGCCAAATGAATGTGTTTTTCAATGGTTTTGAATGTATTTGTTGTTTCATCTTCATACTTCTTGAACTCCACGGAGTCCTGTCCTATTCCTTGCAATGTTTTTGTTAACCCACCAGTCAACGTTTGTATTTGCTGCTGTAAATATTCCTCGTTTGTTATTGTATGATCCAATTTACTCATGGTTGCTACCCCACAACACCATGCTAATCCATCACCTATAAAACTTAGCGCCCTTTGTTTTCTACCATTGGAGTTTATTTTTCGTTTTCCATTCGACCATTCGTTGTTATGGACATTTATTTCGATGTTTCTTCTTAACATTTGGAGATCCGCATCGTACGCTTTACCTAGTTTTTTAATGGCTGTTTCTATTAGACAATCGGTAGTTGTTTGATTTGGGCAATCCGTGTTTGGTATATTGGTTTTTTGATTTACGTCCTCTTCGATCCATTCCATTTGGTATATTAACGGGATTGTGGCTTCATATGCCACCACCTCTGGAAGTTGTTTCCATACGACTCCCGGGGAGACCTCCACTGATGGTTGATTTAAACTCCAAGTAACTCTAACAAACAATCTATAACAAAAAAAATTAAAAAAATTAAATATTTCAAAACGTTATCGCATTAAGACATTTCCACTGAAATTAATTGTTATACGTCGGTGTAATCTGTTTGTTAAACGTATTCATTATTAAATGTAACATATTTTATGCAACGTAGTATCATATTTACTATACTACGTGGTTTTAACTTACTTTGACCTACTATTTATTTATACTCCTATGTTTATGTTGACATATTTTAATTTGACCTACATCTAAAATTAATTTTAATATTTACTTAAACTATTTTATAATTCGCGGGTTACTTCAGGGGTCCATTGTTCAAAGTAAGCGAGTATTCTACTAACATGTACTATGTCCCTCTTCGAATTGATCGATTTTCCTTTTATAATTTCGTAATCGACTTCTCCTATCTTTTTACTAATGTAATATGGTCCGAACCAACGTAACATAAGATTTTCACTTCTACCTACTTTTCTGACAGGGGTAAAAACCTTAACTTTGTCGCCTACTGAAAATTCAATATTTCTATGTTTGGCATCGTAGTACAGCTTATCTTGTGCCTGTCTTGCTTTAATATTTTGTATGGCTAAGTTTCTTACATTCAGGGCTCTATTACGAACTTCTTCGGCGGTTTCACTGTTAACTGGTGTTGTTAAATTCGCTTCCGTAGGTAGCATGGGTTCGCGTCCGTACACCAACATGAAGGGTGTATATCTGGTTGATTCTTGGAAGGAGGTATTGTACGTGACGTACAATACCTGTGACGTGTGGTAAAAACACGTCCCAATCTGATTGGTCTTGTGTAACGTTACTTTTGTCGTTACATTCTCAGTAATTCAATTCTCCATATCCATCTCCATAAATAATTTTTCTTTTCAACCATTTCAATTATTCCGTCCGAGTAATTACAACGCACTCGGTATAAAAGCGGATAGGAGATAAGAGGAACACGGCGACTCGAGGCTTTTTGGTTTGGTTAGCGTAGCGATAGCACGCATTTTTAGAAAACATAATATTTTTGACAAATATTTCGAGTGATTAACCGCAGATTAGGCCCGAATCCTTATTAGGCAATTAAATAGTCTAGCTACCGTTATTTGAGTGAATGTGGAATATCCTACTACCTATAATTACCGTATATTTTGGAAAATTTTGAGAACGTTGGAAATTTCGAAGTCGGTATTGCTGATAAGAACACCTTGGGCTGTTGATACCATATTATCTAGGTAATAAATACCATTTGATTTCCCATATTTTTGGAAAGTGGCTTCCGTTATTGGAATCAAGATTGGAAGATAGTGCCAATTAACAAATTAACTCTGTTTTATTATCAACTGGATCAACTCTGGGAAATTTTCCATTTAGTAATAATTGTCAGTTGGCTGTATTTTTGATATTTTGAGTAAGGCTGTAGTATCTACTTTTGCTACTGATTATTTACATCAATAAGCTTAGTCGGATATTTGTTAGTTTTGTTTGCTTGTGTGTGCTTACTGTTGTAGCGATTTTCATCCATTAGTGGCCATTAGACTGGGGATCCGAGATAGGGCTCTGTCACGGAGTTGCAGTTTGCACCAAGCGTCCAGACGTTTATTTCATTAATCCAGCTGCAGGGTAAGTTGCACATTTGTATCCATTATCAACTTTTATCAACTCTTTATCCACAGGTGAACCAACGTACTGGCCAACGGATGCAAACAGAACACCAGATGTAATTGACTTCTGTATCACCAAAGGAGTGAACAGTAAACAAGTAAAAGTGGAAACATGCTTAGATCTTTCATCGGACCATAGCCCAGTACTAATAACTTTATACGCCAAGATAATGGAAAAAACAAAACAACCGTCACTGTTCAGTATAAAAACAAACTGGGATACTTTTAGACAAAACCTAGATAAATTGGTAAACCTGAACATTTCTCTCAAAACGGAAGAACAGATAGAGAAAGCAGTAAAAGAACTTACAAAGGCGATACAAAAAGCTGCATGGCAAGCAACACCGGACCAGAAAGAAACGCAAGTAAAAGAAACATGTCCAGTTATAGTTAAGGAGAAAATAGCCATAAAGAGAAAGCTAAGAAAACAATGGCAGACGAGCAGAAATGAAAACCATAAGAGAATACTTAATAAGGCAACTAAAGAACTAAAAGAACTGCTGCTTCACTTAAAAAACCAGGCAATACAAGAATACTTGAAAAACCTCTCACCTTCTGAAGCGAACGACTATTCTCTTTGGAAATCAACAAGGTCCATCAAGAAACCTATGCAACAAAATCCGCCAGTCAAAGATGCCAATGGCAAATGGGCTAGAAATAATAAAGAGAAAGCCGAAGCTTTTGCTACTCATCTAAGAAATGTATTCCAGCCACTCCCCCCAGACATACTCGAAAATTATGATGAAAACATTTACAAATATCTCGAAGAACCATATCAAATGGACTTACCTATTAAATCATTCAAGCTTAACGAAGTAAAAAAAGTCATCAATAAAGAGATAAATCCGAAGAAAGCTCCAGGATTCGATTTAATCACTGGAAAGATATTACAAGTGTCGTCGGAAAAAACCAAGATAGCTGTAACACAAATTTGCAATGCTATAATTAGACTGGGTTACTTTCCAAAACAATGGAAGGTAGCGCAAATTATTTTAATACCGAAACCGGGGAAAAAGACAGACGAACCCAATAAACATTTTTAGCCTGCAAATAGCCTGTAAATAGCCTGTACCTGACGCAGGCCTGCGTCAGGTCTGCCGTTTAGATAAATTTATCTGTTCCTGCAATTCGTTGATAATTTAGCCTGCGTCAGGCCTGCGGTTAGGTTATTTTTCTGTGCCTGCGATTAGCTAATAATTTAGCCTGCGTCAGGCCCTGCGGTTAGGTTATTTATCTGTGCCTGCGATTAGCTAATAATTTAGCCTGCGTCAGGCCTGCGGTTAGGTTATTTTTGTGTGCCTGCGATTAGCTAATAATTTAGCCTGCGTCAGGCCCTGCGGTTAGGTTATTTATCTGTGCCTGCGATTAGCTAATAATTTAGCCTGCGTCAGGCCCTGCCGTTAGCTTATTTATATTAACATAACGCTTGTTACTCATTGGTTACATGTTATTATAAATATATATTACGCTTATTTGTGATTAAAAGTATTTAAATTAAATTAATTATTGTTAAAATTAAAATTAATTAATTATGAAAAATAATAAGAAGGTGTAATAGTGAAATAAGATATAAACAAGGACGCCTATAAAAAATGCTGATATTGAAATGGAAGATAATGTTAGACCTGGCACATCTAATGTTACTCCTGATAGAAAGCGTTTGTATGGTAAGTTTTAATTCCTTAAGAATGGGATGACACCGACGAAGATAGAGATATTAAGATATTATTGCAATATAATAGACAGAGATCGCAGTAGTAACTTTAAAAATTGCTTTGCAGTGCAATTAGATAAAATTTCGTAAAACTGAAATGGTCAAATCGTAGTAAATTTTATTACAAAACCAGTGATACTAATGTTTTTGGATTTAAAGCAACATAAATAGGTAAAATTACAAAAACAAGATATGGTTTTGAAGTTTTTAGTTTTGAAATTTTACCTATTTATGTTGCTTTCAATCCAAAAACATTAGTAGCACCGGTTTTGTAATAAAATTTTCTACGATTTGATCATTTCAGTTTTACTGCTTTTCAGTTACACTGCAAAGCAATTTTTAAAGTTACTACTGCGGTCTCTTTCTATTACATAGCAATATTATCTATATCTTCTCGGTAAATATGACTGTTTTCTATTCAAATACAGTCAAACTTCTATAAGTCGAACTTCCTTAACTCGAATTTCTCCATATCTCGAAATTTGAAAAGGATTTGAAAGTCTTTTATTTCAATTCTACTTATATTTCTAGATGTAGAATTTTCTATAACTCGAATTGTTTTTACTGTACTTTGGAGTTTCGACTTATGGAAGTTTGACTGTATTTTAATGTTTTTGAACATTAAAATAATTAAATTAATGCTGTTTGTGTTGAAATATGCAACACACAAATTTAACTAAAATATATGCTTGCTTACTTGCTGTATTAACCAAAATTTTAGGATACTCTAGAGAAAAAATCAATTCTGTTTTAGGATCGAATACAACGAACTACAATATTATGCCGTTAAGGACGCCTATAAAAAATACTGATAGTGAAACGGAAGATAATGTTAGACCTGGTACATCTAATGTTACTCCTGATCAGAAGTGTTTGTTTGGTAAGTTTTAATTACTTAAGATTACATGAAAATAATATGACTGTTTTTTATTCAAATATTTTAAAGTTGTTTGATTTTTATAGATTTCTCTGACAACGATTCTTTCGATGATTACATACCAAGCAACCCCGATACAGATAGTAGTGATACCGACTCTTATGACAAAAAAACCAAATTCAAAAGACCTTATAAAGCTAGCAGCGTAAATATTATTGACCATGAAGAAATATCTATCGACGCAGGTAATATGGAGACATCTGAAGAAATAGCAATAAGTGATGAGATAGTGGCTATTGAAGATACAAGAACTAATCAACCAGAATATACAGTCAAAGAAGATACAGCGATAGATAGAGTAAAGAAAAAATTATTTATATTACCAGAAAAAACTTCCAAGAAGCGACAGAGGAACGTAAATAAGTGGAAAAGACAGAAAGCGGCAATATCCAGAGAAAAAGGTGAAAGTTATATATCACCGAAGGGAAAATTAATGCCGAGCAAGAAAATTGAGTTGAATTCTTTATGCCACAAAACGAAATGTAAACTAAGATGCGACGAATATTTTGATCAAGAGGCAAGAACGCATATATTAAATAAATTTTACTCTTTGAATATAAATTCCAAAAATAACTTGCTCTTCAAAAGTCTTTCAATTCAGCCTGTCCAGCGTCACAGAAAGAATATCAAAGAACCAAAATCATTCTCCTTTAAATATACAGTGACATATAATCAAAAAGTAATTCAGGTTTGTAAATCAGCAATATGTGCAATTTATCAAATTTCGAATAAAAAAATACAGATGATTCAAAACAAACTTAAAGGTGGTTCTTCTGCACCTACACCAGACAAACGAGGTATTCATCTAAATAGGCCACATAAAATTCCTGAAGAAGTAGTAAATTTCGTGATCAATCACATTAAACAATTTCCTGCAGATCAATCTCATTATTCAAGGAATAAAAATATTTACAAAATGTATTTATCGCCTTTGCTAAATACACAAAAAATGTTCGACCTATATATTGAGTTTTGCGGGCAACAAAATCTTTCAGGAAAATATTTAATAAAAAAGTGCAGCTACAGCAAACTTTTTGCTAAGCACTTTAAGCTTTTATTTGGAGAGCCCCAGAGCGACACATGTAGTAAATGCGATGCTGGTTTAGATACAGAGGAGCATATAGAAAATTACAGATTTGCTTTTCACCAGCAAAAGCGTGACAGAGCAGTAGCTTTATCAAGCGATGATGTACTTTATGCAACTATGGATTTGCAGCAGACAATGCCTTTACCAAAACTAAGCACGTCTAAGGCGTTCTACTTGAGGCAATTATGGTTCTACAACTTCAGTCTACACACAGTTACAAAATCTGATGTTAAACCGTTCTTTTATACCTGGACTGAAAACGTATCTACGAAAGGAAGTTTAGAAATTGGCAGTTGTCTTCATACGTTTGCCCAACAATTATTTGATGTTGCTACGCAGAACAATAATATTAAGCATCTTGTTATATGGTCCGACTCATGTTCGGGCCAAAACAAAAACTTTAATTTGATTTCTCTCTATCAATACTTCATATTAAAAGGATATTTTAAGACAATAGACCATAACTTCCCAGAAGTAGGCCATTCTTATCTGGACTCCGATAGAGACTTTGGAAGAATAGAGAAAATACTACGAAAACATTCAAATATTTATACTCCTACTGAATATCGATCTATTATAAAGTCAGCCACCGTGAAAAACTCTGTAGTATTTAATATGGAAAACCACTTCAAAAATATTGATGAAATAGCGGTTAAAATGCACTTGCATAACAGAAAAAAAAATGTTTTAAATGACGCAGTATTGTTTCGAGACTGCATTAAGTGGATACGTGTAGACCAGTACGGAAGTTATTTATACAAAAATACTCTTGATGAATATACGCCTTTTTTAAAAGTAGATATTTTAAAAGCTAAATGCCAAAAAATTCAAGCGGAAGATTACACTTTAGCTATTCTCTCGGATAATAAGAATAAAATAAGTGAAGAAAAAATATTAAATCTTAAACAGCAGTTGGTATATGTTCCCGACGAATTTAAACTCTTTTTTGAAAAAGTTATTAGTGACAATCAGTGATCGATACCAAACTTCCAAGAAAAATAGAGGGCCGGAAAATTAATACGAACTCTTTTTTCAGCAGGAAGCAGAAAAAAAATGTTGTAAACTGCACTTAATTTTTCAAACCGGTAAACTGCACGAATTTGGAGTGAAGTTTACCCTTGTAAGGTAGTTTTGGGGTACTGTACTATGTTTACCATACCATATGCTATTGTTTATGTATTGTTATGTATTGTTTATTTGAAAAATTAAAATAATAAAATATACCTATAATTTTTATTCGCTCCACCTTTTCGGGTAGTTTTCTTTTCTATTTGCTACAATTTTTAAAACTATAAAAGAATTTAAAAAAAATAGTAGGAAAAAGTGGAACGATAATATCATTTACCTTACTCCGAAAAATAGTACAACATAAAGTACATAACAGATGAGTCGATTTCCATACAATCAGTTGTAGGTATACGACTTCAAATTGTGTGGCGAGTGGGAGTGAGAGAGAGAGAGTAATTTCTTGAATGTTCAAGTCGCTTTATCTCAAAACTGCAAATTTGCACATTCCTTGTTCATTCACGGGGGCGACGATATGATGTGAACCTTTATTCCATTTTATAATAACTTTTTTTTTTAGTTGATAAAGGATTTATGTACCTACCTTTTTTTCTGCCCTTTTTGGAGTGCAGTTTACCTTACCCGAAAAAATAATACACCATAAGATATGATTTGAACCTTTAATCCTTTTTATTATATTTTAAAGTAACTTTGTTTTTTAGTGGATAAAGGATTTATGTACCTTATGTTTTTCTGCTTTTTTCAGCTTTTCTTCAAAACTGTAAACTTTTGTATGTGTTACATGTTTGATCTATAATTCTACAATAAAGGTTCATTTAAAATTGCTAATTTTGTTTTTAGTTAGTATGATATAAAGAAGGGAAGCTGAAAAAACTTTAAACGTTATTTTCTCGAATTGAACTTTGCGCGACATGGATCCTTCATCCACTTGTGTCTTCAATTGGGTTTACATCTGAGACGGCTTGCTAGACTAACCTTTGATATGCCTACGACCCTGTTGGGTAGTTTAACGGTAGCAATCATTCGCTCATTGAGACCGATGGCTTTACATGCCCTCCGAAGAACGGAACGGTGAAGAAAATTTTACTCTAACCGGAATCGAAACCGAGAAGGCAGTGGCGGCTCGTGGGGTAAAACATTGGGTAGGCCAGTAGCTTGGTGGTAATAGATTGACTTTATTAAATTTATAATTAAAATATGAGCCTACATTTGGGTATGTGTCCGTCACGCTCAGGAACGCATATCTCATCAGTTAATATATTAAGACACATAAAAAAATAAATTTTTCAGTTTATGAAACATTTTAGTACCTACTACCTACAACTAGAATTACAATATAAATTCGATTCTGCGATGAATGAAATCGATTGAGTGGTATTTGCATGATGAGTATTCATAAAAATTTTATTAATATCGCCAATAAAGACAATTTTTTATCTACTTTCAATAAAACTAAGAATTTTAAATTTTCGTATAAAGAAATTAGAAAATGTATTGTTTATGGTTTCAATCTTTAATTATTATAATTAAAAGTACAGTGCTTGGATCGTAATATTCTTTAAAGGTTGCAATACCTCACTGCTTTATCTGTTTGCACTTCTTTTATTTGTTGTCTATTTTATTGCGTGCAGTAAAACAGTTTATCCGTGAATAAATTTATTATCTCTTATTATAAAAGGCCAAGTCTTTCTTTCTGTCTGTCCCACGGAAATACCCGAAGCAAACCGAACCGAACCGAACGCACAACGTATCATCGGATCAACGTATCATCGGTTCAACGTATCATCGTATCAACGTATCATCGTATCAACGTATCATCGGATCAACGTATCATCGTATCATTTTGTCTATATAGGACAGCTATTTCCAAAAAAGCTTTATGTGAACTTCCATAATGGATAATGAAAATTTTGAAAATCCTGCTGCAAAGCGACGGCGATTGAATCGTGAGAGAAAAGCACGTACAAGAGCTAATAACACAGAAGAACAGCTTCGATCACAGCGACAAGCTGACGCTCGGTCTCATGCGATACGTCGACAACGTGAAACTTTGGAACAAACTCAAGCGCGGCAAGCTGCTGACGCTCGGTCCCATGCGATACGTCAACAACGTGAAACTTTAGAAGAAACTCAAGCGCGGCAAGCTGCTGACGCTCGGTCCCATGCGATACATCGACAGAAAGAAAATCGATACCAAAGTCAAGCAATTCAACTCCAAATAAGAGCATTGAGATTTGATGAATCTCACGTTACTCGGCACGATTGTGGAGAAATGAATTCCATCTGTCAGTTCTGCGGCTCCAAGAATTTCGCCAAGGAGCGTCCAGTTGATAAACAATTTAACAACTGCTGTCATAAAGGAAAAGTGAAGATTCCGCAACCGCTCGATCAACATGGGAATCTATTGTTATATCCCGAATTTCTTCGCTCTATGCTTTCAGATTCAGATAATTCTTACTACAAGAACTTTCGTCAGCACATCCGCTCTTACAATTCCTCGGTTTCTTTCGCTTCAATGGGAGCAGAGATTGTTTCAATGCCGGGTAACGGACCATACGTTTTCAAAATTCATGGACAGACGTACCACAGAACCACAAACCTGTATCCACCTGAAGGACAAACAAGAAAGTTTGCACAACTGTATGTAATGGACACGACAGAAGCGGTCAATGAACGAGTAAATCTGCCTGAGAATAGAGGTTGTCTACCTGAAGTGATTGAGAAAATCGATCGTTTCTTCCGCGTCAACAAACGTATCGCAGCTTCATATTGCCTGATGAAAGAAATTGAGCAACAAGAGCGTGTACGAGCCGAAGAAGAAGGACAACCAGTTCCGGTCGTCAATATGGTGATGCGGCGCGATCGGCAGTCTGATCAAAGACGTTACAATGCTCCAACGTCCAATGAAATTACAATGGTGTTCGTAAATGATGACGGCGAACCTCCATTTGAACGTGATATCCGTATCTATCCTCGAAATCCCGTCGACAATGCACAACAATTCATTCGTATCAATATTCTCAGTCCAAATCTTGACCCTATGACTTATGGCATTCTTTATCCGTTTGGCGAACCGGGGTGGCAACCCAATTGGAGTTGCGAAGGATATCGGCAATCCCGTAATAAAATCAGCATGTTACAATTTAAAGTTGCGCAAACAGCAATTAGAAACGATTTCAATCCGATCATGAGTGCGGGAAAACTTACGCAACAGTGGATTGTCGACTCATATTTGCAAGTGGAAGCCAATAATTGCTAAACAAAGTAAATTGCGTACCGAATTGTATCAAGGTCTATCCGATCATATTCTAAACTAGATGATACCCCGTCCGAGGACGGGCAGCTAGATGGACGGGCAGGCAGCCAAGGTCATATGGCTTTTGGATTGCACTGAGAGCTTTCCTTAATCTTCATTCAACTTAAGTTACCTTGGGTAGCTGCCCGTCCTTCTAGCTGCCCGTCCTCGGACGGGGTATCATCTAGTTATTATTATAATACTGTAACCACACTGTAACCTTTCGGTCATGCCAGAGTCGACTGGGGTTAAAACTACCTGCTCATAAGCTTTGTGGCAAGTATGAATACTATGTACATTTATTAAATATGCAAGAACTGACTCTTTACATTTTAAAAAAATTGAAGTTATTTTGGTTGCAGCAAGTTATAATTTTCAGTTCGTGAGAGTTTAGCACTAGCAGTGATGCGCAACCAGTACCGCACCCAAGCATATTAATCGGTTCTCTTGGTGTTTTTTTTGTATCTAATATCTTATTAGTAGAGCCCGGATTTATAAGCATTTATAATTCCAAAATAAGCCATTTAAAAAGTTACAAAAAACAGGAAAAAAAGTTCTATAGAATTGAAAAAAAGCACTAAAATTCAAATATAAAAACCTTATTTTTATTAAATATTATTTAGAGACATTTGTTTTATAATTATAAAAAAAATTAATTATCATATTCTTACCAAATTCTTCGTCTGAAGTTGACATTTTCTATGGAGTGAAAATTATGTTTTCGGCAAAATATTTTTAAACAAATTGCTATATCAACTTTACTGTTATCATATAACTTATTAAAAAAATTAAAAACACTTAAAATATTTTAACAACATCCTCGCAATCATGAAAAGAAGAGTTTCCTAAAAATGGTGAGGGGGTTCTGATTTTTGGATATGTTTTAAGGTTTGGGAAAATGACTGCTATAAATTTTATGGAGAACAAAATTTACTACAACTTTTATCTAAGGTATTTTTTTCTAAGTCTAGTAGTTGCTGAGCGCCAGTACTGTCAAATAGAGCACATTTTGGAAAATTTCGGGTACTTTGCAGTTGTTCTGACCACTCGAAACAAATTTTCTTCAGCTACACACTAAAGAACACAGTTAATATAGCAAATTGTAAAAATATTAACTGAGATTTTATTATCAAAATTTTGAAATAATCGATTTTGAACTTAGCAAATTTTACGAGATTCAATGGTAAAATTAACGAGATTCCCGCGCGTCGCTCATTCTATTGACAGTCCGTGCAGTTTTAATGACCCAACACTTAGAGTATTTCGCACCGGCAATAACACAGATGGCAAGAAAATTTTCGACATGACATCAGTCCTGTCTATCAATACTCGTATCGAAACCCCCCACAAACGTACAGAGGTCGGTCAATGCCACCGTTGTCAACGGTTCGGGCATGCCCAAACCCTCTGCCGCGCCCCACCCAAATGCGTCAAATGCGCAGGGGATCATTTAACACCTTCCTGTCAAAAAATCCGAGAGGACCCGGCCACTTGCGCTAACTGCGGGGGAAACCACCCCGCAAACTACAAAGGTTGCGCCTCGTTCCCCAAGCCCAAGAGGCGAGAACTTTCAGCCCGCGAAGCATCTTCCCGCTTCGCTGGCCACCCCACTTACAATTACCCCTCCTCTCAAGGCCCCAATCGACCATCCTATCTAGGAGTCGCTAGCCAACATGCCCCTCACAGGGAAGCAACACATGCCACCCCCACGCCCTCCACCTCCTACGAGGAGGCCCCCTCCCGACAAATGAGAGCAGTTCTTGATCTCCTTCAGAGAGAAAGAGTCAGCGACAAAGTCATTGACCATTTCAAATCAATCACGAACTTCAATGCCATTAGCAACGCATCCGTTAATGTCTAAACCCAGATTCCAACCCACCACTTTGCAGACGGCTTTTTGGAATGCCAACGGCCTTTCAGCCAAACGAAATGAACTTCTCGCGTTCGCGCACGATCACGACCTTGACGTAATCTTGGTCAACGAAACCCACTTCAGAGCTGGCCAACTGGCAAAACTCCCTTGCTATTCACTTTATAGGAACGACCGTGACGGACGCGGCGGCGGAACCGCAATTTACGTAAAATCATCCATCGAACACGTCGCAATACCGACCCCCGACCTAGAGTACCTTGAAGTCACTACGGTGAGCATCCACACCGCACATCACGGTTGGTTGCAAATCTCTTCCGTCTATAATCGCCCTCAGCAACGCATCCTCAAAGAGGACCTAGAAACCCTCCTTGAAGGCCCCGACGCGAAGATCATCGCCGGCGATTTCAATGCTAAACACTCCAACTGGTTGTGCAAACACACAAACCATGTAGGACGTGACCTACTTTCACTAGCAAACGAGCTGGACTTCGCGATCATCGCTCCCACCTCCCCTACCCACTTTTCTAACGCAGGTACGCCGTCCATTCTGGACATAGCCATTTTCAAAGACGTACAACTCCAATACGACATCTCCACCAGCGAAGAGCTAAACTCAGATCACTACCCGGTCCTTCTGACACTCGGACCGCTGTCACCCCCAAAGGGCCCTCCCACGAGAACGACAACAGACTGGACCTCTTTCAAAGACACTCTGTCAAAAAACCTTGGACCAATCCCATTCTTTGAGTCCCCCACTGACCTAGACCAATTCATTGTCAATTTCCAAGACAACATCAAAAAATCCGTTGACGAAACTTCTTTTCAAGTCAACACCACGAACGTCAGAGACAAACTCACTCCCTCCCTCAAAGATCTTATCAGAGCCAAAAACCGAGCGAGGAAACTCGCCCGGCGAACTCGTAACCCTGATGACCAAAGGTCATACAACCGGCTCAAAGAGCAAGTAGACGTTAAAGTCAAAGAATTTCATGACAATGAATGGTTAGACACCATTAACTCCCTATCATTTAAAGACATGTCCGCATGGAGCATGGCCGCCGCCCTCCAGGGGAAAAAGAAGGTCACCATCCCAATTCCCTCCCGCCCTGACGGCACTATTGCCCGGAGCGATCTTGAAAAGGCTGAAATCTTCGCCGACAGCCTCCAAGCTCAATGCTCCCCCAACACCACAAGATTAGACCAAGACCATATCAATTCGGTCGAAAATTATGTCACCACCACCCTAAACACCTCCGATGACACACATATCACCCCCGCCTCTCTTCCGGAGGTCACCATTGCCATTAAACGCCTCAAAAAGAGGAAAGCCCCAGGTCCCGATGGCATCACCAATACTGCCCTCAAAGAACTTCCCCAAAAAGCCAAAGTTGCCATCACCGGCGTAATTAACGCATGTTTTCGACTCAACTACTACCCACAAATTTGGAAAACCGCTGACGTAGTGGTAATCCCCAAACCCGGTCAAAATCTCAAACTTCCGAAAAGCTATAGACCAATCAGCCTGCTCCCTTCTATTGGAAAAGTAGTTGAAAAAGTCATTCTCACCCGTCTCCAAGAAACCATGTTCGATAACAGTATTATTCAAAACGAACAATTCGGCCTCCGTGCTGGACACAGCACGACCCACCAAGCCCTCCGATTAGTTGAGCACGTCACGCAGGCACTCAACAAAAAAGAATTCACCGGCCTAGTGCTACTCGACGTATCGAAAGCTTTCGATAAGGTCTGGCACGAAGGCCTCCTGTTCAAAATGCTTCAATCTAAAATTCAAATTCCACTAGTCCGACTTATTGCCTCCTACCTTCACGACAGAAAACTCCAAGTCAAACTCATGAACACTAGATCCACAAAGCGCCCCATCACCTCCGGGGTCCCCCAGGGTTCGATCCTTGCAGCTTCACTGTTTAACATCTTTATGAGCGACATTCCAACCCCCTCAGATCCCGCAACAAAAATTTCATTATATGCAGATGACACTGCAATATACACGTCCTCAATCCACCCGGACATAGCCACAACCCGCCTCCAGGAGGCGATCAACGATCTCGGGAGGTGGTACGGAACTTGGCGCATCGAGGTTAACTCGAGCAAAAGTTCCGCGATCATGTTTCGAAATCGTTGCAAGCCTCACAACTCCAGTGTCTGGATGTTTGAGGAGCAAATCCCCTGGAAAACCAAGGTCAAGTACCTTGGCGTTACCATGGACCGAAGTCTCAAATGGGACGCTCACATATCCTCCGCAACCGGTAAAGCCAAATGCCTCTTCAATAGATTGTTCGTCCTCATGAACAGTAAAAGTACCATGTCCCCCGCTAACAAACTAAGATTATACAAAGCCATAATCCGCCCGACAATGATTTATGCCTCCCCTGTCTGGGGATACGCACGCCCTAGGGCCATAAATAAACTTCAAGTCATTCAAAACAAAAATCTCCGAGCTATTTTCAGCGCCCCCTATTACGTCACTAACAGGCGACTACATGCAGACGCCAAACTAGATCTTATTAACACTCTTAACCGCAAACATGCCACCAATCTTTACAACAAATCCAAATTTTCAGAAAACCCACTATTAAATCAACTAGGTCAATACAACCCAGCCGACTTCTTCATTCCCCGTCCCAAATCACTCCTGACCACGGACAACTCCTGACCATAACTCACCCCCACACAGACTAATGTATGTTCACAGGTTTAACTTACACAAATTCTCTTCGAAAGTGAATTTATTCACTAGATTTGTGTAATTTTTCGATCAATTTCCACAAGCTTCGATAAATCACCCCCCATAGTATCACTACAATCCCACTAGTCGCCAATTCTGACTAGTTCCAAGTAGAAGCCACTCACTTCGAGGTCATCAATAGAAATTATAATTTCTTTCTTCGAATTAGGGACTCTACTATATCGGCAAACGTAAAAAATTTCTTTTTCTTCACATATCTCATATTCACAGTCACAGCCCAGGTTTCTAACCAGTCAGTCCGCCAAGCGCCAATTCCCAGAGACCCACCGGTCTCTACAACTTCCAATGTCATTAATGTATTCTTTCAGATGAAGGAGAAGGCCGGCCATGCCGGGATGCTCCATCAAATACATATCAGGTAAAGGTAAAGGTCGCACCGGCAGATGCAGCTCGTCTCTCGTACATGTAACATCGATTATTTTTTGTTTTTACGCGATTTTTTGGGGGTCAAACGTAATAGTTTACTGCCCCATACCGCAACTATACTTTTTAATGCTATTTCGAGGTTCTCTCACATCCCGGTTTCATTTATCCCGGTTTTCTTGATGGGTGGTGCCTTCTCGTATGTTTAGCCTAGTAACCAGAGTCAAAACCGCCCTGGAGGGGTGCAGAGCGGAGCGGCGCCCCGAAAGGGTAGGTTTTGACGATGGATTACCCTCCTTATCGAATGCACACCCCAAAATTCGAAGGAAAAAAAATTTAATTTTTTCACTTTTTCGGCAATACACGGGTTATTTTCCATTTTTTTGATTATATTTATTACGAATATCCACTAATCACACCCCCATCTATCCGAATTTCAAAGAAAAATTCAAATCGGAGCGAAAAAATTTCACTCGATTTCAAGGAACGACGGGCGAACGATGTGACATCGACCCGGGTCTGCTGCATACTCGATGCTAATTACACGTACTTTTCAAAAGTCTATTTTGGGGTTGTTTTTACAGATTTCTCGCAAGATATTTTTTCTATAGACTAAAATAAGCCTGTTCTTTAGTGTGTAGCTGAAGAAATTTTTTTTCAGCTGGTCAGAATAACTGCACAATTCCCAAAATTTAAAAATCTCTCGAATTTGCTCTGACTTTTTTATAATTTTTGGTTACTCTCTCTAAAATATTCTATTATATGATCAAGTCTATTAATATGTTATACTCTATTATAACAAAAAGTCAGGTCAAAATCGAGCGTTTTTGAAATTTTCAAAAATGTAACAACATTATGTTACAACAAATGTAACAAATTCAAAAATTTAACAGTGCTGGCATTCAGCAACTATTCGACTTAGAGAAAATATTAGAAAAAGCTCTAATAAGCACTAACGTATGTTTTAAGCAAAATCTTGAGAAAAAAAGCAAAAAAAGCACTATCAACATTAGGTCAAATCACTGCATAATTTAAGAAACGTCAAGATTCAAAAGAAATATCTTCTGCTTATAATTTAGAGCAATAGCAAAAAGCTTAGAATCAAGGCTACGGAGGTAAAATCAGTTGAGACCGCAGGAATTTTAAAGACCGCTTAAATATGGACTAAAAATTTGAAAAAGAAATATTTTTATGTACCAACACACCCGCTCACAGGAAGTTTGGCAGGCTACGCCCTTGGGTTGCGGGTTCCATTAAAACTATACAACTTAAATGAAATTTATGTTTCCTTTTTCTTTAAATTTGGTGTCCCACACCGATTAAATAAAGTCAAGAGCAAGGGAAATAAAGTCAGCTGACACCGCATGAATTTCATAAACCCCTTAGATTTAGACTAAAAATTCGAAAGAGCAATATTTTTATGTACCACAACCCCCCCCCCTCACATGTTCTTTGGGTAGGTACGCCCTTGGGTTGCTAGTGGCGTTAAAACTATACGAATAAAATAAAGTTTATATTTTCCTTTTTCTTTAAATTTGGTGTCACACCCCATTAAATCGAATCAAGGCAACGGAGGTAAAGCCAGTTGAGACCGCAGGAATTTTAAAGACCGCTTAAATATGGACTAAAAATTTGAAAAAGAAATATTTTTATGTACCAACACCCCCGCTCACAGGAAGTTTGGCAGGCTACGCCCTTGGGTTGCGGGTTCCATTAAAACTATACAACTTAAATGAAATTTATGTTTCCTTTTTCTTTAAATTTGGTGTCCCACACCGATTAAATCAAGTCAAGAACAAGGGAGATAAAGTCAGCTGACACCCCATGAATTTCATAAACCGCTTAGTTATAGACTAAAAATTCGAAAGAGCAATATTTTTATGTACCACAACCCCCCCCTCTCATGTTCTTTGGGTAGGTACACCCTTGGGTTGCTAGTAGCGTTAAAACTATACGAATAAAATAAAGTTTATATTTTCCTTTTTCTTTAAATTTGGTGTCACACCCCATTAAATCGAATCAAGGCAACGGAGGTAAAGTCAGTTGAGACCGCAGGAATTTTAAAGACCGCTTAAATATGGACTAAAAATTTGAAAAAGAAATATTTTTATGTACCAACACCCCCGCTCACAGGAAGTTTTGCAGGCTACGCCCTTGGGTTGCGGGTTCCATTAAAACTATACAACTTAAATGAAATTTATGTTTCCTTTTTCTTTAAATTTGGTGTCCCACACCGATTAAATCAAGTCAAGAACAAGGGAGATAAAGTCAGCTGACACCGCATGAATTTCATAAACCGCTTAGATATAGACTAAAAATTCGAAAGAGCAATATTTTTATGTACCACAACCCCCCCCCTTCACATGTTCTTTGGGTAGGTACGCCCTTGGGTTGCTAGTAGCGTTAAATCTATACGAATAATAGTACATTATGCACCAAGGTAGCAAAGTGACACTTTTTTGGCCCGAGGGTAAAGGATTGTTTACACGAGGCGCCAGCCGAGTGAAACAATTACCCATGGGCCAAAAGTCACTTTACTACCGTCGTGCATATACTGTTTTTTGCCATTCCGAGAGGTAAAGTAGGAACTTCGCCATTTTAGAAACTTAAAGCAAAAATTAAACGCTTTTTTTTTATAATACCTACACGTGGTCGATAAATCGCAAAATAGCACTAGTAATATTACCAACTATACTACTAAAAATTACTAAGAAATAGCAGTTGGCACCCCTGATTCTACCAATGCCATTGATTCCAATGCTTCATTTCATTTAAATTTGTGCCTTTGAAAGAGCAACACGTACCATGAGCGAGAACGTAGAAATTGCCGAAGCAGCGAAGATGGCGTTGGTGGAACTGTTGCCTGCAAAATCAAGAAAAGTTTACCAAAAACAGTACGACGCTTTTGTGCAGTGGTGCCAGAATAAAGAATTGTCAGATTATTATAGTGAAGACGTGTTTTTGGCATTTTTTTACGAGAAGGCTAAAACGTTGAAGTCATCGACCTTGTGGTCGCACTATTCCATGGTTAAGGCCGTTACTAAACTAAAGTCACCAGTCATCTGGTGACTTTATTTCCCGCTCACCCCCCTATTTTTGAACTTTACTCCCGCAGGGTAAAAAAGTGCCCCTTTACGCCCGCAAACCGGGGTAAAAAGTGAGTACTTTACCCCCGGAATGGCAAAAAATAAAGTTTATATTTTCCTTTTTCTTTAAATTTGGTGTCACACCCCATTAAATCAAATCAAGGCAACGGAGGTAAAGTCAGTTGAGACCGCAGGAATTTTAAAGACCGCTTAAATATGGACTAAAAATTTGAAAAAGAAATATTTTTATGTACCAACACACCCGCTCACAGGAAGTTTGGCAGGCTACGCCCTTGGGTTGCGGGTTCCATTAAAACTACACAACTTAAATGAAATTT
The DNA here is from genome assembly GCA_932274525.1 of Podabrus alpinus. Taxonomy (NCBI): domain Eukaryota; kingdom Metazoa; phylum Arthropoda; class Insecta; order Coleoptera; family Cantharidae; genus Podabrus; species Podabrus alpinus. Next base: position 45,510,307 of record OW026455.1, on the reverse strand, counting down.
ATGTTTCCTTTTTCTTTAAATTTGGTGTCCCACACCGATTAAATCAAGTAAAGAATAAGGGAGATAAAGTCAGCTGACACCGCATGAATTTCATAAACCGCTTAGATATAGACTAAAAATTCGAAAGAGCAATATTTTTATGTACCACAACCCCCCCCCCCCTCACATGTTCTTTGGGTAGGTACGCCCTTGGGTTGCTAGTAGCGTTAAAACTATACGAATAAAATAAAGTTTATATTTTCCTTTTTCTTTAAATTTGGTGTAACACCCCATTAAATCAAATCAAGGCAACGGAGGTAAAGTCAGTTGAGACCGCAGGAATTTTAAAGACCGCTTAAATGTGGACTAAAAATTTAAAAAAGAAATATTTTTATGTACCAGCACACCCGCTCACAGGAAGTTTGGCAGGCTTCGCCCTTGGGTTGCGGGTTCCATTAAAACTATACAACTTAAATGAAATTTATGTTTCCTTTTTCTTTAAATTTGGTGTCCCACAGCGATTAAATCAAGTAAAGAACAAGGCAGATAAAGTCAGCTGACACCGCATGAATTTCATAAACCGCTTAGATATAGACTGAAAATTCAAAAGAGCAATATTTTTATGTACCACAACCCCCCCCCCTCACATGTTCTTTGGGTAGGTACGCCCTTGGGTTGCTAGTGGCGTTAAAACTATACGAATAAAATAAAGTTTATATTTTCCTTTTTCTTTAAATTTGGTGTCACACCCCATTAAATCAAATCAAGGCTACGGAGGTAAAGTCAGTTGAGACCGCAGGAATTTTAAAGACCGCTTAAATATGGACTAAAAATTTGAAAAAGAAATATTTTTATGTACCAACACACCCGCTCACAGGAAGTTTGGCAGGCTACGCCCTTGGGTTGCGGGTTCCATTAAAACTATACAACTTAAATGAAATTTATGTTTCCTTTTTCTTTTAAATTTGGTGTCCCTCACCGATTAAATCAAGTAAAGAACAAGGGAGATAAAGTCAGCTGACACCGCATGAATTTCATAAACCGCTTAGATATAGACTAAAAATTAGAAAGAGCAATATTTTTATGTACCACAACCCCCCCCTCACATGTTCTTTGGGTAGGTACGCCCATGGGTTACTAGTAGCGTTAAAACTATACGAATAAAATAAAGTTTATATTTTCCTTTTTCTTTAAATTTGGTGTAACACCCCATTAAATCAAATCAAGGCTACGGAGGTAAAGTCAGTTGAGACCGCAGGAATTTTAAAGACCGCTTAAATATGGACTAAAAATTTGAAAAAGAAATATTTTTATGTACCAACCCACCCGCTCACAGGAAGTTTGGCAGGCTACGCCCTTGGGTTGCGGGTTCCATTAAAACTATATGTACAACTTAAATGAAATTTATGTTTCCTTTTTCTTTAAATTTGGTGTCCCACAGCGATTAAATCAAGTAAAGAACAAGGCAGATAAAGTCAGCTGACACCGCATGAATTTCATAAACCGCTTAGATATAGACTAAAAATTCGAAAGAGCAATATTTTTATCTACCACAACCCCCCCCCTCACATGTTCTTTGGGTAGGTACGCCCTTGGGTTGCTAGTAGCGTTAAAACTATACGAATAAAATAAAGTTTATATTTTCCTTTTTCTTTAAATTTGGTGTAACACCCCATTAAATCAAATCAAGGCAACGGAGGTAAAGTCAGTTGAGACCGCAGGAATTTTAAAGACCGCTTAAATGTGGACTAAAAATTTAAAAAAGAAATATTTTTATGTACCAACACACCCGCTCACAGGAAGTTTGGCAGGCTTCGCCCTTGGGTTGCGGGTTCCATTAAAACTATACAACTTAAATGAAATTTATGTTTCCTTTTTCTTTAAATTTGGTGTCCCACAGCGATTAAATCAAGTAAAGAACAAGGCAGATAAAGTCAGCTGACACCGCATGAATTTCATAAACCGCTTAGATATAGACTGAAAATTCAAAAGAGCAATATTTTTATGTACCACAACCCCCCCCCCTCACATGTTCTTTGGGTAGGTACGCCCTTGGGTTGCTAGTGGCGTTAAAACTATACGAATAAAATAAAGTTTATATTTTCCTTTTTCTTTAAATTTGGTGTCACACCCCATTAAATCAAATCAAGGCAACGGAGGTAAAGTCAGTTGAGACCGCAGGAATTTTAAAGACCGCTTAAATATGGACTAAAAATTTGAAAAAGAAATATTTTTATGTACCAACACCCCCGCTCACAGGAAGTTTGGCAGGCTACGCCCTTGGGTTGCGGGTTCCATTAAAACTATACAACTTAAATGAAATTTATGTTTCCTTTTTCTTTAAATTTGGTGTCCCACACCGATTAAATCAAGTCAAGAACAAGGGACATAAAGTCAGCTGACACCGCATGAATTTCATAAACCGCTTAGTTATAGACTAAAAATTCGAAAGAGCAATATTTTTATGTACCACAACCCCCCCCTCTCATGTTCTTTGGGTAGGTACGCCCTTGGGTTGCTAGTAGCGTTAAAACTATACGAATAAAATAAAGTTTATATTTTCCTTTTTCTTTAAATTTGGTGTCACACCCCATTAAATCGAATCAAGGCAACGGAGGTAAAGTCAGTTGAGACCGCAGGAATTTTAAAGACCGCTTAAATATGGACTATAAATTTGAAAAAGAAATATTTTTATGTACCAACACCCCCGCTCACAGGAAGTTTGGCAGGCTACGCCCTTGGGTTGCGGGTTCCATTAAAACTATACAACTTAAATGAAATTTATGTTTCCTTTTTGTTTAAATTTGGTGTCCCTCAGCGATTAAATCAAGTAAAGAACAAGGCAGATAAAGTCAGCTGACACCGCATGAATTTCATAAAACGCTTAGATATAGACTAAAAATTCGAAAGAGCAATATTTTTATCTACCACAACCCCCCCCTCACATGTTCTTTGGGTAGGTACGCCCTTGGGTTGCTAGTAGCGTTAAAACTATACGAATAAAATAAAGTTTATTTCTTTTATTTAAAATAAAGTCTTTTTTTAAATAAATAAATAAATAATTTTAAATAAAGTCTTTTTCTTTAAATTTGGTGTCACACCCCATTAAATCGAATCAAGGCAACGGAGGTAAAGTCAGTTGAGACCGCAGGAATTTTAAAGACCGCTTAAATATGGACTAAAAATTTGAAAAAGAAATATTTTTATGTACCAACACCCCCGCTCACAGGAAGTTTGGCAGGCTACGCCCTTGGGTTGCGGGTTCCATTAAAACTATACAACTTAAATGAAATTTATGTTTCCTTTTTCTTTAAATTTGGTGTCCCACACCGATTAAATCAAGTCAAGAACAAGGGACATAAAGTCAGCTGACACCGCATGAATTTCATAAACCGCTTAGTTATAGACTAAAAATTCGAAAGAGCAATATTTTTATGTACCACAACCCCCCCCCCCTCTCATGTTCTTTGGGTAGGTACGCCTTGGGTTCCTAGTAGCGTTAAAACTATACGAATAAAATAAAGTTTATATTTTCCTTTTTCTTTAAATTTGGTGTCACACCCCATTAAATCAAATCAAGGCAACGGAGGTAAAGTCAGTTGAGACCGCAGGAATTTTAAAGACCGCTTAAATATGGACTAAAAATTTGAAAAAGAAATATTTTTATGTACCAACACACACGCTCACAGGAAGTTTGGCAGGCTACGCCCTTAGGTTGCGGGTTCCATTAAAACTACACAACTTAAATGAAATTTATGTTTCCTTTTTCTTTAAATTTGGTGTCCCACACCGATTAAATCAAGTAAAGAATAAGGGAGATAAAGTCAGCTGACACCGCATGAATTTCATAAACCGCTTAGATATAGACTAAAAATTCGAAAGAGCAATATTTTTATGTACCACAACCCCCCCCCTCACATGCTCTTTGGGTAGGTACGCCCTTGGGTTGCTAGTAGCGTTAAAACTATACGAATAAAATAAAGTTTATATTTTCCTTTTTCTTTAAATTTGGTGTAACACCCCATTAAATCAAATCAAGGCAACGGAGGTAAAGTCAGTTGAGACCGCAGGAATTTTAAAGACCGCTTAAATATGGACTAAAAATTTGAAAAAGAAATATTTTTATGTACCAACACCCCCGCTCACAGGAAGTTTGGCAGGCTACGCCCTTGGGTTGCGGGTTCCATTAAAACTATACAACTTAAATGAAATTTATGTTTCCTTTTTCTTTAAATTTGGTGTCCCACACCGATTAAATCAAGTCAAGAACAAGGGACATAAAGTCAGCTGACACCGCATGAATTTCATAAACCGCTTAGTTATAGACTAAAAATTCGAAAGAGCAATATTTTTATGTACCACAACCCCCCCCTCTCATGTTCTTTGGGTAGGTACGCCCTTGGGTTGCTAGTAGCGTTAAAACTATACGAATAAAATAAAGTTTATATTTTCCTTTTTCTTTAAATTTGGTGTCACACCCCATTAAATCGAATCAAGGCAACGGAGGTAAAGTCAGTTGAGACCGCAGGAATTTTAAAGACCGCTTAAATATGGACTATAAATTTGAAAAAGAAATATTTTTATGTACCAACACCCCCGCTCACAGGAAGTTTGGCAGGCTACGCCCTTGGGTTGCGGGTTCCATTAAAACTATACAACTTAAATGAAATTTATGTTTCCTTTTTGTTTAAATTTGGTGTCCCTCAGCGATTAAATCAAGTAAAGAACAAGGCAGATAAAGTCAGCTGACACCGCATGAATTTCATAAAACGCTTAGATATAGACTAAAAATTCGAAAGAGCAATATTTTTATCTACCACAACCCCCCCCTCACATGTTCTTTGGGTAGGTACGCCCTTGGGTTGCTAGTAGCGTTAAAACTATACGAATAAAATAAAGTTTATTTCTTTTATTTAAAATAAAGTCTTTTTTTAAATAAATAAATAAATAATTTTAAATAAAGTCTTTTTCTTTAAATTTGGTGTCACACCCCATTAAATCGAATCAAGGCAACGGAGGTAAAGTCAGTTGAGACCGCAGGAATTTTAAAGACCGCTTAAATATGGACTAAAAATTTGAAAAAGAAATATTTTTATGTACCAACACCCCCGCTCACAGGAAGTTTGGCAGGCTACGCCCTTGGGTTGCGGGTTCCATTAAAACTATACAACTTAAATGAAATTTATGTTTCCTTTTTCTTTAAATTTGGTGTCCCACACCGATTAAATCAAGTCAAGAACAAGGGACATAAAGTCAGCTGACACCGCATGAATTTCATAAACCGCTTAGATATAGACTAAAAATTCGAAAGAGCAATATTTTTATGTACCACAACCCCCCCCCTCACATGCTCTTTGGGTAGGTACGCCCTTGGGTTGCTAGTAGCGTTAAAACTATACGAATAAAATAAAGTTTATATTTTCCTTTTTCTTTAAATTTGGTGTCACACTCCATTAAATCGAATCAAGGCAACGGAGGTAAAGTCAGTTGAGACCGCAGGAATTTTAAAGACCGCTTAAATATGGACTAAAAATTTGAAAAAGAAATATTTTTATGTACCAACACCCCCGCTCACAGGAAGTTTGGCAGGCTACGCCCTTGGGTTGCGGGTTCCATTAAAACTATACAACTTAAATGAAATTTATGTTTCCTTTTTCTTTAAATTTGGTGTCCCACAGCGATTAAATCAAGTAAAGAACAAGGCAGATAAAGTCAGCTGACACCGCATGAATTTCATAAAACGCTTAGATATAGACTAAAAATTCGAAAGAGCAATATTTTTATCTACCACAACCCCCCCCTCACATGTTCTTTGGGTAGGTACGCCCTTGGGTTGCTAGTAGCGTTAAAACTATACGAATAAAATAAAGTTTATTTCTTTTATTTAAAATAAAGTCTTTTTTTAAATAAATAAATAAATAATTTTAAATAAAGTCTTTTTCTTTAAATTTGGTGTCACACCCCATTAAATCGAATCAAGGCAACGGAGGTAAAGTCAGTTGAGACCGCAGGAATTTTAAAGACCGCTTAAATATGGACTAAAAATTTGAAAAAGAAATATTTTTATGTACCAACACCCCCGCTCACAGGAAGTTTGGCAGGCTACGCCCTTGGGTTGCGGGTTCCATTAAAACTATACAACTTAAATGAAATTTATGTTTCCTTTTTCTTTAAATTTGGTGTCCCACACCGATTAAATCAAGTCAAGAACAAGGGACATAAAGTCAGCTGACACCGCATGAATTTCATAAACCGCTTAGTTATAGACTAAAAATTCGAAAGAGCAATATTTTTATGTACCACAACCCCCCCCCCCTCTCATGTTCTTTGGGTAGGTACGCCTTGGGTTCCTAGTAGCGTTAAAACTATACGAATAAAATAAAGTTTATATTTTCCTTTTTCTTTAAATTTGGTGTCACACCCCATTAAATCAAATCAAGGCAACGGAGGTAAAGTCAGTTGAGACCGCAGGAATTTTAAAGACCGCTTAAATATGGACTAAAAATTTGAAAAAGAAATATTTTTATGTACCAACACACACGCTCACAGGAAGTTTGGCAGGCTACGCCCTTAGGTTGCGGGTTCCATTAAAACTACACAACTTAAATGAAATTTATGTTTCCTTTTTCTTTAAATTTGGTGTCCCACACCGATTAAATCAAGTAAAGAATAAGGGAGATAAAGTCAGCTGACACCGCATGAATTTCATAAACCGCTTAGATATAGACTAAAAATTCGAAAGAGCAATATTTTTATGTACCACAACCCCCCCCCCTCACATGCTCTTTGGGTAGGTACGCCCTTGGGTTGCTAGTAGCGTTAAAACTATACGAATAAAATAAAGTTTATATTTTCCTTTTTCTTTAAATTTGGTGTCACACTCCATTAAATCGAATCAAGGCAACGGAGGTAAAGTCAGTTGAGACCGCAGGAATTTTAAAGACCGCTTAAATATGGACTAAAAATTTGAAAAAGAAATATTTTTATGTACCAACACCCCCGCTCACAGGAAGTTTGGCAGGCTACGCCCTTGGGTTGCGGGTTCCATTAAAACTATACAACTTAAATGAAATTTATGTTTCCTTTTTCTTTAAATTTGGTGTCCCACAGCGATTAAATCAAGTAAAGAACAAGGCAGATAAAGTCAGCTGACACCGCATGAATTTCATAAAACGCTTAGATATAGACTAAAAATTCGAAAGAGCAATATTTTTATCTACCACAACCCCCCCCTCACATGTTCTTTGGGTAGGTACGCCCTTGGGTTGCTAGTAGCGTTAAAACTATACGAATAAAATAAAGTTTATTTCTTTTATTTAAAATAAAGTCTTTTTTTAAATAAATAAATAAATAATTTTAAATAAAGTCTTTTTCTTTAAATTTGGTGTCACACCCCATTAAATCGAATCAAGGCAACGGAGGTAAAGTCAGTTGAGACCGCAGGAATTTTAAAGACCGCTTAAATATGGACTAAAAATTTGAAAAAGAAATATTTTTATGTACCAACACCCCCGCTCACAGGAAGTTTGGCAGGCTACGCCCTTGGGTTGCGGGTTCCATTAAAACTATACAACTTAAATGAAATTTATGTTTCCTTTTTCTTTAAATTTGGTGTCCCACACCGATTAAATCAAGTCAAGAACAAGGGACATAAAGTCAGCTGACACCGCATGAATTTCATAAACCGCTTAGTTATAGACTAAAAATTCGAAAGAGCAATATTTTTATGTACCACAACCCCCCCCCCCTCTCATGTTCTTTGGGTAGGTACGCCTTGGGTTGCTAGTAGCGTTAAAACTATACGAATAAAATAAAGTTTATATTTTCCTTTTTCTTTAAATTTGGTGTCACACCCCATTAAATCAAATCAAGGCAACGGAGGTAAAGTCAGTTGAGACCGCAGGAATTTTAAAGACCGCTTAAATATGGACTAAAAATTTGAAAAAGAAATATTTTTATGTACCAACACACACGCTCACAGGAAGTTTGGCAGGCTACGCCCTTAGGTTGCGGGTTCCATTAAAACTACACAACTTAAATGAAATTTATGTTTCCTTTTTCTTTAAATTTGGTGTCCCACACCGATTAAATCAAGTCAAGAGCAAGGGAGATAAAGTCAGCTGACACCGCATGAATTTCATAAACCGCTTAGATATAGACTAAAAATTCGAAAGAGCAATATTTTTATGTACCACAACCCCCCCCCCTCACATGCTCTTTGGGTAGGTACGCCCTTGGGTTGCTAGTAGCGTTAAAACTATACGAATAAAATAAAGTTTATATTTTCCTTTTTCTTTAAATTTGGTGTCACACCCCATTAAATCAAATCAAGGCAACGGAGGTAAAGTCAGTTGAGACCGCAGGAATTTTAAAGACCGCTTAAATATGGACTAAAAATTTGAAAAAGAAATATTTTTATGTACCAACACCCCCGCTCACAGGAAGTTTGGCAGGCTACGCCCTTGGGTTGCGGGTTCCATTAAAACTATACAACTTAAATGAAATTTATGTTTCCTTTTTCTTTAAATTTGGTGTCCCACACCGATTAAATCAAGTCAAGAACAAGGGACATAAAGTCAGCTGACACCGCATGAATTTCATAAACCGCTTAGTTATAGACTAAAAATTCGAAAGAGCAATATTTTTATGTACCACAACCCCCCCCCCCCTCACATGCTCTTTGGGTAGGTACGCCCTTGGGTTGCTAGTAGCGTTAAAACTATACGAATAAAATAAAGTTTATTTCTTTTATTTAAAATAAAGTCTTTTTTTTAAATAAATAAATAAATAATTTTAAATAAAGTCTTTTTCTTTAAATTTGGTGTCACACCCCATTAAATCGAATCAAGGCAACGGAGGTAAAGTCAGTTGAGACCGCAGGAATTTTAAAGACCGCTTAAATATGGACTATAAATTTGAAAAAGAAATATTTTTATGTACCAACACCCCCGCTCACAGGAAGTTTGGCAGGCTACGCCTTTGGGTTGCGGGTTCCATTAAAACTATACAACTTAAATGAAATTTATGTTTCCTTTTTGTTTAAATTTGGTGTCCCTCAGCGATTAAATCAAGTAAAGAACAAGGCAGATAAAGTCAGCTGACACCGCATGAATTTCATAAAACGCTTAGATATAGACTAAAAATTCGAAAGAGCAATATTTTTATCTACCACAACCCCCCCCTCACATGTTCTTTGGGTAGGTACGCCCTTGGGTTGCTATTAGCGTTAAAACTATACGAATAAAATAAAGTTTATTTCTTTTATTTAAAATAAAGTCTTTTTTTAAATAAATAAATAAATAATTTTAAATAAAGTCTTTTTCTTTAAATTTGGTGTCACACCCCATTAAATCGAATCAAGGCAACGGAGGTAAAGTCAGTTGAGACCGCAGGAATTTTAAAGACCGCTTAAATATGGACTAAAAATTTGAAAAAGAAATATTTTTATGTACCAACACCCCCGCTCACAGGAAGTTTGGCAGGCTACGCCCTTGGGTTGCGGGTTCCATTAAAACTACACAACTTAAATGAAATTTATGTTTCCTTTTTCTTTAAATTTGGTGTCCCACACCGATTAAATCAAGTCAAGAACAAGGGACATAAAGTCAGCTGACACCGCATGAATTTCATAAACCGCTTAGTTATAGACTAAAAATTCGAAAGAGCAATATTTTTATGTACCACAACCCCCCCCCCCTCTCATGTTCTTTGGGTAGGTACGCCTTGGGTTCCTAGTAGCGTTAAAACTATACGAATAAAATAAAGTTTATATTTTCCTTTTTCTTTAAATTTGGTGTCACACCCCATTAAATCAAATCAAGGCAACGGAGGTAAAGTCAGTTGAGACCGCAGGAATTTTAAAGACCGCTTAAATATGGACTAAAAATTTGAAAAAGAAATATTTTTATGTACCAACACACACGCTCACAGGAAGTTTGGCAGGCTACGCCCTTAGGTTGCGGGTTCCATTAAAACTACACAACTTAAATGAAATTTATGTTTCCTTTTTCTTTAAATTTGGTGTCCCACACCGATTAAATCAAGTAAAGAATAAGGGAGATAAAGTCAGCTGACACCGCATGAATTTCATAAACCGCTTAGATATAGACTAAAAATTCGAAAGAGCAATATTTTTATGTACCACAACCCCCCCCCTCACATGCTCTTTGGGTAGGTACGCCCTTGGGTTGCTAGTAGCGTTAAAACTATACGAATAAAATAAAGTTTATATTTTCCTTTTTCTTTAAATTTGGTGTCACACTCCATTAAATCGAATCAAGGCAACGGAGGTAAAGTCAGTTGAGACCGCAGGAATTTTAAAGACCGCTTAAATATGGACTAAAAATTTGAAAAAGAAATATTTTTATGTACCAACACCCCCGCTCACAGGAAGTTTGGCAGGCTACGCCCTTGGGTTGCGGGTTCCATTAAAACTATACAACTTAAATGAAATTTATGTTTCCTTTTTCTTTAAATTTGGTGTCCCACAGCGATTAAATCAAGTAAAGAACAAGGCAGATAAAGTCAGCTGACACCGCATGAATTTCATAAAACGCTTAGATATAGACTAAAAATTCGAAAGAGCAATATTTTTATCTACCACAACCCCCCCCTCACATGTTCTTTGGGTAGGTACGCCCTTGGGTTGCTAGTAGCGTTAAAACTATACGAATAAAATAAAGTTTATTTCTTTTATTTAAAATAAAGTCTTTTTTTAAATAAATAAATAAATAATTTTAAATAAAGTCTTTTTCTTTAAATTTGGTGTCACACCCCATTAAATCGAATCAAGGCAACGGAGGTAAAGTCAGTTGAGACCGCAGGAATTTTAAAGACCGCTTAAATATGGACTAAAAATTTGAAAAAGAAATATTTTTATGTACCAACACCCCCGCTCACAGGAAGTTTGGCAGGCTACGCCCTTGGGTTGCGGGTTCCATTAAAACTATACAACTTAAATGAAATTTATGTTTCCTTTTTCTTTAAATTTGGTGTCCCACACCGATTAAATCAAGTCAAGAACAAGGGACATAAAGTCAGCTGACACCGCATGAATTTCATAAACCGCTTAGTTATAGACTAAAAATTCGAAAGAGCAATATTTTTATGTACCACAACCCCCCCCCCCTCTCATGTTCTTTGGGTAGGTACGCCTTGGGTTCCTAGTAGCGTTAAAACTATACGAATAAAATAAAGTTTATATTTTCCTTTTTCTTTAAATTTGGTGTCACACCCCATTAAATCAAATCAAGGCAACGGAGGTAAAGTCAGTTGAGACCGCAGGAATTTTAAAGACCGCTTAAATATGGACTAAAAATTTGAAAAAGAAATATTTTTATGTACCAACACACACGCTCACAGGAAGTTTGGCAGGCTACGCCCTTAGGTTGCGGGTTCCATTAAAACTACACAACTTAAATGAAATTTATGTTTCCTTTTTCTTTAAATTTGGTGTCCCACACCGATTAAATCAAGTCAAGAGCAAGGGAGATAAAGTCAGCTGACACCGCATGAATTTCATAAACCGCTTAGATATAGACTAAAAATTCGAAAGAGCAATATTTTTATGTACCACAACCCCCCCCCCTCACATGCTCTTTGGGTAGGTACGCCCTTGGGTTGCTAGTAGCGTTAAAACTATACGAATAAAATAAAGTTTATATTTTCCTTTTTCTTTAAATTTGGTGTCACACCCCATTAAATCAAATCAAGGCAACGGAGGTAAAGTCAGTTGAGACCGCAGGAATTTTAAAGACCGCTTAAATATGGACTAAAAATTTGAAAAAGAAATATTTTTATGTACCAACACCCCCGCTCACAGGAAGTTTGGCAGGCTACGCCCTTGGGTTGCGGGTTCCATTAAAACTATACAACTTAAATGAAATTTATGTTTCCTTTTTCTTTAAATTTGGTGTCCCACACCGATTAAATCAAGTCAAGAACAAGGGACATAAAGTCAGCTGACACCGCATGAATTTCATAAACCGCTTAGTTATAGACTAAAAATTCGAAAGAGCAATATTTTTATGTACCACAACCCCCCCCCCCTCACATGCTCTTTGGGTAGGTACGCCCTTGGGTTGCTAGTAGCGTTAAAACTATACGAATAAAATAAAGTTTATTTCTTTTATTTAAAATAAAGTCTTTTTTTAAATAAATAAATAAATAATTTTAAATAAAGTCTTTTTCTTTAAATTTGGTGTCACACCCCATTAAATCGAATCAAGGCAACGGAGGTAAAGTCAGTTGAGACCGCAGGAATTTTAAAGACCGCTTAAATATGGACTATAAATTTGAAAAAGAAATATTTTTATGTACCAACACCCCCGCTCACAGGAAGTTTGGCAGGCTACGCCTTTGGGTTGCGGGTTCCATTAAAACTATACAACTTAAATGAAATTTATGTTTCCTTTTTGTTTAAATTTGGTGTCCCTCAGCGATTAAATCAAGTAAAGAACAAGGCAGATAAAGTCAGCTGACACCGCATGAATTTCATAAAACGCTTAGATATAGACTAAAAATTCGAAAGAGCAATATTTTTATCTACCACAACCCCCCCCCTCACATGTTCTTTGGGTAGGTACGCCCTTGGGTTGCTAGTAGCGTTAAAACTATACGAATAAAATAAAGTTTATTTCTTTTATTTAAAATAAAGTCTTTTTTTAAATAAATAAATAAATAATTTTAAATAAAGTCTTTTTCTTTAAATTTGGTGTCACACCCCATTAAATCGAATCAAGGCAACGGAGGTAAAGTCAGTTGAGACCGCAGGAATTTTAAAGACCGCTTAAATATGGACTAAAAATTTGAAAAAGAAATATTTTTATGTACCAACACCCCCGCTCACAGGAAGTTTGGCAGGCTACGCCCTTGGGTTGCGGGTTCCATTAAAACTACACAACTTAAATGAAATTTATGTTTCCTTTTTCTTTAAATTTGGTGTCCCACACCGATTAAATCAAGTAAAGAATAAGGGAGATAAAGTCAGCTGACACCGCATGAATTTCATAAACCGCTTAGATATAGACTAAAAATTCGAAAGAGCAATATTTTTATGTACCACAACCCCCCCCCTCACATGCTCTTTGGGTAGGTACGCCCTTGGGTTGCTAGTAGCGTTAAAACTATACGAGTAAAATAAAGTTTATATTTTCCTTTTTCTTTAAATTTGGTGTAACACCCCATTAAATCAAATCAAGGCTACGGAGGTAAAGTCAGTTGAGACCGCAGGAATTTTAAAGACCGCTTAAATATGGACTAAAAATTTGAAAAAGAAATATTTTTATGTACCAACCCACCCGCTCACAGGAAGTTTGGCAGGCTACGCCCTTGGGTTGCGGGTTCCATTAAAACTATATGTACAACTTAAATGAAATTTATGTTTCCTTTTTCTTTAAATTTGGTGTCCCACAGCGATTAAATCAAGTAAAGAACAAGGCAGATAAAGTCAGCTGACACCGCATGAATTTCATAAACCGCTTAGATATAGACTAAAAATTCGAAAGAGCAATATTTTTATCTACCACAACCCCCCCCCCCTCACATGTTCTTTGGGTAGGTACGCCCTTGGGTTGCTAGTAGCGTTAAAACTATACGAATAAAATAAAGTTTATATTTTCCTTTTTCTTTAAATTTGGTGTCACACTCCATTAAATCGAATCAAGGCAACGGAGGTAAAGTCAGTTGAGACCGCAGGAATTTTAAAGACCGCTTAAATATGGACTAAAAATTTGAAAAAGAAATATTTTTATGTACCAACACCCCCGCTCACAGGAAGTTTGGCAGGCTACGCCCTTGGGTTGCGGGTTCCATTAAAACTATACAACTTAAATGAAATTTATGTTTCCTTTTTCTTTTAAATTTGGTGTCCCTCACCGATTAAATCAAGTAAAGAACAAGGGAGATAAAGTCAGCTGACACCGCATGAATTTCATAAACCGCTTAGATATAGACTAAAAATTAGAAAGAGCAATATTTTTATGTACCACAACCCCCCCCCCTCACATGTTCTTTGGGTAGGTACGCCCTTGGGTTACTAGTAGCGTTAAAACTATACGAATAAAATAAAGTTTATATTTTCCTTTTTCTTTAAATTTGGTGTAACACCCCATTAAATCAAATCAAGGCTACGGAGGTAAAGTCAGTTGAGACTGCAGGAATTTTAAAGACCGCTTAAATATGGACTAAAAATTTGAAAAAGAAATATTTTTATGTACCAACCCACCCGCTCACAGGAAGTTTGGCAGGCTACGCCCTTGGGTTGCGGGTTCCATTAAAACTATATGTACAACTTAAATGAAATTTATGTTTCCTTTTTCTTTAAATTTGGTGTCCCACAGCGATTAAATCAAGTAAAGAACAAGGCAGATAAAGTCAGCTGACACCGCATGAATTTCATAAACCGCTTAGATATAGACTAAAAATTCGAAAGAGCAATATTTTTATCTACCACAACCCCCCCCCCTCACATGTTCTTTGGGTAGGTACGCCCTTGGGTTGCTAGTAGCGTTAAAACTATACGAATAAAATAAAGTTTATATTTTCCTTTTTCTTTAAATTTGGTGTAACACCCCATTAAATCAAATCAAGGCAACGGAGGTAAAGTCAGTTGAGACCGCAGGAATTTTAAAGACCGCTTAAATGTGGACTAAAAATTTAAAAAAGAAATATTTTTATGTACCAACACACCCGCTCACAGGAAGTTTGGCAGGCTTCGCCCTTGGGTTGCGGGTTCCATTAAAACTATACAACTTAAATGAAATTTATGTTTCCTTTTTCTTTAAATTTGGTGTCCCACACCGATTAAATCAAGTCAAGAACAAGGGAGATAAAGTCAGCTGACACCGCATGAATTTCATAAACCGCTTAGATATAGACTAAAAATTCGAAAGAGCAATATTTTTATCTACCACAACCCCCCCCTCACATGTTCTTTGGGTAGGTACGCCCTTGGGTTGCTAGTAGCGTTAAAACTATACGAATAAAATAAAGTTTATTTCTTTTATTTAAAATAAAGTCTTTTTTTAAATAAATAAATAAATAATTTTAAATAAAGTCTTTTTCTTTAAATTTGGTGTCACACCCCATTAAATCGAATCAAGGCAACGGAGGTAAAGTCAGTTGAGACCGCAGGAATTTTAAAGACCGCTTAAATATGGACTAAAAATTTGAAAAAGAAATATTTTTATGTACCAACACCCCCGCTCACAGGAAGTTTGGCAGGCTACGCCCTTGGGTTGCGGGTTCCATTAAAACTATACAACTTAAATGAAATTTATGTTTCCTTTTTCTTTAAATTTGGTGTCCCACACCGATTAAATCAAGTAAAGAACAAGGCAGATAAAGTCAGCTGACACCGCATGAATTTCATAAAACGCTTAGATATAGACTAAAAATTCGAAAGAGCAATATTTTTATCTACCACAACCCCCCCCTCACATGTTCTTTGGGTAGGTACGCCCTTGGGTTGCTAGTAGCGTTAAAACTATACGAATAAAATAAAGTTTATTTCTTTTATTTAAAATAAAGTCTTTTTTTAAATAAATAAATAAATAATTTTAAATAAAGTCTTTTTCTTTAAATTTGGTGTCACACCCCATTAAATCGAATCAAGGCAACGGAGGTAAAGTCAGTTGAGACCGCAGGAATTTTAAAGACCGCTTAAATATGGACTAAAAATTTGAAAAAGAAATATTTTTATGTACCAACACCCCCGCTCACAGGAAGTTTGGCAGGCTACGCCCTTGGGTTGCGGGTTCCATTAAAACTACACAACTTAAATGAAATTTATGTTTCCTTTTTCTTTAAATTTGGTGTCCCACACCGATTAAATCAAGTAAAGAATAAGGGAGATAAAGTCAGCTGACACCGCATGAATTTCATAAACCGCTTAGATATAGACTAAAAATTCGAAAGAGCAATATTTTTATGTACCACAACCCCCCCCCTCACATGCTCTTTGGGTAGGTACGCCCTTGGGTTGCTAGTAGCGTTAAAACTATACGAGTAAAATAAAGTTTATATTTTCCTTTTTCTTTAAATTTGGTGTAACACCCCATTAAATCAAATCAAGGCTACGGAGGTAAAGTCAGTTGAGACCGCAGGAATTTTAAAGACCGCTTAAATATGGACTAAAAATTTGAAAAAGAAATATTTTTATGTACCAACCCACCCGCTCACAGGAAGTTTGGCAGGCTACGCCCTTGGGTTGCGGGTTCCATTAAAACTATATGTACAACTTAAATGAAATTTATGTTTCCTTTTTCTTTAAATTTGGTGTCCCACAGCGATTAAATCAAGTAAAGAACAAGGCAGATAAAGTCAGCTGACACCGCATGAATTTCATAAACCGCTTAGATATAGACTAAAAATTCGAAAGAGCAATATTTTTATCTACCACAACCCCCCCCCCTCACATGTTCTTTGGGTAGGTACGCCCTTGGGTTGCTAGTAGCGTTAAAACTATACGAATAAAATAAAGTTTATATTTTCCTTTTTCTTTAAATTTGGTGTCACACTCCATTAAATCGAATCAAGGCAACGGAGGTAAAGTCAGTTGAGACCGCAGGAATTTTAAAGACCGCTTAAATATGGACTAAAAATTTGAAAAAGAAATATTTTTATGTACCAACACCCCCGCTCACAGGAAGTTTGGCAGGCTACGCCCTTGGGTTGCGGGTTCCATTAAAACTATACAACTTAAATGAAATTTATGTTTCCTTTTTCTTTTAAATTTGGTGTCCCTCACCGATTAAATCAAGTAAAGAACAAGGGAGATAAAGTCAGCTGACACCGCATGAATTTCATAAACCGCTTAGATATAGACTAAAAATTAGAAAGAGCAATATTTTTATGTACCACAACCCCCCCCCCTCACATGTTCTTTGGGTAGGTACGCCCTTGGGTTACTAGTAGCGTTAAAACTATACGAATAAAATAAAGTTTATATTTTCCTTTTTCTTTAAATTTGGTGTAACACCCCATTAAATCAAATCAAGGCTACGGAGGTAAAGTCAGTTGAGACTGCAGGAATTTTAAAGACCGCTTAAATATGGACTAAAAATTTGAAAAAGAAATATTTTTATGTACCAACCCACCCGCTCACAGGAAGTTTGGCAGGCTACGCCCTTGGGTTGCGGGTTCCATTAAAACTATATGTACAACTTAAATGAAATTTATGTTTCCTTTTTCTTTAAATTTGGTGTCCCACAGCGATTAAATCAAGTAAAGAACAAGGCAGATAAAGTCAGCTGACACCGCATGAATTTCATAAACCGCTTAGATATAGACTAAAAATTCGAAAGAGCAATATTTTTATGTACCACAACCCCCCCCCCTCACATGTTCTTTGGGTAGGTACGCCCTTGGGTTGCTAGTAGCGTTAAAACTATACGAATAAAATAAAGTTTATATTTTCCTTTTTCTTTAAATTTGGTGTAACACCCCATTAAATCAAATCAAGGCAACGGAGGTAAAGTCAGTTGAGACCGCAGGAATTTTAAAGACCGCTTAAATGTGGACTAAAAATTTAAAAAAGAAATATTTTTATGTACCAACACACCCGCTCACAGGAAGTTTGGCAGGCTTCGCCCTTGGGTTGCGGGTTCCATTAAAACTATACAACTTAAATGAAATTTATGTTTCCTTTTTCTTTAAATTTGGTGTCCCACACCGATTAAATCAAGTCAAGAACAAGGGAGATAAAGTCAGCTGACACCGCATGAATTTCATAAACCGCTTAGTTATAGACTAAAAATTCGAAAGAGCAATATTTTTATGTACCACAACCCCCCCCTCTCATGTTCTTTGGGTAGGTACGCCCTTGGGTTGCTAGTAGCGTTAAAACTATACGAATAAAATAAAGTTTATATTTTCCTTTTTCTTTAAATTTGGTGTCACACCCCATTAAATCGAATCAAGGCAACGGAGGTAAAGTCAGTTGAGACCGCAGGAATTTTAAAGACCGCTTAAATAAGGACTATAAATTTGAAAAAGAAATATTTTTATGTACCAACACCCCCGCTCACAGGAAGTTTGGCAGGCTACGCCCTTGGGTTGCGGGTTCCATTAAAACTATACAACTTAAATGAAATTTATGTTTCCTTTTTCTTTAAATTTGGTGTCCCACACCGATTAAATCAAGTCAAGAACAAGGGACATAAAGTCAGCTGACACCGCATGAATTTCATAAACCGCTTAGTTATAGACTAAAAATTCGAAAGAGCAATATTTTTATGTACCACAACCCCCCCCCCCCTCTCATGTTCTTTGGGTAGGTACGCCTTGGGTTCCTAATAGCGTTAAAACTATACGAATAAAATAAAGTTTATATTTTCCTTTTTCTTTAAATTTGGTGTCACACCCCATTAAATCAAATCAAGGCAACGGAGGTAAAGTCAGTTGAGACCGCAGGAATTTTAAAGACCGCTTAAATATGGACTAAAAATTTGAAAAAGAAATATTTTTATGTACCAACACACCCGCTCACAGGAAGTTTGGCAGGCTACGCCCTTGGGTTGCGGGTTCCATTAAAACTACACAACTTAAATGAAATTTATGTTTCCTTTTTCTTTAAATTTGGTGTCCCACACCGATTAAATCAAGTAAAGAATAAGGGAGATAAAGTCAGCTGACACCGCATGAATTTCATAAACCGCTTAGATATAGACTAAAAATTCGAAAGAGCAATATTTTTATGTACCACAACCCCCCCCCTCACATGCTCTTTGGGTAGGTACGCCCTTGGGTTGCTAGTAGCGTTAAAACTATACGAATAAAATAAAGTTTATATTTTCCTTTTTCTTTAAATTTGGTGTCACACTCCATTAAATCGAATCAAGGCAACGGAGGTAAAGTCAGTTGAGACCGCAGGAATTTTAAAGACCGCTTAAATATGGACTAAAAATTTGAAAAAGAAATATTTTTATGTACCAACACCCCCGCTCACAGGAAGTTTGGCAGGCTACGCCCTTGGGTTGCGGGTTCCATTAAAACTATACAACTTAAATGAAATTTATGTTTCCTTTTTCTTTAAATTTGGTGTCCCACACCGATTAAATCAAGTCAAGAACAAGGGAGATAAAGTCAGCTGACACCGCATGAATTTCATAAACCGCTTAGATATAGACTAAAAATTCGAAAGAGCAATATTTTTATGTACTACAACCCCCCCCCTCACATGATCTTTGGGTAGGTACGCCCTTGGGTTGCTAGTAGCGTTAAAACTATACGAATAAAATAAAGTTTATATTTTCCTATTTCTTTAAATTTGGTGTCACACCCCATTAAATCGAATCAAGGCAACGGAGGTAAAGTCAGTTGAGACCGCAGGAATTTTAAAGACCGCTTAAATACGGACTATAAATTTGAAAAAGAAATATTTTTATGTACCAACACCCCCGCTCACAGGAAGTTTGGCAGGCTACGCCCTTGGGTTGCGGGTTCCATTAAAACTATACAACTTAAATGAAATTTATGTTTCCTTTTTCTTTAAATTTGGTGTCCCACAGCGATTAAATCAAGTAAAGAACAAGGCAGATAAAGTCAGCTGACACCGCATGAATTTCATAAAACGCTTAGATATAGACTAAAAATTCGAAAGAGCAATATTTTTATCTACCACAACCCCCCCCTCACATGTTCTTTGGGTAGGTACGCCCTTGGGTTGCTAGTAGCGTTAAAACTATACGAATAAAATAAAGTTTATTTCTTTTATTTAAAATAAAGTCTTTTTTTAAATAAATAAATAAATAATTTTAAATAAAGTCTTTTTCTTTAAATTTGGTGTCACACCCCATTAAATCGAATCAAGGCAACGGAGGTAAAGTCAGTTGAGACCGCAGGAATTTTAAAGACCGCTTAAATATGGACTAAAAATTTGAAAAAGAAATATTTTTATGTACCAACACCCCCGCTCACAGGAAGTTTGGCAGGCTACGCCCTTGGGTTGCGGGTTCCATTAAAACTATACAACTTAAATGAAATTTATGTTTCCTTTTTCTTTAAATTTGGTGTCCCACACCGATTAAATCAAGTCAAGAACAAGGGACATAAAGTCAGCTGACACCGCATGAATTTCATAAACCGCTTAGTTATAGACTAAAAATTCGAAAGAGCAATATTTTTATGTACCACAACCCCCCCCCCTCTCATGTTCTTTGGGTAGGTACGCCTTGGGTTCCTAGTAGCGTTAAAACTATACGAATAAAATAAAGCTTATATTTTCCTTTTTCTTTAAATTTGGTGTCACACCCCATTAAATCAAATCAAGGCAACGGAGGTAAAGTCAGTTGAGACCGCAGGAATTTTAAAGACCGCTTAAATATGGACTAAAAATTTGAAAAAGAAATATTTTTATGTACCAACACACCCGCTCACAGGAAGTTTGGCAGGCTACGCCCTTAGGTTGCGGGTTCCATTAAAACTACACAACTTAAATGAAATTTATGTTTCCTTTTTCTTTAAATTTGGTGTCCCACACCGATTAAATCAAGTCAAGAGCAAGGGAGATAAAGTCAGCTGACACCGCATGAATTTCATAAACCGCTTAGATATAGACTAAAAATTCGAAAGAGCAATATTTTTATGTACCACAACCCCCCCCCTCACATGCTCTTTGGGTAGGTACGCCCTTGGGTTGCTAGTAGCGTTAAAACTATACGAATAAAATAAAGTTTATATTTTCCTTTTTCTTTAAATTTGGTGTCACACCCCATTAAATCAAATCAAGGCAACGGAGGTAAAGTCAGTTGAGACCGCAGGAATTTTAAAGACCGTTTAAATATGGACTAAACATTTGAAAAAGAAATAATTTTATGTACCAACACACCCGCTCACAGGAAGTTTGGCAGGCTACGCCCTTGGGTTGCGGGTTCCATTAAAACTATACAACTTAAATGAAATTTATGTTTCCTTTTTCTTTAAATTTGGTGTCACACCCCATTAAATCAAATCAAGGCAACGGAGGTAAAGTCAGTAGAGACCGCAGGAATTTTAAAGACCGCATAAATATGGACTAAATATTTGAAAAAGAAATATTTTTATGTACCACAACCCCCCCCCCCTCACATGCTCTTTGGGAGGTACGCCCTTGGGTTGCTAGTAGCGTTAAAACTATACGAATAAAATAAAGTTTATATTTTCCTTTTTCTTTAAATTTGGTGTGCCACCCCATTAAATCAAGTCAAGGCAACGGAGGTAAAGTCAGTTGAGACCGCAGGAATTTTAAAGACCGCTTAGATATAGACTAAAAATTCGAAAGAGCAATATTTTTATGTACCACACCCCCCCCGCCTCACATGCTCTTTGGGTAGGTACGCACTTGGGTTGCTAGTAGCGTTAAAACTATACGAATAAAATAAAATTAATATTTTCCTTTTTCTTTAAATTTGGTGTGCCACCCCATTAAATCAAGTCAAGGCAACGGAGGTAAAGTCAGTTGAGACCGCAGGAATTTTAAAGACCGCTTAGATATAGACTAAAAATTCGAAAGAGCAATATTTTTATGTACCACAACCCCCCCCCCCTTCACATGTTCTTCGGGTAGGTACGCCCTTGGGTTGCTAGTAGCGTTAAAACTATACGAATAAAATAAAGTTTATATTTTCCTTTTCCTTTAAATTTGGTGTCACACCCCATTAAATCAAATCAAGGCAACGGAGGTAAAGTCAGTTGAGACCGCAGGAATTTCTTTCGCTTCAATGGGAGCAGAGATTGTTTCAATGCCGGGTAACGGACCATACGTTTTCAAAATTCATGGACAGACGTACCACAGAACCACAAACCTGTATCCACCTGAAGGACAAACAAGAAAGTTTGCACAACTGTATGTAATGGACACGACAGAAGCGGTCAATGAACGAGTAAATCTGCCTGAGAATAGAGGTTGTCTACCTGAAGTGATTGAGAAAATCGATCGTTTCTTCCGCGTCAACAATCGTATCGCAGCTCCATATTGCCTGATGAAAGAAATTGAGCAACAAGAGCGTGTACGAGCCGAAGAAGAAGGACAACCAGTTCCGGTCGTCGGAACTGGTCGAAATCCCGTCGACAATGCACAACAATTCATTCGTATCAATATTCTCAGTCCAAATCTTGACCCTATGACTTATGGCATTCTTTATCCGTTTGGCGAACCGGGGTGGCAACCCAATTGGAGTTGCGAAGGATATCGGCAATCCCGTAATAAAATCAGCATGTTACAATTTAAAGTTGCGCAAACAGCAATTAGAAACGATTTCAATCCGATCATGAGTGCGGGAAAACTTACGCAACAGTGGATTGTCGACTCATATTTGCAAGTGGAAGCCAATAATTTGAACTACATACGATATCAACAAAGTAAATTGCGTACTGAATTGTATCAAGGTCTATCCGATCATATTCAAAACTAGATGATACCCCGTCCGAGGACGGGCAGCTAGAAGGACGGGCAGCTACCCAAGGTAACTTAAGTTGAATGAAGATTAAGGAAAGCTCTCAGTGCAATCCAAAAGCCATATGACCTTGGCTGCCTGCCCGTCCTTCTAGCTGCCCGTCCTCGGACGGGGTATCATCTAGTACTTAAATATTTAGATAAATCGCATGGTTCCTAAGGTTAACAATTATGATTTTATTTTAGCAGTCTCGAAAAGAAAAATAAATGACGTTGTAGTCGAAGAAGAAGATGATGATCCGAATAGTTTTGAACTGGGAACTGAAACCGCGTTTGAAAATTGGGGTGGTCTTGGTGACCAAAACACAAAAAAAGAAAAGGGAGCAAAAAGAAAGAAAACCAATTATTTGGATAAAGATCCCACTGTTTTGATATACAACGATGAAATCAAGACGAAGTCCTCAGTAATCGGATTACTCAGAAATGGAAATGTGTTACGTTTAAAACCCATTCTGATTGGCAAAACGTATTTTACAGTAATCAACACATGCGGCTTCGACAGCATAATACATATCATGTGCTGCTCTTATGCTGAAAGCGAAAAATTTACAAAATTTTTAGATGCTCAAAAACCATCACTTACATTGTACGAGCTGGTTGCACATGTTATGCGAGATGGAGTAAACGCGCAAACTTACAAGAAGCGTGCTTTAATTTTAGATAAAGTTCTTGGAGAAGCCAACAAGAAATATTTTCCGAATAATCACGTTGAACTAAACGCTGCATCCACATCTTACTATTTATTTAAAGAATTGTTCCATAATCAGCCCTCGATGACAGAGCATACGAAATGTCCTAAATGAAATAAGGAGGCGGTAGTTCCACACTCCACTTTAACGATAAATTTTCCTATAGAACATATTGGAATGCTTCAGAAAGCATTAGACTTGCGATTTAAAGAAAATGCTAATAATAGTCAATGTAATCACTGTCAACAATTTACCGAAAAAAACATCCTTTTTAGTTCCCACATATTTCTGGAAATATGCGGCAATTTAAAAACCAATTCGTCACTAGATTTTAATATTCCGCTACAACAAATTCCTCAGACAATTCAACTTGGCGAAAATACGTATTACCTCCGGGGAGCTATTAGCTTCCTGCCGCCTACTTTGCCAAATAATGTCAACGCTGTTGGGCATTACATTTGCTATTGTTGGCATGCGAGTTTGGGCCAGTGGGAACGTTACGATGATCTACAGCTATCATCTAAAACTGTAAGGCAGACTACAAAAGCAAGAACTGCCAATTTCTTGTATATAGTGTATAAAAATCAAAATATTTCCAATTTTTAATATATTTTAAAAATATTGTTTGTAATTTTATTAATAAAAATATTTTCTTTATAACCATAGTTTTGCGGTTTATTATATTATAGCTACACATATTTATATTTATTATTTGTTAAGTTTTGCACATTTGAAATCTATGCATTCGCGCGCAACTTGTTCGGAGTTCACGGAAATCATATATTTCGCGATTACTTCGCGACCGTTGAGGCACAAACGTCGGGAATGGAAGCACAAACAGGCACTAACGAAGCACTAACGATTGACGCGAAAGTTTTATTAAAAATCGATTTGGGGGGGGGACATCGTGTCAACAGCCCCCCCTCCAACAAATTTCGCGAATAACTTCGCGACCGTTGAGGCACAAACGTCGGGAATGGAAGCACAAACAGGCACTAACGAAGCACTAACGATTGACGCAAAAATTTTATTAAAAATCGAATTGGTTGTATCATGTCAGCAGCCCCTCCCACAAGATTTCGCGAATAACTTCGCGACCGTTGAGGTACAAACGTCGGGAATGGAAGCACAAACAGGCACTAACGAAGCATTAACTACTGACACAAAAATTTTATTAAAAATCGATTTGGGGGGGGCCAGTGACATGGACCTCTCAAATGTCAAGTCTAAGTTGAACCAGAAATACGAAATTGCCGTTCTATCACGAATTTATTGTTGTGTTTGCAATTTTTGTATATTAATCAACTTTTTTATGGAGTCAATTAAGAAATTGATTCTATACTTTCTAAAATTCTACAAGTTGCAAAGTACAGTGGATACAATACAAATACAACACATTGCAATATAATATAACCGATACAATAACCAATCTAGTAGTATAACATAATTTCAAATTTATTTAAAAACATAGAAACATTTAATTAATTACAGAAAAATTTTGAGAAAAACAGAAAATTTGGTTCAAAGATGAAGGTAATATTTGTGGAACCTGAAGTTAAAAGCGATGATGCGCATTCTAACACGTCCAAGCTGTGCCAATTTAACCTGAATATTAAGGGAGGTCTTCCTGAGGAGTTCCAAACAATTGTCTACCATTTTTGTACTACCTTCGAATTCCTAAGTTTTCTGACCTAACAAGAGGATTTTCTGCTGAAATTGTAATTATAACGATTTCATAGGTTGAGTTATTTAGCTACAAACTAAATTATGACTTTTATTTCAGTTCACAATGTTATTAACAAAGGAAACTTCTTTTTTGCTGTTCTTGCTGTGAAAACTACCGTTGCAATTGCAAGCAGAATTATCTACAGCGTGATGTCTTTCCTCTTCTCTTACTTTAAAGGGTTCCTGTAAGCTTACAAAAGTTTTACTGTAAAGTTCAAATTTTACTTTATAAATAAAGTTAAGGGATAAGGTGCCACTTACAAAACTTTTACCTTAAAGTCCAACTGTTACTTTATTAATAATGTAACATTTGGACTTTAAGGTGAAAGTTTTGTGGGCTTATTGGAACCATTCAAACTAATAGTAGATCAAAGAGATCACTTTGTAGATAATCGTGCTTGCAATTGCAATTGTAGTTTTCACAGCATGATCAGCAAAAAGGAAGTTTCCCATATTGGTAGCATTGTGAACTAAAATAAAAGTATTGATTTAGTTTGGAATTTAATAACTCAGTCTATAAAAACGATATAAATAAAATTTCAACAGAAAATCTTCCTTATAGAAGGTAAGAAAAACTTATGAATACAAAGGCAGTACAAATGGTAGATTATTGTTTTGAACTTATCAGGAATATCTTGCTTAATCTTCAGGTTACATTGGCTCAGCTTGGACTTGGTGGAATCCGCACAATCGGTTTCAGCTTCAGGTCACATAAATCTCACCTTCTCTGAACCAGATTTTCTGCTTTTCTCAAAATTTTTCTGCCATTAATTAAATGTTTTGTTATGTTTTTAAACAAATTTGAAATTAAGTTATCCTGCGATATTATTTATTGTATCAGTTATATTGTATTGCATTGTGTTGTATTATTTGTATTGTACCCACTGTACTATGTTACCTGTAGAATTTTAGAGGGGTGTATGGGGCTGCGCTGCAGAGGTAGTACCCTTTACCATAACGGTCACATCAAGTGCCACATAAATAGCAGGAGATGGTTGACGGTGACTGGTCCTCGCAGTGCGCCCAACTCTCACTTATGGCTCCTACAAACAGCGTCTGAACTCCATATAGGGGCGGCTGAATATAAACCGGAGAAGGCACCATGAAGCCACTCTGGTATATCATTCCCAGGAAATCACTATGACAAGAAACAAAAAATAAAAGGCCCCTAGCACCGCGCAGCTCTCAAATGGACAGGGGGTGCGAAGAATCTCCCGACTCAAAATAGTGAAGTCCAAAATTCGTATGAGCACATGAAATGGAAACTAGAGAATGCATTCAAGGAAATGTAAAGAATGCGAATCAATATCATGGGCATCGGTGAACTCGGATGGTCAGGTGAGGGATAGTGCCCACATGAATCCGGAATACTTTACTACTCCGGAAGTAACAAAAAGGACTGATATCACTGCAATGGCGTGGGCTTTTAGATCGATTCACAGATAGCGATGCATATCAAAAACTTTGTATCCATCTCTGACAGAATTATTCTGTTGCAGTTATGGGGTTAAGGTCCATTTCCCCAGCCCCGCCCATCGCGAATTTTGAATCAATTTTGGTGTCAATCGTTTGTGTGTCGTTTGTGTTCGTTTGTGTTTTCATTATTTTCGTTTGTGTTAGCACCGTTCGCGAAATATCTTCAAATTTACGTGGGCGGGGCTGGGGAAACGGCAGCCCCGCCCATCGCGAATTTCGGGTCGAATTTGGTGTCAATCGTTTGTGTTTCGTTTGTGTTCGTTTGTGTGCTCATTATTTTCGTTTGTGTTATCACCGTTCGCGAAATATCTTCAATTTAAGTGGGCGGGGCTGGGGAAATGCCAGCCCCGCCCATCGCGAATTTCGGGTCGAATTTGGTGTCAATCGTTTGTGTTTCGTTTGTGTTCGTTTGTGTGCTCATTATTTTCGTTTGTGTTATCACCGTTCGCGAAATATATTCAAAAACATAACCTAGGTTTATTTCCCCGGCCCCGCCCATTTTGAATTTTTGCTCGAATTTGGTGTTAATCGTTTAGTCATCGTTTGTGTACGTTTGTGTTTCTAATTCCCGTCGTCTCAATATCGATTTTCAACTAGCTGGGAGAAAATGAATTTTTGTCAAGCTCCGAGCAACAACCGCCACATTTCGAAATTATAGCAATTACGTTATTTAAGAAAATTGGTGTTATTTTAGTTGTAAATTTATCAATATGGATAGGTTTCAACTTAAAACAATAAAAACCATTTTTATTTATTTTACTATAACCACAGCAGTGACTTGAGGAGATTGGTGAAGTTAAGTTGTAAATAAAAGAGAAAGAAGAGGATTGAACCACCAAAAAAATGGACCGTACATTACAGAGAAGTAAAGTTCCGAATGGAATAAGGTTTGATTATTATTATTTATATAGTAAAGGGAGCGTTCAAGTATTACGTAACGAATTTGGGGGGAGGGGGGGTTCTTGTAAAACGTTACGATGCGTTACAGGGGCGGGAGGGGGTTTGAACTACGCGTTACGTAACATTGTTTTTGCCACATAATTGTGACTTTTAGGTATAAAAATGGTCACTTGGTGGTTACGTAACGTTTTACTAGGGGGGGGGGGGACATAAAAACGTTACGGCGCGTTACATTGGGGGGAGGGGGGGTCAAAAATCTCCAAAAATTGCGTTACGTAATACTTGAACGCTCCCAAATGGAGAAAAATAATGATGGAATACCTGAAACTTCTGAAAAGAACTGGGGTGGAGAAGTTGTCAACCGTAAGGAAAAGAAAAGAAAACCAAACTATTTAGACGCTGACCCAACAATATCATTATACAACGACAGTAGTCGAAGAAAGAGTTCCGTCATTGGTTTATTAAAAAATTGTACTTCTTTAGGTCTCAAAGCTGTAACTATCAAAAATCGAAATTATACTTTCACAAATACTTGCACTTTTGATACGATAACACAAATTTTAATTTCGAGTTATGCCGACAGTGACCTATACTCCAATTTTATAAATATTAATTCTGAAGAATATCTGTATTTCTAATTGATCCAGAACGCGATACGAGATGGAATTACAACACAATGTTATCGAAAAAGGGCGGAAATTCTTTTGGAAATATTCGAAAAAAACGATCACAGTTACTTGGAGAAGGTATAACTATCGATTCTAACTGTACTGCGAATTATTTACTCAAAAAGTTATTTATATATGAAGTATCCTTGTTTTACAGAAATTAAAAAATGTACATCTTCCGATTGGGAAAATAAGCGACCTGGGGAAACTGTAGTAGCCAATTTAGGTATTGAAAATTTTGAATTATTGCAACAGATCATGAATAATTATTTTGAAGATCCAGTAAAATGCGGCTCTTGTGGTGTTTCTTTTATTCCTAGAAGTTTTACGATTGGTCCTCATTTATTCATAGAACCTGTAAACAATTCGGCACCGTACGATTCCCAATTTTCAATACCGCTTTCAAATGTTCCCTTGTGTTTAAATATTTTAGAAAAACATTTTAAGTTGAAAGGAATTATTAGTTTTTTTCCACCGAAAAGCAAATCCCCGTCAGCAATAGGACATTATGTAGCTTATTGTTGGAGAGCTCATCTAAATTCTTGGGAAAAATTTGACGATCTACAAACGGAACGAAACAGGAGCATATGTTCTTCTACCGTTGTGAACTGTGAATATCTTATATATACATTGTAATAATTATTTATTTGCTAATTAACTATTAATTTATTAATATATTATTTCTGTTTGTACAACAAAAATTCATTTTTATTATGAATAATGCAATGTTATCAAAAAAGTATCGTATAAAGATGGCGAGATATTACGTACATGACATCATGGCTAATATTTTTAAGGACGGTCCTGATCCATTTCTAGACCATTTTTTAAATACTATTATCTATGATGTACTTGTTTTTCCTTACATCAAAACATGGTTTTTATTATTTTAAGTTGAAACCTATCCATATTGATAAATTTACAACTAAAATAACACCAATTTTCTTAAATAACGTAATTGCTATAATTTCGAAATGTGGCGGTTGTTGCTCGGAGCTTGACAAAAATTCATTTTCTCCCAGCTAGTTGAAAATCGATATTGAGACGACGGGAATAGAAACACAAACGATGACTAAACGATTAACACCAAATTCGAGCAAAAATTCAAAATGGGCGGGGCCGGGGAAATAAACCTAGGTTATGATTTTGAATATATTTCGCGAACGGTGCTAACACAAACGAAAATAATGAGCACACAAACGAACACAAACGAAACACAAACGATTGACACCAAATTCGACCCGAAATTCGCGATGGGCGGGGCTGGCATTTCCCCAGCCCCGCCCACTTAAATTGAAGATATTTCGCGAACGGTGATAACACAAACGAAAATAATGAGCACACAAACGAACACAAACGAAACACAAACGATTGACACCAAATTCGACCCGAAATTCGCGATGGGCGGGGCTGGCATTTCCCCAGCCCCGCCCACTTAAATTGAAGATATTTCGCGAACGGTGATAACACAAACGAAAATAATGAGCACACAAACGAACACAAACGAAACACAAACGATTGACACCAAATTCGACCCGAAATTCGCGATGGGCGGGGCTGCCGTTTCCCCAGCCCCGCCCACGTAAATTTGAAGATATTTCGCGAACGGTGCTAACACAAACGAAAATAATGAAAACACAAACGAACACAAACGACACACAAACGATTGACACCAAAATTGATTCAAAATTCGCGATGGGCGGGGCTGGGGAAATGGACCTATGGGGTTAGCCACTCAAAGTAAACACAGTAAAGGATGATGACGAAGTAGAAAGGCTCTATAATATGATCGAGAAAGTCCCCAGTAGCCTAAAAAAAACAAAGAAATACCTCTTGTTTTTAATGCAAATATCGGCCATGGAAGACAAGATGACATAGTGGGGGATTATCGCTTGGGCGAAAGTAACGAGAGAGGAGACAGATTGTATCAGTTATGTCAAGAAGCGGAAACGGAGATATCTAATAAATGGTTCTAGCTACCTTAACACTGACTATATATGTATGTGAAAAACACCGTCTGATAAACAAATTGTCTCAGAATGAAAGGCACCAAATTGGTTCCTTGATTTAGGTAGCTCACTTATTTCCAGATATTGAGTACAAATCATGGCCGTTTTTAAACCTCTTAGGACTAGGCGCAGACAGGCGCCAAGCTAACGCTTAGCACTATTGTGTGAATCCCCTTCGAACGCGAGATTAAATGGCTACCTTCAGTCTCTTGTAATTTAACATAATATTACTTCACTATGTAAAATTAAAATGGTTAATGACCTCTAATTGTTGAGAAAATTTCAGATTTTCAACTTGACCTCGATATTAATCATGCAGAAAGGGGAATGTCGACCAAATTCCATACCCATACGCCATAGTGAGTAATTATTTTACTAATTTTTATAATAGAACTTAATTTTTATTTATAAAAAATACGAAAATACAAAATAAAATTCCTTGAAAATGCAATTTTTAAATTAATTTGATGTTCTTTTGGATTTTTACTTTCTGAACCCCTAGGTAAGGAAGGAATTGTTATCAGGCACAAAAAAATTTTGTGAAACTTCTTTTCTATAGAAATTTTTTCTATTTTGCTTTTAATACTACGTTGTTCCAAACTATCGGATGCTGTAGAAGAGATATTCATTAATTGAGACTCAAACATTTTTTTGCTAAGTACGTCAGAAATACTGCTTGTACAATGACATAACCGAAGAAATAAAAGGACGCATACAGAGCGGTAACCGATGTACATTTTCCCTGGACAGGCTGTTCCGTTCGAAAAACCTAACAAGAACCTCAAAGATCAAAATCTATAAAACCGTGGTGAGGCCTGTTGTGATGTACGGCTCAGAAGCCTGGACGATGACCAAAACAAATGAAGAACGACTGAGACGTTTCGAAAGAAAAGTTTTAAGGAGGATATTTGGCCCAATATATAGTCCCGTAGAGGAGCAATACCGGATAAGGACAAATAGAGAGCTAAAAGAAATGTTTACCGATCCGGATATAGTACAGGAAATAAAGGCGCAACGGCTGCGTTGGGCCGGACACGTCCAGAGACAACCGGATAGTAGGCTAATCAGATTGGCATGGGATGGTGCTCCAGGTGGTAAGAGACCGGTGGGACGACCGAGAACAAGATGGAGGGATAATATCATATCTGATGTGGAAACACTAGGCTTACAATACAATGAAGCACTAAATCTGATGAAAGATCGAGAGGCGTGGAGGGCAATTGTTAAGTCAGCCAAGACCCACCCGGGGTTGTAGCGCTACGAAAGAAGAAGAAATACCTAATGTGTAAATCTCAACTTCATAAGTGAATAACTTAAAAATTAAACTTCTTTATTTACTTATTTCGCACCAGCCGTGTACAAAGTTCATGGGCGTGCGGTTATTTTAAACTGTTATAAGCGCAGAATATGGGGGGGTGCTCCGGAGCTCAGTAGCCCCCTTGAAATCTGAAAATATATACCGATATATTTAACATCGGTAGTCCTTTAAAATCTCCCAAGCCTCCTCTACAACCTACACCATCAAAATTTTACTTGCGCAGGTCAATAAAATTTTTTCCAATTTAAAACCGACGACGGTTCTGTGAGAGACTTTGTTTTAGGTAGTTAATATAAAAGGTCGCATAAATCAGAATCTCGAGGGGGGTCATGAAAACTCCACAGGTATTTAAAACAAATTTCAGCTGATATTCAGCATCGTAATCTTTACAGTTTGAAAGTCAAATGAAATCGTTTTAACAACATAACTCCTTTTGCGAAGACACGCCCAATCTAGAAATTGTCTGAAAATCGCCTGCGGCGAAGAATAAACAGGCGATTTAAAAATTTTCGTTGCATGATTTCTTACTTCGGATTGAATGTCTGCACTTTTCATGCGAACGAATTTTGTGTAAAATTTTTCTGCATTAACACTTTTAATAATCCTCCCCTGTTTAGTTGATGTTTCCTGACAATCAGTGTACCCAATTCACCGAAGGTGACTAATTTTAATTCAGTAAACGTTATGAAGAACATCAAAAAGCCGTACATGGGAAATGAATAAACCCCTTCTTCTCCAGTCGAGAGTGATAATTGCATTTGATGATATTTTCTTATCGAATTTAATATAATTTTTATTAGAATTCGGATTTTTCTTTGCCAGTTCTTTCGGGGCGCGGGGGGAAGGTATAAGCTATGTAACCTTTGATAGGCAACAATACGGGGCAATAAAGACAAATTGTAGTCCCGAACATTGAATTGATCGAAGTTCGATAAAACGAACGTGTTGCATGCTAATTGGAAATCATCAGCTGGACATAATTTTAAAAACCTATACGATTTAATTAAACGACTACACCGTCGGCTGTCAAATCAACAAATAAAAGTAAAATTGAATTAACTTGGCGAAAATAGTTGATCATAAAAATAGTTTGTTTAATTTATAATTGAGCAAAGTTGAAATGTTTTAAATCTAGGAGGTTCTTTAGTGCGAATGCCTGCACGTTAAATCAGAGGGCGGAGGTAAATGTGCCACCAAATGTACCTGACCAGAAAAGGGTACCGGTAAATGTGCCACCGACCAAAAGGGTTCTTTAAATAAACACAGGTATTTGTGCCACTAACAGTGAAAAAATAAAATTTTTTTTGCCTTCGAATTTTGGGGTGTGCATTCGATAAGGAGGGTAATCCATCGTCAAAACCTACCCTTACGGGGCGCCGCTGCGCTCCGCTCCGCGTTGCTCCAGGGCGGTTTTGACTCTGGTTACTAGGCTAAACATACGAGAAGGCGCCACACATCAAGAAAACCGGGATAAATGAAACCGGGATGTAAGAGACCCTCGAAATAGCATTAAAAAGTATAGTTGCGGTATGGGGCAGTAAACTATTACGTTTCACCCCCAAAAAATCGTGTAAAATCAAAAACTAATCGATGTTACATGTAGGAGATGCATCAGGTAGATGCCGTTTTCTCCGGTGGCACAAATACCTGTGTACTTTTAATATCCTAAATTCGTAGCAGGTAGAATAACATTACTGGTGGCACATTTACCACCGCCCAAATCGGAGCGGTATTAACGGTCTGGAATGAGTATAAGAGAAAATTTATTAAGAAAGAACGGAATGATTTTTATGAAAGTTAAAGAAACCGCCCACCAACAATCAACGTGTTCGCAAGGAAGTGACGTCAGGTTCGGCCATTTTGCTTGAGTCATTAATATGAAAATGTCATTATACAAAAACACTCGTTCTTTGTCTGACCGTTCCTTACTACCATTTACTGTCACACTAGCTCATCATTTTATCTTAACACCCTTCTTCGTTAAAGCTTTTTCTCAACTTGATGCTGTGTTCCGATTAGTGTTTCTGACATCTGTCGCAACTAACGACTTCTTCTCGATTACGTAAATGTAGCACGATACAAATTTGACTTAATAATATACGCAAGACGAGCGTCAGAATAATTTACATTCGAAAAATGTCATCAAAAAAGGACGTCTTATTAAAAGTTTTCACAACGCAAAAGAGACATGGTAATTCTCCAGGAGTATGAATATTTATACTTTAAAAACCACACTAAATTTATATTTCACTTAACTTGATACTTTTACAAGCTTTTTCACTCTCCAACCTTTTTCAATTTACTTGCCACATTTTATATGTACACAAATCCACAGAGCGGCTACGTAAAAAATCTGTCTGGAATTTAAGGTACGGTTTAAGGTTTTACGGCTGTACAAAGAGAAAATAGCTTAACTTCATTTAGGTTTAGCAAGCTTTTTATAAAATAACTAGCGCTGCGAAACCCTCCGGGTTTCTGGCGCTAGGCCTGCCGGCGGCAATCCGCTACGCGGATTCCTAACGAGTCGGCCTTCGGCCTCCACTTACTTTTAGGAATACGGGCGGCCTGCTGCCGCCCTGTTGTATTGTGAGTACGGGCGGCCTGTGGCCGCCCTGTTACTTCTATAAATACGGGTCGGCCTTCGGCCTCCAACATCATTTTTAAAATACGGGTCGGCCTTCGGCCTCCAACGTCGTTTTTAAAATGCGGGTCGGCCTTCGGCCTCCCAACGGCTTTTAAGAATACGGGTCGGCCTTCGACCTCCAATCTGGTTTTTAGAATACAGGTCGGCCTGTAGCCTCCAATTTGCTTTTAAGAATGCGGGTCGGCCTTCGGCCTCCCAATTGGTTTTGGAAATACGGGGCGGTCTTCGACCTCCAACTTGGAATTTAGAATACGGGTCGGCTTTCGGCCTCTAACTTGATTGTAAGAATGCGGGTCGGCCATCGGACTCCAACTTGGTTTTTAGAATACGGGCCGGCCTTCGGCATCCAAATTGATTTTAAAAATACAGCTCGGCCTTCGGCCTCCCTATTGTAAATTATAACAGACGTCAAAACGTAATTAGTCGCTGCGATTCTGATTTTCCATAACAATATGGTTGTTTAACAAACTAGTTATATTAGGCATTCCACATCACGTGATTCTTTTCGAATTCAATATGGACGTTTGATGGCAATGTCAAACATTGTATGTGTTTATATGGATTTATAAGTGTTTTTTCGTTTTTTTTCGTATATTTAAGGTAATTTTACGAATTTATTTATTTAAATACAAAATTTTGCCAAAATAATGCCCGTTTTCTTCCTTAATACGTAACCTATAATTATCTTGCGGACAACTTTAACCGATAGATATCTGTAGGTTAAATCAAATTTTGGTTTTCTTCATGTCAGATACCTGTCAGTTTTGGTTTATCTTTAAGTTAAGTTTGTAGCCGGTGAAAGTACAAGATAACTGTCAGTTCTGTCAGTGAAACATTTCTAACCTCAGAAAATGGATTTATTAATATTTTCTCAGACGACGATGATGACGAAGAAGTAGTAAGCGACGAAATTATGTTGTTGAGTAACACAATTGTCCAAATTTTTAGATGTTTAAGGTTAAGGGTGCGACCGTGGCATTCTCACATTATTCAAGCCGTATACAATAATAAATAAGGTACTACAGATTGATATTCTCATAGCAAAATCTATTCCAATGACTTTAATAAGGACAAATCTAGGAATAATAATTTTTCAATGAGTAATTCCAACTTAATTACAAACTTTTAGAAATTTTTTTTTCTATTCATAACAATCACATGGCATACAAGTAACATCCCATTTCTTATTTGTCGTACCAATCCACAATTCGACTTGGGGAAAAATTTTGGCCTTCAAATCGATTTTCAAGGTCACATGTTTTGGAACAAATCAAAGCTATCGACGGTATCTATCGTGATCTTTAATTGTGGCAATTTTGTAAAATTTTTTAATTTTGCTGTTGCCGCCATAACTATGACCTTCAACAGTTTTTCAAGGTGACAATGGACGGATAGTTAACAACTACATAAGACCTCTAGGAAATACTGCATTTCAAGTTCCGCCAGATTGAGAATAACTGTCGGCAGAATACTTAAGCGTGACCGCGCGGTCGCACAAAAAAACTTTATTACCCTCCTGAGGTCACCTAATAAAGCTGTATTCGAATTCGCAATAAAATCACTTGACCTTGGGGACTTTAAAAAAAAAAAAAAAAAAAAAAAAAAAAGGAATTTTCAGGTTAAAAGTTGTTCATCTTTGAAAATTCACCGTGGAGTGCCGGTTCATTTTCCAGAGACTCTAATCCAACTTTGCACAATTTCGGACCTTCCGGCGTCGATCGCCACCGCTCATTCGAAATTCGACACGGTGGGTTGTTCTGTGGTTCTGTTCCAGGAATTTCGGCGTAAAACGGCCTCTTTTGCGCTCCTCCACGCCGCCTCCTCTCCGCCCCGCCAATTTTTTTTACTCCACCACCTCGGGCCCGTCGAACCGGTCATTTTAAGAGGTCGCACGTAAAAATCGGTCCGTAAATAGGCTACCCTTCTGAAAAAATTTTTGAAATTTAAATTCGATTTCACGCCTTTGGTGTTGAAAATACGAAGGAAGGTTATATAAGGGCTCTCGTAGAGCTTCGCGATTGGCTTCCGTTGCATCTTAAAAATTAAAAATCGGTTCGTAAATAAGAGCTCCAGAGACGTTGAAAGTTTTTGCACAATTTTCGCCTTAATTCGCCTGCGGCGCGAGAACCGTCGATAATTTAGTAAAACTTATGGAAGAGTCGGATGCGGTTTTCGACGGTCTTTGATTTAGTGTATGACGATGGTGGACGAAAAACGACAAATAACGGCAGCATTTGCAAATTAATATCGTTCACAAAATTTCCGACCAAAATCGAAGGCAATTTCGGGCAAAATTGAAAATATGCCAAAATGCGTATTTTCGTCGTAAATCAAATTTTTTTCGCGAAAATTTCATTAGACATTTTCGATTTATATTTGTCCCCTCGACGTATTAAACGAAAAAAAAAATTTAATTTGTCAAATTTTGCAAATTTTAGAAAACGTTTCGCTTCTTTGCCACGTCCAATATTGACCTAATTTATTCGTCGCCTACAGATTTAACCTTCACAATTTCACGCTTTACGTATTTAGAGGATAAAATTTTCAAGTCGTCGACAATTTCATCTAGTTTGGACCGAAATTTTAAGAGAAAAAACGTAATTTTAAAATTCTTCGTTTTTGGGGAGGCGGTGGCGCCGTCCCACGGTATTTTAAAAATCCTTCGCCCAACCTAAATGCAAGTTGGGACCTTTGGCCGTCGATCGGCGCCGATCCGGTCGAAATCCGTCACGCGGTTCGGAAGTACTCGCGTTACCGCGCGGAGAAGGCTTTTCCGCTCTCTCCGCCGCCCACGTAAAACCGCCATTTCGAATTTTTCGCCGTCATCGGATGGACCTCGTCGGCGTCGACATTTTAAGACTTTGCGGGCTAATTTATCACGTCGGGTTTACGCTCCAGAGGCATTTTCACAAGAATTTCCACGTTAAAAGTTGTTCGTCTTTGAAAATTCACCGTGGAGTGCCGGTTCATTTTCCAGAGACTCTAATCCAACTTTGCACAATTTCGGACCTTCCGGCGTCGATCGCCACCGCTCATTCGAAATTCGACACGGTGGGTTGTTCTGTGGTTCTGTTCCAGGAATTTCGGCGTAAAACGGCCTCTTTTGCGCTCCTCCACGCCGCCTCCTCTCCGCCCCGCCAATTTTTTTTACTCCACCACCTCGGGCCCGTCGAACCGGTCATTTTAAGAGGTCGCACGTAAAAATCGGTCCGTAAATAAGACGTCTACGCACGTTTTTGTGACGCTTTTTCTTAAATTCCTTATTATTTTATAATATAGATGAAGGGGCCCGAAATCAAGAGCGCCTTTGGTAGATTTAATAATTTCGATAAATCTAAAATTAATTTTGAAGGCAAGGGAAGGGTTTTTCGAAAAAAATGTTATTCTACATTTCGCTTTTGATTTGCTCACTTTATCGATTGAAAGAAAAAAAAATTTTGAAATTGGAAAATTTCTTCAAAAAATGTAGCATATTTTTCGATTTGAGCTCTTCGAAAGGACCGTTACGTTGCGGATAGATATTTAACAATCACGCTGGTGGATTGCCGACGAATACACGTTGGACATGTTAAATTTTCATTTCGTTGTGACCCTTTTTTCTCGCCAAAATATTACAAATTCGTGCACGTTTGCAAAAATGTTTTACAATTTTGTCGATTTTTTGGCAGAAGGAGCGGGATGTGTATGGGAAATTTTGTCGTTTAAATTATCTAAAAGTAAGGGCCCGTCCATTTCCGGCGCCAATTTCCAATTTTTCGAAAGTAATTTTTTTTCGAAAATCATGCAAGTACCCCCTTCTGAAAAAATTTTTGAAATTTAAATTCGATTTCACGCCTTTGGTGTTGAAAATACGAAGGAAGGTTATATAAGGGCTCTCGTAGAGCTTCGCGATTGGCTTCCGTTGCATCTTAAAAATTAAAAATCGGTTCGTAAATAAGAGCTCCAGAGACGTTGAAAGTTTTTGCACAATTTTCGCCTTAATTCGCCTGCGGCGCGAGAACCGTCGATAATTTAGTAAAACTTATGGAAGAGTCGGATGCGGTTTTCGACGGTCAAAACGACAAATAACGGCAGCATTTGCAAATTAATATCGTTCACAAAATTTCCGACCAAAATCGAAGGCAATTTCGGGCAAAATTGAAAATATGCCAAAATGCGTATTTTCGTCGTAAATCAAATTTTTTTCGCGAAAATTTCATTAGACATTTTCGATTTATATTTGTCCCCTCGACGTATTAAACGAAAAAAAAAATTTAATTTGTCAAATTTTGCAAATTTTAGAAAACGTTTCGCTTCTTTGCCACGTCCAATATTGACCTAATTTATTCGTCGCCTACAGATTTAACCTTCACAATTTCACGCTTTACGTATTTAGAGGATAAAATTTTCAAGTCGTCGACAATTTCATCTAGTTTGGACCGAAATTTTAAGAGAAAAAACGCAATTTTAAAATTCTTCGTTTTTGGGGAGGCGGTGGCGCCGTCCCACGGTATTTTAAAAATCCTTCGCCCAACCTAAATGCAAGTTGGGACCTTTGGCCGTCGATCGGCGCCGATCCGGTCGAAATCCGTCACGCGGTTCGGAAGTACTCGCGTTACCGCGCGGAGAAGGCTTTTCCGCTCTCTCCGCCGCCCACGTAAAACCGCCATTTCGAATTTTTCGCCGTCATCGGATGGACCTCGTCGGCGTCGACATTTTAAGACTTTGCGGGCTAATTTATCACGTCGGGTTTACGCTCCAGAGGCATTTTCACAAGAATTTCCACGTTAAAAGTTGTTCGTCTTTGAAAATTCACCGTGGAGTGCCGGTTCATTTTCCAGAGACTCTAATCCAACTTTGCACAATTTCGGACCTTCCGGCGTCGATCGCCACCGCTCATTCGAAATTCGACACGGTGGGTTGTTCTGTGGTTCTGTTCCAGGAATTTCGGCGTAAAACGGCCTCTTTTGCGCTCCT
Organism: Podabrus alpinus; assembly: GCA_932274525.1. Lineage (NCBI taxonomy): Eukaryota > Metazoa > Arthropoda > Insecta > Coleoptera > Cantharidae > Podabrus > Podabrus alpinus. Next base: position 45,471,511 of record OW026455.1, on the reverse strand, counting down.
CCACGCCGCCTCCTCTCCGCCCCGCCAATTTTTTTTACTCCACCACCTCGGGCCCGTCGAACCGGTCATTTTAAGAGGTCGCACGTAAAAATCGGTCCGTAAATAAGACGTCTACGCACGTTTTTGTGACGCTTTTTCTTAAATTCCTTATTATTTTATAATATAGATGATACACTATAATAAACAAAGGCGGCGGGGCACCAACAAACAAAAGAAGAGGAAAGAGAAGAGTGGTAAATGAGTCGAAACAAAAGCAAAGCGGACGGAGTGACTAGCGCACACTTGATAAACACCACCATCACATTTGCATTTGAATCACGCAGTAGGTACATGTGTTTTTAAAACTTCATACTAAATTTCCTTTTCATTTTCTTCGCTCCCCCTTCCACCGCTCCCCGCCCCTTCAAATCTAACAAACATCTAAATGTTATCTCTAATTGATGACGAAACGATTCGTTTAAGAGGCGGACTGGCAATGTCCAGAAATTTCACCTAATACAAGTCTGCAGTACCTACTTGTTTAACGTGAAATTCAAACCACGGCGCTTTTTATTTAAATTTGTTCTTAACATTTTATGAGATAAAATTTTACTGCCAATCCGTCCCTGTTTTCACGTGGCGATTATTTCGGTTTCGTCACCCCGATGCTGAGGCTCAAGACAATTTTTAATTTTCGAGGTATTTACAAAATTTTTTAATAAACCGCGAAGGCGGTTATAAACACACGCACCCTCGTGCATAAGATTTGTGTGTAATTTTCATAATTTTCAAACACGTAGATACACAATACAAGTTTTAGGTTGAAGTAATTTTTTAGCCCTAAATTAAAAGAGAACCATAAAATAGTTAAACAACAATTAAAAATTCTGAACACAACCTCCGAAGACATTTTTCAAAAACCTTCCCTCCGCTAAATTTTTAGAAAACTACAATTTTTCAAGTTATCTTTGTTAGAAAACTGCAAACAACAAATTAAATTAAAATAAATTTTATTTCTTATTGGTGACTATCGAATGAATCATTTCTGATACAAAGGCATAAATAACACAAAAAATTTTAAAACGTCGAATGTGTTGTTGACTGCGATTAAAACGAAATATTTTGTTTCATTACCCGACATGCAATTTCACCGGAAATGCAAAAATATTTTTAAATTTATTTATTACTATTTAAGCTTTAGTATTGTAGTAGTGCTTGTGAGTGTCGTACGTTTAAGGTTAGGGGCCGTTCATGTATTACGTAAGACGTTTAGGGGGAGGGGGGGTAGTTGAAATCATATTTTTTCTTACTTGGGGAAGGGGGGTCAAGACAATTTCTTACGTAAGATTTTTAGTACTATTAACTATTTACGTTCGAAATGAATATAAGCACATTTTCGGGAGTAGCACGAATTTAGTCACCTGAAATCGACAAATTTCCTATAGAGATATGGAAAGCTGCAGGTTTATCTAGTAGAATTGAAAAAAAATTGCGGAAGATTAATATTTACTAGTAGTCTAAAACACCCCTTGAAATTGATTAAAAATAGGGTTTTTTACCGAGTTCAACCATACGTCACAAATTGTTATATTGGCTGTATATTATAATAAATTGTTTGATTAACATGTTTTTTTTAATATAAAATAAACATAATACTCGTATAATATCTTCATTAATTTCACTTTTAATGTTTAATAGATACCGAAAATTCTTTTGAACCGATTCGATCTGGCTTCTCATTGGGTAATAATTTATCTTACGTAAGATTACTGTGGGGGGGGGGTTATACATTTTCTTATTTTTTCTTACTAGGAGGAGGGGGGGAGTCTAAAAGTAGGGAAAAACGTCTTACGTAATACATGAACGGCCCCTTAAGTGATTTGAATGTCTGCAGCTGCATTGCAAAGGTAATTTTCTAACCAATTTCGTGCTATAGGGTTAAACAGGCTCACGATAATTAAAAAATTATTTTTTATTATATATAAGTGCTAATTATTTAATAGAATTTTACATAAAATATTTTTTAAATTGTTGCGTTCCAAAGCATGGCTTCAGTTAGGGGTGAGATGGTTTTTCGTTAGGGGCTTATCATCTTTTTTATCATATAGCAAATAGCTTCATAATACTGGAACGGAATGCGATTAAGGAGAAATTTAAGATTTATTGTTTTTGCAATTTTCAAAGTCGATACTAAATAGGTATTACAAAACATCAGCATTTATTTGAAATTTTCAGAAAATAAATCTTGAATTTCCACTATTTTCCACGGTAAGCTGTTCATTATGAATGACTAATATGTGGTGTTCTCTCCACGAAATCCTCATTTTTGGAGAGAATTTGGGGAGCAAATTTTAATTGCTCTTCGTGGGGATACATAACAATTTATTATTGTATCTCGTTGGGATACAATAATTGGGATTCACTCCGTCATAGATGTTGTCATAAACTATAATAATCGAACTCCAATGCACAGATCTTTTTATAATCTATAAAGATCGCACATGTGGATTTTCTTTGCTGAAAGGGTAAATGTTGCTAATAATTTTTTAGATTACGAAAGAGTTGGAAGAGGAACTTTTAATTGCTCTTAAACTGGGGTATTCCTGCCTCCCCCGATCTATAATACAATTTGTAAAAGTACATTTGTAGATTTATTGACCTTGTTTTTGTTTAATTATAACATTTTTAATTGGGTATACAAGGTCTTTTAATATTTTAGTAATATCCAACGTTTGGGACCATTTAAATTTGACCCATTATCAAGGCTAAAAAATAAATAAATTATTAATTAATTATGAACACTTTGGGATTGAAAGTAATTGACAGTCTTTGGGCATACAAAATTTCAATGTCAGTTATTTTCAATCCATAAGTGTTCATAATTAATTAATTAATGGTTTATTTATTTTTTAGCCACAAAAATGGGCCAGATTTTTAAATGGTCCGAAATGTGGGGATATTATTAAAATATTAAAAGACCTATCCAATTAAAAATGTTATAATTAAATAATTTGTAAAATTATGGAAGACTTGAACAACTAAGTTTAATTGCTTGAAGCTCTGGATGCACTATAGTTATGGGATCTATGGTGGTTTTGAGGATCTATGAAGGTTTCGAATCCCTCCCAGTACATAAATGTTTTTTCAAGCTGTAATAATTGAACTTCTAGATTTTCTGTAATTTCACTTCGGCACTTCGTTTCATGCATAAGTTTCTAAATTACGGTCGAATTGAAAACGCGGATTTTAATTGTTTTTATGTGGGACATAAAAAGTAAAATTTAATTACTTTAAACTGATTATGCACTTTGAGTAATTTAGGATCAATGGAATCGTTCCATTTTTGACCTGTCGATATGCGGCATCAGACAGGCCCTAGTATTGTTCCCAGCAATGACAGATCCAGTAGTGCTGTTACCAACAAGGAGAAGTTAATTTCTTACAAATTTCAATTTTCTTTATAAAATTTTAACAAGTCTTCGATAATTTTCTTTATTCGATCATAGTTATGGGATTTCATGGATTTAAAAACGCGGATTTTAATTATTCCTATGCGGGGGGATGTATTCCACACACCTCCCTCCCGCAATCTGTAATACAACATAATCTCGCTTGTAATATGTAAACTTATGAAAGAATTAAAAAGCCAAGTTTAAGTACTTTAAACATTAAAAAAAAGTCTGGAGGGTAGATATTTTTGTATTCTATAAAAATCGCCTTCCTAGATTATAGGGATTCCATAGTTTACGTGGTCCAGCAAAGTTTTCAGTATTTTTTAAAAGTTCATTTGTGTTAGCATCACTTGCAGTTTTGTGTTTTCTTTCAATTTCTAAATTTGTCTCCAGAAAATTAGCTTTCAATGAAAAATCAAAGAAATTTTAAAAATAAAATTTTTTGAAACCATTTCTTTGTCTGCCACTCCTGATCAACTGCGGGTGTCCTGACTAAAAACAGCAGTATCAAAAGAAAATCGAATCCAAATTTTAAATTTGTAAAATTATGCAAGACTTGAAAATTTTAAATTTAATTGTGTTAATCTTAGGACACACCATTGGTATGGTAACCATAACGATTAAATATTGCACAACATTGCTGACAAAACAACTGTTTGTTCCTGTATAGCAAATATTGCAAGCTTTGATCTTGACCTTTTGCTATTTTTTATCATTTCTATTTGATTTTTGAGGTTACTCATGCTTTCTTCGGGGTCATCAGATTACCAGGCAAATATACGAATTGTTGAACATATTATGAAAAAATTAAGTTTGATTGCTTTAAGTTGAGGTTAGGCCATAGCTATAGGATCCGGGGGGTTTGGGGGTCGTTCTGTGGTCCACAGGAGTTCTTAACCTTTTCTTTAGCCCTATAAATATTAATTGCAATTTTAGTATAATTTTTATTATCAATGGTATTGGTATTCAAAAATTTCTTTATTTGCTATTTAGGTATTTTTGAATTTACCGTGGGCAACATAATCAGCGCCGTAGGCGAGCTTTTGATCATTTTGAAATCTGAACGATTTATTTTGGCTTTAAATTTTAATAAATGAAAACAAATCAAGAATCATAAGAAAGTCGGAATGCTGTAAAAAATTGTCAGGTCATTCTCGATGGTAACCCTCTCCCAGATTTTCAAGATACTAAATTTTAAAACTGTTATTGTTAGTAAACTTCAAATAACTAATGCATTTTTTATCGTCGATAACTATTGCAATGAATCATTTTGAAACCAAGGCACAAAAAAGCCAAAATAGTCAAAGAACAGTTAAAAATTGTGAATTCAGCCTAGGAAGACATTTTTCAAAAACCTTCCCTCCCCTAACTTTTAGAAAACTAAAAATTTTCTAGTTATTATTATTAGAAAATTGCAAGTAACAAATTAATTTTAATTAAATTTTATTTCTGATCGGTGACTGTTGAATGAATCATTTCTGAACTATGGCATAAATAACACAAAAGATTTTAAAAAGTCTCACATGTTGACGTTGCGATTAAAACGAAACTTTTTGTTTTAACACCTGATACAATTTCACCGGAAATGCAAAAATATTTTTAAATTTATTTATTAGTATTGTAGTAGTGCTTGTGAGATTAAGGTTAAGTGATTTGAATGTCTGCAGCTGCATTGCAAAGGTAATTTTTAAACCAATTTCCTTTTATGGGATCGTACAGGCCCACAATAATAAAGAAGTTATCCAGGTTTTCATTTCTATTTTCATAGTATTGCACATGTGATTTTTAAAAATTGATTACTTCTTCGGTTAGGGGTGAGATATTTTCAGTGGGTCTGTATTCTTTAGAAGGTTATTTTTGACTCGGTATCCTCTGTAAACCACTAATGCCCGTACTAATAGTCGAGAATTGATTTCGATTCCGGAATTAATTCTGCTGTTGCTATGATACGGCATAAATTTCAGTGATCTGATTGGTAGAAACTAGAATTAATTCCGGAATCGAAATCAATTCTCGACTATTAGTACGGGCATAAGAAACGCAAAATCGAGAGGGTGAAAAACCAGCGTTGTTCTTTGCACGAAATCCCCTTTTCTGGAGTTTTCATAATGAAACACCAATTTTATTGGGTCTAAAGGTGGGGGACAGACCTCTATTACTTCATCCGGGGGTTAGATATTTTTATAGACTTAAAATTAACCATCTAGCTTTCGTGCTGCCTCCGGTCTCTGATGCCTTAGTTTACATGGTCGGGGCTTGCGGTAAATTTCCTATGACTTTTATTTGTGTTAATAACATTTTCAGTTTTGCATTTCTTTTCAATTTCCTTTGACTTATGGTTTCGTATAATTTTGAGAATTAAAATCTTTGATCAAATTTTCTTGCCTGTTTACATATTATAACACCATGATTAAAAAATCAGCAGTAGTAAAATAAAATAAACTTGAATTAAAATTGTAATGCTTTTTGAACGCGTAATTACACCTGTAAGTCGACGTTCGCTGAAGAAAAAACATTGTTAGGTAAAACAGAATTTCGAATAGACAGTGAAAGCAAATTGAAAATTAAAAAAAAACGCCGTGGGCGATTTTACTAAAAAATTAAAAATTTATTACTTTAATCCAATTTACATTGCGTAAAGCCATGGTTCTCTTCGTAATTACACAGGTCATTTTACTGATGACAAATTTGACTGAACGAAATTTTGATAACTGATAAAATAAAGTTGTCAGTAAAGACAAAATGATAGTCAAAGAACTGTTAAAAATTGTGAACTCAGCCTCGGAAGACATTTTTCAAAAACCTTCGTTTAGAAAACAAAAAATTTAGCAAGTTATTATTGTTAAAAAACTGCAAATAACAAATTAATTTAAATTAAATTTTATTTATTATCGGTTTATTTCTTATGAATCATTTCTGAAGCAAAGGCATAAATAATACAAAAAATTTTAAAATATCACATGTGTTGACGTTGCGATTAAAACGAAACTTTTTGTTTTATCACCTGATAAAAATCACCGGAAATGCAAAAATATTTTTAAATTTATTTATTACTATTTAAGCTTTAGTATTGTAGAAATTCTTGTGAGTGTCGTACGTTTAAAGTTAATTGATTTGAGAGTCTGCAGCTGCATTGCAAAGGTAATTTTTAAACCAATTTCCTTTTATAGGGTCTAACTGGCCTACGATAATAAAGAAGTTATCCAGGTTTTCATTTCCTTTTTTATAGTATTTTGCTTAAGTGATTTTTAAAATTGTTGTATTCGAAACCCAGATTACTTCTTCAGTTAGGGGTAAGATATTTTCAGTGGGTCCTTATTCTTCTAGAACTTCGTTTTTGAATTGTTTGCCTCCTCTCCCTGGTCACAAACATTCCATCCAGTGTGAACCACTATGAAAAGAAAAATCGAGAGGGTGAAAAACCAGTGTTGTTCTCTTCACGAAATCCCCATTTTTTGGGTAGTTTTCATAATGACACCGCGATGTTATTGGGTCTAAAGGTGGGGACAGACCACTATTATAGTATTCGGTGGTTAGATATTTTTATAGACTGGGCTCGGGGTAAATTTCCTATGACTTTTATTTGTGTTAATAACATTTTCAGTTTTGCATTTTTTTTTAAATTTCCTTTGACTTTTAGTTTCGCATAATTTTGAAAATTAAAATCTTCGATAAAATTTTCTTGCCTGCTTGCATAATATAACACCATGATTAAAAAATCAGTAGTATTATAAAATGAAATCAACTTGAATTAAAATTCTAACGCGATTTGAAGACGTAATTTCTCTTTTAAGTCGCAGTGCATTATTGGGTTAAACCAATAGATTTTACTAAAAAATTAAAAATTTATCACTTTAATTCGATTTACGTAGCCTAAAACCACGGTTCGCTTCGTAATTACGCAGGTCATTTTACTGATGGCGAATTTGACTGATCGAAATTTTGATACTGATAAAATAAAGTTGTCAGTATTATTGACCAGTAAGGAACTTTTTTTATATAGGTAGTAGATGTAATTATTAATTTTTCTTGTATTGCGTTTAAAAAATTGATTTACTTTTTATTTTACTACTTTTTTTAAAAAATACTACAAAATGCACTTTTTAAAATACTGGGATAACTTTTATAAAAATTATTGTGAAGTATACCTGTAAGTTGTTATAAAAAATATTAATTATTCCGTTACATATACACAGTATTATGATGGTAAATTATTCACAGGAATACAGTGAAATTATTCAATAACAACATTGTAATTGTAATACGGATACGGTTATTGACGTATTATGTAGTATGTACTTTAAAATCGGTATATTTTAAGATTTCCCAACCCCAATGTCCTATTTCTGTTGTAAACCAAAACTAATGATTTTCTTTTGTTTCAGATCGAGGTAAGTCCTAATCATAAGGAAATGGCTAAATAAGGTTAGATTTAAATTTTTGTTACATTTGGTGGAATTTTGAACATGTTTTGCCAAATTGGGGCGGTTTCAGTGCCAAACTTATTACCCGACACGAGTTGAATTGGCACAAAAACATTTAAAAATAGGCGGTTTTTCTAAAGATTGTTAGTCGGAGTTAAAATAATATTTCAGGGTTCGGGCGCGAAAATCCGGCTAAATATACTTGGTGGAAATTAAAACATAATAACTGCAACTAACCGGGCACAATTTCCCAAACAGTTGTAAACAGTCGTGGGATTCACAACTATATAATCATATCATTGTGATGATACTGTAGGTCCCCCTACGCGACGCGGTGGTAAGGTCACTCCTTTTCTTTTAATACAAATCTCATAATTGAATTTACCATCTAAAGGTGCATTCACAACTTCAAAAATTTATAACTAAAATTTATGTTTCCAATTATCGCAAGGAAATCAATAAATTATGCTATTTTTCGGGCATGAAATCGGTTCAAGTGATGGGAAACTATTACAAAAACATTATAATTTACCAATTTGGTTTCATTAATTATTGCAATTATTACTTTTGGGGCTAATTTTTCAGTCTGGGGTAATTTTTAACCAAAAGGTTATCTCCATGGAAATATTTGTATCTGTGAAAATAAGCCTATGATTAGAAATAATTTGAGACTGAAAAATAGGGCATTAGTTCTGCATTTTGAGGTTTTGAATGCAGTTTAAAAAACCTGATTTATCGAGAAATTGCATGAATTTGAGATTAATTTTTATAAATAAAAATAAAAAAAAGAAGCGGACAAAAAACATTCACTTTAAATCGACAACATAATAATTGTTAATTAAAAATTATGAATGACCCAAACAGTGACAAATTTTAACATCAAAATTATGATGCCAATCCGTCCCTGTAGCTACGGGTTAAACTAAACCTTAAAAACACAAGTTTGATGAAAGTTAATTAAGCATTACTAAACTACTAGAAAATCATTTGATCCGGTGATCTAAGTCTAGGGTTTTAAACTTCAAATATACGAAGCTGGAACAACATTACTTAATGAAAATATTATAATAATTAATAGAAAAACGAAATCCATTAAGTCTTTTATGAGCGAGCGTCCTTTAAAAGCATCGATGGGATAATTTTCGTTGTTCTAAATTTTCAATCCATTCTAAATTTGTCTTGAGAGAAGTAGCGTTTTAAACATTATTACATGTTGTAACAAATATTACAATATCGGGTTTATCTTGGACGTATTCCGTACCCCCCCCCCCCTTAACCCCGGAATTCACAAAAAATATTCTGATATTTATCATTATTTTTATTTCATTTTAGAGGTAGTATGTCAAACTTTTATATTGACATTCTGCTATTTATCATCATTTTTATTTGATTTTCGAGGTTAATACCTATGTTTTTCGGGGTCATCAGATTACCCGCCGAATGTACATGAATTTTTATGGTTTCTATGAAAGAGTTGAATAAACTAAGTTTAATTGCTTTTAGTTGAGGATAGACCATAGTCATGGGATCCGGGGGGTCTGGGGGGTATGGAATACCCCCCAGCCATAACCATTAAATATTGCAAAAATATTTTTTAGAGCTCTTTAGAGCTTGTATAACAAATATTACATCAAAAGTCATTAGGGAGATATTTTTATAGTTTGTAAAAATCGTACTTACAGATTTTCATTCTGTAGCCTAGAAAAATATCCTCAGTACATAGCTATTTTTTATAAATTAGAAAAATCGCACTTTATTCCATACCCTCCAGACTCCCAGTCACTGCAAGCATAGTTGGATGGTGTTATGCAATAACGAGTCAACCCACATTTTTCAACAAATTGAGTTATCGTACTCAGTGTATTCCCAAAGTACCATTTCATAATAAACTAAAAATAGATCATCATAAATACATTGTGTAAGATGTTAAAATTTTATTGACATGCATAGAGTGAGTTAATTACTGTACTTGAATGAAGTATTATCTTCATTTTCTCAGAACTCGTTATTGCATAACACCATCCAGTTTATGTGGTCTAGACTCTAGAGAAACCCCCCCCCCCCAGTACATACATAGATAATAGTCGAATTACCAGATTGGCTGTAATTTCCCTCTATCACTTTTTTTCATTTGTAAATGTTTTAAATAATGTCAAGGTTGAAAACGCGGAATTTAATTATTCTTATGCGGGAGGATATTCCACATCCCCCTCTTACAATCTGTAATACAACATAGAATTTCACTCGTAATTTGTAAAACTATGAAACACTCGAAAAAACCAAGTTTAATTACTTTAAACAGTAGACAGACGATAGTTTAGGAACCGGAGGGGAGGGGTTGGGGGGTATGGAATATCCCCCAGTACATAGATATCTTTATATTTCTATAAAAATCACATTTCTATATTACCTGCTGCTGATAGATATTCCATAGTTTACGTGGTCTAGGGAATGTCCTAATTTTTTTTAATGTCGTATTTGTCAACAAAACTATGATTTTGCATTTTCTTACAATTTCTCTATAAATTTCTCCCTCTTTCGTATAAATTAAAATTTTTGAAACCATCTTCTTGTTTGCTCGTTATCCTGACTTAATTGCGGACACCCTTATACTAAAATCAGCAGTATTTAAAAGAAATTGAATTCAAATTTTTACGCGTTTTCAAGGTGTGATTTCTCGTTTAAATGGAAGTTTTTAACAGTGCCTTTCCAGCCTTTTTTAGTGCCTGGCGAAGTAAAATATAAAATATATCAACCTAGTCGGAGAAATGCTCTATGTTCAGGAAGTCATTTTCATTTTGTCTGTAATTTTAATTTTTTCTTATGCAATTTTTCTAAATTATTAATTTGTGTAAATTTTAGCCATGAAAGTGGGCAAATAAACGGAAAAAGTTGGACTAATAGGTAGTTTCTTTTTGACCTCATTTGTATGAATTATAAAAGTATCTACATAAACGTGCTGAGGGGTATTCCATACCCCCAGAACCCCGGATCCCTTAACCATGGTCTGTCATCAGTTGAAAGAAAATTAACTTCTTTTTTTTCAAGTATTTCGTGCTTCTACAAATTACAAGTGAAATACTATTTTATAATAGATTACAGATCGTGGGGGAGTGTAAAATATCCTCCTAGATCCCCCGGATCCCATGACTTAAGAGCAATTGTAATTAATTCTTTCAAATCATCCATAATAAATTTTTAAAATAACAAGAAATTCATTATAATATAACTTAATAATAACGAGCATATTTACTCCCCGCGAACATTAAGAAAATCCAAGTTTTCGTAACAAATAATACATAAACAATTTCCGTCGATGAACATCGACCTACCTATATAAAAAAAGAATTAAAATACTTTTATTTTATATTAACCGGATTTGTTTGCTCGGCCTCTTGGCTACGCTAAGCGTTATATTTATCCAAATATTTTTATTGATTTTCGCCATTTTAGTTCTGAAAAATGTTTAGTTCATTTTACGGTTATTCTTAAATACAGATGTGGTTTTAGTTTCTCTTCGAATATTTATTGATTACGATAAATCTAAAGTTAAAAAGATTTTCCAAAAAAACATTTTTAGCTACTAAATGGCGGTTAGCGAGCTAATTTCCAGTTAAAAATGTTTGTTTGGCTATTTAACCTTATCATCTTTAGAACAGAATAAATTTTGCAGTTACCACCTAAAAGTATATTCTAACAAGGGGGTTTAAATGTCTCTCACAAGATGATCTGACCTGGTAGGATCAGAAACGTTTATAAAAATGAAATGTGCGCCCCTGTCGCGATACAAAGTTATTTCAAAATCTTTCAAAAGCTAGGATTAGTTTAGCTTACACGATAATATATTATGTAACTTTAGTGAAAGTACCGATGAGAAACGTTCTTCCCGAAAAATGACTTTTTAATTTGAAAAAAATTCGCAATTAGTTGTAAATGCGTTGGTGGTGCTAAATTTTTAATTACACTTTAAAGTGCAATGTTTACGGACCATTAAATTTATAATCAAAAATTTTAATTAAGAAAATTATGCTAGCAGCTCATTCATAGAGCTGCTTTGCGCGAGCGCCTTTCAAAATTGAATATGTTTTTAAAACAAGCGAGATAAATTAATTCGAATATTGATTAAAAAGATAAGATCGAAGGAGAATATAGCAACAATAGATAGCGCTCATTAAATCAGGCAAGTGAAGCAAAAACAATATGGCCGTGCACAAAGAAAGCGCGAGTGTTTTGTTTTAGTCGTTAGCGATAATGACTTACAGGTCGCAGTTAATAAACTTCTTCTGCACGTTTCTGTACTTTATCTCTATTTTTTACTTGCGACGCCAGCGACGCTAACAGAGACGCATGCGTTTTCGTTTTTCCACCTCGACTTTTGCATATTTTTATATTATCTTAGCTGTCACGTGGAATTTAAGTCTCTCGGAAAATGTGACACTGGGGAAAAATAAAGTTTTTCTTCTTTCGGTCGACTCACGCTATCGATTGAGAAAAAATGGGAAAGCCACATGGTTACGCGTTCAACAAAGACCCAAGGTGTTACTGCATACTGTTTCTGGCGAAGATCTCACTAATAAAGTCCCTTGATGAATATATAAGAAACGAGATACAAAGTGACATTAAAGCAAAGTAGAGGGTTAAATTTTAAGAAGGGCTTCTTTGTTTCTTGCATAAATGTCGTATATTTAAGAACAAAACATTCCACCTTAAAACTTTAACTTGCTGCGAATAAAATTTTGAATCTGGATCTGCCTACTCAAAATTTCCAAAACTTCGCACTATTAAGGTCTCAGACGAAATTACCGTTAAACTTTCCCACAATGACCAATGTCGAAACTCAAGGTATATTCTCTCATCAAGGTATATGCTGAAAAATTTACATAAAATACTAGTTTGACCAGTTACCCTTTCATTTAGATGTCCAGTCGAAAGAAATGCATAAACCCTTGCACCCTAGCAGTGTCCCTTAACCTGAGGGAATCAAAGTAGAACGTTATCGTTCTCTAAATCGCTCCAGGGTTGCAAACGACACGTACCTACATCGGAATTTAAAGTTTAAGCATTCATGAAACACAAACAATGCAAATTTTAACAAAAACCATTCAAAAAGTTAATTGCTTTATAATAACGTTAATCGTCAATTTTGGAAACACAAATTTTAATTAATCTCGAAAAAAAAGATCGAAAAATAAAAACGCTTATCCATATTTATCTATTCAATATGAAACATCCTGCCATAAACATCTGCTCAGATGTCCACTGGCCAAAGACAATTTCTAAAATGGGGTCATTGATTTAATATACTAACCCTTTGGACCCGTTTTACATTACACTAAATTTTTCAGTACTGAAAGTTTTAGTACTAAAAATCTAAAGACTGAATATGCGCCGCGCGCATTAGGTAAATTGTCAAATGTCAATTGGTTTGTATGTGTTTAAAAGTGATTTAAAATAATCGCAGATGATGCTTTTCCTATAACCAGCAGAATTCTGAAACCTTATCCGAATCGAGGACTATCATATGCACAAAAAATATTTAATTACATATTGTCAAGGGCAAGACGAATGATAGAAAGCACCTTTGGTATTTTGGCCAATAGATTCAGAGTATTATTAAATCCCATAAATTTAAGTCCAGATAAAGTTGAAAAAATTACTTTAGCTTGTTTGGCATTGCATAATTTTTTAGCATCTGAGAACTGGAGAGCATATACGGATATAAATGATGACTTACAGGTCATTAATTCAAATAAACCTACGAGTAAACTGAGTAATCGATCAGGTAATCCTACAACAGCTAATGCCCTTAAAATTAGAGATGAATTTAAAGATTATTTCAACAGTGAAAGTGGTGCTATTAATTGGCAGGATGCTGCCATAAGTAGACATAATATGTAATAAATTTTTATTTAAATAAAAGAAATAAATAATTTTAATTCAAAATTTATTGTTAAAATCAATCTGTGCCCACAGTGAAAAGATTCATTACCAACCTTTTGCCATTACCAAGAATTTTGAATTTTAAATTATGAAACTAATTTTACATCATGCGCGCGCCGAATCAGGACACTGAAAACTTCAGTCCTGAAAAATTTAGTGTAATGTAAATCGGGCCTTAGTAGTAGCACCCCTTCTTAAAATAATAACTGACCTTATGGTGACCGACACATGAAAATTTTTTCATTTTAGGCTTCTATACAAAGTATAACAAGAAGCCTTATGATCTGTCCGTCTGTCCGTCTGTTCGCATAATTCAAAATCATACAGAGCGTTTCAAATCGTGTTGGAAATACTCTGTGTGTATAGAGGTCTAAGACCTCTGGGTAGCCAGTGCGCTACTTTTAGGCTTCTATACAAGGTATAGAAATAATCCTTATGGTCTGGCTTCGTGTCCGTCCGCATGTTTCAGAGCCAATCATAACGTTGATCAACTGATACGTTGTTATATTTTTTAAAACGAGTTTGACCACTCCATTAAGGACCAACAAATGCCCTTCGACCATTCATACTTTAGGAAAAATTATTTCCAACATATGCCTGATCGTACGGTACCTATACGTAATTAATTTTATAATAAAGGAATCATCCGTAATAAAAGTTTAAATAAATTACAATTAGACCATTTGGTTTCGACATACAAAGTTAAATTGGTATAACGGTACAAGAAGTGAAATTTTAACAGCGGCGATCCGATCGAAAAGTGAAATTATAGTTATTGGGGTCTGAAAGATTGGATTTAAGAAAAATGAAAATTGAGTGACAGGAAACGAAACGGTTAGGATTGCGAAGCAATTTCAATTTTTCTGAATTTCCGTTTTACTTAATTTTTAAGTTAACTTTGACGATGATTTTTATATTGTGCAACGAGAGCCCAGGTAGCGATTTCAATTTTCAATTTAGTTTAATTTAAAATAAAAATATAATAAAATCACAACCAGATCTTCGATCTTATTACATCTTATCAGTGTCGAATAAAAGGAAATCCCGGTAATGACTTTTTTATATTTATAAATTATAATGGAAATGCTAGTCCTGAAGCAAAATTTCGAATCTGTAATCTTTGAATCTCAAAATAATATTTTTACATATTATCGCATTTTTATCTTTGATTTCTCGTTTTATTTCGGTTTATCCTTGTCGATAATGTGAACAACTGGGTTTTATAAATTTAAAACACGGATAAATTTTGATGTCAAGCTTCTAAATTTGTCACGAGGGGCATAACAATGGCCCCTCCAGATAACACTAACAAATTAAAATCCTCAACTCACATTAAAGGTTACAGGGGAGAAGGCGATAAGTCAGTGCAAATTTAAAACGTGTTTTCGTTTCCCCTTGTAAGTAGCTCAAAGCTGGTAGTATTTGTTGACTTATTTTTCAAATTCTTGACAAATCTTTTTCTTTGCTATTATCTTTAAAAAAATGTTACCTTACCATAGTAATGATCTGGTAACCAGTAAAATTGTCAAGTTAACATAACAACGGTTTGATAACCGGTAAAATTGTTACGTTACCATAGCAATAATGGTGATTTGGATATACTATTAAAAATCTGCAAAACTCTCAATAACTTAAAGTATGGAATAACCCCCCCCCCCCCGGCCAGTCGCAAAATGTTATTTTTCAGAAGCATTTAAAATTTACCGTTCTTATGATTGATTTTTAAGTTCGAATTTGAACGCGATTCACAACAAATATTTCAAATAGTAATAATTCCCTTAAGTGCAGCCTTACAGCAGCACACGCACTTTCTTTTGTCTTTTTCTTTCAGCATGAAATGTCTTTGAACTTTTGATTTCACTAA
Source organism: Podabrus alpinus (assembly GCA_932274525.1). Lineage (NCBI taxonomy): Eukaryota > Metazoa > Arthropoda > Insecta > Coleoptera > Cantharidae > Podabrus > Podabrus alpinus. Next base: position 45,455,852 of record OW026455.1, on the reverse strand, counting down.
ATTGACTAGAATGACCAGAATCGACGTAGGCTATGCACTGAAACAGGTAAAATCGGCTAAAAGTTCCGTGTCTGTCTGTAAGTGAAAGAGAATATTCCTCAAAAATTCCTCTTTGCCTTTCCACCGTATTAAATTCTTTGTCGTAAATTATTATTTAACGACATTTGTAATCTTTTTTTTTATCTTTAATGAAAATAAATCCTTTATTATTAATATATTATTATGGTTTTTTATATATTCATTACATAATAAACATTTACTAACGGCCGCACTAATACCCAGCTCTGTCAAACCTGACGACTTACGGACAGCGATTATTAGCTCTGCCTTCGGCCTCGCACCTGTCTGTATCATGAGATTCTTCACTTATTAGTTGTATTTAATATAGTATCTGCGTTCGACAGAGATTTAGTTGCAAGGCCGAAGGCCGAGCTAATTTTAACGGCCTAACCGCATCGCTACTAACTACTCAGCTTAGTTTTGGACCCTTTAGATCTTTCATCAGGAATTTCACCAGTAAGCTGTGCTCTTACATATTTGCTCTCTTTCTGACCGTAAGCTGGTGAATTATTGCGTTGATAATAATTAGCTCGGCATTCGGCCTCACACCTTAGGTTTCTGGTAGGAATGTATTTAATTGTGCTCCAACATATAGTTGCTGTTTTTCTCGGGTCAAAACTGGTGATCTAAGGCTAAGTTCCTATCAGGAATGTCTTCCGGTTAGCTCGGCCTTGATCTTAGATTTCTACCAAGAGTTTCTTGACTTCGATGTATTTGACATATTTTGTGCTCTCTTTAGGGACTGAAGATGCGAAGTCGAAAGCCGAGCTTATTATGGCGGCCTAATGGCATCCTTACTGTTTAGCTCTGCAGCAATTTATAACCACTATAATTAGCTCGGTCTTCAGCTTCGCACATTAGGTTTCTGGTAAAACTGTCTGTACTTAATTGTGCTCCAACATATTTTCTGTTCTTTTCGGGTCAAACTGACAATCTACCGCCATAATAATTATAGCTCAGCCCTCAGCTTCGGAGGCTAGGTTCCCATCAGGAATGTCTTCTGTTTAGCTCGGCCTCGCATCTTAGATTTCTACCAAAAGTTTCTTGACTTCGATGTATTTGACATATTTTTTGCTCTCGATAGAGACTGAAGATGCGAGGCCAAAGGCCGAGTTTATTATGGGTTCTCAACGGCACCCTTACTGTTTAGGTCTGCAAGGGTAAGGATCTACAGCCGTGATAATTAGCTTGGTCTTCGGCCTCGCACCTTAGGTTTTCGTTATAAATTTATTATTTTACTAAGATAAGTAAAATTGTTTTATTTATGAAGTCTGCGACTTAACCATCATGATGATTTGTTTGTAGGGTATAATGAGAGTTTAGGAGATGCATGCGGTTGTAATTTTCTCTTGTGATCTACAAGATTTTGCTGAATTCCTGTCTCAATCTGAATTAGTACGAGTAAATATAACTGCTTTCAATTTAAATTCTCGGGAGAAATTCTCTACTAAAATTTGACCTCATATGGGATTATTCCATTTTATAAACTTTTATAAACAAAGTGTGTATACCGAAGTGTTTCAAATTGTTACAAAATAATTTTGATATGCGAATCTTAAATTTTTTTCGGATTTGGATATTTGCCTGTGGAAGTCGTTCTTTTAGTAATGGTGGAAATGTTCCATAATTACTAGTAGGTAATTTTAATTGAAAGCGACTTTAGTTAAGTTTACTTAACACAACTATACACTCTATCGGCGACAAGACCCCCCCCCCCCCACACCCAACTTTAACAAAAAGCAATATAACAAATTTGATATCTTTCATGCAATTATTCTTGGCACCCTTGTAGACTCCCCCCTCCCGCTCCACGCTGGGATAATTATAATAAAATGGTACGAATTCCACGTTAACCTCTGTATGTACAACTTGGTATTGTCAATAGCAAAATCAGTGGGGTAGATGATAAAAAATAAAAATTAACTTGGAAGATATTTTTCGATAGTTCCGCTAAAATCATATCAAGGTTTTAAAAAAGTAATTAATTCGAACATGTAGCATCCGCTCGGTAAGCTCAAGTTCACGTATGTACGTAGCTATACTGAGGCTCTAGCAATTTTGAAAGAAAATTATGGCGCTGCAGTCGATCTTTTGAAACTTTTATCGTTAAACATAATCGTTAAACCCGGGTTCCACGATAAAACCTCCATAAACCAAATTTTAAGATAGTTAAGGGTTGTTAGCTCACCCTGGAAAAACCAGAACTCTCGGATTTATTCTGCCCGTTAAATCAAACTAAAACTTTCTCTCTTTGAAAGTCGAACTTTTTCAAAATTATTCGCCTAAGCCGTCATTATTAGGAAACTTTGACTTAAGGCATATCAGACTTCTCGGGCAGGAAATCGTAATTGCACTAAATAAGATTATTTGCCTGAGATCTCAGATCACAGGAACGCCTGACGTCTGATCAACGTTACCAGGGTTACTCACTATATTACAACGTTACTCGGGGTGAGCTCAGCGCAGCCCCTAACTATCTTCCGGTTCTTTAAAAATCTTAACAATGAGAGTTAAAAACAATCACTTTACTATATTAAAATTTTTGTGGAAATGTTTAAAAAAATCACCTGCGGCGCTGTTGAAATTTAAAAAAAAAGGAAAAAGCATGCAACTATGAAATAAAATATTTTGATAATAATTAGAAACTGGTTTTGGAATTTTTTCCAAAAAATCTACTGGGTGAATTTTGTTTTTCACTTTTCCTGCAAACTATTCTTACTATGTGTTTTAATAGCTAAGCAACCTTCCTTAATCGTTGTAGACGTCCGCTTAAGCTTTTCCGACCAAAATGGAGGTAATCCTGGTTAACCTGCTAACTCAGTACCTATATTTATGAACTTGCTTATTGAATTTTTTATCAATATTTATTCAGAAAAATTTGTTGTGGTTGTTTTACCAACCAGATTTTACAGATTCCCATTGTAATAAATTTTATATTCTTACGAGATGATGGGAACCTGTCCATGTGAAGTTTTCCACATTGCCAGTTCGTCCCTGCTTTTATTTGTGGTTACATCACAATTTTTGGATTTTTTCCAATATTATTTTCCTTTCCATGAATTATAAATAAAGCGATTTAAGAGTTTGATCATTGAGATGAAAATTGACGTGCGGTAAAGTCGTAGACTGTCTAGGAAATAGTTTAAATGTTAAAATTAAACGATTTGATATTTTTACCTGTTACAACATAATCAACATAATTTTATGAAAACGTTTCGTTTTTATTTAAATGAGATTATTAATATCAAAATTTACAATTCTTTTCAAAAATTCGAGGGTTGTTAGGTACTTTCCCACATTCTTTTTAAACCTCTTGCGTGTTCATAATCGTGAGAGTGTAGTCACTTAATTTTAAATTTAATAAAAAGGTAAAATTAAAATTTCAAAAATATGTTCGAATTTTCCCGTTGCTTTCGTTTTTAAGACTTCTGACCCCCGGTGTCTCCGTTACTTCTATTCATCGTAAGATTTGTTGTCGGTATTTAGTAGAGCACCGCCGAATCCCGGAAGATAAATCTATACCGGAAGGGTAATAAATAAAAATGACCAGTACGTTGTTAAAAAAAATAGAAACGTGTTTGACCAGTTAGTGACCGGTTTAGTGCAACCCTTTAAACCAACACATGGGTCACATAATTTCCTTCGTCCCTGTCTACTGTACGCCGATCCACGTATGCTCCTTCCTTTACCACCCTTAATTATAAAAATAAGGACCTCGAAAAGGTTATAGTGACCCTTTCTTAAAAAAAGTTGGATTTAAATATATCACAACAGCTGCGACAGGGCGAAAATTTTATTTTAACTTATGGTCAGTGTTTGTCTAAGTTTTGTACCATCAAGATCTTGTGTATGGAAAATCACCGCAGGAAGCTTCAAGTGAAAATTTGCTACTCGTAATTCAGTGTTTTGTGTGCGTAACTAATACGTGACCTTGAATTTTCAACTTAACCAACAAAATTAAACCAAGTTTTCCTTCGCGATCGAATTTTAGCAGGGAAGATTCGCGGTTTTGAGTTTTTGCTGCGCTTTTCACTCGTCGGATGTGGAAATTTTGTTGTCCATTTGAAAGTAAACGATTAGAAAAATTCGCTATTAGAATTATAAACAAATTCGAATTTAAAAATGAAAAGCGGCCGGAAAATGAGTTGTTACGGTTAATTAGAGAAAAAGGGAAAACCTGAAAATTAAAATTTTAATAAAGGAGGTTTTCGAAAATCAAATTAATGTAGAACGGAATAAAAATGACGAACGAGTTCCTTATTTTACCAGCTCCTGTGGTATAAAAAATGGTAATAAAATACAATAATTATTGTTACAAAATAATTCTACATTATTTGTCAAATGTGAAATAGTAGAAAGAAAAGTAGAAAATTAGAATTTTTATCAAGTAGGTTTTTGTAGGTGCTCATGGAGCGGTCGTAGTCATTACGGAGCGGAGGTTCAATTTTTTAATTGTTTCAGATTTTATTAAACGTGTGAATGCGTTAATTAGAGAAAAATTAGTCAATAAAATTAGGTAGTAAACTTAAAACTTGAACGTTTCGTTTTTACCTTCAACTTTTTCAAATTTTCTAGCAGAACTTGCTTCCTTCGTTAGACGCGTTTCCAAATTTCTCTCTTTGGCAGTTTAATATTTTTCATAAAATCGAATTTTCATTTATTCTAAATTAAAACTTTTAAATTATGGAAATTAATAGATTTTTAATTTGTTTTTTGTTTCTATTTAATTTTTTTATCGGTTAACATGACAAAGTAATGCGATTTCTTCACCTTCAATTAAAATTCGACATAATTAACTGTTAGTTGAAGTTTTTGTATGAACGAATGGTCTCAAGCAACCAAAACCTGCAATTGGCAGTTAACGTTAACGTCCTTTGAATAAATGAATAATTATTATTGCAAAGTAAAATTTCACTAAGCAACCAAAAACTTTAACTATTGGTTAGTTATCTGGAGTTTTAACTTGATATGAAAAGATCGGCCTTTCGTGGCTTAACTAATTTAGCGGCTAAAAAATTAAAAGAGTTTTGATGGATTTTCTTGAACTTGTATAAGTTATATAGTAATATAGTGTCATTTTATTAGCTCGCCTGTGTAGTCGTATTGTGGAGCGGTGTTACGTATGTTAAATGTTTTAATTTTAAATACAGACAATTTTTAAATGTTTACCGCAAGTTATAATATTGTTAGTAAATTAACTGAAAATTTTTGTAAACAATTAATTATTATAACATTAAAAATTACAGTGGTGGTTCCAGACTTTTTTCAATGGGGGGGGGGGCACAGAATTTAAAGAAGTTTTGAATATCGTTGGGATAAATCTGTAGCGACCCGACTCTTGACCAAGTCGAGTTCTAACTTCTGGTCCTACTTTTTAAATATTAATACTCTCCATTTTATTAAATAAATAGCTAAGTCAGTGATAGAAATCGAAAATAGCGACCGGGGGGGTCTGGGGGTATGGAATACCCCCCAGTGTATCATCATATTTAAGAAAAATTAGCAAGGGCAGATACAAGAAAGCGTAAGGGGCGTTGCTACCCTTGCATGAAATTTCAAACATCGGAAAACCGATATGCACTTAACTTTAAAGAAAATTGTAAAACGTACCCCCCCCCCCCGGCCTATGAACATTGACTGAATCGGCCTTTGAAAGTAAAGCAGTACTTAGCATAAGTGTTTTTAATCTTTAATGTTTTACCACCTCATCACCATATGCTGGGGGGTACTCTAACTCAAAATTTTACCTTCCTCTTTTTTTTTAAATCGTACAACTATTGACGCCTTTCTATTGGCTAGTTAAATGAGAGGGCACAAAATTTAAATGAAAACGAACAATCTGCATATAAATAAAAGCCTTAATTTGTGTATGTATCCGTCACGCTCAGGAACGCATCTCATTGGTATAATATCATAAATATACTATACTAGTTGGCCTTGGTTGTGCGGCCTGAAGGCCGCACTGAGTGAATTGTGACAACTATTTATCCATCTTTTATATTAATATATTGATTTTTTCACGTCTCACCTATCATTTCAATATCATTCGTTGCTCCCTTATTCTGTTACTTGCCATATAGTATATTATGATATTAAACCAATGAGATGCGTTCCTGAGCGTGACGCACACACATACACAAATTAAGGCTATTATTTATATGTAAATGATAAGAACCATAGCAAGGGAGCAACGAATGTCACGCGATCTGTCGTGTAAATTTTAATAATAGCGTGAAAAATCAATACATTAATGTAGAATAGTTAAAGAAATGAATTCTTTTTCATTGGTTGAGTAAGCGATCTAAAAAATCTACAATAGTAGACACAAAAAATCTGCAAGTAACCGTTATGAACCAGTAATTATTGTTTCAGGACCGTATCCGGCATAGTTATAAATCAAATAACAAGCAAATAATCAATAAAATCCAAGACCTAAATATATGACAGACTGTTTCAACCTTAAACCCAATTTTTCAATCGTGTTATTGGCCATCATCAGATATATACTGGCTTTATATGAAAAAATATTAACAACTTACCAATCATTTGATTCACCTGCAATGCCTTCTACGGTTCACCAAAAACAATATACCTACTGGATTCAGAACGATTTACTTGCAGAAGTTGTAAGTTAAACCCTATAAATAGGGTATGAAAAACCTACAGGTTGGTAACTCTGTAATATAATTACGTGGTTTAATTAAGAAGGCATTGCAGGTGAATCAAATGATTGGTAAGTTGTTAATATTTTTTCATATAAAGCCAGTATATATCTGATGATGGCCAATAACACGATTGAAAAATTGGGTTTAAGGTTGAAACAGTCTGTCATATATTTAGGTCTTGGATTTTATTGATTATTTGCTTGTTATTTGATTTATAACTATGCCGGATACGGTCCTGAAACAATAATTACTGGTTCATAACGGTTACTTGCAGATTTTTTGTGTCTACTATTGTAGATTTTTTAGATCGCTTACTCAACCAATGAAAAAGAATTCATTTCTTTAACTATTGAATAATTTTCGGTCAACAAATTAATAAAATTTGAATTTTCGCAAATTCAAAATTTAAACCACGTAATTAATGTAGAAGATAGATAGATTCACTTCGTGCGGCCTTTAGGCCGTACAACCAATGCCGACTAGTATAAATATGTTAGAAGCAATGAAATCCTACGAAATCCGACCCTGATTAATACCTGGACAACACTGATCAACAAGATGGAAATTATACAAGAGCCGACCCTGACCAATATCAGGACTTTTGAAACAAACAAATTATCAAATGTGTAAACTTGCTTTTATCTAAATTATCAAATGTGTAAACTTGCTTTAGATTTATCTAAATTATCAAGTTGGTAACCTGCTCCAACTTGATAACCCAAGTAAAAAGTAAGTTCCCAGGTAACACAACTGGTGTAAATGACGTCATTTGTACGTCATTATGACGTCGGCGACGTCATAATGACGTACAAATGACGTCATTTACACCAGTTATGTTACCTGGGTTTAGATGTTAAGTTTTTTTGAAAGAAAATAAATTGAAGTATTAACGGTTATCCAGTGTTTTAATTCGAAGAATCATAGAGTGATTCTAACATCAGAAGTGGGATAATTTTGTGTATGATCTTGGTATGAACTTCCCAAATCAATTATTGAAGTGTTAAAAAGATTCAGTTAAAATGTGGAAACAATTGGACGTTGCCGATTATATGTAACCCTTCTAGAAGCTACAGTTGAAGTCGATTTAATCATGGAACCGGATGACACCATCCCTGGTGTAGACGCATTGATTGGTAACAGAACCAAAGATACGAAGTATACAGAATGGAAATAAATGGTCAGGATTGGACGAGAACTGGAAAAACAAAATAAAGAAGTTATTGGACTCTACTTGCGACCAGATACCGCAAGCTGTAACTACTGGGAAATTTAAAAGATTCAACAGCACAGGTTTATCTAGATGACGTGATGATCGCCTCCGAAACCGTGGAACAGGGATTCGAATATTTAAAGTAAACGCTAGAAGTACACAAAAAGCAGGATCTGTAAGTTGGGTTATTATGAAATTTATTTAGTGACGAGTTCACGGTACACCCCTAACGGTGTAGAGTTATGAAAGACCACCCTTAACGGTGACAAATTCATGGTTCTACCCTTGGTGGTAATAAAATTTATTTTTGGTCTTAGTTGCATTCAATGGTTTTGGTCTCAATGAAATTCATGGTTCTACCCTTGGTGGTAATAAAGTTTGTTTTGGTCTTAATTATATTCAATGGTTTTGGTCTCAATGAAATTCATGGTTCTACCCTTGGTGGTAATAAAATTTATTTTTGGTCTTAGTTGCATTCAATGGTTTTGGTCTCAATGAAATTCATAGTTCTACCCTTGGTGGTAATAAAGTTTGTTTTTGGTCTTAATTATATTCAATGGTTTTGGTCTCAATGAAATTCATGGTTCTACCCTTGGTGGTAATAAAATTTATTTTTGGTCTTAGTTGCATTCAATGGTTTTGGTCTCAATGAAATTCATGGTTCTACCCTTGGTGGTAATAAAGTTTGTTTTTGGTCTTAATTATATTCAATGGTTTTGGTCTCAATGAAATTCATAGTTCTACCCTTGGTGGTAATAAAATTTATTTTTGGTCTTAGTTGCATCAATGGTTTTGGTCTCAATGAAATTCATGGTGGACCCTTGGTGGTAATAAAATTTATTTTTGGTCTTAGTTGTATTCAATGGTTTTGGTCTCAATGAAATTCATGGTTCTACCCTTGGTGGTAATAAAGTTTGTTTTTGGTCTTAATTATATTAAATGGTTTTGGTCTCAATGAAATTCATGGTTCTACCCTTGGTGGTAATAAAGTTTGTTTTTGGTCTTAATTATATTCAATGGTTTTGGTCTCAATGAAATTCATAGTTCTACCGTTGGTGGTAATAAAATTTATTTTTGGTCTTAGTTGCATTCAATGGTTTTGGTCTCAATGAAATTCATGGTGGACTCTTGGTGGTAATAAAATTTATTTTTGGTCTTAGTAGTATTCAATGGTTTTGGTCTCAATGAAATTCATGGTTCTAGCCTTAGTGGTAATAAAATTTGTTTTTGGTCTTAATTACATTCAATGGTTTTGGTCTCAATGAAATTCATGGTTCTACCCTTAGTGGTAATAAGATTTAAATGGTATGAGAACACAAGCGAACGAAAATGATGGTCTTCTTTCTGTTTTTATTTGATGAAAAAAAATGATGATTGTTTTTATTTTTAATAAGAAGATGACGGCCGGGGGAGTCCCCCGCGCCAGCGAAAATGATGCCCGGGAAGAGTCCCGGGCCAGCAAAAATAATGCCCGGGGAGAGCCCCGGGCCGACGAAAATGATGCCCGGGGAGAGCCCCGGGCCAACGAAAATAATGTCCGGGGAGAACCCCGGGCCAACGAAAATAATACCCGGGGAGAGCCCCGGCCCAGCGAAGATAACGACCTGGGGAGCCCCGTGCCAGCTAGATTAATTAATTTCATTAACAGGTTTTCACCAAAAACAGTGACGAGGACGTAACAATCGCAGGATGGCCGTGTTAAAAGCAACGAAAACCATACAAAAGCCGACCCTGATCAGTATCTGAATACACCCGCATCAGCTAGACACGCAAGACCGCCACGAATGGAATAATGTTGGTAGAAATACGCTGATAGACAAGAAATCAATGGACGCCATGAATTCACCGAAAACTAGTTACGAGGACGTAACAATCGCAGGATGGCCGTGTTAGAAGCAATGAAATCCTACGAAAGCCGAACCTGATTAATACCTGGACAACACTGATCAACAAGATGGAAATTATACAAGAGCCGACCCTGACCAATATCAGGACGTTTGAAACAAACAAATTATCAAATGTGTAAACTTGCTTTTATCTAAATTATCAAATGTGTAAACTTGCTTTAGATTTATCTAAATTATCAAGTTGGTAACCTGCTCCAACTTGATAACCCAAGTAAAAAGTAAGTTTAGATGTTAAGTTTTTTTTGAAAGAAAATAAATTGAAGTATTAACGGTTATCCAGTGTTTTAATTCGAAGAATCATAGAGTGATTCTAACAAATATAATAATATATTCTTGTATTACTTTGAAAATATTAAAACTCTTCATTGGAGGGATTTATGGAATACCTCCACTATATAAAGATGGCTATTCTAAATTTAAACCACTACACCTGTTTCTCTTTTTTCAGTTCTTCAGATGGTTATAATATTTATGTACTTATGTTTATAATTCCATATTCGCAAAATCTGTAGAGCTGAAATAAAAGCGTAATACCTGTTATGGTTTATCTACAAAAAATTTGATTTTTGGCGCACTTTAAAATAAGGAAATTAACTTGAAATTTTAAACCGAACCGGGTTTGGTTTAATGAAATCGAAATATCTATATGTAAGCATTCGTTTTTGTAATTTAACTTAACTTCACATAGTGGCAGGAAACGTTTGTTATTTTAACAGCTCGCCTGTGTGGCCGTATTACTAATGTAACGGTAATAGAGCAGTTGTGTCGGGTTCCAATCCTACAAACATGGAATATTATATTAAATTTTTTCTTTAGAATTTGTTAACGTTAAAGTAATTTTTTATATCAAAACAACGATCGAACCAACAGAATCGGACTGCTTTACGTTTCGTTGGCGTTTAAAAAAAAGTTTTTTAAAAAAGTTTTTATTATATTTTGTAGTCTGAGAGACAAATTAGTTTATTAAAACGTCTCGTATTTGTTGGTTATAAGGTATAAACACAATGTAGTAAATTGGCCACTAAGTAGTAAATGTGGGATAACGAGAATAAGATGTATGAGAAAATGTGTTAAGGACCTTGACCTTAATATGTTAGTATGTGGTGTGTGAAAGAGCAAGATGATATTGTGGTGTGAATCGACGTATCTTGCGGCCGAGATTAAATAATAAGCAACCCCACAAACCTAACCAAGGCGCGTCGCGACGCTCTTCTTAACGTATTCACGTGTTGTGTGTACATTCTTGCATCACCTCGGATGGGATGTTATAATTATTTTTGTTGCACTTTTTTGCTTTTAATAAATTTTAATTAACTTAAAGTTTGTTAGGCGATTGCCTTAATATTAAGAACTAATTTTAGTTATTCTCGAGTATAAAACATTTCAAACGTAATATTGGCTTAATTTAGATAAGTAAAGTAACGTAAAGTTGAGCTGGTAATTTAAAATTCGCCTCAGGCACAAAACTTATCCAAATATATTGTGAGAAAGTTTTATTTAAACTGAAAACTTTGAAATTTTAGCAGCGTAAGCGAATCACAAATGCACATTTTAAACACCAAAAATTTTAAAATACAAATAACCTAATAAGTGAGTCATTATAAATTCAACTTCAAAAAGTCAAGTTGGTGCAGTGTATAGTTTAGCTCAGGCAATATTTTAACTAAATTTGCAGAAATTATTACTCCAAGTTGTAGTATAAAGTGAAACGTTAGAAACTCGGTAGCAAAGATGACGTAGAGATGGTAAATTCCAAGCTTCTAGTTTCAATTGCCTCTTTTATGCTCGTTGATGTACTAACGAAGCGGCTTAGCTTTGTATGTCTAATACTAAGTACCGAGAGCTGGGTAGCAACGTATTGCTTTCGTGGATTCTTGAATGAGTTCTTCTTTGCGTAGTAATCTTTTCCGGAGGGCGCCAGAATCGAATAAGGACTTTAGGAGACCTTAGTCGTCCTTATCGAGACAAAAATCAACTCAAAATAGAAAATAAAAAATACTCGTTTTGAACAAACACTTTTAATATAAATTAATATGAAATCAATCGTAAATAACATAAGCGAATTCTTGTTTACACAGATTGTTTGAATAATAAATGTTTGTATTAAAATATAAAAATTGACAATTAATTACAAAAGTTGAACACAAATACATATACAAAGTACACAGAGCGAATCGACAGATGTCGCTGAGTTGAAGTCGGGTTGTTAAACGAGGTGAACCTTCGCACTTGAATTGTCGTGTCTACGAATTTAATTGTTTTGTAAAATGTTAGCGATAAAAAGATCGCTCTACTACTACCAAAAAGCAGGAAAATTCTAGCTACTTCTACTGAATGTAGATTATTATCAGATAAGCAGGTTGACAAAATGTTAGTTGCGTGCTTAATAGTTTTGTTAAACAAATCATACAGTAGGTAGTTTTTAAGGCTACTTACGATTTCTTTCGGAATAGTTACTCGACTGCGTTCGATCAGATCTGATGATACGTTGTCTATCCTGGTTAAACTCGCCAGGATTTCAATTGGTAATGGTTGATCTAAAAAGCAGTTAAAAACACACAATGCATGATGTTGTAAAACACAAAGTAAGCATAGCAATTTATCTGAATAATTATTAAAAGAAGCAATTAAATTCGTATTTATATCACCAAGTTTGCGTTTCGTTCCCCCAGCTGTAGAATTTATTGTTACACACATAAAATTTTGGAAGACTCGGCATGTGGTCGACAGAATATAGACCTCGGTTGATCCAAAATGGTGAGAAATTGTTCGTTGACGAAATAGAACGAGCAGATGAATTTGCGGGTTTTCGAATCCTTTCCTTGATGGAATTTTTACAATTCTCCGGATTTGTCCAATAATATCAGGGTTGTTGGAATAATAAAATAAATAACCTCGATATACTGGCAGCAGTGTTAGGCTATCGTTTCCGGATTTAGAAAATGGAGTCGTATCAATTTCACACATGTGTTGGAACAATAATTTCGGTTGTCGAAATAAAATCGATCTTTGGGATCAAATATTGATCTTACGGAACCTAAAAAGTAACACTTCACTCGGAGTGAAACTTTTCTCGTTATAAACTCGATATTTTGGTTCGATTTTCTAATTTTCTAATCGCGTTTGCGTCGATGCAAATTTTTGCTGAAAGTTAGCGATCTACCTTACCGATATCGAATAAGAATCGCATTGATTATGGGTGAAAAAGATACGCAGATTGCGGTAATCAATGGTTTGGATGTTATAATCGAGAAAGTGTTATTAATTTAGAATAATATCGTACAACATAGTGATTCGCATTAATAAAAAATAAAATTAGCTTTGTTATACAAAGCTGTTCAAATAAATCATACATAAAAGTTATTGAAAAAATTAATAAGCCCTGAAAATAAAATTATATTTTTCGTTTTAAAACTAAACTAACAGAAGCCTGTTACAAAAGTTTTAGCGATCGTGCAAAAACAAAATTACGTTTTAATTTTCCTACAATATTGGCTTGACGTCATTAAAAACCAACCGTATAAATTTCCTCTCTTATATATTTATATGTACTTCATACATTTCCCCATTTTATTCGAGTCGTCACGAAATCATAAAAAAACCCTTTTTTCCTAATCTTAAAAATTCAATAAAACACAAACGGAGTTCTTAAATCTCCCCGCGATATAATTTATAAAATGTATTCACCCCTCGAGAAAATGTCCGCCTGTGCTAGAAAATCCATCAAGACTAGCAATTAAGTTGAATTCAAATTTTATTCATTATAAATTACCAACGTATAAAACGGGCTTCTTTGAGTTGAACGAAGAAACGCCAATTTAAAGTTTCCTCCATTTTACGAGAAATTGCTTCACGTCGCTGCATTTCTTTTTCTTATGCACTTAAAACTTTAACGTTTAGTTTTTACCTCCGAGCTTTTTCAATTTTACTAGCAGAACCTGCTTCCTTCGTTTGACATATTTCAATTTTCTCTCATAGCCAGTTTTATCTTTTTCATAAAATCGCTTCTTTCATTTAATATTTTAAATTACAAATTCTAGAATGTTATAAAAAAAATTAATACCTACTTACATTTTCTATACATTTGAATTTTTATTTGTTCAACGTTATTAACAAAATTTTAATAACATTGACAAATACATCGAGAGTCGATCTCTTCACCTATATAGTTAAAATTTCAAACAACTAAATGGTGTTAACATTTTGGTTATTTGTAGCAACGTATAAGCAGTATAAGCAACAAAGCAGTTAACAGTTAGCTAAAGCTATAACTACGACGTTAAATATTATAAACCAAAACTTGTAACTAAAAAGATTGGCCCTTAGAAATGCTTTACACTCAACATTCTAAGGTTCTACACCATCAGGAGAACTAAATCATGCAATGCGGAATAAAATCCATAAAATCGAAAAACCAATCTTTTCGTCGTTTTTTCTTCTGACTATTTTTAAAAATTTTTATATTTAATAAATTCCATCTTTCAGTGCGAAATTTAATATATCCTCCCATAGCGGATCTTAACGTTAAAAATAACGTTAATGGAAACGTCACTGTAGGTTACGAAACGTAGATATATAATATAAAAAAAAGGTTTCCTTTGATAATCGTTTCTTTAAAAATTTTGATATATTAGAATAATAATTAGAATGTGAGTATAAGGTATGAATTAAATTTCCAGTGGCGGCTTCCCTTAAGGTCAAAGGACATGTCCCCAACCATCCGAAACTGACACCAACTATCTGAAAATAATAATTTTAAATCAATTTATATTTCTCCTTTTTCTGTAAAATGGGTTCTCATTGAAGAAAGTCACGAGCCACCACTGCAATTTATATAAATACTAAAAAATTCGCGGCTGCAGGGACCGGGGGTCTGGGGGGTATGGAATACCCTCCAGTATATATGGGGATCAGGCGGTAAAATATTCAAGATTACATTAAAAACACTTATGATAAGTACTGCTTAACAAAGGACGAATGCAATAATGTTCATGGGGGGGGGGGGAGATTAATTGTATAATAATGCAAAAAAGCTCGGGTTGCTGTAGATTTATCCCAACGGTTAACGCTTTTGATTAATCAATTATTTATAGCTTCTTTAAATTTTGTGCCTTCATATTAAAAAAAATTTCAATATTTTCAAAAAAAATTTTAGTTAATTTACTTGCAATATTATAATTTGCGGTAAAGATCTAATTATCTGTATTTAAACCATTACACCTGTTTTGTTTGAGTTTAAATAAAAGCAAAATACCTGTTATGGCGGTATCTACAAAAAATTTGATTTTTACCGCACTTTAAAATAAGGAAATTAAAAATTGTTTGTCCCCCGGATTCCATTCGTCACTTTCAATTCTTGTTGACTCGAGTATTTCATTTCACAATGAAGAGTATTAATAATTTCAAACCAACACAAGAATTTTTAGTTAGTAAATTAATATTTTTCCTTGGGTTTAAATTTTGTGCCCTTCCGTTGAAAAATGTCACGAGCCACCACTGCAAATTACATGAGTTCTAAAAAATTGATGGTTCCAGGGACCGGGGGGTCTGGAGGATACGGAATAGCCCAGCTCACGGCGATCAGGCGGTAAAATATTAAAAACTATTTTATGGTGCTGTTTTACTTTCCTTGGCTGTGATTCAATAACCCCCAGACCCCCCAGATTCCATTTGTTACTTTCAATTATTGTTGACGAGAGCATTTAATTACAATATAAAGAGTATTAATATTTTCAAACTAACACAAGAATTTTTCGTTAGTAAATTCATATTTACCTTTGCGTTTAATTTTGTGCCCCCATATTGAAAAATGTCACGAGCCGCTACTGTAAGGGATAGATTGATTGAGAAGGACTTGAACAATTTCACGAAAACGAGCCGGAAGTTTAGGATGACGATATTTGTGCTATTTAAACAGTCCTGTAATTCGTCCTGTAAAATTTTAAGAAATGGAAAAATTTGAAAATGTTAATACTCTTCATTTTTAAATTTAATACTCAAGTCAAGAATAGGAAATATAAACCACGGGAGGTGGGTTTGGGGGTACGGAATACGCTCCAGCATGTCAACATGGCCATCTTCATCTCCATGCGCTGGGGGGTATTCCATACCCCCCAGACCCCCCGGTCGCGACCGACAACTTCCATGAAAGGGGCGTAACATTTTAAGAAAAGTAAAAATTTACTACGTTCTTATTTATATAAAATTGTTGTTTACAATTAATTAATGATTTTGTTGCCATCTTTAATGGATTTTAATTTCTCTTCTCTGCAATTAAATACAATTTTACTTATCACGTATTTCATGAATATTATAAAATCCAAATTTTGTCATTCCCTAACATACTTTTGATTGGTTAATTTTTTAATTATAAACTTAGTAGATCTCCAGTGAGGCCTTTAGGCCGCACGACTATGGTAACAATACGTTGACTGGAAGATTAATACGGCCGAACTAAAAGTGATTGACGAATTAATTGAAAACTCCCATCTGTCTACGATAACTAGACCAGCTTTTATTTTCTCGGAAAACGGTTTAATGTGAAAAAAAAACAGTATAATCATCAAAATTCAGTTCATATCTAGTTCATATCCTGCGCCTAGTTTTCTAATTCCTACGAAGGAACATACAAATTTTTATCAAAACACAATTATTATATCCTTCCATTATTCCTGGAATACAGATTCCATGAAAATTAAAACAGAAAAACATATAAACGAAAACGGGATAGGATTTTCTAATTGGAGCAATTTTGGAAAATAAATTTAAAAAAATTATAACTGATATTAATATTAAAAAATGCATTACATTATTACTACCTGCTGTTTCAATCTTACTGGATCTCATCAGATAAACTCAATTAAGGAACTATCAGATCAATATGCGGGAATCGAACAATTAATTACTATAATGGTAAAAATAAAGTGAATAATCGGAATAAAATAAATAATATTAAAGTTATCATATTGCGGTATTGTTGTTGATATTTTATTACATATATTAATTAACCATTAGAGATAGTTTATTGGTGCTTACTGACCAATAAAAACGGTCAATTAAAATTAACGTTCTATTAGAATTTTTACTAACCGGACATCAAAGTTGTAAAATATAACAGTTTGTGTTAAAATGAAATCGATAGTTTTTGATCAAATGATGATATTATTCAAATAAATTATTTCTATAAAATTTGACAGAGTAGTAAATTACCCAAAATAGTATAGTGTACAATTCTTTGGTAGTTTCTTTCGGGTCAAGCTGTATTTTTTTTAATTATTATTTTTCAGTTTCAAATTTAATTTTTGTGCGGTAAATATGAGGATTCAAAGTTAAACGATAATCAATTACGGTTTACAGGTGTATTAATTAAGTACAGGATATGGAATATTTAAAGCAAAATGTTTAACCCCCTTCACCCCCCCCCTTTGCAGATAAACGCGAGGCCATTAATTCTTGGATTGCATTCTTTTAACATATATTTTTAAAACAATCAAAATAATTCTTTATCTAATAATTACGGTCTATTTGCCATCTTGTTCTGTTTTCGTGGTTCTTAGCGTAATTTTTTTTAATGTAACAGAATGACTATCGATTAATTTCGTTAAATTATAAATTTAAAAATAGGCTAAGAACTCGGAGCGGTTAGTCCTCATCAGCAAAAAGCTACTCTGAACGACAAAAAAATGTTAGGTTAGTTCCAAGCAACATTGATAATCTCTACTAATCGCAAACGTATTTAGTACAAATGGTAGAATTTGCAATCTATTAACAATACAGCTCCATCTGTCGAAAGTGACATCTAGATGGCAGCACGTATTGACCAATCAACAAGCTTAAATTTTAAAGAAAAACTGACGTTGTCTGATGGGTTAATACCTGCTGCATTGTTGCCAGGTATAAAAAAATAACTAAAAAGTACTTAGTATAGATTTTCCCCTTTTCTCTTCTGATGGTATTTAATCGCTAATGGTCAATTCATGCTTGACGTAATTTAATTTATTTCTATTTAATTCTATTTAATTTTGCGCTAAGAAATTGGCCCGGTTCATGGTAGTCATTTAAGAATTCTACTTGTTGCAAAAAGTGTCATGGCCGCCTAACATCAGCTGTTCACAACAACTTGAATTAAACAAAATTTCGAATTGCCTTATCGTTTCGATCAATACTGTATCATTCATTGCAAATACCAAACAAGTTAACTACTTCACAATATATCAATTTATAATTTTAATTCAACTTCTTAGGATAGATAGGTTATATTTTTTATTTTTGAATATCACGCTATCACGCTCATGCGCAGATACAATCATTTAAGAAGTTGACCAATATTTCCTTACGTTAAATTAAATTACGGCTATAATACGTCTATACGTCTATAATAGGTGGTTACGTACATTTAACTTTCTTAAATTAAAATACGTTCAAATAAATTACGTTAAATATTTTCCCTGAACTCACCATAACCGCCTAAGCAAATCTAGAAAATATAATATAGTAAACTTATAGAAAAATAAATCAGCAAAGAAAGAGGTCAGTAAACCTGTTCTGAAAGCTTTATGAAATGATTTGAATTTGATTGCTTCCTTAGCTTATTAATTATTAAATTTCCCGAGTTAATAAGAAATTTATGTCATTGAAAATAAACAAATAGTAGTAAATTAAAGTTATGACTGCTAGCAAAGCAAAGCCGGGTGGACAATCAAATTTCAAATCTCGATCGAGGTTAGAAAAAACTGTATTCCGGATATTCTGATTTTGTAAAAATGCATGTGAATCCGGAGCCTGAATTTTTAATTAATTCGACAAGATGCGAGATCAAACAGAAATTAATTTCTGTATTTTGGAAAATGCTTCACGTTTGATTGAAATTTTAAGTTGTTTTTGTGTGGGAACGTAATTAAGACTCCCTTATACTTGTTGATTCAAATTTCAATCAAGTTGTTATTTTATATTAATCATTAGACTAATCAATAAGTAATTATTAGGTTCATTAACATGGCCTGTGTGGAAAACACTTGTTTATTTTTATTTTGCCCGACAGAACTCTGTTTTTAACGTTTAATAAAATTTGTTCTTAGATTGGTTGGCAAATTAAAAAATCAATCAGTTGTGGTTACTTTCAGGGTTGACGATTCAAGGCTTAAAGTGTGACCGCAACATCTCGACTCCGGGAGTCCGGTTAAAACAAAATTGAAATCCCTTCATCAAAATTTTAAAAATTAAATTTGTTTGGACATTTTCCGATGTGAAAATAGAAAATTACACAGGATATTACTCTACATAATTGCATTTTATAATCAATAACCTATAATTACGACTCCGGAGTAAATCAGTGATTTACCATAAATTTTTGATTCCGTAATTAGTTTAGTTGAGCGTAATTGTTTAAAACATGCAAATGCATCAAATTTAAATGACGTAAAACAAAAGTAAATTTAATGGCAACTTCTTCGTAATCACTTCGACTCTTTCTAAGCTTTCTTTATGCCAGCTATGCCGCTTTTTCCCCCTTATTCTTTCGCATTAATTTTCGTTTTGTATTTCTCAACTAAAAACATTTCCAGAACACTCCCATTGTTATTAATTATGCAGTATCCGTTTTCAATTGGCTTTCTTTATAATGGTCGTGGAAAACTTTGGAAAAAAGTCGGAGAACGAACGGCATTTGTGCAGTACTCACGTTTATTATTTTTTAAGGAAAACTCGGAACTTGGAAGTATAAATTTGTGGTTTATTTATAATTTCTTTACACAATAAAAGGAGATGTAATTCACTACGTGTCTTCTTCCCTTTTCCGGTCTTTTACGCGTATAATTTCGTAAGGTTGGCATAACTGCGGCAATGGAACAATAACCACATATCCGCAACAATAGAGGTGGAGCGAGCTTTGCAAATATTTAATTGCTTATATATGTTACAGTTAAAACCCGAAATCAGTTAAAACCCGATCTAACTAGTAAATTCTAGTTTTAACTAACCGCGTTAGTTAATTCTAGTTTTAACTGAAATAACTTCAGTTAAAACTTTAGTTAAAACTAGATTTCAAGTAAAAGCAAACGTAATTAGATTAAAATTGTTTTATTAAATTGATTCTGTTTACATTATTATTACAATATTTACAAAATTTACAATTTACTTGTTGCCACATGGCATACTACTATGACATTTGGAATTGCAAAGAATTCTCTTTTTTAAACAGAGGCATCGCTTTGAAGTGCAATTTTTTTTGCAAGAGCAGCGGGAAAACCCTTGCCCAGTTCCAACCGCAGCTTGTTTCGCTGCTGTCCGCAGACAAATTTCCTCATCTGGCACTTGTTCTCGAGTTAAAAAAACCTCAGATGACATATCGAATTCGGATCTAAAAGAAATATTGATTACTTATGTAAATATGTGTACTAATACCAACTAAAGATTCTGTAATCCTACCTGCAATATAGTTTATTCAAAACCCCATCTTTTGTTCCAATTCTGTACAGGCCATCTCCATTCCTTTCGATTACGACTCCTATGATGTTTTGTAAGTCTGCCTTACCTCTGTAGACATCAGGAATTGGAACTGTTACATTACCTCCGATGTCAACCGCAGGATGGGTTGCATCTGAAATCTTCTTCATTCTTTCCGCCTGTTTTGTCAAATTTTTTTGCGCTTCGTTTCTGGCTGAAGAAATATTTGACGATGTATCAGCTAGCGGCGCCGGCGGCTCCTCTTCGTCCTCTGCTTCTCCTTCACTCTGCCCTGCTTTCATTTGCTCAATAATTTCATGAAGGTCGTCTTCTTCGTGGATATTTGGAAGTAACACAGATGGCAATGCGGTTGTTGTCAGTCCTACTCTTGGTTCAATTCCAAACATAGCCTTGTAGGGAGATTGTTTGATTCCTGAATGAAGAGCTCTATTTTTCATAAATTGCACAAAACGGACACCGTTTGACCAATTAGTGGTATTGTTATCTTTCATCCATGTAGCCAACATTTTTTCTACGTCCTGATTAGCTCTTTCAACCGAACCCTGACTCTGACTATGGCGTGGCTTTCCATGAACAATTTTTAATTCCGGCCAATATACAAATAGCTCATCTATTACTTTATGTACGAACTCTCTTCCATTATCAGAGTGTAATATACAGGGAGCACCAAATGTCAAAAAGATATCGGTTAGTTAGAAGGCAACCTCTTCAGCTCTCTTGCTCTTGAGCGCTCGCAATAACACAAATTGATAAACCATAATGAACTTGAATTCTTGATCAGCTTGAGATTGCATGTCAATTAGGTCTACTTGGCAGCGACTGTTCATTTCTGAATGAAAAATTGGCTTAGAAACCAAACCTTTCCTCTTCTTACTTTTTTTCGCTGGCAAGTTTCGCACATTGCCAAAAAACTATTTATCATTTCAATAGTTATATTAGCGTATTTCCTTGACGTTTCTGCTTTCAGTCTGTCTCGACCTCCATGTCCTACAGCTATATGAGCACTTTCGATAACATCAAATATTTCCTCAGCTGGCAAATAATACTTTCCAGGTTGACAACCTGTTGATACCAGATTTTTCAATTCTCCAATTTTCAGAACATCAAATCTTTTTAATCTACGGTATTGTAGAGGCGTTTTCTGTTGGGCAACAAATAATCGACCTCCATTATTAGCTTATCGTACTCATTCTTGGTTATCACATTATAATGGTTTTCTTTCTTTGCTAAGTTTAGTAATTTTTCGAGGAAACATACTTTCCATTTATTTCCTGAATCGTTCGATTGCATTTCGTCGCCCATTGCGAATTAATTGCGGTCTGTATAGTAAAAAGAAGAGTATAACATTTAACTTTTTACGATAGAATTTTTTGTTTTATAATTTACAATTGTAACATTTAACAATTTTAAAATAAATATTTTACTTGCCTAATGAATTTGATCAACCTCTAATTTTCTACTTGGTTACGTTTCAATTACGGTTGGGTGTTTCTACCCAGATTAAATTCTGCTTGATGGTATCAACCGTAAAATCACCAACACCAACAAAACAAAAAAACCGTTAAATTTTAAATTTGAAAAATTTTAATTTAATTTAATAATAATGTAAACAGAATTTACTTATTAAAACAATTTTACGTTTGCTTTTACTTGAAATCTAGTTTTAACTAAAGTCATTCAGTTAGAACTAGTTTTAACTAAAGTCATTCAGTTAAAACTAGATTTAACTGAAGTTATTTCAGTTAAAACTAGAATTAACTAACGCGGTTAGTTAAAACTAGAATTTACTAGTTAGATCGGGTTTTAACTGATTTCGGGTTTTAACTGTAACATATACATCCCAACTGTACTTTTTTACTTGGGTTAATTAAATAGAGAAGTCTCACTTTAAAAATCGAGCGTGTCGTCTTAAATTATATTATATCATAAAAAAAGTTCGATGACATTCTGAGCTGGCTGGAAAGAAGGTGGTTCGTTCTTTAAAAATAAACTTGGAAGGGGAATTAAAAAGGGTTGCTTATTATTCTCCAGACAAATAAGAAGAGTTCGTGTTACCCCTCTATAAAATTTTTTACTTCTCTTTCTGTCTATATCTGTTCTTTTCTCGACGTCGCGAAAGTCGCAACTTGAGTTTTCCGAGTTTTATTATCGCTGAAAATTTTACTTACCAGGTGTTTCCGAAAAAAATGACAACCGAAGGGTTTTCGTATGCAAATTTAATTAATTTCCTAGTTTCTTAATTTGGTAAAATTATTTAAATTACCTTTATGCGAAATGAAATGCTGAAAGAAGGCAAAACGGGTGACAAATTAAGACACAGACATTTTGAAGCGTCTTAATCTTAATTCTAAGATAAATTAGTTAGTAAAATACTTTCATTAATCTAGATCAACTTATCTAAAACTCAACTAAGACGCCATTTCAATTAACAACTTGCTTGTGCCTAGATTTTTTCGAAATATGCCTATTAATTTAAAACAGGCGTGTGTTAGTGTTATACACACTTACCGCGCGTTATTTGTTGGTTAAGTTGAATTAATTAAAGGTATTTTCTCAAATTAAAGAGTAAAAACGAAATTTATTTTGCTCGTTAATCAAAATAATCGCCAAATTAGAGCATTCAAGTCTCAGCCACATGTTAGTAAGATCAATATGTTGTCGACAGATTTCACTTTCACAAAGAATAAGCAAATGTCGGGGGTTGAAAAAGATTTAGGTCAGATTTTATGATTTAAGGTAATTACATGTTTGTATTAGATAAACCCGTATTTTGTCAAGCTTATAAGCTATAATTTTACCTAAAAAATTTTATTTTTTTGTATAAATAACTTATGCCCACAACCGAAAATTTTATAAAAAAACAACCAACCACCACTTAATAATTAATAAAAATATTTCGGTTTTGTGTTTTACTCTACCCTAACCTTTTAACTACTACACGCCATTAATAATGCAGAACAACTCATTCAGATTGCATGAAAACTAGAAAAAGTGGATCCTGGAAAACGAACAAGTTATTAATTTCATATTTTTAAATTAATTAGTCCCAGTATATTTGACCATTTTAAAGCATCGCGTTGGCTCACAAAATCACATGACTGCGAAAATGAATTTTCTTACAATAATATTTATAATTCATCCCTTGATTTTCACGCCAACGTCTTCGAAATTTCCATCCGGATGTTCTGATGAAACTTCCAATTAAAACTGCTCGTC
Organism: Podabrus alpinus; assembly: GCA_932274525.1. Classification (NCBI taxonomy): domain Eukaryota; kingdom Metazoa; phylum Arthropoda; class Insecta; order Coleoptera; family Cantharidae; genus Podabrus; species Podabrus alpinus. Next base: position 45,432,330 of record OW026455.1, on the reverse strand, counting down.
AATTTGCGCAATTAAATTTTCTGTTTTGAAAAAAACTTGCTTGTTTAGCGTTTTTGTATTTTGTTTGAGTACAATTTACTACCAGCCAGGAGAGTCGTGCGGTTAAGTCGCAGACTTCCTGAGTTGTGAATTTAAGTTCACCTAAAGGAAATTTGCTGTTTACTACGAATTTTTGGTTCGATCTGAAATTAATCGTCTTTTTGTCAAAATTCGGGTTAAATTATGTAGAGAAGAGATGGTTTTTTGATTGCTTTTCGAAGATCCAATGAAGAAGCTTTTTGGCTCCAGAAAGCAATAGGAGTTGATGACGTGCCTGTTACATTAAGAACCAAAGTTTTTCTTAATTTAAAAGCCTTTATGGGTAGGTACTGCAGTGTTATCCTGCCTTTTACAATGCCCCTCTTTGGATCTACAAATTTTATACTATGATACGGCTGGATTGTACCTCGTCTATAGCAATTTTATTTAAAATTAATGAAAAAACGGTATTTCCGTTATGAAAACTTTGAATTGTAATTAAATTAAATATTTCCTCGGTTAATCTTTTGTTTACTTGCACGTGATTTCTTACCTGTCAAGTAGTTCTGGATAACTTTCCTCTCTAGCTTACTCTGTGGACTTAATATAACTTGAGAATACAAATGTTCTCAAAGAAAAATCCTAAATTCAGCAAATTGTAACATATATTGAACAACAAATGAATTATTAAAACAAATACAAAATTCAAACAATGTTTTCTCAATTAATTCCCCACAACTTAAATTTAAATACCGTTTTCTTTCGTTGCACTTCCTTTTAAATTGACCGCGTATCTTTCTCGTTAAATAAATAGTGGTAATTGTTCTCTTACCGACAGTTGTTATGCTTTTTTCTTTAGTTATCTTGTTGCTGTGATGCAGTGAACCTCTCTGCTCCACTCGTGGCTTCTTTTCACTCAACTCCAAGTGCCGATCAATCCTATTTTTCAGGCTGCACCATTCTTATCAATCTTTGCACTTTAACACTGATTTTTATTATTTCTGGTACGTAATGGTTTTTTACTTTGTCTTTTATGATTTGCACGTATCAACCGTGACTAACAACTATTCACTTTCCGATCTCTTTACTTTCGCACTTTTCGCAAAAGTTTTATTATTTTTACTCAGGAGATCCAATTTACATATCACCCGTTTTTTTATCTTGGCGTCACCCCTTGTTTTTTTTTCTCTTTGGTAACCAAATTTTTAACGTCTTTGATCAAATTATCAAATTGTAAGTATTCAAATTTTTATCAACTGTCATATGTCACTTCTTATGTTTTCATGTCTTTTTTTAAGGTTAACACATTTGCCGCTTTTGTTCAACTCTTCAACGAGTCCACTACATTTTTCCGAGATGTAAACTTTTCTGTTCGTGCAACATGATACCGCATTATAAACTAATACTTTTAATTTAAGCCAATTAACAATTTTAAAATTCTTATAACTAAGTTTAATTTTACAACATTTATGGTATTCAATTGTGTCTCATTTACATTTTTATTTTCAAACCTTTGTATTCTTTGTAACTTGTTTTTTATCTCAATTGTATTTTACCTTTCCGATTTAACTTAAATTTGAATTATTTACTCTTTCGGGTACGAAATCTCATGCAAGTTTGTAGTTCTTATTTGTACACGATTTAATGAATTGCCATAGGCAAAGTAAATATCATTGCAGTACCTTCGATTCGATTGTCTTCAAATTTATCCGAATTGGAAAATTTTACAAAAAGCCCTAAAATATTGGAATTTTAACCGTAAGTTTGATCAAAAAAGATGTTTTACAACTAAAAATATTTTCTTTAAGAGGTGAACAAGTGAAAAAATAAGAGGGGGGTCGTGGAGAACGTGAAACAAAATTACGAAATAAATAAACTGCATAACTCCTTTTTATAGATAAATAAATATCTTTTGAATAAAAACTTTAAAATTTATTTTAGCGGTTAGTTAATTTTTTTGCTAAATTTTTCAATACGGACTAAAATTACCATCACATATTTACTTAATATGGCATTGATTATAAATTTGGAAAAGATATAAAGTCTACGTTTCGTAATTTATTTTAAAAACTAGATGGGTTTTAATAATTTTTATTAAAATTAACGAATAAAAATAAAATTCATCGTGAGCTTTCAGCAAAGGAAAAAATGAATGAAATCAGGCTTCCTTTAAAAATTTATAAATACAAACCAAAAGGAAAGAGAAGCCTAGGTAAGCTGAGGAAGAGATGGGAAGAGGAAGAGCAAAGATTTTTAAAAGTACATTTTAATATTAATTTCAATCGTTAAAGAAAGATACTTTTGTTTTGAATTTTGGAAACACCCGGAGAAGTTCAGAAGGTTATCAATAGACGGTGCAACTAAATTGGAAGGCAGAAATAATAAATAGCTTGAATCTCAATCACGAACCTCTTAAAGATTCCTAGCACCAGTAGAAATGAAGAATTATAATAAAAAAGCAATTTATTACGACTTCAAATTAAGTAGCGCAATCTGTTGCCAGGTACTTCCAAACCCCCCATAAGGTTTGCCAATCTGATACCATTATATCATATTTTATTTACTCCTCTTATTAATTTTTAAATTAATTTAATAAAATTGTAAAGATGGTAAAGACTAGTGATTCCATATTTGGAAGCAATTATATTATTGAAATCACTTAACTCTTTTTTAAAATTGATATTTTAAATTTGACCATACATATTGAAAATATCGATATAATTTTGATATAAAAAAAACCAACCACGTTGTACTTATTAATTATTTTTTAAATTATTAGTGACATCGGTTTATATTCCTAATTGAAGTATTTTTTAAATTATTTATTAGAAAATTCGTTCGACACAACAAAAATTGGCACTTCGTGATTATTACAGATTTTATCATTTGTTTCTTTATTTTTTCCGTTCTTTCCTTTACAACAATTTCTTCCATTAATTGATATTTATTATATCTATCTAAACTTTTTTCTCACGAAATCTTCAGTACCTAGCGTAACGTTCTCAATAATTTAATATGGCACTCTATTCAAAAAGATTGGGGACCCCTGGTGTAGACGATCAAAAAGTTTAAACGCATTTTCAAGCAAATTAGGGGGGGGCATTGCATTCTTTAAATTCTACCACGAAGGCAGACAAGTTTGTTAACTGTTCAGAGGAAAGGAAGATTACTAACGTTAAATTTAAATTTGCCATATGGCTGTGCATCTTTTTCCATTTGTAATCAATTCTTAATATGGATTGTTTTGAATTAAACCATAAATTGAAAACCCAATTTTTCAAAATGAATCCGAATTCAACGAATGCAGTTTTTGTTGTCTTTCATTATGTTTATTGTTTATTAATATAAGATATGCAAACGGGATACAATAAATAAAAGAAAGGTTAGAGCGATTGAAGTCGGAAAGATCAAATAACGGAATATGGACGAAGTTATAAAAGAAATAAACGAATTCTCATTTCTGGTGAGCCAAATAACTAAAGATGGAAGAAACAGTAGTGAAATGAAGAGCAGGATAGGCACAAGCAAAATGGGCCTTCTATAATAAAAACGTTCTGATAGAGACAAAAAAGCGCTTTATACAGGTGAACATATGGAGTGTAGCTTTATGTGGATGTCAGACATGGACCATCGGAAAGACGAACTCGAGAAGATTGGAGGCTTTGAGATGTAGTGCTACAGAAAGGCCCTAAAGATCGGCTGAGAGGAAATGACTACAAACGAGGAAGTTTTGAGAAGTGCCCCAGGTGATTTAGCACATATTGAGAAGAGAGGGGTTGCTGAAGTCTGTCGTGGAGGGTAAAGTCGAAGGCAAGAAAAAACTCAAATAATGAAGGATACAGGAAGCAGGGCTACGAGAAGACGGAAGAGATTGGCTTCTGACCGAGAAGAATAGAAAGCCACTTCAAACCAGTCACCTGACTGAAGACATCGAAGAAGAAGAATATAAAATAAGAGAGAGGGCCAAAATGTTAAACTTAAATTTACCATATGACTGCGCATCTTTTTCAACTTATAATCAATGCTTAATAAGAATTGATTAGTACAAATTAAACCATAAATTGAAAACCCAATTTTAAGCACAGTTTAACAAAACCAGCTTAATTTTTAAAATTTAGTTATTAATTTATTATGATAAAATATTCAACATAAGTGGGGGGGGGGGGGGGTTAATTAACAATTGTCAAATTATACACGAAAGCATACAAGTTTATTTACTCTCCAAAGTAACTACGTGTTAAATATGATATGATTTGGGGGGGTATGGGGGTATGGAATACCCCCCAGCGCATCTTCATCATAGCCAAGAAAAATACAGCAGTATCATAAAACATTTGTTAATGTTTTGACCCTTGATCACCATGTTCTTGTTACTTTTAATTTGGTTTAGGGATCGTCTATAAAGAACATCCGCAATTTTTTCAGACCTTTCAACCCTCCCTCTCCCCTTTGGCTCATCAAAGGCCCCCCCTTTCATTTGTCTAAAATCGAACATGCCACGACATTTGGAATTTATGGAGTGAATAAATTTTGTTATAAAAACTTAATACATAAACCTTATTCAAACAAACTTTTCTTAGAAATCCCAAAAATGGGATTTTATGTAGACGTCACATTTGTCCTACACCCTCTCCTTCCCTACCCTCTGGTCACCGTTGGTCATAAGTTGTTCAAATTTAAGTTAATTAATTGTAAATGAGGAGGGGGTCCTTCAGGTTCCACCATGAAAGTAGACAAGTTTTTTATAATTCAGGAGAAAAGTGTCCATTAATGTGATTTTAAGCAGTATCCGAGGTCTGCATGGACAAAAGTGTTAAATTTAAATTTACCATACGACTGCGCATTTTTTTTACCTTGTAATCAATACTTAATATTAATATGGATTGTTTAGAATTAAACCATAAACAACTGAAGACCCAATTTTTAAAAATTATTCCAAGTTCAATAAAAGCAGTCTTTAATTTGGTTTATTATTTTTATTAAGGTGAGATATTCAAGTTAAGGGGGGTATTAACAATTTTTCATTTTTACCATGAAACCAGACCACTTTTTTTACTCTTCAGAATTAAACCTTAAATTGGAAACCAATGTTTAAAACTTAATCGAATTTCAACACAAGCAGATTTTGTTAATTTGCACGTCTTTGATTTCGTTTATTGTTTGTTAAGAAAAGATATTCTCAGTAGGACGGGGGGGGGGGAGATTAACGCGTTCTTCAAGGTTGACCATGAAATCAGAAAAGCTTTGTAACGGATTAAATTGGTTCCGTCAACAAACTGTGATCACACAGGTGAATGTGTGGCACCTACCTGGATTTGTATTGGATGCCGCTAGCTCAATCGCGTGGGTCGTGGTGCTTGAATCACTCCAATAACAATCCGGGACGGCAAAATCAAGGGAAGTCACAATCGGGTATAAGGGCGCCACTGGATTGAGTGTAATCAATCCCCAAAAGTAATCCAGTACTTACCTCCACTAAAAAGGGGGGGGAATGAGTCGAAAGAAAGAAAATAATTAACAATGGAAAACAAATATTTAATGAAATGAATGCTTATGAGTAATAGAGATTAATTTTCTTAATAACAATGACCTTAAAGAATACTTTGATATCACGATGTCGGCAAGAATGCTAATAATAATAATGGTACATAATAGTTTTATATAAATGATGTTGAACTTAAACTAAACATATAAACAATAATAAAGAAATGTTTTACATACAGGAACAACAAATAAATGTGGATATGAAAATATCCAACACCCTGTATATAGCGTCAACTTAAAACTTAAGTATGGTAAAATACATATGAAAAGTACCTCGATAGCTTTCCCCGAGGGTTCAAATGACATGGACAAATATTCCAACAATAACCTCGGTTCGGCTCGAGATAAATGAATAAATTAAAGGTTAGTATTTTCTTAAACTAATTACGACTAAAGATATGAAAACTACTGATAAACGGTATAATAGACTTAAATAAAATGATAATATAGGGTAATTCCGGGATAGTTGGACCACTGGGTTAGATGGACCACTAACGATAACTTTAATTTTATGAAGTACCGCTGGTATTTATACCCATCCTCCCTTTTAGTGGAACAGTCTAAGTTGTATAACGTGTAAACAATAAAGCGCGGGTGTATTATACAAGTAAAATTAAGCGTAGATGTTTCGAGGTTGGCTGAAAGTTTTTATAGTGGTTGTTTTAGATCAATTAAGAAGAACCTAAAGGTAAATTTTTTTAAAGATTTCGTTTGTATATGGTAGTTTTGGTATTCGAAATAGGTATAACCTAACTTTTTCGTCATTTCTAACACCGTGACTCGTGTGACAAAGTGGTCTAACTAACCCATAGTTTTGGGATAGTGAGACCGTTTTCATTCGGGTTAGATAGACCATTTCTAAATCTAAAGTAGTGAAGTTTTTTCCAGATTTACATCATGCCAACATTTTATAAAAGGAAAGGAACTGCTAATAGAGCCACGTGGAGTGCCGAAGCACTACAAAATGCGATAGAAGCTGTATTTTCGGATACATTTGGAGTTAACAAAGCTGCAAAAGAATTCAAAAAAAAAAGAAAAAAAAAAGAATGCAAAAGAAAAAAGAAAAAGAAAAAGAAAAAAAAAAGAAAAAAGAATGAAAAAGAAAAAGAATGCGAGAAGTGGTTACACGAAGGATGCATGAAATATGCGAATATGTGTGAACTATGCGGTAAAGTGGCATCTAAATAAAGAACCTCTGCTGAATATTGCTTTGAAACGATGGTCTAACTAACCCATATACACTGGACCAACTAACCCTCACACTATGGGTTAGTGAGACCAGTTAGAACTTTTTATTTTTTATTTATAAGTAATAATGTTACTACTCCTTTTATGTATCGTAATAAAATACTTAAACTACATCAGTGTATGCATTGATTTTTACCATTTTGAAAATTTAAAACATAACGATAATGAAAAACAAGATGTTTAAAAAAAAGTGGTCCAACTATCCCGGACTTACCCTAAGTTGCATGTAATCGATGCACGTAAAACAAATTAAGGTATCGAGGAATCCTAGAATTGTCGATAACCACACTGAGATTTGAAGTAATGTAATTTAACTCGACACTATTGTGACCGAAAAGTGGTTCGAACATGAAATTAACACTATGAATAACTTGAATAGCGAAAGTACTTGATAAATTTTGGTTATCGGTAAATTAATTTTAATCGTGTAAAAGTTTTACGATTGCATAAAATGTCTCCAATGGTTAGTGGTATCGTAACAAAAACAATGTACTTACATCGATGGATTTAATTCAATTGAATGCGTCAACCACCTTGCTACGCCACTGGTGAAAATTGCACAATATTTGGAACAAAGGAATGACGTCACGAACGGAATCTCAAATTTGAATTGTATTTCCAAGAATAAGGTGGGCGTCATGGGCTAATGATTGACTGCTATAGATGCGTAAATGTTGATTTTAGTGATCGACCAGTGTAATAAATTTGCAAGACGTAAAAATTGCATAAAACCATAAATTTCCAATTATGCGTTTCAAACCAATATTTTGATGCGAAAATTGTCACTTGGACCGTTCTCGTGTCGCAACCTAGTGCAAACAACCAAGAAACTAGCATACAAATGGATCTTCACTGGACCACACAAACAAAACACTACAAATCACAAAGAAGTCACGTCGCCATGTTCTCTCTAAGTTAACTTGTGGTACTGCGCGCGTCGCATACCCCAACCAACCAACTATTTTCCTCGACGCTAGATGGCGGACTTTTGAATTCAAAAAATTTCGCGGGGAAAACGTAATTAGACGGGAAAAAGTAAAATATCATTACAGCTTGTTGATTGTTCAGAGAAATAATGAATTAAATGTGATTAATTAAAGTTAAATTTCAATTTACCTTATACGGTTGCGTATCTTTTTCCACTAATACTCAACGGAATATGGACTATGTGAATATTGTATCCGGGGGGTCTGGGTCCAGTTACGCATGCTCAAAAAAGTTAAAATTAAATTGATAACTAAAAGCTACCCTTAAAAACATACATTGTGAAAATTTCACATATTATACGTGTCATTTTTTCATATTGCTTTCAAAGCCGCTTTGTTGCTAAAGCATCATGATCTTTCTTCTGCGCTTGAAAAAATCTGCCATTTTATTCCAAAGTGAGATTATAAAAAAAATTACGTTTGTTTTTGGAGGGATAGTGATTAGGTCTTAATCAATAAAATAAATGCCCCCCAAAAAAATTTTTTTTTTTCAAAAAAAACAAACCAATTTTTGACCCGAAGTTTAGCCACCATATCTCGAAATTTATCCGAAAAAATAAACTTTTATGAATATTCGCGAATATCTCGCTTTGGCTTCATTTAGAGCAAAATGTTAAGTTAATAAAAATAAAGCAGATTAAATTGTCTGTATAAAAATCTTGTGATTTTTTCTTGTTAATCGAATGGTTGCAGAGTTACAGCCACCAGAGTGTGCGGTTAGGATTTTTAAGAATTAAGAAATGGCAGTTAAGAATGGCAAATACATACCGTGCACTCTGATGGCTGTAACTCTGGAACCAATGCATCTATAAGAAAAAGTAGGAGATCTTTTCTGTAGAGAATTTAATTGACTTTATTTTCAATCACCTCACATTTTACTCGAAACAAGACCCAAACTGAGATGTTCACTAATATTTATATAAATATCTTTTATCGTGTGATGGTTTCTCCATTCTCCAATATGGCGATCAAATCCGGAGTCGGATTTTTCGAGGTCTAATAGCGACAGTAAAATCTATTCGAAGTAGCCCTAATTATTTGACCAGATGAAATTTTGGAAGTTGCTATAAATCCGAGTGATAAGTCATTACAATTGTTATTTCTTTTAAACTCGAACTTCCCACAGGTCTACTATATTGCGTGTCTGGTTATTTATTATTCATATAATCAATTGAAGTTACCTCAGATATGCAAAACTGTGAAAAATAGGTCTTCCCAGCAAACAAACATATTCAATAAATAATAATATAAGTTTCGCCACTACTTAATTTGCAGGGACGAAATTCTGTGTTCGAATCGAACATCTTTTATTATGTTTGGGACGTGGAATCCAAACCAAGGCGCAAGGAAATCCACCAAACTGAATAACATGGTGGAGAAATTATCTATCACGCAAGACTGCACAAAACAATGAAGTTTCGCTATCTTCCATACTGCAATTTGATTTTTGACCTTTATATGTTTTTCAGCCTGTTGCCCTCCCTAAAAGAACATAAACAAGGAATAAATGTCACCGTGAATGCAACAGAAATCTGCATAATTTTATTAACCAAGAAAATTCCCTTGATTCTCCCGTAAAGCCTCCTTTATATTTAAATTGAACATGCAAATATCATCATCGTTTACACATTCTGTTTTCCGCGCGATTCATCCAGGTATTCGTGCGTGGTATGAATAACCATGCAAATATGTGCACTTTGCGTTGGGTAAATTTAAAATTAACATAAACCAAAAGGTCCAACGTATCGACGATTGAATTTTTTCAAAAAACACGTCAGGTTTGGATTTCACGTTAACCTATAGGTCAGAAATTCTAAATTTATTGAAATTTTTGGTGTACCTATTACTAATTTACCGGTAACCCAAAGTTAAGCGATTTATTAGAAGTGTATATCGGGTAATCTCTATCATAAATGGAAGCTTTCAAATGCAATAAACATTCGTAGCGAAAGATAATCTGAAAGCGGTGTGATAAGCTTTCCCACAAACACAAGTAACATTCCTTTCCAGAAAAAAGCAACCCCGATGAAAGAAATCAATAAATAAAAATTTTTTTTAATAATTTGTTTAAAAATCTCGACGTCTAGACGTACATAAGTCGCAACTATGACATGGCAGGCATCTGAAAGGCTAGTCCGTTCAATACTTCTTCTTTACCTTATTTCCTCACCCTCACCGCATCTTTCAACTCTATCCCCACTTAAAAATTTCTTGATCTGTTCTTATACTGTAGCTTTTAAGTGGCGAAAAATTTAAAAAAAATCAATATTAACTTAAAAAAAGCGAAAAGGGAAATTTAACTGCTTGTAGGGGAGGAAATCAGAAGCAAGAATAAGACAAAGTATGCGAGACGTTTTCATTTTGCATCCAAACAGAAATAAATGAAAATAAATAGTACAACATTTAATACAAAATTATTAATGATGCCATATTTCTAAGTACAATTTCTATCCTGACATATCTCAATTATCAAGTACGTCTACGTGTACCGAGAGCGTCCTTTTAATATTAGGAGCATCTCTTTCAGAAAAGGGGTCCAAAACAATAACGTAGGATGTCTAACTAGAAAACGAAACTAGATGATAAATTTTAGTCCATATTTTGAATGTATTTCGTAAAACAGAAGGTGGAGTAACAATAGACTTCTATATATTTGATAAATTGTTATGTTTCGCTTATTACTTGTGCGTAAATTTATTAATTCGTAATTTTTATAATTAATTGTTATAAAATAAAACGAAAAATTCTTCTACGTATTATAATTTTTTAACCTACGGTTTGAACCTCGGTGCCCTCCATTTATTTTTTTCTTTTTGTCCTCCCATAAGGAGAACTTACAACAATTACCAAAGTTTCGGTTCTTACGAGTCCCCAAAAACTTTCAAGTTTCTATTTCTCGTGCTTATGTGGTTAGGAAATGCAGTCTTTCAAAATAAACATATTTTTTTAAATTTTCTCGAAGATATTTCTGTAGAGCGGCATGGAACGGAAATCACTGATTTGAACTCTGCAGCAAAACATTGTGACCTGGGCCATTGGTCTCAAATTACTGGTAAAGAAAACACTTTTTTCCATAAATTCGTAATTGCCAGAGTTGTTAAATTATTCATTAAACTAGCTGGAAAGCCCGTCCACGGACGGGTAGCTAGACGGTGCTGGTGGGTCTCTATTTTAATGATCTAAATAAAAACAACATTGTTTCCTAATATTGTCAATTTTAATTGTTCATCCTCGCGTTGAAACGTTAATTTTAATTTTTTTAGTTTGTTAATTAAGAAACAATTATTGTAGCAAATAAAATCTTAAGCACTGCCTACTGCGTTAATACTTCCTTGTACACAATATTTTTCGTGTACACTGCCTGTGAACCGTCAATCAATTTCCCTTGTTCTTTTCCATCAACTATTTTTATCTTCAGATCTCCGTACTCTTGACATTGCTACATAGAGATGACCGTGGCTAAACATCACGGTTGATCGTCATGGAAAAGGCAAGTTTAATTGGAAACTGTCGCCGTCTTAAAACAAATGGCAAGTCTGTACTTGATGGGACTAAATCTATGCGGGGAATAAAAACAGTTTCCTTTTTAGCAGTTCCTGTCAAGACTTCAGCGACGATTAGATAGGGCTTTAACGATTGAACAGTTAAGCGCGTCCCATTACAAAGACCACGTTTAGTATTCAAATTCCTGAGCAACATAATCACACTTCCAACCTTCAAGTGCATTCTGTGTACTGGCATCCCTGAGGGCGTTTGTTTATTCAAGAATTCCATCGGATAGTTTTCCCTATCGTTATCATCACTGTTGTCAGTGGAATCACTACTTAGATAAGTTAAAATGCTGCCGTCTAAAAGGTCCAAAACTTGCTCGTTTATAGCGTCAACGTCAGTATTTTTTGGGCAAAGTATTGCCATTTTGGAATATCTTTTTACATCAGCAGCATTAAAGCTTCCTCCAAAAATTTCTTGGATAAGGGAAGTTTCGCATATACAATTATGCAGAATCTCAATTATCTCTTCAGACAGACCTTTGTCATTTGTAAGCTCCCCGTTGCCCAACTTTATCAGCCAATCACTGAATGCGGAATCAACGGACCGGACATTTTGACTTAATTTCAATACTATAAATTTATTCCACATATCATTAAATTTAATGCTTGAATGAATAATTGCTGACCTCATTTCATCAGGTACGACAGGAAGAGTTTGTCTGAAATCACCACCAAGAATTAAAACTTTACCGCCAAAAGTTTTGGTGTTTTATATCAACGTATCAATGTATCAACGGATCAACGTATCATCGGATCAACGGATTAAATGTTTATATAGGTTGTCGTCGATAATACAAACGGTATATTAAATCTTCAAGCTTATCAACGGATCAACTTATCAAGTTGTTTTGATTTGAACGACAATGGATCAGTAAGTCCCTTTCGAGAGGAGGTTCGCCGTCGGCATTTTGAAAAATGACAGCTACTTCATTTCTTGTTGGAGCATTGTATCGTCTAATATCGGATTTACGGTCTTGGATAATTGCCATGGTAACTGTTGCTGGCTCAACGCCATGTAGAGCGGCGTCATTGATGCTTTCTTGTTCCACTTCATAAAGAATTTTGCATGCGGCAGAAAAAGGATTATTCTGAGACATGAAAGTGCTTAACTCTCGCATCAGACTTGGATCGCACCGATCGTTTCCCTTAATTGTCATTGATCAGCAGCCTGATCCGGGTCCAATATATATAGTTGAGCAAACTTGCGTTGGTTTCCATCTGCCGGGTGCAAAGCTCCTGCTCGATGGTAAATTTGTCCGTTAATTCGGAAACAGTAGGGTCCGTATCCAGGAGGCGGAATAATGTTAGCTCCCATTGACGCAAACGCTAAAGCACTATTTATCGATCTAATATTGTCTATGAAATTTTTCGAATATTGATGCAGTCCTTTCAATAACTGTTCAATAACAGAGGGGCTGATCTTATAGCTTCTAAGGTGACTTTGCCTTTCTGACAGCATGTCGTAAAAAGTTTGTCAGACGCCCGCTCTGCTGAAAAATGCTTTGCACTGCAAAATTCGCAAATATTGTCCATAAAACCACAGTTATGAACGTCGACATTTGCTTCTACAACGTTACCTACTTCAAGAACAGCTGCGTTTTTACTTCGTGGATTTTGTCGGCGAATTGCATGACTACGTGAACGATGTAATATTTGCGAAGGGGTCATGTTGGCAATTTGATTTCGTTCGCGATGTTGAGCAATTTGTTCTGACGTCATGTTGGCAATTTGATTTCTTTCGCGATGTTGAGTAATTTGTTCTGACGTCATATTGGCAATTTGCTTACGTTTGCGATTTTGTTCAATTTGCCCAGGAGTCATATTTTCCACACGATTACGATTCCGACAACATTCTTTTTGGACATCACTCATATTTTTACGACGGGTTTTTTCTCGCTCCGCCTTCCGTCGTTTTACTGTTTCCTGCTGGGCGGCTACTTCCTCATCAGATTTTCTTTTAACACATTTTCGAGCAGCAGTAGGAACATGTGGGGAACAAAGAGTAACTACTTGAATATCCTCCATTTCGGACATTTTCGCTTTAGAAGTTGTGAAGTTATTTTCAATGAAGGTAACTCTCACACCACGTACCTATATAGCGCACAGTGATACGTTGATCCGTTGATATGTTGATACGTTGATCCGTTGATAAGCTTGAAGATTTAATATACCGTTTGTATTATCGACGACAACCTATATAAACATTTAATCCGTTGATCCGATGATACGTTGATACATTGATACGTTGATACGTTGATACGTTGATCCGCTGATACGTTGATACTTTGATACGTTGATACATTGATAAGTTGATCCGTTGATACGTTGATCCGAACCAAAAAAATGACACGCTGGAGCAGCGAGCTGGCATTTTATATATTAGGATATATTTCATGGAAACACTACTTGGATTAGAGGTTTTAAAATCTTGAGTTTGCGGAATTAAGTAAAGTTTTAACCTAATCCAAGGAACACTCCATATAAGAATGGATTAACATATACAAACATGAAGCTTTAAAACGAGATTTTCTTTACAACTAATGTATGTATGTAAATTTTGTAATATGCTTAATTTGGAAATAATAAAATTATTAGGCTAAAATAAAAAATCATAATTTCTCCGAGCAAGTTACGCAAATACGAAACTCGCGGGATTTGGTACCAAAAAAACTTCGGGCACGTTTTGACGCCGAAATAAAATTTAACAACCGTGAAATTGGCCATTATTAGGGAAATACCTTTAACTTTGTTTGAATGACACAAATCACATTAGAGAAGGATTTCAATAGGATAATAAATAGAACATAGTATATTCTTGAGCACCTGTTGAATTAAAATCAACTTCGACGTGAGCTTTATTCATATTAAACATCAACGAAGTTGATTTAATCCAATCGGAGAGGAAACCTTACACATGTATAACCCATTTTTTTAACCGTTACATCAGACTTGCTAAAATGGGTTACAAACATATTTTAATTTTCTACCATACCACCGACTGCGCCAATTGAATTAAATTCAACTTTTAATTTTATTTCCTTGCTTTTATTTATCCATAGCTTTGACTGGAAAAACTAGTTAAATTATTTAGATAAGTGTAGACTATCAGGAAAACTGTACGAGTTTGTTAAAACTTTCCTTATTACGAGTCCCACAACACAATTTGTAAAATAGAAAGTTTCTAAATTAAAACTCATGTTAAATTCGTTGTTTTATTTGGTGTGTGCTTTATTCTCCGAGCTTATTTACTCGCTACCAATTAAACATACCATCAGAGGAAACTTACAACTAAAATTTTTTTGTGTTTCCCAAACATAATTTAATTTGTAAAAAAAAGTTGTCGGTTTTTCACATTTTTTCGTACTTATGCTTGTTTAGGCAAAATTATGTGTAAATATTTCACGGCGACATCTAGCATTAAGGGTCGCGAATCGAGACCGAAAGGGTTGAAAGCTCTACCTATACGACAATAGCCGCACTGTTTGGGGTGCCGCCGATAACTAAAAGGGAAAAAGAAAGGGTTGATTCATTTTTTAATACTCTATTTCTTATTATTATCGGAGGTTAATTCAATTCATTCGTCAATTCACTTAAAGTATGTATATTTCAACTAGGCGACAACTCGGCAAGGTCACTTTAGTAGTCGACACAGAGCGACTGCCAACTAAAAGCTGGTACAGACACGGCTAGTATTTTAGTCCAGTAGCGAAGTATTTAGTAACTAAACCGTGTGTGTACGGTACAATTTAGGAGATTGATTTAGTTTTCAGGATACTAGTTTAGCGAATTAGTAGATCTATTTTTCTGGCGAGTAGTCCCCACCACTTGGTGAACACGTCATGCAGGCACGACAAATTTATTGTACCTACCTAAAAATTAAATTGTAAGCAGTAGGTGTGTGTTTGTTTTATAAGTTACAATACAAAAAAATCATTTAGAAACCTTCGAGATGGAGAGTCGTAAACGTCGCGCTTTATTATTAAATAATGTTATAGCAAATATTGGACAGATTATAGCAGAAGAAATTTTAGAACAAATTTCTATGTCTCTTATTATAAAAGGCCGAGTCCTACCTTCCTTCCTTCCTTCATTCTGTCTGTCCCACGGAAATACCCGAAGCAAACCGAACCGAACCGAACGCATAACGGATAATACGTATCATCGGATCAACGTATCATCGGATGAACGTATCATCGTATCAACGTATCATCGTATCAACGTATCATCGGATCAACGTATCATCATATCATTTTGTCTATATAGGACAGCTATTTCCAAAAAAGCATTATGTGAACTTCCATAATGGATAATGAAAATTTTGAAAATCCTGCTGCAAAGCGACGGCGATTGAATCGTGAGAGAAAAGCACGTACAAGAGCTAATAACACAGAAGAACAGCTTCGATCACAGCGACAAGCTGACGCTCGGTCTCATGCGATACGTCGACAACGTGAAACTTTGGAACAAACTCAAGCGCGGCAAGCTGCTGACGCTCGGTCCCATGCGATACATCAACAACGTGAAACATTAGAAGAAACTCAAGCGCGGCAAGCTGCTAACGCTCTATCCCATGCGACACGTCAACAACGTGAAACATTAGAAGAAACTCAAGCGCGGCAAGCTGCTAACGCTCTATCCCATGCGACACGTCAACAATGTGAAACATTAGAAGAAACTCAAGCGCGGCAAGCTGCTAACGCTCTATCCCATGCGACACGTCAACAACGTGAAACATTAGAAGAAACTCAAGCGCGGCAAGCTGCTAACGCTCGATCCCATGCGATACATCGACAGAAAGAAAATCGATACCAAAGTCAAGCAATTCAATTCAACTCCAAATAAGAGCATTGAGATTTGATGAATCTCACGTTACTCGACACGATTGTGGAGAAATGAATTCCATCTGTCAGTTCTGCGGCTCCAAGAATTTCGCCAAGGAGCGTCCAGTTGATAAACAATTTAACAACTGCTGGCATAAAGGAAAAGTGAAGATTCCGCAACCGCTCGATCAACATGGGAATCTATTGTTATATCCCGAATTTCTTCGCTCTATGCTTTCAGATTCAGAAAATCCTTACTACAAGAACTTTCGTCAGCACATCCGCTCTTACAATTCCTCGGTTTCTTTCGCTTCAATGGGAGCAGAGATTGTTTCAATGCCGGGTAACGGACCATACGTTTTCAAAATTCATGGACAGACGTACCACAGAACCACAAACCTGTATCCACCTGAAGGACAAACAAGAAAGTTTGCACAACTGTATGTAATGGACACGACAGAAGCGGTCAATGAACGAGTAAATCTGCCTGAGAATAGAGGTTGTCTACCTGAAGTGATTGAGAAAATCGATCGTGTCTTCCGCGTCAACAATCGTATCGCAGCTTCATATTGCCTGATGAAAGAAATTGAGCAACAAGAGCGAGTACGAGCCGAAGAAGAAGGACAACCAGTTCCGGTCGTCAATATGGTGATGCGGCGCGATCGGCAGTCTGATCAAAGACGTTACAATGCTCCAACGTCCAATGAAATTGCAATGGTGTTCGTAAATGATGACGGCGAACCTCCTTTTGAACGTGATATCCGTATCTATCCTCGAAATCCCGTCGACAATGCACAACAATTCATTCGTATCAATATTCTCAGTCCAAATCTTGACCTTGACTTGAATGACTTATGGCATTCTTTATCCGTTTGGCGAACCGGGGTGGCAACTCAATTGGAGTTGCGAAGGATATCGGCAATCCCGTAATAAAATCAGCATGTTACAATTTAAAGTTGCGCAAACAGCAATTAGAAACGATTTCAATCCGATCAAGAGTGCGGGAAAACTTACGCAACAGTGGATTGTCGACTCATATTTGCAATTAAAGACTTAATCCTAATTAAAGACAATTCTAGACAAGGACAACTTAGAGCTACAGACTGGTTTACACAAAATGTAGTGTTCCGGGAAGTTTTTGAAAGACTTTAAAATTAAGCATTAATTAACCATACGTTTTCAAAATTCATGGACAGACGTACCACAGAACCACAAACCTGTATCCACCTGGAGGACAAACAAGAAAGTTTGCACAACTGTATGTAACTAGATGATAGCCCGTTCGAGGACGGGTAGCTAGAAGGACGGGCAGGCAGCCAAGGTCATATAGCTTTTGGATTGCACTGAGAGCTTTCCTTAATCTTCATTCAACTTATACCTTGGGTAGCTGCCCGTCCTTCTAGCTACCCGTCCTCGGACGGGCTATCATCTAGTGAATAAATAGAAAATGTATAGCTTAAAAAAAATTATTTATTTATCATAATTTAGCTTAACATTCAATACATTTGGCAATTGTCTATGCTCATTAGTCATTACAAACAGGTAGATTACATTCTGCACACAATTTTCGAGATTTTCTTCGTTTTCTAAATTCCGTTTTCTAAGAATCGTATTAGGACGCATCCATTCAAATAATATTCAAATAATATAATAGTACCGGTTAACATAAATTACAAAGAATGGATTTTACCTGCTTGGGTACCCAGGTCATAGAAACATGTGTCCTGATATCAATGATAGTACAGAAGCGAGTTTGTTGAATCACCGTTGAACAGACAGGCGCCAAAATACAACATAACTTCAGAACAAGTACAAACTTAAATATTTTTTGTGTAATTTGGAAACGACAAATATTCTTCTCTGGCATATGTATTTTTATATAATTTAAAATGAACATCTTATAAACCAGCACACATTCTTCGAAAGCTTCCAAAAAATTTTTTTTTTTAATTTTTGGGCATTTTATTGCAATGATTAAAAAATACTCTCAAAAACAAATAAAGGACCAATTACATATACTAAAACAATCATTTCCGAACGTCCGAAGTGGTGGAGGAACGTTACTAAACCATAAAAATAGAAAATATTGGATCCATCCATACTACACGGTTTTACTAAATTACTATATAAAATACTAAACTACTCCTCTAAATTGTACCGCTCACACACGGTTTAGTAACTAAATTGTACTAAATCACTCGCTACCAGACAAATTGCTAGCCGTGTCTGAACTAGATTTTCTTGGTTTTATGGCTACTTGCCTATCTACTAATTCATTCGCTACTGGACTAAAATACTAGCCGTGTCTGTACCAGCCTTAAGCGACGTAACTGGGCGCCATAAACTGGGTGATAATCTACATCGAACATTTTTTGCATTTTTCTTAATTTATCTAAAAGAAAACTATTTTTGTTCTATTGGTAACCTGTAATGTTCTACGGTATAGTACATCTCATGCATTATGTGACCAAACACAGCTGCCAGCTCAGCTGTGAGATTGTTGTGCTGAAGGTTTTTGTTTAGAAGTCAAGTCTCTATATTCTGCAGATTGCTAGAGCTCGTGTACACGTAGAACGAGCAAATCAAAGGATCAGGATTTTCGAGATTTTTAAAAAACTATTGCTTTTGAAGCTTGTAGGTACCTATGATATTTTTTTGCTCATATGTGCAGTTGTTAATATGTCTACCATATTACCAGTTTTAAGTGATGAAAGATTTTAAAAATAAATGGATAAATTTAAGACAGTCGCAATTTTTCAATTAAAAAAATGTATCTTTGCTACGTGAATAATGTGTAGCATGTTTGCAAAATAAATAAAATGTAACCTATTATCTGAACCACGAAAGAAAAGCCCTACGTCATTATTTTATGAACTTAGAAATGACATGACATTATATTTTCCTTATATCGTTTAACGTAAGAGGGACAAAGATGCAAAATAATAAGTTGTCTTATAGCCCCTACACACGATCCGATTTCTAGGTCCAACTTGCGACCCGACCAGATTGAAGATTGCCTCCACACGATCCGACCGCGTTGGGGCTTGCCTCTACACGATCCAATCTCGTCGGCCCGACACCAGCTGCGCCTGATATTATTTCGAACTTAAAATTTATTCTTGTATTAAATATAATGATTAAATAATCCGTGGTGTTTGGGAGAAAACTGATAAGTACAAAAGTAATGTTATTCAGTATAGCTGTTTTAAAGTTCAATATCGTTCAATAAAAATAGTAAAATATCAATAAAAGATTAATTTATTTTTATTTATTCATTTATTAATTATATACTTAGAATGTAATAATAATAATAATGTTTAATAATCCAGTAATTAATAGAATGTAATAATAATAATAATGTTTAATAATCCAGTAATTTTTTGAAATTAATAACTGTCATATTTGTACCATATGTTTAAACTTATCAGTTTTCTCCCAAACACCACGGTATTCATTCTCTTTAAAGCTTTGAACCGATTAACATGGCTCCGAATTTATCGAAATTTAGTATAACATTCCATTTATTCAAAAATGTTTGCAATGCCTGATTTCTGGCATCCCTATTTGAGTAAATCTTGCAAGCTGGATCCCATAGGCATGGCAAGTCTTTATATAATTCAAGAATTTCTATAATGCTTTCCCGTTCAGTTGCACCAGACATTTTATTGGTATTTAATGTGAACTGTTCCTAACAACGTCTAAAACAAAATTGATGTGCATTATTACTATAAATGCATAAGGACCGGTGGGGAGAAAAATTCAATTTGCGATTTCTGGACACTTGGCTATCTGGTGCTCAAATGGAGTACATGTGTTTATAATCGCTTTGGCGATAAAGAAACACATGGGTAAAATTTCTTTGATGTTTAGTATAATGCAAAGAACTTAAGTCAAAAAACACAAGTTTACAGTAGAAGCAAATGAAGTTGTTTTTACCGTTTAAAAAGATAAATTTCGAACAAAGTTTGTAATATTTTCTCTCACACTCTTATTTTTGTGATTAATCACAAAGCGGTCTCTTTTAAACGGTAAAACCAACTTAATTTGCTTCTACTGTAAACTTGTGTTTTTTGACTTAAGTTCTTTATACTGAACATCAAAGATTTAGTTAAAACGCAGCTTTGTTATCGAGAGATAACTAGATAACTAGTCCTCTAGTAGTTCGTGAGAACTACAAAAGTTATCACCTAATTACTTTTTGAAATCCTAAATTTTTTTAAATGATTATTTAAAACATTATAGATTTTGGTCAGATTATTACCTCCACTTTTCATTATAATTATAATTATGCATTATAAGTTTAATATTTCGTGTGATATTTTAAAGGTATTTAATAAAAAAATAATATGTTTTTATAAAGTAGATAACAAGTTGGCTGGGTTGGTGGGTCTGAACCTTCCTACATGATCCGACAAGGAATGGCATAAAAAACAGTTTTTATCAAGTTTAGCTCGCCTTATCTGCGATCCGACAACGCTCCACACGGTCCAATCTCGCCAAATGCCAACGCGGTCGGATGGCTACATCGGTGACTACATATCCTACAAGGAAATGTTGCGAAATTTGTAGAACGACAAGCCTCCACACGGTCCAACTTGAGACCCGACCGACGAAATTGGATTTTAGTACCAACCAGATTGGATCGTGTGTAGACCCTATTACAGACAACTATTGATGACGAATTATTGATGACACAGGGTTTTTCTTTAGTGGCTCAGATAATATATAACATTCCCGTTCAAATTCACAGTCATATTGGTAGTCAGAAACGAATTACTAAAACTAGAACATAATTAAATCGCATACGGACATGTTCAATATTGCCATTCCCAATTGGATCTAGCCGCAATAGGTGTGTTTCTTTTTTAAAAACGATGCTTTATAATTAGGTTCCATATATTTGCAAGTATTTAGAAAACTATATGCAGCTTCATCTTTTCCTGTAACAGAAAAATTAAATTATTAAATTTAATTGTAACAAATGCTTAGATATAATTACCAGAATTTGGGCACTTAGTTTATAATAATTTAATGAGAACATTATCCTCATAAACAATGTCGTCGGGTGAGTAGCTACCCGATCCATGGATATTTTTTAATCCCATGTTTTACGAATTTATTACTAAATACTTTGGGTCAAAAATATTTCAAAGCTTTCTGTTCTCACATTTCTTGAGCATACGTAAGTATAAATGCCATAACATCGTGAACCAGAAATACGAAATTGCCGTTCTATAACGAATTGTTGTTTTTGCAATTTTTGTAACATTTAAATGAAGAGTAAACTTGTCATATGTTATTTTACAGCAAACAGCTACCCAAAAGCTGGGTATTTTGGTATGGTAATTGGTAGAAAGTACCAATCTAGTAGTACTATAACCTAATTTCAAATTTGTTTAAAAACATAGAACATTTAATTAATTGCTGAAAAATTTTGAGAAAAGCAGAAAACGTGGTTCAAAAATGAAGGTGATATTTATGGAACCTGAAGCTGAAACCGATGATGCGCATTCTACCACGTTCAAGCTGTGCCAATAAACTAAATATTAAGGAAGGTCTTCCTGAGGAGTTCCAAACAATTGTCTACCATTTGTACTACCTTTGAATTTCTAAGTTTTTCTGTCCTAACAGGAGGATTTTCTGCTGAAATTTTATTTATATCGCTTTCATAGATTGAGTTATTTAGCTCCAAACTAAATTATGACTTTTATTTCAGTTCACAATGTTATCAACAAAGGAAACTTCTTTTTTGCTGTTCTTGCTGTGAAAACTACCGTTGCAATTGCAAGCAGAATTATCAACAGCGTGATGTATTTCTTCTTCTCTTACTTTAAATGGTTCCTGTAAGCCTACAAAAGTTTTACTGTAAAGTCCAAATTTTACTTAGAAATAAAGTTAAGGGGTAAGGTGCCGCTTACAAAACTTTTACCTTAAAGTCCAACTGTTACTTTATTAATAATGCAACATTTGGACTTTAAAGCGAAAGTTTTGTGGGCTTATTGGAACCATTCAAACTAATAGTAGATCAAAGAGATCACCTTGTAGATAATCGTGCTTGCAATTGCAACGGTAGTTTTCACAGCAAGATCAGCAAAAAGGAAGTTTCCCATATTGGTAGCATTGCGAACTAAAATAAAAGTTTGATTTAGTTTGGAATTTAATAACTCAGTCTATAAAAACGGTATAAATAAAATTTCAACAGAAAATCTTCCTTATAGAAGGTAAGAAAAGCTTATGGATACAAAGGCAGTACAAATGGTAGATTATTGTTTTGAACTAATCAGGAGTATCTTCCTTAATCTTCAGGTTACATTGGCTCAGCTTGAAGATGGTGGAATCCGCACAATCGATTTTATCTTCAGGTTACATAAATCTCACCTTCTCCGAACCAGGTTTTCTGCTTTTGTCAAAAATGTTCTGCCATTAATTAAATGTTTTGTTATGTTTTTAAACAAATTTGAAATTAAGTTATCCTACTATATTATTTATTGTATCAGTTATATTGCATTCCATTGTGTTGTATTATTTGTATTGTACCCACTGTACTTTGTAACCTGTAGAATTTTAGAGGGGTGTATGGGGCTGCGCTGCAGAGGTAAATAGTACAGTAAAGGTAATAAAATTAAACAAGATTTGTTTGACGACGATGATATGCTAATCGCTGCTGCCGCGTACGTAGTTATTGTTAAATCAAAAACAATCAAGAAACGTAGATTTTCGTTGCGTCCGAGTTTACAAAGTTGACCTGTGCATCCAGCACTTTTATTGTGAGCCTTTAAACGGATTTAATGGTGTGATTCTGATCAAAATTCGCGATTTCAAAGTGTGGTTCCTAAACCACTTGTTCCTATGCCACTCTTGGTGTACGAGTGATTCTTGCGTTTTTTTGTTGATTGGGGAATATTTATAAATTAATGTTTATTTTATTTTATTTTTTCGCTCACCTTTTAATAGGTGAGCGAATGGCTGAAATGCTAGCGTGTTCGCTTTCAAGCCAATATTCACGGGTTCAAATCCTGTGTGAGGTGCTATCTATAGAAGAAATTTTCGCTCACCAAATGGCTATCTGCTGGCCCCAGATAACATTATTTATGGCTAAAAAACTTCCCTGATGGAGTAGGCGGTGTAAAAATCGTCTATTCCCGTGGTTCGGAATCCACGTTAAGCTGTAGGTCCTCTGTGCTCGTCACACATTTTCAACACGCAACGAGCAGAGACAGGGAGGTATCGGGAAAATGTCGCAAGACGTTCATAACCGAATATAGATGTTTATTTTAGTGTTTATGACCTCTTTTTTGGATGCTTATCCGCTTTGGATGTTGCGACCTCTCTCCTATGTACGTATATGATGTGCCATCACACACGTAAACGGGACCTAATATTTGTTTAATTCGGGCTTCGAACCGCGGGAAGTATGTATATACACTTTATCTCCTGAGAGGCTGTTCTAGCCAGATAACAACTCGGTAGTTTGCCATCCCAACAAACATTTTAGCTGTAAATAGGCTATTAACGAGCATATAGTATGCCTTTGCTGTTAAATAGCCCATTTTACAGCTAATTTACAGCTAAAATGTTTGTTGGGATTGCCTTCCGAGGGGAGACGGCTAGAATAAAGTTTTTAGCCAAATTACTTGATCATAAAGTGAGCTATTAATAATCGTTTTAATTATTCCATTTCGTTTATCTACAATTGAAGGGCGTAGTGGAAAAAGTAGTCAAGTCACTTTTTTTTCAATTTGTAGTTGAGCACATTTTCACATTGCGGCATTTATTCTCTACAAATTAGTATAAAAATCAACAAATTGAAAAAAAGTGACTTAACTACTTTTTCCACTAGGCCCTTCAATTATAAAATTTAAAAAAAATAATTTGATCAGGATTTGAACCTAGACATTGCTAAATTACAGAATTATAAACAGCTAAACTTGTGCTCCGAACTACTATTTTTCTTGGGACGTGTTCCCGAATGAATATACCGAACTGCTCACTGTTAATTTGATGTACAGAATCAAGAGCCCGTTATACGACTCCGAGTTTGACAACTGATGTGATAGATCATAGAAATATGATAGTCATAACGGCGGATCAGATGTGTTTGAGTTAGGGCGCGCCTTTCAAATACACGTAGAGACCTCTAAATTGGACATTGGTGTCGTTAGGGAGAGGATGTTCTATCTAATAATAATAATAGCGAAGTATATGGTGTGTTAGTAGTTCGTAGCACAGGTTTTGCTGTTTTTAACACGAAAATTTAGCAATGTCCTGGTCGGGCATTTTTAAATTTTATAACTGAAGATAAATTAAATGGAACAATAATTATAACAATTATTATAATAGCTCACTTCGTGGTCAATTAGTTTGACTAGCGAAACTTTCGCTCAGCAATTGCGTAAAGTTAGACCATTATATAATTGTGTTGAAGTTAAATGTTGTTAAATTATATATAATATGTAGAACTATATATATGCATACATTTTTTAACTGTATTATTTTTCTATAATATTATACCAACTTACAACCTGTAATGCTTTATTAAGAAATAACTAATAGAGTTGAAGTAAAAACTGATTTATCCATATCAAAGAATATGTCAAACGAATATGTACAAGTCAAAAGAATTTTGAAGAAAAAAGAAGAAAACCACACCGCGAAATGACGAGGGCCTGATAGAAATTTTAGTTGTGTACTCGCATGATACAGCACAAGGATAAGGACAATACTCAAAGATTCAGCGAGTACAGGTTTTAGCAAGGAGATTGCACGAGCGAAGCGCAGCGCAGCGAGTGTCAATCTCCTTGCTAAAACCTGTACTCGCTGAATCTTTGAGTATTGTCCGAATCCGCGTTGCTGTTGCGGTGATTATTCCGTGAAGAAACGCCACGACTTAAAAGCACATCACATACGAAAATCGACATTTCAAACGCCATTTTTAATGTCGAAAATTGTGAAACAAATTGACCATATCGCATCACAATCATTGGAAAAAAAAATCAAACAAAAAATTTCGTAAGTACCGAAAAAAATGGAAGCATATAATTGCACTAAATTTGTAATATAAAATTCGTTACTATAAAATTCGTTAGAAGCACATTGCTTTAAGTTTAAGTGAAACTAGGGTTGGAAATAATGCATTGAACCGGTTTTCTAAATCGCATCTGTTGAGTGCGTTGTCATAAACACCTCATAAATTATAATATTCGACTACATAAATTATGATATTCGAAGGTTTTTTATTACGTATGAATTATTACTACAAATATTCGATATTCTGGTAGGGTATTTGGAATATTTTCGTAGTATTTCATAAAAACTGGATATTTTACAGTATTTGCGGGTAAAACCCACGGTGCACGAATTGTATCTGTATAAGTATCATGTAAAATAAACGCACGCTGATTGGTCGAAACGCCAAAATTTGACCCTGAGTGGAATAATCGTAAATATTAAAACCGACGAACCAAAAACCCACTTTGCATGAAAATCATAAATCATGTTGCATTTATAAATATTACTATAAATCAACCAAAAAAAGCGCGCGAACCACGCGTATATCAAAAGTGCCCCAGGGGTAACATTTTCCAATGTACTAATTAATTACAATCGTATTTGTGACCAGCTTGATAACCATCTGAAACCAGCTTGATAACATTGCGGCTGTGTAATAGATGGGGAGTCCAAGTCAAAGATATTGCTATGTACGGGTGAACACGGATAAACCCCGTCAATAGATTTGTTTGTAAATTTAATGTATATAAATGTAAACCTCGGCTAGATGAATTCGCTTGCATGAAACTTACCTTAACTCGGCTTGGGTTCGTTCCGGAATCAAATCTGTTGATACTGAAATTAAGATATTGTGGGTCCGTCAAGTTGGCCCCTCCATTTTTGAATTTGATATTATTTTTAGTGTCAGGGGCTAATGCTGGCGAACGCTGTACATTTTTTTGAAAATGCTGGGTCCGTTGAATTTTTAGTGAGAAATAAAGATTTTTGGTCAAGGAGGGGCCAACTTGACGTAGCCCCTCCAGTTTTGAATTGGATATTTTTTTTAGTGTCAGTCGCTAATGCTAGCGAAATGCTGGCGAATGCTGTAAATTTTTTTGAAAATGCTGGGTCCGTTGAATTTTTATTGAGAAGTAAAGATTTCTGGTGAAGGAGGGGCCAACTTGACGTAGCCCCTCCACTTTCGATTTTTTTATTTTTTTTTAGTGTCGGTCGCTAATGCTAGCGAAATGCTGGCGAATGCTGTAAATTTTTTTGAAAATGCTGGGCCCGTTGAATTTTTATTTAGTGTTGAAATATTGACTTTTGACATAAACGTCAAGTTGGCCCCTCCTTATTCAATTTTTTCGAAATTTCAACTTTTCTTTATATGATTTAAGAGTTATTCGTGAAATGTTTTCCTTACTAAATCATATTCTTGAAGGAAATGAAGCTCCGAGCAACATACGTTGAATTTCAAATTATGTTGAAAGGGGTTTGTGTATTATTTGTAATGCGAAAGATTAAGCATAGGGCATTAGGCTATTCTTATTATAATAATTACTTGTACTAATGAATAGATTAATTTTGTAAATGCAATAACTTGAAACAAAATAAATAATAATAATATATTTAATTTATTCACGAAAAACCAAGTTGGAAAAGTGTTGTCGAGTTCTTGGGAGTTGTTCATACCGATATTCGTTATGGCCAAGCACGAAGTCCAAAAAAGCAAAAGAATAGACGATGATCCTATATCGTCCATTTATATTGCTAAGTATAAATATCCTTACAACGCGTGTATTAAAGACATTGCAATGGATGCGTTTGTTGTGCACTACTGGAGTTCCGTGCAGATTCATTTATATAACGAGTATGCTAAAAGTGTAGGTTCGAGAGTTTGTACTGATGCCACAGGAGGTGTGGTAAAAAAATTGAAACGTCCCGATGCGCAGTTATCACATTCAATATTTTTGTACGATGTAACAATTAATGATCCGAAGTTCAAAGCACAATTTTCTGTTTCAAATATGCTTTCAGAACAACATGACGGCGATGCCATTCATAACTGGCTTAAACGATGGGTGCGCAGTGGTGCTACTATTCCGAAAGAAACTGTTTCAGATATGTCTTTAGCGCTTTTGTCAGGTATAGCCAAAGCATTCACATCAATGAACCATTATAACCATAATTAAATTCAAAACGTTGTTGTCTTCTTTTTGTTATTGGAAGGTAAGCAGTTAGCATTCGCGAGCTATTATTTCTAAATTGTTTAAAGAGGTAGGTAAGTGAAATTAATTTGCACATTTCAGTTTCACTTTGAAAAAATTGCAAACTGCATAATATAAAAGTTAATTTTAATTTTTAAAATGAAAATTAATCTTGTAAAAATGCTAACCTCAAATATCAGTCGAGTATCAGGAGTTCGTGACGTCACATGGAAATGCCTCATTGTAGATAAACTAAATGGGAGTAAGTAAAACTATTATTAGTAGCTCACTTTATGATCAAGAAATTTGGCTAAACAATTGAATCTGGCCGTCTCCTATCGGAAGGCAATGGCAAACTACCGAAGTGTTATCTGCCTATCTGATGTGTTATCTCAGGAGATAAAGTGTACATACTTCCCGCGGTTCGAAGCCCGCATTAACAAGTAGGTCCCCTTTACGTGTGTGATGGCACATCATATACATAGGAAAAGGTCGCGACATCTAAAAGCGGATAGGCAATCAAAATAGAAGTCATAATCACTAAAATAAACATTACTTTTGTTACGGTCCTGTTTTCTCACGGATATATTTTTCGAAAGATTGAAGATTTCTCCATTTAGTTTTATGAGAATCTCATATGCGGCATCAGAATGCAAGTTTTATATTTAATTCGAACAAATTTTACTATCACGGGCGATTGTGATATATAGGCAGATGGTTAATTTTCCGATTTCGAAAAGTGCGTTGTGTTCAAGTTTTGGAACAAAAATCTAGTTTTTTTGGACGTTCCGGTGACTAATTATTTATTGAATTTGAGTATATTTCAATCCAATTATTTTGGGATACATTTTGGTCACTTGGTTTTGGACGATTTTCCGTACCGGCTTCATTTCGTAAGCATTTGGGAGAATTTTCCGTACTTCATTTGAAGGATTTATTTCGTCCGAACTTTCAACACCTCGAAGGAAATTGATTACCATCTGGAATTATTAAAACCCTCTAACCACGTCTTTGAGATCAAGACCTTACCGCCTGTGATCAGTATTTGTTTGGGTTTTGGAAATCCAACGTTTTGAACCCTGCTTCCGAAGCCATCTGGAAAGCATTCTGCGATTCACCATTCCGATCCACTCCGACTACCATTTCTGCCTGCAACCAACATCTTTATCTCGATTCTAACTGCTCGTCCCTCCAACACCGAAGACCCCACCAACTTCAACATCGAAGACTCCACCAACCTCTCAGATAAGATCTTTGTTTTATTTTATTCGGATTTGATTGTTATATTTTTGGCTATCTGACATTATTGCGCGGATTACATTTGTTGGGCCGTTCTTTATGGACGCATTTACGATTTTATAAGAACGAAATTTATTAAACTCATTATTTTTTATCTCTGTGACCCAGTCACAGAAGCGCGTAGTTATCTGTAAACCGAATATACGTATACGCGGTAGCTACACCACGAACGCTAATAACATTTATTTCATAATTGTTTAATTATTCATTATTCATTATTTTCGAGTTTAAAGATTGTCCCAATATTGCGCTTAACTGTACATATTTAGTTATCAATTAAATCTGAACTTAAAACTGATCAGCGCCATTTTTGATCTTGAAGCATCAGACCCCTTTACCTTTTTTTGCAGGAACACTTATTCCGCAGTTTCGCTAGTGTTTGCTATATTTGTTTACAGGGTGGTTTTAAGCTGCGTGGCGCCCAAACTACACCTTTCTCGCTTGATCTTTGGAGCTCATCTTTTAGCGCACCCTGTACAACCCCCCTACATCTAGAGGAAGTATCGGCTCTGTATGCTTCATTATTTTTTTTGTAAGCGTCTCCTGCCCTGCTGTTGTGAGCTAGCATTAGGGGCAAGCCTTTCTTTTTTTTTTGCCCAGCCGCCCCTGAGATAAGCGGCTGCACGAATTTAATCCACCACGGTTTAAATTTCGTATCAAGTGGCGCCCAACGTCAAAAAGTATCAAAGTGGTGTTGATTATTTTTCCGATAAGGTCAGCTTTTGGGGTTTTTGGTTTTTAGTATTGGGAGATAGTTGCTTAATAGCATTTTTACTTTCCCCATACGTATTAACGTATGTATAGGGAAAGTATTGTCATCGGGTCAAAAATCGAAAATTGAAATTTTGGTATTAAATGATTCGTTATGATGCCCTGATAACATTTTCATCAATTTTTTTATTGATGTCCGTCTGTATGTGTGTGTGTATGTGTGTGTGTATGTATGTATGTGTGTAACTCTGTGCGAAAAAATTAGTATCAATCGCACAGCTTAAACCGCTAAACACAATGTCATGAAATTTGGTATGCACGTATATCACGGCTAAACTTAGAGGCCAGATAAAAATGGTAAAAATCCGTTCAAAATTAGGGAAATGGTGAACGAAATGAAAAAAAGTACGGTGTTTATTACTTTTGGACCACCATTTACCATACTAAACCGGATGCTTTTTTTAATCGTACCCTCTCCCTTTGCACTCGCACACACATTAAACGACAGAGAGAGAAAAGAAAGCACGTCAACGTTAATATCGGATAATTTTAAAAATTAATAAATTTTGACAGGTCGTTTGATGGATTTTGATTTTAGCACTTTTTTGTATAAATCTACTCGGAAGCGAGCGCAGGGAGCTTTTTGGTACCGTTGATGGGCCTGGTCAGTCAAGTTGGGCTTTTGCAAGTGCGTACGTACTCGCGCCGACTCGCTACGCCCCCAACTTATCTCTACCAAAGCAAATGAAATTTAAGAAATGATTGAAATTTACGATGTGTAAATAATGTGTAAAATGTGTATTGAAACTTTCCACTGACGAATCGCATTCTACGTTCAATAGGTACCTAATAGATGCAGTATTGTAGGCTGCCACTTACGCAAATTGTGAATACAAGTCATTTAGACTGAGCAAATTAGTAAATTAACCAAACTTTTTGCAGGTGTCAGTGTGAAATTGAAATATAAAAATTACGAGTTTTTGGGTCTTTTTAGGCGACGAATCGCTTTGTGTTTATTTTTCGAATAAATTTCACCATTGGAAAATCTTTTTTCTTGCAACTTCACCCGGTATAAGTGAGTCGGACCAATTTTGCTCGGTTACATGTTTTTGGTGGTCGTGGATTACTTTAAAAGTGTTTTAAAAGTGTTCGTCCAAGGTTAGTTTGTCCAAGGCAAGGTTAGTTGTAAATTGCGGTGTAAACATGAGTTTTAATCTTCTCTTTATTTTATTAGATACAAGAGTTACGGTCAAAATTTCTACCGCAGTAGCAAACCGATATTAGTAGTTACCGATAGTAGTTACCGATATGGATTTTATTGTGAATGCCAACACCAAACTAGGATCAGCACACGAAATATGTGTTGTTCTCGAGGACAAATGCAAAACTGTTTGCAAAATTATTAAGAAAGATGCCAACGAGGTTTTACATTAATCGAGCTCTTCCAAACCGATAACTAATACTACATTTAATTTTATTTTCAAAGTCGATTGTGGGTTCATACTTTGAAAATAAAAATTCAATTGTCGAAATAATCGAAGAAAAACTTTGACTTTTATGCAATTATGAGCAAATTACTTTCGATACCAACTTCGTATAGTTCACCGAGAATTTTATAATGAGATTATACATCATCGGTCCATTTTCAACATTGACATCATGACAAAGGGGTGGATAGGTATTTAAGAGTTTTTCAAGAAATATCCACTTTGAAGTACATTTAAAACAAGAAATATCACTTTTTTATATAATTAACCAGGATATTATTATAATTTTTTAGGGTGTGAAAAAATAGTATTTTAATCGCACAATATTGTGTTTTTATTATTATTCATGTGTTTTACCGAAAAATTGTGACGCTAGAACAGAATGGGGAAAGTTATGCAATGTTCACATAGCCAATTTTTTTTATTTACCGATTTTGTTTATATTTCGTCTTCGGTTTTTTTTTTCTTGGGGGAGGGAGAGTGAAATTCCCTTCGGCAATTTTTATTTCTTTTTCAAATTTTTCGAGTATTTTATCAGTTTCTTTTTGTAAATTTGCTAAATATTTTTTTTAGTCACGATGGATGTTAATCGTTTGTTAAGCGACGAACTCTCTTATGAATTGAAGTGAAGAGGGATTGAAGTAGGAGATACGGTTGCGGAGAAGCGTAAATTATTGAGAAATGCGTTAAGGCAGGGTTTACCTGTTATAAGTTGCTCAAATATTAATTTAGAGGTGGAATTCCACACAATATCATCAAAATTAATCGAATTAGGAGGTCAGATAGAGGACTTTGATCAATCAAATAGGGATAATGAACAAGAGCGAATAAAAGCTCGTCTTCTACACATACAACGTCGTTTGGCTATATTACCTTTACACCACGCGGAAGATAAAGAAAAATGTGAGAATCTTTCTATTATAGCTGCTGGTTTGTTGAAATCTCTTAGTGAGGTGTATTTTGCATCAGGGTTGAATACTAGTGAGAATGAGGATTTGATTTCACTATCAGATTCACTTATCGACGCCCCTATCCCGGAATCCCACTTATGCGGTTCTTTATTAGACTTTTCGGTGCCTTCTGCATCTTTAACACCCCCACGTCCTGTAAATAACGGTATCGCAGCGCAGACTTCGGTAACTCGCGATTCTTTAGTAAACGTTAACCCTGTACAGCTACCTATTGTACCTGTTACTAGTTCCATTTCGAATAAAAATCATTTTTGTGAAACGGCAAATCGCAATGTCGTGGATTTGATCAAGCGCCTTCGCGAGGTTAATGTGAATTCTACTCCGAGTAAAATTCAAGATACCCGACGAGTATCTTTTGCTGAAGATTCGAATAATTCGGGGCCTAATATCACAAGTTATCACAGTGATAGGGACAATACCAAGTCTGTATCGCAAAATTTTAATGTTAACGATCATCCATTCGACCCTTCTCGACGTTATAGTAGCAGTACGCAGTATGAAACCAATTCTCATTCTATTGCAGTGAAAATACCACCTATTTATAAGTGGAATGTTTATTTTGACGGGAATAGTAGCGTTACGGCTTTTATTGAGAGAATTGAGGAGTTACGAGAAGCTAGGGGCGTGACAAAATCTCAATTATTTAGGTCGGCTGTAGAATTGTTTAGAGGTAATGCTCTAACCTGGTATCGTCCTAGGAAGAATCTTTTTTGTGATTGGGATGACTTGATTAGCCAATTAAAAGAATCTTTCCTCCCACCAGGGTACGAATCGCGACTCTTAGTCGAGATCCAAAAACGAACACAAGGTGCGGATGAAAAATTAGTTTTATATGTTTCCATCATGGAATCTCTTTTCAATAAGTTGGCTAGCAAGCCTTGCGAGCTAGATAGGGTAACCACAATTAGAGGCAATTTACTACCGAACCTGCAACGTGGTCTAGCAGCTCAGAAAATTTTTACCATCAGTCAGCTTATCGATTACGGTCGATCAGTCGAAGAGACTGAATTTTATTCCAACCAATATTGTCCTCCTCCTACGAATTTCAAATTAATGCTTGAACCCAATCTGGCTTACCGTAGATCGACACGCGGTAACGAAACTTTGAGTGCAATTCACGATTCCACAGCACAAACTCCTGTTTCGAGAGACACTTGTTGGAATTGCGGCGAAATCGGTCATCGTCGAGCTGCCTGCACAAAGCCTAGTAAAGTTATGTGTTTTCGTTGCGGAAGTTTGGGTTACACTGTAAGTTCTTGTCCCAGGTGTTCGGGAAACGGAAATCAGAGACGATAAACCGGTTATCGCACTCTGGTGATTACCATCCGGTCAACGATAAAAATCTCCCTATAAATAACAAGGCCATCTTAGATTTCGTGTTAGCTAGCGCGATTAATGATGAGCGTCCTTATCTCCGAGTGACGATTTTTGCCCAAGTATTTTTGGGGTTATTGGATTCTGGTGCTTCCAGAACGATTTTAGGTGGTCCGGGTTGGAACATATTACGCGGTAAATGTTATTTAGATAGCTCACACGTGCAAGATTGTATTGTTGCGAATGGAGAGGCTTGCACCAGTATAGGGGTAGTTATGCTACCGGTTAAGTTAATAGATAAGGTAGTACTTCTTGTAGTTTTAGTGATTCCATCCTTGCCACATTGCCTTATTCTCGGCACAGACTTCTGGATTAGGATGGGTGTCACCTTATTACGCGCATTGGGCGCACCCTTAGATTTTGTTTTTACAATCCATGGAACTCATATTTTAAATTTCAAATCGATCCGGTGAAAATTATTCTTTTAGAAGACATTTTTAGGTCGGGTTGTAAATTAAAAGATTGAAACATTCGCTCAACCAACAAAATTTACGTTTTGCAAATGTATAATAGTCTTAAGAACTGTAGAGGTAGGAAAGTATGTTCATAATATTTTTATTCGCGTCCCATGAACCATGCGGTAGTTAACACAATCTTTATAGAGTTGACGTAGCATACATCGTAGATTCACGCCATCAGCAAGAAAACCATCATTCTATAACGTTGCGAACTAAACGTCAATGCATGCAAATGCATTACTATAAATTTTAGGTAGGATCGAGAGACACTTTTATACGATCCATAATCACGAGCCAGTCGTCAATACAAGGACACACACGTGCATGTTTGAAAATCGTGAGAATCAATGCCTTTTGTTTTGCTATCTCGACCATGTGCAGATAAGCAACCAAATGTGCTCGGGTTTAACATGGCAAGGATAGCGATTTCGCAATTGCAGACTTCGATAAAAACAAGTAAAAAGTGCAAAAGTTAGACCCTTTTCGTCCAACCAGACGAGCAAAAAATTGTTTTGCTCGCACGTGTCGTACCAAATTTCTCGATACACTTTACATGGAGAAAGAAGAAAGCGTGTTCTCACACTCTAGGCATTGTCCAATTAAATCGCGTCTCCCTTCTTTCTAAATTTATAGGACCCAATTACAAGGTTCCAAATCAATCAGTAAGTGGGAAAAATCCTAAATTATAGTAGGGAAAATGCATAAATTGAGCTACAAATTGCATATTCGGGG
Organism: Podabrus alpinus; assembly: GCA_932274525.1. NCBI lineage: Eukaryota > Metazoa > Arthropoda > Insecta > Coleoptera > Cantharidae > Podabrus > Podabrus alpinus. The sequence goes on along the minus strand of OW026455.1, from coordinate 45,397,936 downwards.
AGATTCACTTAGAATCCGATACTACCTTTTCGTATCGTAGCGCTTCCAAAAGCGGAATTAAATACCGAGGTCTCACATTTATTAGAGATCCTTAAATAAATACAAGTCATTTGTGCTAAAAATTAGTGTGTGTCAACTGCAGGTACTATCGAACATTAATATCGTCAATTGTTATTAAACAATTAATATTTTATCGAACATTAATATCGTCAATTGTGACTAAACAATTAATATTTTATCGAACATTAATATCGTCAATTGTCATTAAACAATTAATATTTTATCGAACACTATTATCGTCAATTGTTACTAAACAATTAATATTTTATCGAACATTAATATCGTCAATTGTGACTAAACAATTAATATTTTATCGAACATTAATATCGTCAATTGTTATTAAACAATTAATATTTTATCGAACAATAATATCGTCAATTGTGACTAAACAATTAATATACTATCGAACATTAATATCGTCAATTGTCATTAAACAATTAATATTTTATCGAACACTATTATCGTCAATTGTTACTAAACAATTAATATTTTATCGAACATTAATATCGTCAATTGTGACTAAACAATTAATATTGTATCGGACATTAATATCGTCAATTGTTGCTAATATTTAATGAGTTATCGAACATCAATATCGTCAATTGTTGCTAAACCTTCAATATTTTATCGAACATTAATATCGTCAATTGTTGCTAATATTTAATAAGTGATCGAACAATTAATATCGTCAATTGTTACTAAACCTTGAATCAATTATCGGACTTTTTATACCATCTGTTTATCACGTTTAATCACGTCGAGTTATTGCTTGCCGCTCATAAGGCAATTACGTAGCATTGCTTTTATCGAATGGTACAAAACAGGTGTTGCACTTCGAACCCATGTGTGCATTCCAATCGTTCTTTTTTATCGGACACCACATTAACATTTCTTACTTAGACAGTGCCGGCTTGAATTAATTGTCACTTCGCGAATAACTAACTTAGTGAATTATTTCGTACGGAGACCCCTATTTTATCGCGAAATACAGTGCGTGTACCACCCTGTTATTTCACCACCTTCCGATTTGAAGAGTTTTTGGGAAGCTGGTTATTGCGCTGCCCTTCTGATATGGTTTGAGACATCACATTCAGCTCCATTCTACATTCTGAAGACGAATCTCACTCCTGAAGGACTCGTCATCGACTTTGCCTAGAGGTCGAACATCAACCACCCAAATTAAGTAAGAAACCTTTTTTTATATTTTTAAGATTGTGATGTTAATTGGTCCTATTGACCATTAGTTGTGTTTATGAACGTTCAGTTCAACCCTGGAAGACGATATCGCAACCATTTTGTACACCTTTTATGTAACTTAATATTATTATCTATTATTAACGTAACTTTTACCACGCCATTCGAGCGTTTATATCCGAACTAGTAATTTAACGTAACATTTTAAGTTTGGTGCTGCAACTAAAGTTCATAAGAATTGAGCGATCACTTTGATTGGCTTTCATTATCAATTTTATGAGTCACAGTTTTAGATGTCATCGAGTTGCACTTAAGTAACTAGTATTTTTGGGTGTGGAGTGCTGTATTCAATACGCCCCCCCCTTTCATGCAAATTAACCTTTTGTATTTTTGTAAGAGTAATTGTTTTACGAATATTAGTTTCGCAACGGAAACCACACTGAAAGGTTCCGTCAACTGTACATATTTATTTTTATACAAGACATGTAAATTTGATAGTATCTTGTGTAAACTTTGTCAACTCCCCCCTGATATTATTTTATTTAATACATTTTTATTATTTCCCAACTTTGTGTGTTATTATTATTGTTGTGTTAATGTTTATTTAGCTATTTTCACCCACGGAAAGTTCGCCTCCTGTAAAGGTAAGGTCATTGAGCGAGGTTTTTCCGGAGTGAGAGTTCGCCGTAAGATCATCAAGTTGTCGCGTACCAGCTTGGAAGGTGTGATAACCAGTCCCCTTCAAAAAGATTCATTTCTTCGTATGCGTGGCGCCCATTTAAACTCCCTCGTGTATATTAACCCCATCGATTTTGACTTAACTCCCCCCCTGTGTAAATTATTCACACCGATTTTGACAATTTTTAGAATCGCGATCGAGGATTGCCCGGTCGTCGATTGGAAACACCCGCTTTGCGACGTGCCGTCACACGACCCGTTCGTTCCTTTCACCAACCCACCCCTTCGCGACTTTGAGCTAGCCAACCTTTTATTACCTGTTGGAAAGGTGTCGTGGATGCAGAACGTGGTGTAACAGGATAATAATTTGGCGCCCAACTAAGTGGCTGTCGAGAAAGCCTTTTTGGCATCTCGTATCGAATTTTTGTAGTAAATCAAGTAAACGCCAAATTAATTTTTGTAGGTTTAAAAAATAATTTGACGCCGCCAACGTAGTGGCTATCGAGAAACCCCTGCCTATCGAAAAGCCCTTTTGGCACATTACGTCAAATATTGTAAATCACGAAGTTTCGATTTTAAAAGTAATACCGACGCGCATGAATGGACTAACGAGATTCCATGACGCCCCCCTATTTAGAATTAAAAGTAAAAATTATCGCGATTTTAAGATCAAATATAGTATTTCCGTTCACCATCAATTGTTTAAAGAACAAGTAGAGTCGTGTTTCGCGAATTTCTTTTGTATTCAATTAAATTAATATATTTCACTTTATAATGGCGTTCAGGATCGTACCGGACAGATTACGCAAGGACGAAGTCCAATACGAGTTAAAGATTAGAGGTTTACCTGTTCACGGTTCGGTAAAAGAATTACGTGTTGAACTAGTATCAGCCCTTATGAAAGAAGAACAGGGTGAAAGATACATTTTATTATGGTACCCATTTACTTTCACGGAAGATTTGGCAGCGTTAAAAACGGGCGTGTTAATCATTAATAAATTACTCGGTCGTTTAGAAATTTTTAGTGAAAATGAAACCGACATAAGAATTCAGGTAGAAACGAAATTGGCGCACTACTTTAATAGATTATTTAAATCGAGACCCTTGCTAAATAAAGACAAGGACTCTCATCTCGCAATTTTAGACAAATTGGAAGATTGTAGGTCAACATACGGGTTATTGTTAGCGAACTCTCGGACGAATTTTGCAACAGAGATCGTGGAAAAAATTATCCAAGAATCTGTTGATTGCGTAAGCGAAACTGAAAATTCACTATCGAGCATGACCTCGGCAGTTTCAAATAAAATAATAACCGATGCAAATTTTATCGACCCTACAAGTAAATTTCCGGACGAAATTTGTCAATGTAGAGATTTCAAAATATCGACTCCGGTCGTGAAATTACACCTACGAATTTCCGGTCAAGTCGAAGCCGTTTCGATACTGACAAATGAACACATGTCAGTAAAAGAAATCGACAATTTATCTCGAGTCGAGTCCGACAGTTTTAGCGGACCGCAAAACAACGGTCAAATTAATCACGAGTTTGTTTTTAGGAACCGTGTTAATAATAATAGTATTAAAACAAATAATAACGCCTTTTTGTGTTGGAATTGTGGTGGCACAGGACATTTAGCGTCGCGTTGTACCGTTCCGCGGAAACGTATATATTGCTATCGTTGTGGGAGAAAAGATGAGACCACAAAAACTTGTCCCCATTGTAACTCCAGACAGAGTAGGACCAAGAAAAAAAATCGTTGCAGGGCATAATGCTCCAATTGAGAGAAACTAAAGCCCCGATTTTAATATTAAGATTTTTGTGTTTGTTTGTTTTTTCGTGTGAATGTATGAATGAATTTTTGGTGCGTGTGTCTCGTTGCGAATGTATTTAGTTCTTAGTAATTGTTGTTAAATTTTTCTCGTTGTATTGTAAAATGTCATCATAACATTTTACCTTGCTTTTTGTACTTTTAAGGAAATGTCGCCATAACATTTCGCTTTGTTTTTATTGCGTGTTGGTTAGGTTGAATCGAAGAGGTCAGGTCTGGTGCGGACCACCGCTGACTGTAGACCGAAACAACTTACATTTTTTTTTATCGGTTCATAATGCCGTTTTGGCGTGTACAACCCTTTTTGTCCCGTGCATGACGTAAAACTGCGAACACCCTTACCGCCCTAACGTGGCGATGATATCGCAACCCTTAAATTTTGTTGAAAACTCTTACTTGTCACTCAACTTAGTTTAAAGTTTTTTTTCGTTTCACCATTTTTTTTGTGTGAATCCTTACCGTCTATATCGGACGTTGAAAGTCTACCCTGTATTTCGCAACCCTTTCTGTAGAACGAAAACCACCCTAACGCACAATCCCTTAGCAATGCCACCCTCCCTCACGTCGAGAACTTTAGTAACAAATTTTTATTAGCCTTCAGCAATTAACGATGAAAGATTTTAATCTGCGTCTTCTACGCACCGTTACGCATTATCACTGCGTACCGTTTATAGCGAACCTTGTTTTTTATTTCCATCTTTAGCAAATAGCGATAGAAAGTTTTTTTGTTGTGCCTAGCACCCATGGTTACATTTAGATCGTGTATATTTAAGTACGCATGTTATTTACGCACTCGGTTCCATACGTATTTTATGCTAGTAACACCGTACACTCATTACGCATTTTTTTGTTTGCATGTGTCTCGAACAAGACACAAAGCGTTTCGTACGCATTCTTACGCTTTAATACGGGTCACGCACTTACGCACTTCATTAGGTTACGCATTTATTTTTTTAAATATTTTGAATTTGGTATGGACATTTAACGTAAAGTTTTTCTAAAATTTTTTTTGAATTTAGTTTCAAGGTTCAATCTTCGAAGTTAGTTTTGTGGGTGTAGTTTTGAGATTTTACGCACACATTTAGTGGAATAGTAAAAGTTTTTTTTGAATTTCATTTGCAGACGTATTTCCGAATTTTGAGTTTAATCTAGAGCAGTTTGAGTTATTGTTAACTTCAAGTTTTTTTTAAGGTAAACATTTTTGAATTTCGTGTTGCCATTTGAGTTAAAGTTTTTTTGAATTTAACGTCAAGTTTTTTTTAATTAACGTAAACATTTTAAATTTAATAGTGATACTTAAATTAATATCGGCCCTTGAGGCCAACTTTTTTTCGTTTAACGTCAAGTTTTTTTTGAATTGAGATGAACATTTTGAATTTAATGTCGGCCTGTGAAGCCAAGTTTTTTTTCAGTTTAACGAAAAGTTTTTTTCGAATTGAGGGGAATTTTTTTTTGAAATTAATGGAATGTTGTTTTGAATTTAATCGAAAGTTTTTCAAACTTGATTAATAGTTTTTCAAATTAGATTGAAAGTTTTCAAATTCAGTTGAAAGTTTTTTTTGAATTTAAGTTAAAGTTTTTTAAAGTTTTTTTTGAAGTTTGACGTCAGTTAAAGTTTATTTTTGAGTTTTTTTTGAATTTAAAGTTTAACGTAAAGTTTTCTTTGGTGAATCAAATCAATCAAAGAGTTTTGAATCCCAGTCCATTGAGACATTTTTCTTTAAGTTAGTGGTAGGGTAACATCTAGTTATCATTTCGGGTTGAGGTCAGTGCGTCACTGTCGCTTCATACACACTGACCATGTCTTTTTGTCAATCGCACGACGTTAACTTGCCCCCACCATCTCTCACCGTTCTTTCTTGGTATCGAGTACCGTTTAAAATAGATTTTTTTTTAGTTTTTTTTTCGTTTTCGTTTTCGAAATTGAAATTAAGATCAGGGCTGAGAATGCAATTGCATTAGACATTGCCTCATGCCGTGTTGTATTGTTTGGACTTGTGTCCAATTTCGGACAAATCATTTGTCGCAACACACCCTTTAGGGGAAGTTTTTTTTGTAACATACCCCTTAGGAAAATTTTACCGAATTTTATTTTTTGTAGTAAGGTTGTCATAGTTAATAGTTGATTAGAGTGACCCACTTCTCATCGAGCTATCGAATTATCATGCTGGACATAGTTCCACTGCTAGATAAACATTTTTTTTTTGGACGTTGATCCACAGTTGGATAACGATCCAAACCCCAGGGTTATAAAGTAATTTCGTGGGCTTAGTCCATTCCCCGGTGAATTATCGTCCCATTTATTTTTTTTGGCGGATGACAATCTGCCCCAAAGGAACCTTCTTAGTAAGGGAATTTCGTACAGAAGTAAGGGGTTATAACTCGAAGCAACACTCTGGGAAATTTACCTTTTGTTAGGGAATAATAGATTGACTACAACTATGCTACACGGTCATAACACCTGCCGGTCTAGGAAGAACAAACCCATTAGGGGTGAACTTGTAAATTTGATCCGTTCATCCCAGAGGCATATATTTTGACGCCTCCCAACTTTTACCACGTACTCGGGTCCAACCCAAGCTAGAGTTCAGCGTCTCTGTTTGTGATTGTGGGTCTTACGGCAAGCGAACGATCCCGTGACTTCGCGAACCGCCCTCTCTTGCAGCGGTCACAGCGGCTTTAGATTTGTTTGAGACTTGGGACGTGGAACATTTTTTTCTGTGTAACTTTTTTTTCTCTCGCGCTTTTAGTATGTAAGGATTAGTTTAGATTTCGGTTTAGGTAGTATTAAGTTCAGCCTAGGTTTCGGTTTAGTTAATTTTAGGTATCGGTTTAGTTAGCGTAAAGTTTGGGTATTTTTAAGCTAGTTTTAAGTCAGTAAGGTTAAGGGAGATATTTGTTATGTCCTTATCGTACGACAGAAAACTACGTGTCCCCCAAAGTATAAACGGGTCATTTTTCTTTTTGCTTCATTGTTTATCTCGCGTGTCATTTTTGTAATCCCGAGTTTTTTTTTGTTTTGAATTTTTAGTCATGTCATTTTGTAATCTCGAATTTTTTTTGAATTTTCCGTCAACCATTTAAGAAATTATTTTACATGAAGTTATAGGGTACGCTTAGCGATCCATTGGGATTAGTCACCCAGTAAATCGTGCAGTAAGCCAAGTATCGACTGGTGTTGCGTTAGATCGACTACCTAGTGTCAACATTAGTCATGCGTTAATTTCGTAGTCACTTTAGGCCTTTTGGAGAAATATTGTTTCTCACATTCGTCAGTTTCATATAGTAGAGTCACTTCATATATTTTTCAGCAAACATTTAGGTGCAACCCGGACGGTTGTCACCATTTCGAATTTCAGTCAGTTTTCGTATATCTTTTTTTTGTTGTTAAATTTTTTTTTCGTGTATAACGATCACTTTAGTCCCGTTTAAATTAATCAACCCCCCCCGCCTACCGAATTAGATAGGACCGGCTTTGTAAATTTGATCCAGCCGTCGTTCAACTTCTAAACCCCCCCCTTATGTTACATGTTATGATCTTTTGTGGCCTTGTACCCTAGTGGATACGTTCCACTGGTACAACGTCCCCGTCTTGCACTAACACTACCTGTGTAAGACAACATTTAGAGTGAAGTTTTCTCCGGTGCCGACCACCGCAGGACTTCTCAATAAATGGTCGATGTATTTTGCGCATCAAGACTCACCACTAGCGTTGGTAGAGTCAACCAAGCTTTGATAGCTTCATTTTTTTGTGGCAATAGATTGTGTAGGTCCACGGTTAGGCCCCACGTAATATTTTTTTTTGTATTCAATGAAAGCTCCCGTTTACATCAGTGTGGTTCAAGGACGTTCCCTTCGACTACACTGATGAAAGCAAACCATCCCGACCCGTACCGTCAACTATGCCCCACGAATATTTTTTTATTCAGTGGAAACCATCTCAATTTTTTTTCTCGCCCCCCCCATCATTACCTCTTCTCTCTCTTCCGATCATCTCGTCCGGATCGAAGTCATGATGAAGGTTAGTGATCTCCCAAACGGCTTTGTAAATTTGATCAAGCCAAGCGCAAGTTTTTTTCTCTGTTTCACCAACGATAACTGATAAAACAGACAGTCCCCATCTACTGAAGTGCCCAAACGGCTTTTGTAAATATGATCCAGCCAAGCACACGTCTTTTTTTACTCTGCTTTTTCAACGATATTGAAAAAGGCAGACAGTCCCCATCGACTGAACATTTAAGAGAAGGCTTTGTAAATATGATACGCCGATGAAGTGTTACCTCAGTTCAGGTCTACTTTGATCTAGAGTCCGGTGTCTTCACAGACATTTGTGGGTCACACGGCCAGCGAATGATCGCGTGATTTCGCGAACCGCCCTCTCATGTAGGAGTCACTACGACGCACGGATTGACTAAGCCTAGGGTTAGGTGAACCTTCTCTCTTTTTTTTCCCGGCATATACGTATAGTCTAGTCACTAGTTTGAGTAGCTATTTCAATACTACAAGTGTTGATGGTTTATTGTAGGACAATTTTTGTTTCGGTTGAGGTTGCGCGCGTCCCAGTTGAAGAGTAGTTAGGGATAACAACTCTTGACGTAAGGGGAGTGTCACCTTATTACGCGCATTGGGCGCACCCTTAGATTTTGTTTTTACAATCCATGGAACTCATATTTTAAATTTCAAATCGATCCGGTGAAAATTATTCTTTTAGAAGACATTTTTAGGTCGGGTTGTAAATTAAAAGATTGAAACATTCGCTCAACCAACAAAATTTACGTTTTGCAAATGTATAATAGTCTTAAGAACTGTAGAGGTAGGAAAGTATGTTCATAATATTTTTATTCGCGTCCCATGAACCATGCGGTAGTTAACACAATCTTTATAGAGTTGACGTAGCATACATCGTAGATTCACGCCATCAGCAAGAAAACCATCATTCTATAACGTTGCGAACTAAACGTCAATGCATGCAAATGCATTACTATAAATTTTAGGTAGGATCGAGAGACACTTTTATACGATCCATAATCACGAGCCAGTCGTCAATACAAGGACACACACGTGCATGTTTGAAAATCGTGAGAATCAATGCCTTTTGTTTTGCTATCTCGACCATGTGCAGATAAGCAACCAAATGTGCTCGGGTTTAACATGGCAAGGATAGCGATTTCGCAATTGCAGACTTCGATAAAAACAAGTAAAAAGTGCAAAAGTTAGACCCTTTTCGTCCAACCAGACGAGCAAAAAATTGTTTTGCTCGCACGTGTCGTACCAAATTTCTCGATACACTTTACATGGAGAAAGAAGAAAGCGTGTTCTCACACTCTAGGCATTGTCCAATTAAATCGCGTCTCCCTTCTTTCTAAATTTATAGGACCCAATTACAAGGTTCCAAATCAATCAGTAAGTGGGAAAAATCCTAAATTATAGTAGGGAAAATGCATAAATTGAGCTACAAATTGCATATTCGGGGAGATTCACTTAGAATCCGATACTACCTTTTCGTATCGTAGCGCTTCCAAAAGCGGAATTAAATACCGAGGTCTCACATTTATTAGAGATCCTTAAATAAATACAAGTCATTTGTGCTAAAAATTAGTGTGTGTCAACTGCAGGTACTATCGAACATTAATATCGTCAATTGTTATTAAACAATTAATATTTTATCGAACATTAATATCGTCAATTGTGACTAAACAATTAATATTTTATCGAACATTAATATCGTCAATTGTCATTAAACAATTAATATTTTATCGAACACTATTATCGTCAATTGTTACTAAACAATTAATATTTTATCGAACATTAATATCGTCAATTGTGACTAAACAATTAATATTTTATCGAACATTAATATCGTCAATTGTTATTAAACAATTAATATTTTATCGAACAATAATATCGTCAATTGTGACTAAACAATTAATATACTATCGAACATTAATATCGTCAATTGTCATTAAACAATTAATATTTTATCGAACACTATTATCGTCAATTGTTACTAAACAATTAATATTTTATCGAACATTAATATCGTCAATTGTGACTAAACAATTAATATTGTATCGGACATTAATATCGTCAATTGTTGCTAATATTTAATGAGTTATCGAACATCAATATCGTCAATTGTTGCTAAACCTTCAATATTTTATCGAACATTAATATCGTCAATTGTTGCTAATATTTAATAAGTGATCGAACAATTAATATCGTCAATTGTTACTAAACCTTGAATCAATTATCGGACTTTTTATACCATCTGTTTATCACGTTTAATCACGTCGAGTTATTGCTTGCCGCTCATAAGGCAATTACGTAGCATTGCTTTTATCGAATGGTACAAAACAGGTGTTGCACTTCGAACCCATGTGTGCATTCCAATCGTTCTTTTTTATCGGACACCACATTAACATTTCTTACTTAGACAGTGCCGGCTTGAATTAATTGTCACTTCGCGAATAACTAACTTAGTGAATTATTTCGTACGGAGACCCCTATTTTATCGCGAAATACAGTGCGTGTACCACCCTGTTATTTCACCACCTTCCGATTTGAAGAGTTTTTGGGAAGCTGGTTATTGCGCTGCCCTTCTGATATGGTTTGAGACATCACATTCAGCTCCATTCTACATTCTGAAGACGAATCTCACTCCTGAAGGACTCGTCATCGACTTTGCCTAGAGGTCGAACATCAACCACCCAAATTAAGTAAGAAACCTTTTTTTATATTTTTAAGATTGTGATGTTAATTGGTCCTATTGACCATTAGTTGTGTTTATGAACGTTCAGTTCAACCCTGGAAGACGATATCGCAACCATTTTGTACACCTTTTATGTAACTTAATATTATTATCTATTATTAACGTAACTTTTACCACGCCATTCGAGCGTTTATATCCGAACTAGTAATTTAACGTAACATTTTAAGTTTGGTGCTGCAACTAAAGTTCATAAGAATTGAGCGATCACTTTGATTGGCTTTCATTATCAATTTTATGAGTCACAGTTTTAGATGTCATCGAGTTGCACTTAAGTAACTAGTATTTTTGGGTGTGGAGTGCTGTATTCAATACGCCCCCCCCTTTCATGCAAATTAACCTTTTGTATTTTTGTAAGAGTAATTGTTTTACGAATATTAGTTTCGCAACGGAAACCACACTGAAAGGTTCCGTCAACTGTACATATTTATTTTTATACAAGACATGTAAATTTGATAGTATCTTGTGTAAACTTTGTCAACTCCCCCCTGATATTATTTTATTTAATACATTTTTATTATTTCCCAACTTTGTGTGTTATTATTATTGTTGTGTTAATGTTTATTTAGCTATTTTCACCCACGGAAAGTTCGCCTCCTGTAAAGGTAAGGTCATTGAGCGAGGTTTTTCCGGAGTGAGAGTTCGCCGTAAGATCATCAAGTTGTCGCGTACCAGCTTGGAAGGTGTGATAACCAGTCCCCTTCAAAAAGATTCATTTCTTCGTATGCGTGGCGCCCATTTAAACTCCCTCGTGTATATTAACCCCATCGATTTTGACTTAACTCCCCCCCTGTGTAAATTATTCACACCGATTTTGACAATTTTTAGAATCGCGATCGAGGATTGCCCGGTCGTCGATTGGAAACACCCGCTTTGCGACGTGCCGTCACACGACCCGTTCGTTCCTTTCACCAACCCACCCCTTCGCGACTTTGAGCTAGCCAACCTTTTATTACCTGTTGGAAAGGTGTCGTGGATGCAGAACGTGGTGTAACATGGGCATAGTGCCTAATCTTCGTAGCGGTGAGTGGTGCTTTTCGAATACCGATGAAAATTTTTTGCTTGATGCACTACAACCCGCCGAAACTCTTTCAAGTAGTCAGAAGCTGATGTTAGAAGATCTCTTGAACGAAGCCTTATTCGAACTGCCAGGTAGTAAACTCGGTTACACCCATCTGGTGGAACACGAGATAAAAACCGACTCACCTCCTATTAAACAAAGATACTACCCTATATCGCCTATCCTTCAAAAACATGTCGATTTAGAGCTTGACAAAATGCTGGCTGATGATATTGTGGAACCCTCAAACTCGGCATGGTCGTCACCTATTTTGCTGGTCAAGAAAAAAGACCAGACCTATCGGTTTTGCGTTGATTTCCGTCGTCTTAACGCAGTTAGTATTCCCGACGCTTACCCTTTGCGAAATGTTATCAGTATTCTCGACCAATTAGGTAACGCGAAATATTTAACGACGTTAGATATTAAGTCTGCGTTTTGGCAGATCCTTATTGCTGAGCCTTCGAGAAAATATACCGCTTTTGTTGTGCCTAATCGTGGTTTATTTCATTTTAAACGTATGGCGTTCGGATTGCATAACGCCCCAGCTACCTTTAGTCGTTTGATCCAGCAGATTATTAGTCCCGATTTGGAACCATATGCGTTTAGCTACCTGGATGACATAATTATCGCGACACCCACATTCGAAAAGCACATAGAGGTTTTAAAACGAATTTTGGCTAAACTTAAAGAAGCGAATCTTACGCTTAATCGTGAGAAATGCCATTTTTGTAAACCGGAGCTCCGTTATTTGGGTTATGTTGTTAATGCGAACGGTTTGGCTGTAGACCCCGACAAGGTTGAGGCTATCTTGCGGATTCCTCCTCCTTCTAACGTCAAGGAAGTTCGACGAATTATTGGTATGGCATCATGGTACCGACGGTTTATACCAAATTTTTCGACCCTTATCGCACCATTAACAAATTTATTGCGAAAGAACCAAAAGTTCTTATGGAACGAGTCGTGCAGTCAATCCGTGAATACTCTAAAAGAGCGTCTGATAACTAGCCCAGTTTTGTCTTGTCCCGATTGGAGCTTACCTTTTATCGTGCAAACGGACGCAAGCGATTTTGGCCTGGGCGCAATTTTGTTCCAACAACATCCGGAAGGCGAAAAGGTAGTTTGCTACATTAGTAGGTCGTTAACCGGCTGCGAGCGTAAGTACAGCGTGACCGAAAAGGAGTGTTTGGCCGTCATTCACGCGATAGAAAAATTAAGACCTTATCTGGAAGGCACTAAGTTTACGGTCGTCACCGACCATTACAGCTTAAAATGGCTAAACAACATCAAAGACCCTATTGGTCGAATAGCTAGATGGGCTGTGAGATTACAGCAGTTTAACTTTGAAGTCGTTCATCGAGCTGGTAAGCTTAACGTTGTTCCAGATGCTTTGTCTCGTTCGGTCCCTATTATTGACGCAGTTGATGTTACTCCAGTCGACGATGAACCCCGCGATAAATGGTTTTTAAAAATGCTCGAAAAAGTAAAAGCTACCCCTCATAAGTTTCCCCTTTGGCGTGCTTCAGGTTCGAAATTGTATAAGATTGTTCGTCGGAATGGCATAAACTTGATTAACGATCAAGATCATTGGAGAGAAGTCGTTCCCAAAGAGAATCGTACCCACATTATTAAGAGAATGCATGATTACCCGACATCTGGGCACATGGGCGTTCACAAAACGTACCATCGGGTTATGCAAAATTTTTATTGGCCCAAAATGAGAAGTGACGTTGCCACCTACGTCAGACATTGTTTAACATGCGCACGTGCCAAACCAGAGCAAAAAGCTTCAGTTGGTACGATGGGGGGTCATTCTCAGATTTCTACTCCATGGGAGGTTATTTGTACGGACATTGTTGGTCCTCTTCCCCGCTCTACTCACGGTTATACTTATATCCTAGTTGTTGCCGACTGCTTTAGCAAATTTACGCTTACGTTTCCCTTGCGCACAGCAACAGCCAAGAACGTGGTTAAGCATATTGAGGAAGATATATTTCTCATGTTCGGTGTTCCCCGCACTATCATTTGCGATAACGGCGTCCAATTCCGGAGTCGTGACTTTGGTGATATGGTGAGAAAATGCGGTAGCACTATCACCTTTACACCTAACTACCATCCTCAGGCAAATCCTACCGAAAGAATAAATCGCGTCCGAAAAACGGTGCTGGCATCCTATGTGAAAGAAAATCACAAGGATTGGGAAAAATATTTATCGGCCGCAGCATGCGCTATTAGAACTGCGAGACATGAGGTAACGGGATACACCCCTTATTTTATAAATTTTGGTAGGGAGATAATTTTAGAGCGAACCGAGTTAGACGATGGGAAAGATTTGTTATTTGCTAGGGATCAAGACCTAAGTTACCGTTCTAATAATTTCAAAAAAATTTATGCTAATATTACGTCCCGACTTACAAAAGCTTACGAAAAGTCAAGCCAGCATTACAATTTGCGGCGTCGACCAGCTGACTTTTGCTTGAATCAAAAGGTATGGAGAAAGAATTTTGTTTTATCTGACGCAGCTAGGCAGTTTACCGCCAAGCTGGCGCCAAAGTTTGTAGGTCCTTACTTTATCGATAAAAAGCTTTCGCCTTGGGTTTTCAACTTAAGGATCCTTATGGGAAACGTTGTGGGACGTGGCATGCTAAAGATTTGAAACCTTTCATGTGCGATTAACTTGTAAGTTAATCTTATTTTTTGTATTTCGATTATGGTTTTCTGATTTGGATTTTTTGTGCTAGGATATTTTGTTATAGCTGTTTTTTTTTTATGATTATACTCTCCTGACGTAAGTCAGCGATTTTATTCAAATTTTCTCGCTAGTCTCGAAAATTTTTTTTTTTGGTAAGAGGGGAGTTGTTACGGTCCAGTTTTCTCACGGATATATTTTTCGAAAGATTGAAGATTTCTCCATTTAGTTTTATGAGAATCTCATATGCGGCATCAGAATGCAAGTTTTATATTTAATTCGAACAAATTTTACTATCACGGGCGATTGTGATATATAGGCAGATGGTTAATTTTCCGATTTCGAAAAGTGCGTTGTGTTCAAGTTTTGGAACAAAAATCTAGTTTTTTTGGACGTTCCGGTGACTAATTATTTATTGAACTTGAGTATATTTCAATCCAATTATTTTGGGATACATTTTGGTCACTTGGTTTTGGACGATTTTCCGTACCGGCTTCATTTCGTAAGTATTTGGGAGAATTTTCCGTACTTCATTTGAAGGATTTATTTCGTCCGAACTTTCAACACCTCGAAGGAAATTGATTACCATCTGGAATTATTAAAACCCTCTAACCACGTCTTTGAGATCAAGACCTTACCGCCTGTGATCAGTATTTGTTTGGGTTTTGGAAATCCAACGTTTTGAACCCTGCTTCCGAAGCCATCTGGAAAGCATTCTGCGATTCACCATTCCGATCCACTCCGACTACCATTTCTGCCTGCAACCAACATCTTTATCTCGATTCTAACTGCTCGTCCCTCCAACACCGAAGACCCCACCAACTTCAACATCGAAGACTCCACCAGCCTCTCAGATAAGATCTTTGTTTTATTTTATTCGGATTTGATTGTTATATTTTTGGCTATCTGACATTATTGCGCGGATTACATTTGTTGGGCCGTTCTTTATGGACGCATTTACAATTTTATAAGAACGAAATTTATTAAACTCATTATTTTTTATCTCTGTGACCCAGTCACAGAAGCGCGTAGTTATCTGTAAACCGAATATACGTATACGCGGTAGCTACACCACGAACGCTAATACCATTTATTTCATAATTGTTTAATTATTCATTATTCATTATTTTCGAGTTTAAAGATTGTCCCAATATTGCGCTTAACTGTACATATTTAGTTATCAATTAAATCTGAACTTAAAACTGATCAGAGCCATTTTTGATCTTGAAGCATCAGACCCCTTTACCTTTTTTTGCAGGAACACTTATTCCGCAGTTTCGCTAGTGTTTGCTATATTTGTTTACAGGGTGGTTTTAAGCTGCGTGGCGCCCAAACTACACCTTTCTCGCTTGCTCTTTGGAGCTCATCTTTTAGCGCACCCTGTACAACCCCCCTACATCTAGAGGAAGTATCGGCTCTGTATGCTTCATTATTTTTTTTGTAAGCGTCTCCTGCCCTGCTGTTGTGAGCTTGCATTAGGGGCAAGCCTTTCTTTTTTTTTTGCCCAGCCGCCCCTGAGATAAGCGGCTGCACGAATATAATCCACCACGGTTTAAATTTCGTATCACTTTATAAATATTCCCCAATCAACAAAAAAACGCAAGAATCACTCTTACACCAAAAGTGGCATAGGAACAAGTGGTTTAGGAACTACACTTTGAAATCGAGAAATTTGATCAGAATCACACCATAAATATCGTTTAAAGGCTCACAATAAAAGTACCCGATGTACAGGTCAACTTTGTAAACTTGGACGCACCGAAAATCTACGTTTCTTGATATTTTTTGATTAAACAAAAACTACGTACGCGGCAGCCGCGGCGATTAACACATCATCGTCATTCATTCGCAAGTTGTAATAGATGCAACTCGAAGGGAACAAGTGACAGAAATTGGTAAGTATTATTCAAAAGTTTAACCTACGCATTACAGTGCTTACTTTTTTAGAACGCGATCAAAGACTTCATTCGCAAGTTGTAATAGATGCTACTCGAAGGGAACATGTGACAGAAATTGGTAAGTATTATTCAAAAGTTTAACCTACGCATTACAGTGCTTACTTTTTTAGAACGCGATCAAAGACTTCATTCGCAAGTTGTAATAGATGCTGCTCGAAGGGAACAAGAGACAGAAATTAGTAAGTATTATTCAAAAGTTTAACCTACGCATTACAGTGCTTACTTTTTTAGAACGCGATCAAAGACTTCATTCGCAAGTTGTAATAGATGCTACTCGAAGGGAACAAGTGACAGAAATTGGTAAGTATTATTCAAAAGTTTAACCTACGCATTACAGTGCTTACTTTTTTAGAACGCGATCAAAGACTTCATTCGCAAGTTGTAATAGATGCTACTCGAAGGGATCAAGTGACAGAAATTGGTAAGTATTATTCAAAAGTTTAACCTACGCATTACAGTGCTTACTTTTTTAGAACGCGATCAAAGACTTCATTCGCAAGTTTTATTAGATGCTACTCGAAGGGAACAAGTGACAGAAATTGGTAAGTATTATTCAAAAGTTTAACCTACGCATTACAGTGCTTACTTTTTTAGAACGCGATCAAAGACTTCATTCGCAAGTTGTAATAGATGCTACTCGAAGGGAACAAGTGACAGAAATTGGTAAGTATTAATCAAAAGTTTAACCTACGCATTACAGTGCTTACTTTTTTAGAACGCGATCAAAGACTTCCTTCGCAAGTTGTAATAGATGCTACTCGAAGGGAACAAGTGACAGAAATTGGTAAGTATTATTCAAAAGTTTAACCTACGCATTACAGTGCTTACTTTTTTAGAACGCGATCAAAGACTTCATTCGCAAGTTGTAATAGATGCTACTCGAAGGGAACAAGTGACAGAAATTGGTAAGTATTATTCAAAAGTTTAACCTACGCATTACAGTGCTTACTTTTTTAGAACGCGATCAAAGACTTCATTCGCAAGTTGTAATAGATGCTACTCGAAGGGAACATGTGACAGAAATTGGTAAGTATTATTCAAAAGTTTAACCTACGCATTACAGTGCTTACTTTTTTAGAACGCGATCAAAGACTTCATTCGCAAGTTGTAATAGATGCTACTCGAAGGGAACAAGTGACAGAAATTGGTAAGTATTATTCAAAAGTTTAACCTACGCATTACAGTGCTTACTTTTTTAGAACGCGATCAAAGACTTCATTCGCAAGTTGTAATAGATGCTACTCGAAGAGAACAAATGACAGAAATTGGTAAGTATTATTCAAAAGTTTAACATACGCATTACAGTGCTTACTTTTTTAGAACGTGATCAAAGACTTCCTTCGCAAGTTGTAATAGATGCTACTCGAAGGGAACAAGTGACAGAAATTGGTAAGTATTATTCAAAAGTTTAACCTACGCATTACAGTGCTTACTTTTTTAGAACGCGATCAAAGACTTCATTCGCAAGTTGTAATAGATGCTACTCGAAGGGAACATGTGACAGAAATTGGTAAGTATTATTCAAAAGTTTAACCTACGCATTACAGTGCTTACTTTTTTAGAACGCGATCAAAGACTTCATTCGCAAGTTGTAATAGATGCTACTCGAAGGGAACAAGTGACAGAAATTGGTAAGTATTATTCAAAAGTTTAACCTACGCATTACAGTGCTTACTTTTTTAGAACGCGATCAAAGACTTCATTCGCAAGTTGTAATAGATGCTACTCGAAGGGAACAAGTGACAGAAATTGGTAAGTATTATTCAAATGTTTAACCTACGCATTACAGTGCTTACTTTTTTAGAACGCGATCAAAGACTTCATTCGCAAGTTGTAATAGATGCTACTCGAAGGGAACAAGAGACAGAAATTGGTAAGTATTATTCAAAAGTTTAACCTGCGCATTACAGTGCTTACTTTTTTAGAACGCGATCAAAGACATCATTCGCAAGTTGTAATAGATGCTACTCGAAGGGAACAAGTGACAGAAATTGGTAAGTATTATTCAAAAGTTTAACCTACGCATTACAGTGCTTACTTTTTTAGAACGCGATCAAAGACTTCATTCGCAAGTTGTAATAGATGCTACTCGAAGGGAACAAGTGACAGAAATTGGTAAGTATTATTCAAAAGTTTAACTTACGCATTACAATGCTTATACTTTTTTAGAACGCGATCAAAGACTTCATTCGCAAGTTGTAATAGATGCTACTCGAAGGGAACAAGTGACAGAAATTGGTAAGTATTATTCAAAAGTTTAACCTACGCATTACAGTGCTTACTTTTTTAGAACGCGATCAAAGACTTCATTCGCAAGTTGTAATAGATGCTACTCGAAGGGAACATGTGACAGAAATTGGTAAGTATTATTCAAAAGTTTAACCTACGCATTACAGTGCTTACTTTTTTAGAACGCGATCAAAGACTTCATTCGCAAGTTGTAATAGATGCTACTCGAAGGGAACAAGAGACAGAAATTGGTAAGTATTATTCAAAAGTTTAACCTACGCATTACAGTGCTTACTTTTTTAGAACGCGATCAAAGACTTCATTCGCAAGTTGTAATAGATGCTACTCGAAGAGAACAAATGACAGAAATTGGTAAGTATTATTCAAAAGTTTAACATACGCATTACAGTGCTTACTTTTTTAGAACGTGATCAAAGACTTCCTTCGCAAGTTGTAATAGATGCTACTCGAAGGGAACAAGTGACAGAAATTGGTAAGTATTATTCAAAAGTTTAACCTACGCATTACAGTGCTTACTTTTTTAGAACGCGATCAAAGACTTCATTCGCAAGTTGTAATAGATGCTACTCGAAGGGAACATGTGACAGAAATTGGTAAGTATTATTCAAAAGTTTAACCTACGCATTACAGTGCTTACTTTTTTAGAACGCGATCAAAGACTTCATTCGCAAGTTGTAATAGATGCTACTCGAAGGGAACAAGTGACAGAAATTGGTAAGTATTATTCAAAAGTTTAACCTACGCATTACAGTGCTTACTTTTTTAGAACGCGATCAAAGACTTCATTCGCAAGTTGTAATAGATGCTACTCGAAGGGAACAAGTGACAGAAATTGGTAAGTATTATTCAAAAGTTTAACCTACGCATTACAGTGCTTACTTTTTTAGAACGCGATCAAAGACTTCATTCGCAAGTTGTAATAGATGCTACTCGAAGGGAACAAGTGACAGAAATTGGTAAGTATTATTCAAAAGTTTAACCTACGCATTACAGTGCTTACTTTTTTAGAACGCGATCAAAGACTTCATTCGCAAGTTGTAATAGATGCTACTCGAAGGGAACAAGTGACAGAAATTGGTAAGTATTATTCAAAAGTTTAACCTACGCATTACAGTGCTTACTTTTTTAGAACGCGATCAAAGACTTCATTCGCAAGTTTTATTAGATGCTACTCGAAGGGAACAAGTGACAGAAATTGGTAAGTATTATTCAAAAGTTTAACCTACGCATTACAGTGCTTACTTTTTTAGAACGCGATCAAAGACTTCATTCGCAAGTTGTAATAGATGCTACTCGAAGGGAACAAGTGACAGAAATTGGTAAGTATTATTCAAAAGTTTAACCTACGCATTACAGTGCTTACTTTTTTAGAACGCGATCAAAGACTTCATTCGCAAGTTGTAATAGATGCTGCTAGAAGGGAACAAGTGACAGAAATTGCTAAGTATTATTCAAAAGTTTAACCTACGCATTACAGTGCTTACTTTTTTAGAACGCGATCAAAGACTTCATTCGCAAGTTGTAATAGATGCTACTCGAAGGGAACAAGTGACAGAAATTGGTAAGTATTATTCAAAAGTTTAACCTACGCATTTCAGTGCTTACTTTTTTAGAACGCGATCAAAGACTTCATTCGCAAGTTGTATTAGATGCTACTCGAAGGGAACAAGTGACAGAAATTGGTAAGTATTACTCAAAAGTTTAACCTACGCATTACAGTGCTTACTTTTTTAGAACGCGATCAAAGACTTCATTCGCAAGTTGTAATAGATGCTACTCGAAGGGAACAAGTGACAGAAATTGGTAAGTATTATTCAAAAGTTTAACCTACGCATTACAGTGCTTACTTTTTTAGAACGCGATCAAAGACTTCATTCGCAAGTTGTAATAGATGCTACTCGAAGGGAACAAGTGACAGAAATTGGTAAGTATTATTCAAAAGTTTAACCTACGCATTACAGTGCTTACTTTTTTAGAACGCGATCAAAGACTTCATTCGCAAGTTGTAATTGATGCTACTCGAAGGGAACAAGTGACAGAAATTGGTAATTATTATTCAAAAGTTTAACCTACGCATTACAGTGCTTACTTTTTTAGAACGCGATCAAAGACTTCATTCGCAAGTTGTAATAGTTGCTACTCGAAGGGAACAAGTGACAGAAATTGGTAAGTATTATTCAAAAGTTTAACCTACGCATTACAGTGCTTACTTTTTTTGAACGCGATCAAAGACTTCATTCGCAAGTTGTAATAGATGCTACTCGAAGGGAACAAGTGACAGAAATTGGTAAGTATTATTCAAAAGTTTAACCTACGCATTACAGTGCTTACTTTTTTAGAACGCGATCAAAGACTTCATTCGCAAGTTGTAATAGATGCTACTCGAAGGGAACAAGTGACAGAAATTGGTAAGTATTATTCAAAAGTTTAACCTACGCATTACAGTGCTTACTTTTTTAGAACGCGATCAAAGACTTCATTCGCAAGTTGTAATAGATGCTACTCGAAGGGAACAAGGGACAGAAATTGGTAAGTATTATTCAAAAGTTTAACCTACGCATTACAGTGTTTACTTTTTTAGAACGCGATCAAAGACTTCATTCGCAAGTTGTAATAGATGCTACTCGAAGGGAACAAGTGACAGAAATTGGTAAGTATTTTTCAAAAGTTTAACCTACGCATTACAGTGCTTACTTTTTTAGAACGCGATCAAAGACTTCATTCGCAAGTTGTATTAGATGCTACTCGAAGGGAACAAGTGACAGAAATTGGTAAGTATTACTCAAAAGTTTAACCTACGCATTACAGTGCTTACTTTTTTAGAACGCGATCAAAGACTTCATTCGCAAGTTGTAATAGATGCTACTCGAAGGGAACAAGTGACAGAAATTGGTAAGTATTATTCAAAAGTTTAACCTACGCATTACAGTGCTTACTTTTTTAGAACGCGATCAAAGACTTCATTCGCAAGTTGTAATAGATGCTACTCGAAGGGAACAAGTGACAGAAATTGGTAAGTATTATTCAAAAGTTTAACCTACGCATTACAGTGCTTACTTTTTTAGAACGCGATCAAAGACTTCATTCGCAAGTTGTAATAGATGCTACTCGAAGGGAACAAGTGACAGAAATTGGTAAGTATTATTCAAAAGTTTAACCTACGCATTACAGTGCTTACTTTTTTAGAACGCGATCAAAGACTTCATTCGCAAGTTTTATTAGATGCTACTCGAAGGGAACAAGGGACAGAAATTGGTAAGTATTATTCAAAAGTTTAACCTACGCATTACAGTGCTTACTTTTTTAGAACGCGATCAAAGACTTCATTCGCAAGTTGTAATAGATGCTACTCGAAGGGAACAAGTGACAGAAATTGGTAAGTATTATTCAAAAGTTTAACCTACGCATTACAGTGCTTACTTTTTTAGAACGCGATCAAAGACTTCATTCGCAAGTTGTAATAGATGCTGCTAGAAGGGAACAAGTGACAGAAATTGCTAAGTATTATTCAAAAGTTTAACCTACGCATTACAGTGCTTACTTTTTTAGAACGCGATCAAAGACTTCATTCGCAAGTTGTAATAGATGCTACTCGAAGGGAACAAGTGACAGAAATTGGTAAGTATTATTCAAAAGTTTAACCTACGCATTACAGTGCTTACTTTTTTAGAACGCGATCAAAGACTTCATTCGCAAGTTGTAATAGATGCTACTCGAAGGGAACAAGTGACAGAAATTGGTAAGTATTATTCAAAAGTTTAACCTACGCATTACAGTGCTTACTTTTTTAGAACGCGATCAAAGACTTCATTCGCAAGTTGTAATAGATGCTACTCGAAGGGAACAAGTGACAGAAATTGGTAAGTATTATTCAAAAGTTTAACCTACGCATTACAGTGCTTACTTTTTTAGAACGCGATCAAAGACTTCATTCGCAAGTTGTAATAGATGCTACTCGAAGGGAACAAGTGACAGAAATTGGTAAGTATTATTCAAAAGTTTAACCTACGCATTACAGTGCTTACTTTTTTAGAACGCGATCAAAGACTTCATTCGCAAGTTGTAATAGATGCTACTCGAAGGGAACAAGTGACAGAAATTGGTAAGTATTATTCAAAAGTTTAACCTACGCATTACAGTGCTTACTTTTTTAGAACGCGATCAAAGACTTCATTCGCAAGTTTTATTAGATGCTACTCGAAGGGAACAAGTGACAGAAATTGGTAAGTATTATTCAAAAGTTTAACCTACGCATTACAGTGCTTACTTTTTTAGAACGCGATCAAAGACTTCATTCGCAAGTTGTAATAGATGCTACTCGAAGGGAACAAGTGACAGAAATTGGTAAGTATTATTCAAAAGTTTAACCTACGCATTACAGTGCTTACTTTTTTAGAACGCGATCAAAGACTTCATTCGCAAGTTGTAATAGATGCTGCTAGAAGGGAACAAGTGACAGAAATTGCTAAGTATTATTCAAAAGTTTAACCTACGCATTACAGTGCTTACTTTTTTAGAACGCGATCAAAGACTTCATTCGCAAGTTGTAATAGATGCTACTCGAAGGGAACAAGTGACAGAAATTGGTAAGTATTATTCAAAAGTTTAACCTACGCATTTCAGTGCTTACTTTTTTAGAACGCGATCAAAGACTTCATTCGCAAGTTGTATTAGATGCTACTCGAAGGGAACAAGTGACAGAAATTGGTAAGTATTACTCAAAAGTTTAACCTACGCATTACAGTGCTTACTTTTTTAGAACGCGATCAAAGACTTCATTCGCAAGTTGTAATAGATGCTACTCGAAGGGAACAAGTGACAGAAATTGGTAAGTATTATTCAAAAGTTTAACCTACGCATTACAGTGCTTACTTTTTTAGAACGCGATCAAAGACTTCATTCGCAAGTTGTAATAGATGCTACTCGAAGGGAACAAGTGACAGAAATTGGTAAGTATTATTCAAAAGTTTAACCTACGCATTACAGTGCTTACTTTTTTAGAACGCGATCAAAGACTTCATTCGCAAGTTGTAATAGATGCTACTCGAAGGGAACAAGTGACAGAAATTGGTAAGTATTATTCAAAAGTTTAACCTACGCATTACAGTGCTTACTTTTTTAGAACGCGATCAAAGACTTCATTCGCAAGTTGTAATAGATGCTACTCGAAGGGAACAAGTGACAGAAATTGGTAAGTATTATTCAAAAGTTTAACGTACGCATTACAGTGCTTACTTTTTTAGAACGCGATCAAAGACTTCATTCGCAAGTTGTAATAGATGCTACTCGAAGGGAACAAGTGACAGAAATTGGTAAGTATTATTCAAAAGTTTAACCTACGCATTACAGTGCTTACTTTTTTAGAACGCGATCAAAGACTTCAATCGCAAGTTGTAATAGATGCTACTCGAAGGGAACAAGTGACAGAAATTGGTAAGTATTATTCAAAAGTTTAACCTACGCATTACAGTGCTTACTTTTTTAGAACGCGATCAAAGACTTCATTCGCAAGTTGTAATTGATGCTACTCGAAGGGAACAAGTGACAGAAATTGGTAATTATTATTCAAAAGTTTAACCTACGCATTACAGTGCTTACTTTTTTAGAACGCGATCAAAGACTTCATTCGCAAGTTGTAATAGTTGCTACTCGAAGGGAACAAGTGACAGAAATTGGTAAGTATTATTCAAAAGTTTAACCTACGCATTACAGTGCTTACTTTTTTTGAACGCGATCAAAGACTTCATTCGCAAGTTGTAATAGATGCTACTCGAAGGGAACAAGTGACAGAAATTGGTAAGTATTATTCAAAAGTTTAACCTACGCATTACAGTGCTTACTTTTTTAGAACGCGATCAAAGACTTCATTCGCAAGTTGTAATAGATGCTACTCGAAGGGAACAAGTGACAGAAATTGGTAAGTATTATTCAAAAGTTTAACCTACGCATTACAGTGCTTACTTTTTTAGAACGCGATCAAAGACTTCATTCGCAAGTTGTAATAGATGCTACTCGAAGGGAACAAGGGACAGAAATTGGTAAGTATTATTCAAAAGTTTAACCTACGCATTACAGTGTTTACTTTTTTAGAACGCGATCAAAGACTTCATTCGCAAGTTGTAATAGATGCTACTCGAAGGGAACAAGTGACAGAAATTGGTAAGTATTTTTCAAAAGTTTAACCTACGCATTACAGTGCTTACTTTTTTAGAACGCGATCAAAGACTTCATTCGCAAGTTGTAATAGATATTACTCGAAGGGAACAAGTGACAGAAATTGGTAAGTATTATTCAAAAGTTTAACCTACGCATTACAGTGCTTACTTTTTTAGAACGCGATCAAAGACTTCAGTCGCAAGTTGTAATAGATGCTACTCGAAGGGAACAAGTGACAGAAATTGGTAAGAATTATTCAAAAGTTTAACCTACGCATTACAGTGCTTACTTTTTTAGAACGCGATCAAAGACTTCATTCGCAAGTTGTAATAGATATTACTCGAAGGGAACAAGTGACAGAAATTGGTAAGTATTATTCAAAAGTTTAACCTACGCATTACAGTGCTTACTTTTTTAGAACGCGATCAAAGACTTCATTCGCAAGTTGTAATAGATGCTACTCGAAGGGAACAAGTGACAGAAATTGGTAAGTATTATTCAAAAGTTTAACCTACGCATTACAGTGCTTACTTTTTTAGAACGCGATCAAAGACTTCATTCGCAAGTTGTAATAGATGCTACTCGAAGGGAACAAGTGACAGAAATTGGTAAGTATTATTCAAAAGTTTAACCTACGCATTACAGTGCTTACTTTTTTAGAACGCGATCAAAGACTTCATTCGCAAGTTGTAATAGATGCTACTCGAAGGGAACAAGTGACAGAAATTGGTAAGTATTATTCAAAAGTTTAACCTACGCATTACAGTGCTTACTTTTTTAGAACGCGATCAAAGACTTCATTCGCAAGTTGTAATAGATGCTACTCGAAGGGAACAAGTGACAGAAATTGGTAAGTATTATTCAAAAGTTTAACCTACGCATTACAATGCTTATACTTTTTTAGAACGCGATCTAAGACTTCATTCGCAAGTTGTAATAGATGCTACTCGAAGGGATCAAGTGACAGAAATTGGTAAGTATTATTCAAAAGTTTAACCTACGCATTACAGTGCTTACTTTTTTAGAACGCGATCAAAGACTTCATTCGCAAGTTTTAATAGATGCTACTCGAAGGGAACAAGTGACAGAAATTGGTAAGTATTATTCAAAAGTTTAACCTACGCATTACAGTGCTTACTTTTTTAGAACGCGATCAAAGACTTCATTCGCAAGTTGTAATAGATGCTACTCGAAGGGAACAAGTGACAGAAATTGGTAAGTATTAATCAAAAGTTTAACCTACGCATTACAGTGCTTACTTTTTTAGAACGCGATCAAAGACTTCATTCGCAAGTTGTAATAGATGCTGCTAGAAGGGAACAAGTGACAGAAATTGCTAAGTATTATTCAAAAGTTTAACCTACGCATTACAGTGCTTACTTTTTTAGAACGCGATCAAAGACTTCATTCGCAAGTTGTAATAGATGCTACTCGAAGGGAACAAGTGACAGAAATTGGTAAGTATTATTCAAAAGTTTAACCTACGCATTTCAGTGCTTACTTTTTTAGAACGCGATCAAAGACTTCATTCGCAAGTTGTATTAGATGCTACTCGAAGGGAACAAGTGACAGAAATTGGTAAGTATTACTCAAAAGTTTAACCTACGCATTACAGTGCTTACTTTTTTAGAACGCGATCAAAGACTTCATTCGCAAGTTGTAATAGATGCTACTCGAAGGGAACAAGTGACAGAAATTGGTAAGTATTATTCAAAAGTTTAACCTACGCATTACAGTGCTTACTTTTTTAGAACGCGATCAAAGACTTCATTCGCAAGTTGTAATAGATGCTACTCGAAGGGAACAAGTGACAGAAATTGGTAAGTATTATTCAAAAGTTTAACCTACGCATTACAGTGCTTACTTTTTTAGAACGCGATCAAAGACTTCATTCGCAAGTTGTAATAGATGCTACTCGAAGGGAACAAGTGACAGAAATTGGTAAGTATTATTCAAAAGTTTAACCTACGCATTACAGTGCTTACTTTTTTAGAACGCGATCAAAGACTTCATTCGCAAGTTGTAATAGATGCTACTCGAAGGGAACAAGTGACAGAAATTGGTAAGTATTATTCAAAAGTTTAACCTACGCATTACAGTGCTTACTTTTTTAGAACGCGATCAAAGACTTCATTCGCAAGTTGTAATAGATGCTACTCGAAGGGAACAAGTGACAGAAATTGGTAAGTATTATTCAAAAGTTTAACCTACGCATTACAGTGCTTACTTTTTTAGAACGCGATCAAAGACTTCATTCGCAAGTTTTATTAGATGCTACTCGAAGGGAACAAGTGACAGAAATTGGTAAGTATTATTCAAAAGTTTAACCTACGCATTACAGTGCTTACTTTTTTAGAACGCGATCAAAGACTTCATTCGCAAGTTGTAATAGATGCTACTCGAAGGGAACAAGTGACAGAAATTGGTAAGTATTATTCAAAAGTTTAACCTACGCATTACAGTGCTTACTTTTTTAGAACGCGATCAAAGACTTCATTCGCAAGTTGTAATAGATGCTGCTAGAAGGGAACAAGTGACAGAAATTGCGAAGTATTATTCAAAAGTTTAACCTACGCATTACAGTGCTTACTTTTTTAGAACGCGATCAAAGACTTCATTCGCAAGTTGTAATAGATGCTACTCGAAGGGAACAAGTGACAGAAATTGGTAAGTATTATTCAAAAGTTTAACCTACGCATTACAGTGCTTACTTTTTTAGAACGCGATCAAAGACTTCATTCGCAAGTTGTAATAGATGCTACTCGAAGGGAACAAGTGACAGAAATTGGTAAGTATTATTCAAAAGTTTAACCTACGCATTACAGTGCTTACTTTTTTAGAACGCGATCAAAGACTTCATTCGCAAGTTGTAATAGATGCTACTCGAAGGGAACAAGTGACAGAAATTGGTAAGTATTATTCAAAAGTTTAACCTACGCATTACAGTGCTTACTTTTTTAGAACGCGATCAAAGACTTCATTCGCAAGTTGTAATAGATGCTACTCGAAGGGAACAAGTGACAGAAATTGGTAAGTATTATTCAAAAGTTTAACCTACGCATTACAGTGCTTACTTTTTTAGAACGCGATCAAAGACTTCATTCGCAAGTTGTAATAGATGCTACTCGAAGGGAACAAGTGACAGAAATTGGTAAGTATTATTCAAAAGTTTAACCTACGCATTACAGTGCTTACTTTTTTAGAACGCGATCAAAGACTTCATTCGCAAGTTTTATTAGATGCTACTCGAAGGGAACAAGTGACAGAAATTGGTAAGTATTATTCAAAAGTTTAACCTACGCATTACAGTGCTTACTTTTTTAGAACGCGATCAAAGACTTCATTCGCAAGTTGTAATAGATGCTACTCGAAGGGAACAAGTGACAGAAATTGGTAAGTATTATTCAAAAGTTTAACCTACGCATTACAGTGCTTACTTTTTTAGAACGCGATCAAAGACTTCATTCGCAAGTTGTAATAGATGCTGCTAGAAGGGAACAAGTGACAGAAATTGCTAAGTATTATTCAAAAGTTTAACCTACGCATTACAGTGCTTACTTTTTTAGAACGCGATCAAAGACTTCATTCGCAAGTTGTAATAGATGCTACTCGAAGGGAACAAGTGACAGAAATTGGTAAGTATTATTCAAAAGTTTAACCTACGCATTTCAGTGCTTACTTTTTTAGAACGCGATCAAAGACTTCATTCGCAAGTTGTATTAGATGCTACTCGAAGGGAACAAGTGACAGAAATTGGTAAGTATTACTCAAAAGTTTAACCTACGCATTACAGTGCTTACTTTTTTAGAACGCGATCAAAGACTTCATTCGCAAGTTGTAATAGATGCTACTCGAAGGGAACAAGTGACAGAAATTGGTAAGTATTATTCAAAAGTTTAACCTACGCATTACAGTGCTTACTTTTTTAGAACGCGATCAAAGACTTCATTCGCAAGTTGTAATAGATGCTACTCGAAGGGAACAAGTGACAGAAATTGGTAAGTATTATTCAAAAGTTTAACCTACGCATTACAGTGCTTACTTTTTTAGAACGCGATCAAAGACTTCATTCGCAAGTTGTAATAGATGCTACTCGAAGGGAACAAGTGACAGAAATTGGTAAGTATTATTCAAAAGTTTAACCTACGCATTACAGTGCTTACTTTTTTAGAACGCGATCAAAGACTTCATTCGCAAGTTGTAATAGATGCTACTCGAAGGGAACAAGTGACAGAAATTGGTAAGTATTATTCAAAAGTTTAACGTACGCATTACAGTGCTTACTTTTTTAGAACGCGATCAAAGACTTCATTCGCAAGTTGTAATAGATGCTACTCGAAGGGAACAAGTGACAGAAATTGGTAAGTATTATTCAAAAGTTTAACCTACGCATTACAGTGCTTACTTTTTTAGAACGCGATCAAAGACTTCATTCGCAAGTTGTAATAGATGCTGCTAGAAGGGAACAAGTGACAGAAATTGCTAAGTATTATTCAAAAGTTTAACCTACGCATTACAGTGCTTACTTTTTTAGAACGCGATCAAAGACTTCATTCGCAAGTTGTAATAGATGCTACTCGAAGGGAACAAGTGACAGAAATTGGTAAGTATTATTCAAAAGTTTAACCTACGCATTTCAGTGCTTACTTTTTTAGAACGCGATCAAAGACTTCATTCGCAAGTTGTATTAGATGCTACTCGAAGGGAACAAGTGACAGAAATTGGTAAGTATTACTCAAAAGTTTAACCTACGCATTACAGTGCTTACTTTTTTAGAACGCGATCAAAGACTTCATTCGCAAGTTGTAATAGATGCTACTCGAAGGGAACAAGTGACAGAAATTGGTAAGTATTATTCAAAAGTTTAACCTACGCATTACAGTGCCTACTTTTTTAGAACGCGATCAAAGACTTCATTCGCAAGTTGTAATAGATGCTACTCGAAGGGAACAAGTGACAGAAATTGGTAAGTATTATTCAAAAGTTTAACCTACGCATTACAGTGCTTACTTTTTTAGAACGCGATCAAAGACTTCATTCGCAAGTTGTATTAGATGCTACTCGAAGGGAACAAGTGACAGAAATTGGTAAGTATTACTCAAAAGTTTAACCTACGCATTACAGTGCTTACTTTTTTAGAACGCGATCAAAGACTTCATTCGCAAGTTGTAATAGATGCTACTCGAAGGGAACAAGTGACAGAAATTGGTAAGTATTATTCAAAAGTTTAACCTACGCATTACAGTGCTTACTTTTTTAGAACGCGATCAAAGACTTCATTCGCAAGTTGTAATAGATGCTACTCGAAGGGAACAAGTGACAGAAATTGGTAAGTATTATTCAAAAGTTTAACCTACGCATTACAGTGCTTACTTTTTTAGAACGCGATCAAAGACTTCATTCGCAAGTTGTAATAGATGCTACTCGAAGGGAACAAGTGACAGAAATTGGTAAGTATTATTCAAAAGTTTAACCTACGCATTACAGTGCTTACTTTTTTAGAACGCGATCAAAGACTTCATTCGCAAGTTGTAATTGATGCTACTCGAAGGGAACAAGTGACAGAAATTGGTAATTATTATTCAAAAGTTTAACCTACGCATTACAGTGCTTACTTTTTTAGAACGCGATCAAAGACTTCATTCGCAAGTTGTAATAGTTGCTACTCGAAGGGAACAAGTGACAGAAATTGGTAAGTATTATTCAAAAGTTTAACCTACGCATTACAGTGCTTACTTTTTTTGAACGCGATCAAAGACTTCATTCGCAAGTTGTAATAGATGCTACTCGAAGGGAACAAGTGACAGAAATTGGTAAGTATTATTCAAAAGTTTAACCTACGCATTACAGTGCTTACTTTTTTAGAACGCGATCAAAGACTTCATTCGCAAGTTGTAATAGATGCTACTCGAAGGGAACAAGTGACAGAAATTGGTAAGTATTATTCAAAAGTTTAACCTACGCATTACAGTGCTTACTTTTTTAGAACGCGATCAAAGACTTCATTCGCAAGTTGTAATAGATGCTACTCGAAGGGAACAAGGGACAGAAATTGGTAAGTATTATTCAAAAGTTTAACCTACGCATTACAGTGTTTACTTTTTTAGAACGCGATCAAAGACTTCATTCGCAAGTTGTAATAGATGCTACTCGAAGGGAACAAGTGACAGAAATTGGTAAGTATTTTTCAAAAGTTTAACCTACGCATTACAGTGCTTACTTTTTTAGAACGCGATCAAAGACTTCATTCGCAAGTTGTATTAGATGCTACTCGAAGGGAACAAGTGACAGAAATTGGTAAGTATTACTCAAAAGTTTAACCTACGCATTACAGTGCTTACTTTTTTAGAACGCGATCAAAGACTTCATTCGCAAGTTGTAATAGATGCTACTCGAAGGGAACAAGTGACAGAAATTGGTAAGTATTATTCAAAAGTTTAACCTACGCATTACAGTGCTTACTTTTTTAGAACGCGATCAAAGACTTCATTCGCAAGTTGTAATAGATGCTACTCGAAGGGAACAAGTGACAGAAATTGGTAAGTATTATTCAAAAGTTTAACCTACGCATTACAGTGCTTACTTTTTTAGAACGCGATCAAAGACTTCATTCGCAAGTTGTAATAGATGCTACTCGAAGGGAACAAGTGACAGAAATTGGTAAGTATTATTCAAAAGTTTAACCTACGCATTACAGTGCTTACTTTTTTAGAACGCGATCAAAGACTTCATTCGCAAGTTGTATTAGATGCTACTCGAAGGGAACAAGTGACAGAAATTGGTAAGTATTATTCAAAAGTTTAACCTACGCATTACAGTGCTTACTTTTTTAGAACGCGATCAAAGACTTCATTCGCAAGTTGTAATAGATGCTACTCGAAGGGAACAAGTGACAGAAATTGGTAAGTATTATTCAAAAGTTTAACCTACGCATTACAGTGCTTACTTTTTTAGAACGCGATCAAAGACTTCATTCGCAAGTTGTAATAGAGGCTGCTAGAAGGGAACAAGTGACAGAAATTGGTAAGTATTATTCAAAAGTTTAACCTACGCATTACAGTGCTTACTTTTTTAGAACGCGATCAAAGACTTCATTCGCAAGTTGTAATAGATGCTACTCGAAGGGAACAAGTGACAGAAATTGGTAAGTATTATTCAAAAGTTTAACCTACGCATTACAGTGCTTACTTTTTTAGAACGCGATCAAAGACTTCATTCGCAAGTTGTAATAGATGCTACTCGAAGGGAACAAGTGACAGAAATTGGTAAGTATTATTCAAAAGTTTAACCTACGCATTACAGTGCTTACTTTTTTAGAACGCGATCAAAGACTTCATTCGCAAGTTGTAATAGATGCTACTCGAAGGGAACAAGTGACAGAAATTGGTAAGTATTATTCAAAAGTTTAACCTACGCATTACAGTGCTTACTTTTTTAGAACGCGATCAAAGACTTCATTCGCAAGTTGTAATAGATGCTACTCGAAGGGAACAAGTGACAGAAATTGGTAAGTATTATTCAAAAGTTTAACCTACGCATTACAGTGCTTACTTTTTTAGAACGCGATCAAAGACTTCATTCGCAAGTTGTAATAGATGCTACTCGAAGGGAACAAGTGACAGAAATTGGTAAGTATTATTCAAAAGTTTAACCTACGCATTACAGTGCTTACTTTTTTAGAACGCGATCAAAGACTTCATTCGCAAGTTTTATTAGATGCTACTCGAAGGGAACAAGTGACAGAAATTGGTAAGTATTATTCAAAAGTTTAACCTACGCATTACAGTGCTTACTTTTTTAGAACGCGATCAAAGACTTCATTCGCAAGTTGTAATAGATGCTACTCGAAGGGAACAAGTGACAGAAATTGGTAAGTATTATTCAAAAGTTTAACCTACGCATTACAGTGCTTACTTTTTTAGAACGCGATCAAAGACTTCATTCGCAAGTTGTAATAGATGCTGCTAGAAGGGAACAAGTGACAGAAATTGCTAAGTATTATTCAAAAGTTTAACCTACGCATTACAGTGCTTACTTTTTTAGAACGCGATCAAAGACTTCATTCGCAAGTTGTAATAGATGCTACTCGAAGGGAACAAGTGACAGAAATTGGTAAGTATTATTCAAAAGTTTAACCTACGCATTTCAGTGCTTACTTTTTTAGAACGCGATCAAAGACTTCATTCGCAAGTTGTATTAGATGCTACTCGAAGGGAACAAGTGACAGAAATTGGTAAGTATTACTCAAAAGTTTAACCTACGCATTACAGTGCTTACTTTTTTAGAACGCGATCAAAGACTTCATTCGCAAGTTGTAATAGATGCTACTCGAAGGGAACAAGTGACAGAAATTGGTAAGTATTATTCAAAAGTTTAACCTACGCATTACAGTGCCTACTTTTTTAGAACGCGATCAAAGACTTCATTCGCAAGTTGTAATAGATGCTACTCGAAGGGAACAAGTGACAGAAATTGGTAAGTATTATTCAAAAGTTTAACCTACGCATTTCAGTGCTTACTTTTTTAGAACGCGATCAAAGACTTCATTCGCAAGTTGTATTAGATGCTACTCGAAGGGAACAAGTGACAGAAATTGGTAAGTATTACTCAAAAGTTTAACCTACGCATTACAGTGCTTACTTTTTTAGAACGCGATCAAAGACTTCATTCGCAAGTTGTAATAGATGCTACTCGAAGGGAACAAGTGACAGAAATTGGTAAGTATTATTCAAAAGTTTAACCTACGCATTACAGTGCTTACTTTTTTAGAACGCGATCAAAGACTTCATTCGCAAGTTGTAATAGATGCTACTCGAAGGGAACAAGTGACAGAAATTGGTAAGTATTATTCAAAAGTTTAACCTACGCATTACAGTGCTTACTTTTTTAGAACGCGATCAAAGACTTCATTCGCAAGTTGTAATAGATGCTACTCGAAGGGAACAAGTGACAGAAATTGGTAAGTATTATTCAAAAGTTTAACCTACGCATTACAGTGCTTACTTTTTTAGAACGCGATCAAAGACTTCATTCGCAAGTTGTAATTGATGCTACTCGAAGGGAACAAGTGACAGAAATTGGTAATTATTATTCAAAAGTTTAACCTACGCATTACAGTGCTTACTTTTTTAGAACGCGATCAAAGACTTCATTCGCAAGTTGTAATAGTTGCTACTCGAAGGGAACAAGTGACAGAAATTGGTAAGTATTATTCAAAAGTTTAACCTACGCATTACAGTGCTTACTTTTTTTGAACGCGATCAAAGACTTCATTCGCAAGTTGTAATAGATGCTACTCGAAGGGAACAAGTGACAGAAATTGGTAAGTATTATTCAAAAGTTTAACCTACGCATTACAGTGCTTACTTTTTTAGAACGCGATCAAAGACTTCATTCGCAAGTTGTAATAGATGCTACTCGAAGGGAACAAGTGACAGAAATTGGTAAGTATTATTCAAAAGTTTAACCTACGCATTACAGTGCTTACTTTTTTAGAACGCGATCAAAGACTTCATTCGCAAGATGTAATAGATGCTACTCGAAGGGAACAAGGGACAGAAATTGGTAAGTATTATTCAAAAGTTTAACCTACGCATTACAGTGTTTACTTTTTTAGAACGCGATCAAAGACTTCATTCGCAAGTTGTAATAGATGCTACTCGAAGGGAACAAGTGACAGAAATTGGTAAGTATTTTTCAAAAGTTTAACCTACGCATTACAGTGCTTACTTTTTTAGAACGCGATCAAAGACTTCATTCGCAAGTTGTATTAGATGCTACTCGAAGGGAACAAGTGACAGAAATTGGTAAGTATTACTCAAAAGTTTAACCTACGCATTACAGTGCTTACTTTTTTAGAACGCGATCAAAGACTTCATTCGCAAGTTGTAATAGATGCTACTCGAAGGGAACAAGTGACAGAAATTGGTAAGTATTATTCAAAAGTTTAACCTACGCATTACAGTGCTTACTTTTTTAGAACGCGATCAAAGACTTCATTCGCAAGTTGTAATAGATGCTACTCGAAGGGAACAAGTGACAGAAATTGGTAAGTATTATTCAAAAGTTTAACCTACGCATTACAGTGCTTACTTTTTTAGAACGCGATCAAAGACTTCATTCGCAAGTTGTAATAGATGCTACTCGAAGGGAACAAGTGACAGAAATTGGTAAGTATTATTCAAAAGTTTAACCTACGCATTACAGTGCTTACTTTTTTAGAACGCGATCAAAGACTTCATTCGCAAGTTTTATTAGATGCTACTCGAAGGGAACAAGTGACAGAAATTGGTAAGTATTATTCAAAAGTTTAACCTACGCATTACAGTGCTTACTTTTTTAGAACGCGATCAAAGACTTCATTCGCAAGTTGTAATAGATGCTACTCGAAGGGAACAAGTGACAGAAATTGGTAAGTATTATTCAAAAGTTTAACCTACGCATTACAGTGCTTACTTTTTTAGAACGCGATCAAAGACTTCATTCGCAAGTTGTAATAGATGCTGCTAGAAGGGAACAAGTGACAGAAATTGCTAAGTATTATTCAAAAGTTTAACCTACGCATTACAGTGCTTACTTTTTTAGAACGCGATCAAAGACTTCATTCGCAAGTTGTAATAGATGCTACTCGAAGGGAACAAGTGACAGAAATTGGTAAGTATTATTCAAAAGTTTAACCTACGCATTACAGTGCTTACTTTTTTAGAACGCGATCAAAGACTTCATTCGCAAGTTGTAATAGATGCTACTCGAAGGGAACAAGTGACAGAAATTGGTAAGTATTATTCAAAAGTTTAACCTACGCATTACAGTGCTTACTTTTTTAGAACGCGATCAAAGACTTCATTCGCAAGTTGTAATAGATGCTACTCGAAGGGAACAAGTGACAGAAATTGGTAAGTATTATTCAAAAGTTTAACCTACGCATTACAGTGCTTACTTTTTTAGAACGCGATCAAAGACTTCATTCGCAAGTTGTAATAGATGCTACTCGAAGGGAACAAGTGACAGAAATTGGTAAGTATTATTCAAAAGTTTAACCTACGCATTACAGTGCTTACTTTTTTAGAACGCGATCAAAGACTTCATTCGCAAGTTGTAATAGATGCTACTCGAAGGGAACAAGTGACAGAAATTGGTAAGTATTATTCAAAAGTTTAACCTACGCATTACAGTGCTTACTTTTTTAGAACGCGATCAAAGACTTCATTCGCAAGTTTTATTAGATGCTACTCGAAGGGAACAAGTGACAGAAATTGGTAAGTATTATTCAAAAGTTTAACCTACGCATTACAGTGCTTACTTTTTTAGAACGCGATCAAAGACTTCATTCGCAAGTTGTAATAGATGCTACTCGAAGGGAACAAGTGACAGAAATTGGTAAGTATTATTCAAAAGTTTAACCTACGCATTTCAGTGCTTACTTTTTTAGAACGCGATCAAAGACTTCATTCGCAAGTTGTAATAGATGCTGCTAGAAGGGAACAAGTGACAGAAATTGCTAAGTATTATTCAAAAGTTTAACCTACGCATTACAGTGCTTACTTTTTTAGAACGCGATCAAAGACTTCATTCGCAAGTTGTAATAGATGCTACTCGAAGGGAACAAGTGACAGAAATTGGTAAGTATTATTCAAAAGTTTAACCTACGCATTTCAGTGCTTACTTTTTTAGAACGCGATCAAAGACTTCATTCGCAAGTTGTATTAGATGCTACTCGAAGGGAACAAGTGACAGAAATTGGTAAGTATTACTCAAAAGTTTAACCTACGCATTACAGTGCTTACTTTTTTAGAACGCGATCAAAGACTTCATTCGCAAGTTGTAATAGATGCTACTCGAAGGGAACAAGTGACAGAAATTGGTAAGTATTATTCAAAAGTTTAACCTACGCATTACAGTGCTTACTTTTTTAGAACGCGATCAAAGACTTCATTCGCAAGTTGTAATAGATGCTACTCGAAGGGAACAAGTGACAGAAATTGGTAAGTATTATTCAAAAGTTTAACCTACGCATTACAGTGCTTACTTTTTTAGAACGCGATCAAAGACTTCATTCGCAAGTTGTAATAGATGCTACTCGAAGGGAACAAGTGACAGAAATTGGTAAGTATTATTCAAAAGTTTAACCTACGCATTACAGTGCTTACTTTTTTAGAACGCGATCAAAGACTTCATTCGCAAGTTGTAATAGATGCTACTCGAAGGGAACAAGTGACAGAAATTGGTAAGTATTATTCAAAAGTTTAACGTACGCATTACAGTGCTTACTTTTTTAGAACGCGATCAAAGACTTCATTCGCAAGTTGTAATAGATGCTACTCGAAGGGAACAAGTGACAGAAATTGGTAAGTATTATTCAAAAGTTTAACCTACGCATTACAGTGCTTACTTTTTTAGAACGCGATCAAAGACTTCATTCGCAAGTTGTAATAGATGCTACTCGAAGGGAACAAGTGACAGAAATTGGTAAGTATTATTCAAAAGTTTAACCTACGCATTACAGTGCTTACTTTTTTAGAACGCGATCAAAGACTTCATTCGCAAGTTGTAATTGATGCTACTCGAAGGGAACAAGTGACAGAAATTGGTAATTATTATTCAAAAGTTTAACCTACGCATTACAGTGCTTACTTTTTTAGAACGCGATCAAAGACTTCATTCGCAAGTTGTAATAGTTGCTACTCGAAGGGAACAAGTGACAGAAATTGGTAAGTATTATTCAAAAGTTTAACCTACGCATTACAGTGCTTACTTTTTTTGAACGCGATCAAAGACTTCATTCGCAAGTTGTAATAGATGCTACTCGAAGGGAACAAGTGACAGAAATTGGTAAGTATTATTCAAAAGTTTAACCTACGCATTACAGTGCTTACTTTTTTAGAACGCGATCAAAGACTTCATTCGCAAGTTGTAATAGATGCTACTCGAAGGGAACAAGTGACAGAAATTGGTAAGTATTATTCAAAAGTTTAACCTACGCATTACAGTGCTTACTTTTTTAGAACGCGATCAAAGACTTCATTCGCAAGTTGTAATAGATGCTACTCGAAGGGAACAAGGGACAGAAATTGGTAAGTATTATTCAAAAGTTTAACCTACGCATTACAGTGTTTACTTTTTTAGAACGCGATCAAAGACTTCATTCGCAAGTTGTAATAGATGCTACTCGAAGGGAACAAGTGACAGAAATTGGTAAGTATTTTTCAAAAGTTTAACCTACGCATTACAGTGCTTACTTTTTTAGAACGCGATCAAAGACTTCATTCGCAAGTTGTAATAGATATTACTCGAAGGGAACAAGTGACAGAAATTGGTAAGTATTATTCAAAAGTTTAACCTACGCATTACAGTGCTTACTTTTTTAGAACGCGATCAAAGACTTCAGTCGCAAGTTGTAATAGATGCTACTCGAAGGGAACAAGTGACAGAAATTGGTAAGAATTATTCAAAAGTTTAACCTACGCATTACAGTGCTTACTTTTTTAGAACGCGATCAAAGACTTCATTCGCAAGTTGTAATAGATATTACTCGAAGGGAACAAGTGACAGAAATTGGTAAGTATTATTCAAAAGTTTAACCTACGCATTACAGTGCTTACTTTTTTAGAACGCGATCAAAGACTTCATTCGCAAGTTGTAATAGATGCTACTCGAAGGGAACAAGTGACAGAAATTGGTAAGTATTATTCAAAAGTTTAACCTACGCATTACAGTGCTTACTTTTTTAGAACGCGATCAAAGACTTCATTCGCAAGTTGTAATAGATGCTACTCGAAGGGAACAAGTGACAGAAATTGGTAAGTATTATTCAAAAGTTTAACCTACGCATTACAGTGCTTACTTTTTTAGAACGCGATCAAAGACTTCATTCGCAAGTTGTAATAGATGCTACTCGAAGGGAACAAGTGACAGAAATTGGTAAGTATTATTCAAAAGTTTAACCTACGCATTACAGTGCTTACTTTTTTAGAACGCGATCAAAGACTTCATTCGCAAGTTGTAATAGATGCTACTCGAAGGGAACAAGTGACAGAAATTGGTAAGTATTATTCAAAAGTTTAACCTACGCATTACAATGCTTATACTTTTTTAGAACGCGATCTAAGACTTCATTCGCAAGTTGTAATAGATGCTACTCGAAGGGATCAAGTGACAGAAATTGGTAAGTATTATTCAAAAGTTTAACCTACGCATTACAGTGCTTACTTTTTTAGAACGCGATCAAAGACTTCATTCGCAAGTTTTATTAGATGCTACTCGAAGGGAACAAGTGACAGAAATTGGTAAGTATTATTCAAAAGTTTAACCTACGCATTACAGTGCTTACTTTTTTAGAACGCGATCAAAGACTTCATTCGCAAGTTGTAATAGATGCTACTCGAAGGGAACAAGTGACAGAAATTGGTAAGTATTAATCAAAAGTTTAACCTACGCATTACAGTGCTTACTTTTTTAGAACGCGATCAAAGACTTCATTCGCAAGTTGTAATAGATGCTGCTAGAAGGGAACAAGTGACAGAAATTGCTAAGTATTATTCAAAAGTTTAACCTACGCATTACAGTGCTTACTTTTTTAGAACGCGATCAAAGACTTCATTCGCAAGTTGTAATAGATGCTACTCGAAGGGAACAAGTGACAGAAATTGGTAAGTATTATTCAAAAGTTTAACCTACGCATTTCAGTGCTTACTTTTTTAGAACGCGATCAAAGACTTCATTCGCAAGTTGTATTAGATGCTACTCGAAGGGAACAAGTGACAGAAATTGGTAAGTATTACTCAAAAGTTTAACCTACGCATTACAGTGCTTACTTTTTTAGAACGCGATCAAAGACTTCATTCGCAAGTTGTAATAGATGCTACTCGAAGGGAACAAGTGACAGAAATTGGTAAGTATTATTCAAAAGTTTAACCTACGCATTACAGTGCTTACTTTTTTAGAACGCGATCAAAGACTTCATTCGCAAGTTGTAATAGATGCTACTCGAAGGGAACAAGTGACAGAAATTGGTAAGTATTATTCAAAAGTTTAACCTACGCATTACAGTGCTTACTTTTTTAGAACGCGATCAAAGACTTCATTCGCAAGTTGTAATAGATGCTACTCGAAGGGAACAAGTGACAGAAATTGGTAAGTATTATTCAAAAGTTTAACCTACGCATTACAGTGCTTACTTTTTTAGAACGCGATCAAAGACTTCATTCGCAAGTTGTAATAGATGCTACTCGAAGGGAACAAGTGACAGAAATTGGTAAGTATTATTCAAAAGTTTAACCTACGCATTACAGTGCTTACTTTTTTAGAACGCGATCAAAGACTTCATTCGCAAGTTGTAATAGATGCTACTCGAAGGGAACAAGTGACAGAAATTGGTAAGTATTATTCAAAAGTTTAACCTACGCATTACAGTGCTTACTTTTTTAGAACGCGATCAAAGACTTCATTCGCAAGTTTTATTAGATGCTACTCGAAGGGAACAAGTGACAGAAATTGGTAAGTATTATTCAAAAGTTTAACCTACGCATTACAGTGCTTACTTTTTTAGAACGCGATCAAAGACTTCATTCGCAAGTTGTAATAGATGCTACTCGAAGGGAACAAGTGACAGAAATTGGTAAGTATTATTCAAAAGTTTAACCTACGCATTACAGTGCTTACTTTTTTAGAACGCGATCAAAGACTTCATTCGCAAGTTGTAATAGATGCTGCTAGAAGGGAACAAGTGACAGAAATTGCTAAGTATTATTCAAAAGTTTAACCTACGCATTACAGTGCTTACTTTTTTAGAACGCGATCAAAGACTTCATTCGCAAGTTGTAATAGATGCTGCTAGAAGGGAACAAGTGACAGAAATTGCTAAGTATTATTCAAAAGTTTAACCTACGCATTACAGTGCTTACTTTTTTAGAACGCGATCAAAGACTTCATTCGCAAGTTGTAATAGATGCTACTCGAAGGGAACAAGTGACAGAAATTGGTAAGTATTATTCAAAAGTTTAACCTACGCATTTCAGTGCTTACTTTTTTAGAACGCGATCAAAGACTTCATTCGCAAGTTGTATTAGATGCTACTCGAAGGGAACAAGTGACAGAAATTGGTAAGTATTACTCAAAAGTTTAACCTACGCATTACAGTGCTTACTTTTTTAGAACGCGATCAAAGACTTCATTCGCAAGTTGTAATAGATGCTACTCGAAGGGAACAAGTGACAGAAATTGGTAAGTATTATTCAAAAGTTTAACCTACGCATTACAGTGCCTACTTTTTTAGAACGCGATCAAAGACTTCATTCGCAAGTTGTAATAGATGCTGCTAGAAGGGAACAAGTGACAGAAATTGGTAAGTATTATTCAAAAGTTTAACCTACGCATTTCAGTGCTTACTTTTTTAGAACGCGATCAAAGACTTCATTCGCAAGTTGTATTAGATGCTACTCGAAGGGAACAAGTGACAGAAATTGGTAAGTATTACTCAAAAGTTTAACCTACGCATTACAGTGCTTACTTTTTTAGAACGCGATCAAAGACTTCATTCGCAAGTTGTAATAGATGCTACTCGAAGGGAACAAGTGACAGAAATTGGTAAGTATTATTCAAAAGTTTAACCTACGCATTACAGTGCTTACTTTTTTAGAACGCGATCAAAGACTTCATTCGCAAGTTGTAATAGATGCTACTCGAAGGGAACAAGTGACAGAAATTGGTAAGTATTATTCAAAAGTTTAACCTACGCATTACAGTGCTTACTTTTTTAGAACGCGATCAAAGACTTCATTCGCAAGTTGTAATAGATGCTACTCGAAGGGAACAAGTGACAGAAATTGGTAAGTATTATTCAAAAGTTTAACCTACGCATTACAGTGCTTACTTTTTTAGAACGCGATCAAAGACTTCATTCGCAAGTTGTAATTGATGCTACTCGAAGGGAACAAGTGACAGAAATTGGTAATTATTATTCAAAAGTTTAACCTACGCATTACAGTGCTTACTTTTTTAGAACGCGATCAAAGACTTCATTCGCAAGTTGTAATAGTTGCTACTCGAAGGGAACAAGTGACAGAAATTGGTAAGTATTATTCAAAAGTTTAACCTACGCATTACAGTGCTTACTTTTTTTGAACGCGATCAAAGACTTCATTCGCAAGTTGTAATAGATGCTACTCGAAGGGAACAAGTGACAGAAATTGGTAAGTATTATTCAAAAGTTTAACCTACGCATTACAGTGCTTACTTTTTTAGAACGCGATCAAAGACTTCATTCGCAAGTTGTAATAGATGCTACTCGAAGGGAACAAGAGACAGAAATTGGTAAGTATTATTCAAAAGTTTAACCTGCGCATTACAGTGCTTACTTTTTTAGAACGCGATCAAAGACTTCATTCGCAAGTTGTAATAGATGCTACTCGAAGGGATCAAGTGACAGAAATTGGTAAGTATAATTCAAAAGTTTAACCTACGCATTACAGTGCTTACTTTTTTAGAACGCGATCAAAGACTTCATTCGCAAGTTGCAATAGTTGCTACTCGAAGGGAACAAGTGACAGAAATTGGTAAGTATTATTCAAAAGTTTAACCTACGCATTACAGTGCTTACTTTTTTAGAACGCGATCAAAGACTTCATTCGCAAGTTGTAATAGATGCTACTCGAAGGGAACAAGTGACAGAAATTGGTAAGTATTATTCAAAAGTTTAACCTACGCATTACAGTGCTTACTTTTTTAGAACGCGATCAAAGACTTCATTCGCAAGTTGTAATAGATGCTACTCGAAGGGAACAAGTGACAGAAATTGGTAAGTATTATTCAAAAGTTTAACCTACGCATTACAGTGCTTACTTTTTTAGAACGCGATCAAAGACTTCATTCGCAAGTTGTAATAGATGCTACTCGAAGGGAACAAGTGACAGAAATTGGTAAGTATTATTCAAAAGTTTAACCTACGCATTACAGTGCTTACTTTTTTAGAACCCGATCAAAGACTTCAGTCGCAAGTTGTAATAGATGCTACTCGAAGGGAACAAGTGACTGAAATTGGTAAGAATTATTCAAAAGTTTAACCTACGCATTACAGTGCTTACTTTTTTAGAACGCGATCAAAGACTTCATTCGCAAGTTGTAATAGATATTACTCGAAGGGAACAAGTGACAGAAATTGGTAAGTATTATTCAAAAGTTTAACCTACGCATTACAGTGCTTACTTTTTTAGAACGCGATCAAAGACTTCATTCGCAAGTTGTAATAGATGCTACTCGAAGGGAACAAGTGACAGAAATTGGTAAGGATTATTCAAAAGTTTAACCTACGCATTACAGTGCTTACTTTTTTAGAACGCGATCAAAGACTTCATTCGCAAGTTGTAATAGATGCTACTCGAAGGGAACAAGTGACAGAAATTGGAAAGTATTATTCAAAAGTTTAACCTACGCATTATAGTGCTTTCTTTTTTAGAACGCGATAAAAGACTTCATTCACAAGCTGTAATAGATGCTACTCGAAGGGAACAAGAGACAGAAATTGGTAAGTATTATTCAAAAGTTGAACCTGCGCATTACAGTGCTTACTTTTTTAGAACGCGATCAAAGACTTCATTCGCAAGTTGTAATAGGTGCTACTCGAAGGGAACAAGTGACAGAAATTGGTAAGTATTATTCAAAAGTTTAACCTACGCATTACAGTGCTTACTTTTTTAGAACGCGATCAAAGACTTCATTCGCAAGTTGTATTAGATGCTACTCGAAGGGAACAAGGGACAGAAATTGGTAAGTATTATTCAAAAGTTTAACCTACGCATTACAGTGCTTACTTTTTTAGAACGCGATCAAAGACTTCATTCGCAAGTTGTAATAGATGCTACTCGAAGGGAACAAGTGACAGAAATTGGTAAGTATTATTCAAAAGTTTAACCTACGCATTACAGTGCTTACTTTTTTAGAACGCGATCAAAGACTTCATTCGCAAGTTGTAATAGATGCTACTCGAAGGGAACAAGTGACAGAAATTGGTAAGTATTATTCAAAAGTTTAACCTACGCATTACAGTGCTTACTTTTTTAGAACGCGATCAAAGACTTCAGTCGCAAGTTGTAATAGATGCTACTCGAAGGGAACAAGTGACAGAAATTGGTAAGTATTATTCAAAAGTTTAACCTACGCATTACAGTGCTTACTTTTTTAGAACGCGATCAAAGACTTCATTCGCAAGTTGTAATAGATGCTACTCGAAGGGAACAAGAGACAGAAATTGGTAAGTATTATTCAAAAGTTTAACCTGCGCATTACAGTGCTTACTTTTTTAGAACGCGATCAAAGACTTCATTCGCAAGTTGTAATAGATGCTACTCGAAGGGATCAAGTGACAGAAATTGGTAAGTATTATTCAAAAGTTTAACCTACGCATTACAGTGCTTACTTTTTTAGAACGCGATCAAAGACTTCATTCGCAAGTTTTATTAGATGCTACTCGAAGGGAACAAGTGACAGAAATTGGTAAGTATTATTCAAAAGTTTAACCTACGCATTACAGTGCTTACTTTTTTAGAACGCGATCAAAGACTTCATTCGCAAGTTGTAATAGATGCTACTCGAAGGGAACAAGTGACAGAAATTGGTAAGTATTATTCAAAAGTTTAACCTACGCATTACAGTGCTTACTTTTTTAGAACGCGATCAAAGACTTCAATCGCAAGTTGTAATAGATGCTGCTAGAAGGGAACAAGTGACAGAAATTGCTAAGTATTATTCAAAAGTTTAACCTACGCATTACAGTGCTTACTTTTTTAGAACGCGATCAAAGACTTCATTCGCAAGTTGTAATAGATGCTACTCGAAGGGAACAAGTGACAGAAATTGGTAAGTATTATTCAAAAGTTTAACCTACGCATTTCAGTGCTTACTTTTTTAGAACGCGAT
This sequence comes from Podabrus alpinus, assembly GCA_932274525.1. Classification (NCBI taxonomy): domain Eukaryota; kingdom Metazoa; phylum Arthropoda; class Insecta; order Coleoptera; family Cantharidae; genus Podabrus; species Podabrus alpinus. The sequence goes on along the minus strand of OW026455.1, from coordinate 45,353,388 downwards.
CAAAGACTTCATTCGCAAGTTGTAATAGATGCTACTCGAAGGGAACAAGTGACAGAAATTGGTAAGTATTATTCAAAAGTTTAACCTACGCATTTCAGTGCTTACTTTTTTAGAACGCGATCAAAGACTTCATTCGCAAGTTGTATTAGATGCTACTCGAAGGGAACAAGTGACAGAAATTGGTAAGTATTACTCAAAAGTTTAACCTACGCATTACAGTGCTTACTTTTTTAGAACGCGATCAAAGACTTCATTCGCAAGTTGTAATAGATGCTACTCGAAGGGAACAAGTGACAGAAATTGGTAAGTATTATTCAAAAGTTTAACCTACGCATTACAGTGCCTACTTTTTTAGAACGCGATCAAAGACTTCATTCGCAAGTTGTAATAGATGCTACTCGAAGGGAACAAGTGACAGAAATTGGTAAGTATTATTCAAAAGTTTAACCTACGCATTACAGTGCTTACTTTTTTAGAACGCGATCAAAGACTTCATTCGCAAGTTGTATTAGATGCTACTCGAAGGGAACAAGTGACAGAAATTGGTAAGTATTACTCAAAAGTTTAACCTACGCATTACAGTGCTTACTTTTTTAGAACGCGATCAAAGACTTCATTCGCAAGTTGTAATAGATGCTACTCGAAGGGAACAAGTGACAGAAATTGGTAAGTATTATTCAAAAGTTTAACCTACGCATTACAGTGCCTACTTTTTTAGAACGCGATCAAAGACTTCATTCGCAAGTTGTAATAGATGCTACTCGAAGGGAACAAGTGACAGAAATTGGTAAGTATTATTCAAAAGTTTAACCTACGCATTACAGTGCTTACTTTTTTAGAACGCGATCAAAGACTTCATTCGCAAGTTGTAATAGATGCTACTCGAAGGGAACAAGTGACAGAAATTGGTAAGTATTATTCAAAAGTTTAACCTACGCATTACAGTGCTTACTTTTTTAGAACGCGATCAAAGACTTCATTCGCAAGTTGTAATAGATGCTACTCGAAGGGAACAAGTGACAGAAATTGGTAAGTATTATTCAAAAGTTTAACCTACGCATTACAGTGCTTACTTTTTTAGAACGCGATCAAAGACTTCATTCGCAAGTTGTAATAGATGCTACTCGAAGGGAACAAGTGACAGAATTTGGTAAGTATTATTCAAAAGTTTAACCTACGCATTACAGTGCTTACTTTTTTAGAACGCGATCAAAGACTTCATTCGCAAGTTGTAATAGTTGCTACTCGAAGGGAACAAGTGACAGAAATTGGTAAGTATTATTCAAAAGTTTAACCTACGCATTACAGTGCTTACTTTTTTAGAACGCGATCAAAGACTTCATTCGCAAGTTGTAATAGATGCTACTCGAAGGGAACAAGTGACAGAAATTGGTAAGTATTATTCAAAAGTTTAACCTACGCATTACAGTGCTTACTTTTTTAGAACGCGATCAAAGACTTCATTCGCAAGTTGTAATAGATGCTACTCGAAGGGAACAAGTGACAGAAATTGGTAAGTATTATTCAAAAGTTTAACCTACGCATTACAGTGCTTACTTTTTTAGAACGCGATCAAAGACTTCATTCGCAAGTTGTAATAGATGCTACTCGAAGGGAACAAGGGACAGAAATTGGTAAGTATTATTCAAAAGTTTAACCTACGCATTACAGTGTTTACTTTTTTAGAACGCGATCAAAGACTTCATTCGCAAGTTGTAATAGATGCTACTCGAAGGGAACAAGTGACAGAAATTGGTAAGTATTTTTCAAAAGTTTAACCTACGCATTACAGTGCTTACTTTTTTAGAACGCGATCAAAGACTTCATTCGCAAGTTGTATTAGATGCTACTCGAAGGGAACAAGAGACAGAAATTGCTAAGTATTATTCAAAAGTTTAACCTACGCATTACAGTGCTTACTTTTTTAGAACGCGATCAAAGACTTCATTCGCAAGTTGTAATAGATGCTACTCGAAGGGATCAAGTGACAGAAATTGGTAAGTATTATTCAAAAGTTTAACCTACGCATTACAGTGCTTACTTTTTTAGAACGCGATCAAAGACTTCATTCGCAGTTGTAATAGATGCTACTCGAAGGGAACAAGTGACAGAAATTGGTAAGTATTATTCAAAAGTTTAACCTACGCATTACAGTGCTTACTTTTTTAGAACGCGATCAAAGACTTCATTCGCAAGTTGTAATAGATGCTACTCGAAGGGAACAAGTGACAGAAATTGGTAAGTATTATTCAAAAGTTTAACCTACGCATTACAGTGCTTACTTTTTTAGAACGCGATCAAAGACTTCATTCGCAAGTTGTAATAGATGCTACTCGAAGGGAACATGTGACAGAAATTGGTAAGTATTATTCAAAAGTTTAACCTACGCATTACAGTGCTTACTTTTTTAGAACGCGATCAAAGACTTCATTCGCAAGTTGTAATAGATGCTACTCGAAGGGAACAAGTGACAGAAATTGGTAAGTATTATTCAAAAGTTTAACCTACGCATTACAGTGCTTACTTTTTTAGAACGCGATCAAAGACTTCATTCGCAAGTTGTAATAGATACTACTCGAAGAGAACAAGTGACAGAAATTGGTAAGTATTATTCAAAAGTTTAACATACGCATTACAGTGCTTACTTTTTTAGAACGTGATCAAAGACTTCATTCGCAAGTTGTAATAGATGCTACTCGAAGGGAACAAGTGACAGAAATTGGTAAGTATTATTCAAAAATTTAACCTACGCATTACAGTGCTTACTTTTTTAGAACGCGATCAAAGACTTCATTCGCAAGTTGTAATAGATGCTGCTCGAAGGGAACAAGAGACAGAAATTGGTAAGTATTATTCAAAAGTTTAACCTACGCATTACAGTGCTTACTTTTTTAGAACGCGATCAAAGACTTCATTCGCAAGTTGTAATAGATGCTACTCGAAGGGAACAAGTGACAGAACTTGGTAAGTATTATTCAAAAGTTTAACCTACGCATTACAGTGCTTACTTTTTTAGAACGCGATCAAAGACTTCATTCGCAAGTTGTAATAGATGCTACTCGAAGGGAACAAGTGATAGAAATTGGTAAGTATTATTCAAAAGTTTAACCTACGCATTACAGTGCTTACTTTTTTAGAACGCGATCAAAGACTTCATTCGCAAGTTGTAATAGATGCTACTCGAAGGGAACAAGTGACAGAAATTGGTAAGTATTATTCAAAAGTTTAACCTACGCATTACAGTGCTTACTTTTTTAGAACGCGATCAAAGACTTCATTCGCAAGTTGTAATAGATGCTACTCGAAGAGAACAAATGACAGAAATTGGTAAGTATTATTCAAAAGTTTAACATACGCATTACAGTGCTTACTTTTTTAGAACGTGATCAAAGACTTCATTCGCAAGTTGTAATAGATGCTACTCGAAGGGAACAAGTGACAGAAATTGGTAAGTATTATTCAAAAGTTTAACCTACGCATTACAGTGCTTACTTTTTTAGAACGCGATCAAAGACTTCATTCGCAAGTTGTAATAGATGCTACTCGAAGGGAACAAGTGACAGAAATTGGTAAGTATTATTCAAAAGTTTAACCTACGCATTACAGTGCTTACTTTTTTAGAACGTGATCAAAGACTTCATTCGCAAGTTGTAATAGATGCTACTCGAAGGGAACAAGTGACAGAAATTGGTAAGTATTATTCAAAAGTTTAACCTACGCATTACAGTGCTTACTTTTTTAGAACGCGATCAAAGACTTCATTCGCAAGTTGTAATAGATGCTATTCGAAGGGATCAAGTGACAGAAATTGGTAAGTATTATTCAAAAGTTTAACCTACGCATTACAGTGCTTAATTTTTTAGAACGCGATCAAAGACTTCATTCGCAAGTTGTAATAGATGCTACTCGAAGGGAACAAGTGACAGAAATTGGTAAGTATTATTCAAAAGTTTAACCTACGCATTACAGTGCTTACTTTTTTAGAACGCGATCAAAGACTTCATTCGCAAGTTGTAATAGATGCTACTCGAAGGGAACAAGTGACAGAAATTGGTAAGTATTATTCAAAAGTTTAACTTACGCATTACAATGCTTATACTTTTTTAGAACGCGATCAAAGACTTCATTCGCAAGTTGTAATAGATGCTACTCGAAGGGAACAAGTGACAGAAATTGGTAAGTATTATTCAAAAGTTTAACGTACGCATTACAGTGCTTACTTTTTTAGAACGCGATCAAAGACTTCATTCGCAAGTTGTAATAGATGCTACTCGAAGGGAACAAGTGACAGAAATTGGTAAGTATTATTCAAAAGTTTAACCTACGCATTACAGTGCTTACTTTTTTAGAACGCGATCAAAGACTTCATTCGCAAGTTGTAATAGATGCTACTCGAAGGGAACAAGTGACAGAAATTGGTAAGTATTATTCAAAAGTTTAACCTACGCATTACAGTGCTTACTTTTTTAGAACGCGATCAAAGACTTCATTCGCAAGTTGTAATAGATGCTACTCGAAGGGATCAAGTGACAGAAATTGGTAAGTATTATTCAAAAGTTTAACCTACGCATTACAGTGCTTAATTTTTTAGAACGCGATCAAAGACTTCATTCGCAAGTTGTAATAGATGCTACTCGAAGGGAACAAGTGACAGAAATTGGTAAGTATTATTCAAAAGTTTAACCTACGCATTAAAGTGCTTACTTTTTTAGAACGCGATCAAAGACTTCATTCGCAAGTTGTAATAGATGCTACTCGAAGGGAACAAGTGACAGAAATTGGTAAGTATTATTCAAAAGTTTAACCTACGCATTACAGTGCTTACTTTTTTAGAACGCGATCAAAGACTTCATTCGCAAGTTGTAATAGATGCTACTCGAAGGGAACATGTGACAGAAATTGGTAAGTATTATTCAAAAGTTTAACCTACGCATTACAGTGCTTACTTTTTTAGAACGCGATCAAAGACTTCATTCGCAAGTTGTAATAGATGCTACTCGAAGGGAACAAGTGACAGAAATTGGTAAGTATTATTCAAAAGTTTAACCTACGCATTACAGTGCTTACTTTTTTAGAACGTGATCAAAGACTTCATTCGCAAGTTGTAATAGATGCTACTCGAAGGGAACATGTGACAGAAATTGGTAAGTATTATTCAAAAGTTTAACCTACGCATTACAGTGCTTACTTTTTTAGAACGCGATCAAAGACTTCATTCGCAAGTTGTAATAGATGCTACTCGAAGGGAACAAGTGACAGAAATTGGTAAGTATTATTCAAAAGTTTAACCTACGCATTACAGTGCTTACTTTTTTAGAACGTGATCAAAGACTTCATTCGCAAGTTGTAATAGATGCTACTCGAAGGGAACAAGTGACAGAAATTGGTAAGTATTATTCAAAAGTTTAACTTACGCATTACAATGCTTATACTTTTTTAGAACGCGATCAAAGACTTCATTCGCAAGTTGTAATAGATGCTACTCGAAGGGAACAAGTGACAGAAATTGGTAAGTATTATTCAAAAGTTTAACGTACGCATTACAGTGCTTACTTTTTTAGAACGCGATCAAAGACTTCATTCGCAAGTTGTAATAGATGCTACTCGAAGGGAACAAGTGACAGAAATTGGTAAGTATTATTCAAAAGTTTAACCTACGCATTACAGTGCTTACTTTTTTAGAACGCGATCAAAGACTTCATTCGCAAGTTGTAATAGATGCTACTCGAAGGGAACAAGTGACAGAAATTGGTAAGTATTATTCAAAAGTTTAACCTACGCATTACAGTGCTTACTTTTTTAGAACGCGATCAAAGCCTTCATTCGCAAGTTGTAATAGATGCTACTCGAAGGGAACATGTGACAGAAATTGGTAAGTATTATTCAAAAGTTTAACCTACGCATTACAGTGCTTACTTTTTTAGAACGCGATCAAAGACTTCATTCGCAAGTTGTAATAGATGCTACTCGAAGGGAACAAGTGACAGAAATTGGTAAGTATTATTCAAAAGTTTAACCTACGCATTACAGTGCTTACTTTTTTAGAACGCGATCAAAGACTTCATTCGCAAGTTGTAATAGATGCTACTCGAAGGGAACAAGTGACAGAAAAGGTAAGTATTATTCAAAAGTTTAACCTACGCATTACAGTGCTTACTTTTTTAGAACGCGATCAAAGACTTCATTCGCAGTTGTAATAGATGCTACTCGAAGGGAACAAGTGACAGAAATTGGTAAGTATTATTCAAAAGTTTAACCTACGCATTACAGTGCTTACTTTTTTAGAACGCGATCAAAGACTTCATTCGCAAGTTGTAATAGATGCTACTCGAAGGGAACAAGTGACAGAAATTGGTAAGTATTATTCAAAAGTTTAACCTACGCATTACAGTGCTTACTTTTTTAGAACGTGATCAAAGACTTCATTCGCAAGTTGTAATAGATGCTACTCGAAGGGAACATGTGACAGAAATTGGTAAGTATTATTCAAAAGTTTAACCTACGCATTACAGTGCTTACTTTTTTAGAACGCAATCAAAGACTTCATTCGCAAGTTGTAATAGATGCTACTCGAAGGGAACAAGTGACAGAAATTGGTAAGTATTATTCAAAAGTTTAACCTACGCATTACAGTGCTTACTTTTTTAGAACGTGATCAAAGACTTCATTCGCAAGTTGTAATAGATGCTACTCGAAGGGAACAAGTGACAGAAATTGGTAAGTATTATTCAAAAGTTTAACCTACGCATTACAGTGCTTACTTTTTTAGAACGCGATCAAAGACTTCATTCGCAAGTTGTAATAGATGCTACTCGAAGGGATCAAGTGACAGAAATTGGTAAGTATTATTCAAAAGTTTAACCTACGCATTACAGTGCTTAATTTTTTAGAACGCGATCAAAGACTTCATTCGCAAGTTGTAATAGATGCTACTCGAAGGGAACAAGTGACAGAAATTGGTAAGTATTATTCAAAAGTTTAACCTACGCATTACAGTGCTTACTTTTTTAGAACGCGATCAAAGACTTCATTCGCAAGTTGTAATAGATGCTACTCGAAGGGAACAAGTGACAGAAATTGGTAAGTATTATTCAAAAGTTTAACTTACGCATTACAATGCTTATACTTTTTTAGAACGCGATCAAAGACTTCATTCGCAAGTTGTAATAGATGCTACTCGAAGGGAACAAGTGACAGAAATTGGTAAGTATTATTCAAAAGTTTAACGTACGCATTACAGTGCTTACTTTTTTAGAACGCGATCAAAGACTTCATTCGCAAGTTGTAATAGATGCTACTCGAAGGGAACAAGTGACAGAAATTGGTAAGTATTATTCAAAAGTTTAACCTACGCATTACAGTGCTTACTTTTTTAGAACGCGATCAAAGACTTCATTCGCAAGTTGTAATAGATGCTACTCGAAGGGAACAAGTGACAGAAATTGGTAAGTATTATTCAAAAGTTTAACCTACGCATTACAGTGCTTACTTTTTTAGAACGCGATCAAAGACTTCATTCGCAAGTTGTAATAGATGCTACTCGAAGAGAACAAATGACAGAAATTGGTAAGTATTATTCAAAAGTTTAACATACGCATTACAGTGCTTACTTTTTTAGAACGTGATCAAAGACTTCATTCGCAAGTTGTAATAGCTGCTACTCGAAGGGAACAAGTGACAGAAATTGGTAAGTATTATTCAAAAGTTTAACCTACGCATTACAGTGCTTACTTTTTTAGAACGCGATCAAAGACTTCATTCGCAAGTTGTAATAGATGCTACTCGAAGGGAACAAGTGACAGAAATTGGTAAGTATTATTCAAAAGTTTAACCTACGCATTACAGTGCTTACTTTTTTAGAACGTGATCAAAGACTTCATTCGCAAGTTGTAATAGATGCTACTCGAAGGGAACAAGTGACAGAAATTGGTAAGTATTATTCAAAAGTTTAACCTACGCATTACAGTGCTTACTTTTTTAGAACGCGATCAAAGACTTCATTCGCAAGTTGTAATAGATGCTACTCGAAGGGATCAAGTGACAGAAATTGGTAAGTATTATTCAAAAGTTTAACCTACGCATTACAGTGCTTAATTTTTTAGAACGCGATCAAAGACTTCATTCGCAAGTTGTAATAGATGCTACTCGAAGGGAACAAGTGACAGAAATTGGTAAGTATTATTCAAAAGTTTAACCTACGCATTAAAGTGCTACTTTTTTAGAACGCGATCAAAGACTTCATTCGCAAGTTGTAATAGATGCTACTCGAAGGGAACAAGTGACAGAAATTGGTAAGTATTATTCAAAAGTTTAACCTACGCATTACAGTGCTTACTTTTTTAGAACGCGATCAAAGACTTCATTCGCAAGTTGTAATAGATGCTACTCGAAGGGAACATGTGACAGAAATTGGTAAGTATTATTCAAAAGTTTAACCTACGCATTACAGTGCTTACTTTTTTAGAACGCGATCAAAGACTTCATTCGCAAGTTGTAATAGATGCTACTCGAAGGGAACAAGTGACAGAAATTGGTAAGTATTATTCAAAAGTTTAACCTACGAATTACAGTGCTTACTTTTTTAGAACGTGATCAAAGACTTCATTCGCAAGTTGTAATAGATGCTACTCGAAGGGAACATGTGACAGAAATTGGTAAGTATTATTCAAAAGTTTAACCTACGCATTACAGTGCTTACTTTTTTAGAACGCGATCAAAGACTTCATTCGCAAGTTGTAATAGATGCTACTCGAAGGGAACAAGTGACAGAAATTGGTAAGTATTATTCAAAAGTTTGACCTACGCATCACAGTGCTTACTTTTTTAGAACGTGATCAAAGACTTCATTCGCAAGTTGTAATAGATGCTACTCGAAGGGAACAAGTGACAGAAATTGGTAAGTATTATTCAAAAGTTTAACGTACGCATTACAGTGCTTACTTTTTTAGAACGCGATCAAAGACTTCATTCGCAAGTTGTAATAGATGCTACTCGAAGGGAACAAGTGACAGAAATTGGTAAGTATTATTCAAAAGTTTAACCTACGCATTACAGTGCTTACTTTTTTAGAACGCGATCAAAGACTTCATTCGCAAGTTGTAATAGATGCTACTCGAAGGGAACAAGTGACAGAAATTGGTAAGTATTATTCAAAAGTTTAACCTACGCATTACAGTGCTTACTTTTTTAGAACGCGATCAAAGCCTTCATTCGCAAGTTGTAATAGATGCTACTCGAAGGGAACATGTGACAGAAATTGGTAAGTATTATTCAAAAGTTTAACCTACGCATTACAGTGCTTACTTTTTTAGAACGCGATCAAAGACTTCATTCGCAAGTTGTAATAGATGCTACTCGAAGGGAACAAGTGACAGAAATTGGTAAGTATTATTCAAAAGTTTAACCTACGCATTACAGTGCTTACTTTTTTAGAACGCGATCAAAGACTTCATTCGCAAGTTGTAATAGATGCTACTCGAAGGGAACAAGTGACAGAAATTGGTAAGTATTATTCAAAAGTTTAACCTACGCATTACAGTGCTTACTTTTTTAGAACGCGATCAAAGACTTCATTCGCAGTTGTAATAGATGCTACTCGAAGGGAACAAGTGACAGAAATTGGTAAGTATTATTCAAAAGTTTAACCTACGCATTACAGTGCTTACTTTTTTAGAACGCGATCAAAGACTTCATTCGCAAGTTGTAATAGATGCTACTCGAAGGGAACAAGTGACAGAAATTGGTAAGTATTATTCAAAAGTTTAACCTACGCATTACAGTGCTTACTTTTTTAGAACGCGATCAAAGACTTCATTCGCAAGTTGTAATAGATGCTACTCGAAGGGAACATGTGACAGAAATTGGTAAGTATTATTCAAAAGTTTAACCTACGCATTACAGTGCTTACTTTTTTAGAACGCGATCAAAGACTTCATTCGCAAGTTGTAATAGATGCTACTCGAAGGGCACAAGTGACAGAAATTGGTAAGTATTATTCAAAAGTTTAACTTACGCATTACAATGCTTATACTTTTTTAGAACGCGATCAAAGACTTCATTCGCAAGTTGTAATAGATGCTACTCGAAGGGAACAAGTGACAGAAATTGGTAAGTATTATTCAAAAGTTTAACGTACGCATTACAGTGCTTACTTTTTTAGAACGCGATCAAAGACTTCATTCGCAAGTTGTAATAGATGCTACTCGAAGGGAACAAGTGACAGAAATTGGTAAGTATTATTCAAAAGTTTAACCTACGCATTACAGTGCTTACTTTTTTAGAACGCGATCAAAGACTTCATTCGCAAGTTGTAATAGATGCTACTCGAAGGGAACAAGTGACAGAAATTGGTAAGTATTATTCAAAAGTTTAACCTACGCGTTACAGTGCTTACTTTTTTAGAACGCGATCAAAGACTTCATTCGCAAGTTGTAATAGATGCTACTCGAAGAGAACAAATGACAGAAATTGGTAAGTATTATTCAAAAGTTTAACATACGCATTACAGTGCTTACTTTTTTAGAACGTGATCAAAGACTTCATTCGCAAGTTGTAATAGATGCTACTCGAAGGGAACAAGTGACAGAAATTGGTAAGTATTATTCAAAAGTTTAACCTACGCATTACAGTGCTTACTTTTTTAGAACGCGATCAAAGACTTCATTCGCAAGTTGTAATAGATGCTACTCGAAGGGAACAAGTGACAGAAATTGGTAAGTATTATTCAAAAGTTTAACCTACGCATTACAGTGCTTACTTTTTTAGAACGTGATCAAAGACTTCATTCGCAAGTTGTAATAGATGCTACTCGAAGGGAACAAGTGACAGAAATTGGTAAGTATTATTCAAAAGTTTAACCTACGCATTACAGTGCTTACTTTTTTAGAACGCGATCAAAGACTTCATTCGCAAGTTGTAATAGATGCTATTCGAAGGGATCAAGTGACAGAAATTGGTAAGTATTATTCAAAAGTTTAACCTACGCATTACAGTGCTTAATTTTTTAGAACGCGATCAAAGACTTCATTCGCAAGTTGTAATAGATGCTACTCGAAGGGAACAAGTGACAGAAATTGGTAAGTATTATTCAAAAGTTTAACCTACGCATTACAGTGCTTACTTTTTTAGAACGCGATCAAAGACTTCATTCGCAAGTTGTAATAGATGCTACTCGAAGGGAACAAGTGACAGAAATTGGTAAGTATTATTCAAAAGTTTAACTTACGCATTACAATGCTTATACTTTTTTAGAACGCGATCAAAGACTTCATTCGCAAGTTGTAATAGATGCTACTCGAAGGGAACAAGTGACAGAAATTGGTAAGTATTATTCAAAAGTTTAACGTACGCATTACAGTGCTTACTTTTTTAGAACGCGATCAAAGACTTCATTCGCAAGTTGTAATAGATGCTACTCGAAGGGAACAAGTGACAGAAATTGGTAAGTATTATTCAAAAGTTTAACCTACGCATTACAGTGCTTACTTTTTTAGAACGCGATCAAAGACTTCATTCGCAAGTTGTAATAGATGCTACTCGAAGGGAACAAGTGACAGAAATTGGTAAGTATTATTCAAAAGTTTAACCTACGCATTACAGTGCTTACTTTTTTAGAACGCGATCAAAGACTTCATTCGCAAGTTGTAATAGATGCTACTCGAAGAGAACAAATGACAGAAATTGGTAAGTATTATTCAAAAGTTTAACATACGCATTACAGTGCTTACTTTTTTAGAACGTGATCAAAGACTTCATTCGCAAGTTGTAATAGATGCTACTCGAAGGGAACAAGTGACAGAAATTGGTAAGTATTATTCAAAAGTTTAACCTACGCATTACAGTGCTTACTTTTTTAGAACGCGATCAAAGACTTCATTCGCAAGTTGTAATAGATGCTACTCGAAGGGAACAAGTGACAGAAATTGGTAAGTATTATTCAAAAGTTTAACCTACGCATTACAGTGCTTACTTTTTTAGAACGTGATCAAAGACTTCATTCGCAAGTTGTAATAGATGCTACTCGAAGGGAACAAGTGACAGAAATTGGTAAGTATTATTCAAAAGTTTAACCTACGCATTACAGTGCTTACTTTTTTAGAACGCGATCAAAGACTTCATTCGCAAGTTGTAATAGATGCTACTCGAAGGGATCAAGTGACAGAAATTGGTAAGTATTATTCAAAAGTTTAACCTACGCATTACAGTGCTTAATTTTTTAGAACGCGATCAAAGACTTCATTCGCAAGTTGTAATAGATGCTACTCGAAGGGAACAAGTGACAGAAATTGGTAAGTATTATTCAAAAGTTTAACCTACGCATTAAATTGCTTACTTTTTTAGAACGCGATCAAAGACTTCATTCGCAAGTTGTAATAGATGCTACTCGAAGGGAACAAGTGACAGAAATTGGTAAGTATTATTCAAAAGTTTAACCTACGCATTACAGTGCTTACTTTTTTAGAACGCGATCAAAGACTTCATTCGCAAGTTGTAATAGATGCTACTCGAAGGGAACATGTGACAGAAATTGGTAAGTATTATTCAAAAGTTTAACCTACGCATTACAGTGCTTACTTTTTTAGAACGCGATCAAAGACTTCATTCGCAAGTTGTAATAGATGCTACTCGAAGAGAACAAGTGACAGAAATTGGTAAGTATTATTCAAAAGTTTAACCTACGCATTACAGTGCTTACTTTTTTAGAACGCGATCAAAGACTTCATTCGCAAGTTGTAATAGATGCTACTCGAAGAGAACAAGTGACAGAAATTGGTAAGTATTATTCAAAAGTTTAACATACGCATTACAGTGCTTACTTTTTTAGAACGTGATCAAAGACTTCATTCGCAAGTTGTAATAGATGCTACTCGAAGGGAACAAGTGACAGAAATTGGTAAGTATTATTCAAAAGTTTAACTTACGCATTACAATGCTTATACTTTTTTAGAACGCGATCAAAGACTTCATTCGCAAGTTGTAATAGATGCTACTCGAAGGGAACAAGTGACAGAAATTGGTAAGTATTATTCAAAAGTTTAACGTACGCATTACAGTGCTTACTTTTTTAGAACGCGATCAAAGACTTCATTCGCAAGTTGTAATAGATGCTACTCGAAGGGAACAAGTGACAGAAATTGGTAAGTATTATTCAAAAGTTTAACCTACGCATTACAGTGCTTACTTTTTTAGAACGCGATCAAAGACTTCATTCGCAAGTTGTAATAGATGCTACTCGAAGGGAACAAGTGACAGAAATTGGTAAGTATTATTCAAAAGTTTAACCTACGCATTACAGTGCTTACTTTTTTAGAACGCGATCAAAGCCTTCATTCGCAAGTTGTAATAGATGCTACTCGAAGGGAACATGTGACAGAAATTGGTAAGTATTATTCAAAAGTTTAACCTACGCATTACAGTGCTTACTTTTTTAGAACGCGATCAAAGACTTCATTCGCAAGTTGTAATAGATGCTACTCGAAGGGAACAAGTGACAGAAATTGGTAAGTATTATTCAAAAGTTTAACCTACGCATTACAGTGCTTACTTTTTTAGAACGCGATCAAAGACTTCATTCGCAAGTTGTAATAGATGCTACTCGAAGAGAACAAATGACAGAAATTGGTAAGTATTATTCAAAAGTTTAACATACGCATTACAGTGCTTACTTTTTTAGAACGTGATCAAAGACTTCCTTCGCAAGTTGTAATAGATGCTACTCGAAGGGAACAAGTGACAGAAATTGGTAAGTATTATTCAAAAGTTTAACCTACGCATTACAGTGCTTACTTTTTTAGAACGCGATCAAAGACTTCATTCGCAAGTTGTAATAGATGCTACTCGAAGGGAACATGTGACAGAAATTGGTAAGTATTATTCAAAAGTTTAACCTACGCATTACAGTGCTTACTTTTTTAGAACGCGATCAAAGACTTCATTCGCAAGTTGTAATAGATGCTACTCGAAGGGAACAAGTGACAGAAATTGGTAAGTATTATTCAAAAGTTTAACCTACGCATTACAGTGCTTACTTTTTTAGAACGCGATCAAAGACTTCATTCGCAAGTTGTAATAGATGCTACTCGAAGAGAACAAGTGACAGAAATTGGTAAGTATTATTCAAAAGTTTAACATACGCATTACAGTGCTTACTTTTTTAGAACGTGATCAAAGACTTCATTCGCAAGTTGTAATAGATGCTACTCGAAGGGAACAAGTGACAGAAATAAGTAAGTATTATTCAAAAGTTTAACCTACGCATTACAGTGCTTACTTTTTTAGAACGCGATCAAAGACTTCATTCGCAAGTTGTAATAGATGCTACTCGAAGGGAACAAGTGACAGAAATTGGTAAGTATTATTCAAATGTTTAACCTACGCATTACAGTGCTTACTTTTTTAGAACGCGATCAAAGACTTCATTCGCAAGTTGTAATAGATGCTACTCGAAGGGAACAAGAGACAGAAATTGGTAAGTATTATTCAAAAGTTTAACCTGCGCATTACAGTGCTTACTTTTTTAGAACGCGATCAAAGACTTCATTCGCAAGTTGTAATAGATGCTACTCGAAGGGATCAAGTGACAGAAATTGGTAAGTATAATTCAAAAGTTTAACCTACGCATTACAGTGCTTACTTTTTTAGAACGCGATCAAAGACTTCATTCGCAAGTTGTAATAGATGCTACTCGAAGGGAACAAGTGACAGAAATTGGTAAGTATTATTCAAAAGTTTAACCTACGCATTACAGTGCTTACTTTTTTAGAACGCGATCAAAGACATCATTCGCAAGTTGTAATAGATGCTACTCGAAGGGAACAAGTGACAGAAATTGGTAAGTATTATTCAAAAGTTTAACCTACGCATTACAGTGCTTACTTTTTTTGAACGCGATCAAAGACTTCATTCGCAAGTTGTAATAGATGCTACTCGAAGGGAACAAGTGACAGAAATTGGTAAGTATTATTCAAAAGTTTAACCTACGCATTACAGTGCTTACTTTTTTAGAACGCGATCAAAGACTTCATTCGCAAGTTGTAATAGATGCTACTCGAAGGGATCAAGTGACAGAAATTGGTAAGTATTATTCAAAAGTTTAACCTACGCATTACAGTGCTTAGTTTTTTAGAACGCAATCAAAGACTTCATTCGCAAGTTGTAATAGATGCTACTCGAAGGGAACAATTGACAGAAATTGGTAAGTATTATTCAAAAGTTTAACCTACGCATTACAGTGCTTACTTTTTTAGAACGCGATCAAAGACTTCATTCGCAAGTTGTAATAGATGCTACTCGAAGGGATCAAGTGACAGAAATTGGTAAGTATTATTCAAAAGTTTAACCTACGCATTACAGTGCTTAATTTTTTAGAACGCGATCAAAGACTTCATTCGCAAGTTGTAATAGATGCTACTCGAAGGGAACAAGTGACAGAAATTGGTAAGTATTATTCAAAAGTTTAACCTACGCATTAAAGTGCTTACTTTTTTAGAACGCGATCAAAGACTTCATTCGCAAGTTGTAATAGATGCTACTCGAAGGGAACAAGTGACAGAAATTGGTAAGTATTATTCAAAAGTTTAACCTACGCATTACAGTGCTTACTTTTTTAGAACGCGATCAAAGACTTCATTCGCAAGTTGTAATAGATGCTACTCGAAGGGAACATGTGACAGAAATTGGTAAGTATTATTCAAAAGTTTAACCTACGCATTACAGTGCTTACTTTTTTAGAACGCGATCAAAGACTTCATTCGCAAGTTGTAATAGATGCTACTCGAAGGGAACAAGTGACAGAAATTGGTAAGTATTATTCAAAAGTTTAACCTACGCATTACAGTGCTTACTTTTTTAGAACGCGATCAAAGACTTCATTCGCAAGTTGTAATAGATGCTACTCGAAGAGAACAAGTGACAGAAATTGGTAAGTATTATTCAAAAGTTTAACATACGCATTACAGTGCTTACTTTTTTAGAACGTGATCAAAGACTTCATTCGCAAGTTGTAATAGATGCTACTCGAAGGGAACAAGTGACAGAAATTGGTAAGTATTATTCAAAAGTTTAACTTACGCATTACAATGCTTATACTTTTTTAGAACGCGATCAAAGACTTCATTCGCAAGTTGTAATAGATGCTACTCGAAGGGAACAAGTGACAGAAATTGGTAAGTATTATTCAAAAGTTTAACGTACGCATTACAGTGCTTACTTTTTTAGAACGCGATCAAAGACTTCATTCGCAAGTTGTAATAGATGCTACTCGAAGGGAACAAGTGACAGAAATTGGTAAGTATTATTCAAAAGTTTAACCTACGCATTACAGTGCTTACTTTTTTAGAACGCGATCAAAGACTTCATTCGCAAGTTGTAATAGATGCTACTCGAAGGGAACAAGTGACAGAAAGTGGTAAGTATTATTCAAAAGTTTAACCTACGCATTACAGTGCTTACTTTTTTAGAACGCGATCAAAGCCTTCATTCGCAAGTTGTAATAGATGCTACTCGAAGGGAACATGTGACAGAAATTGGTAAGTATTATTCAAAAGTTTAACCTACGCATTACAGTGCTTACTTTTTTAGAACGCGATCAAAGACTTCATTCGCAAGTTGTAATAGATGCTACTCGAAGGGAACAAGTGACAGAAATTGGTAAGTATTATTCAAAAGTTTAACCTACGCATTACAGTGCTTACTTTTTTAGAACGCGATCAAAGACTTCATTCGCAAGTTGTAATAGATGCTACTCGAAGGGAACAAGTGACAGAAATTGGTAAGTATTATTCAAAAGTTTAACCTACGCATTACAGTGCTTACTTTTTTAGAACGCGATCAAAGACTTCATTCGCAGTTGTAATAGATGCTACTCGAAGGGAACAAGAGACAGAAATTGGTAAGTATTATTCAAAAGTTTAACCTACGCATTACAGTGCTTACTTTTTTAGAACGCGATCAAAGACTTCATTCGCAAGTTGTAATAGATGCTACTCGAAGGGAACAAGTGACAGAAATTGGTAAGTATTATTCAAAAGTTTAACCTACGCATTACAGTGCTTACTTTTTTAGAACGCGATCAAAGACTTCATTCGCAAGTTGTAATAGATGCTACTCGAAGGGAACATGTGACAGAAATTGGTAAGTATTATTCAAAAGTTTAACCTACGCATTACAGTGCTTACTTTTTTAGAACGCGATCAAAGACTTCATTCGCAAGTTGTAATAGATGCTACTCGAAGGGAACAAGTGACAGAAATTGGTAAGTATTATTCAAAAGTTTAACCTACGCATTACAGTGCTTACTTTTTAGAACGCGATCAAAGACTTCATTCGCAAGTTGTAATAGATACTACTCGAAGAGAACAAGTGGCAGAAATTGGTAAGTATTATTCAAAAGTTTAACATACGCATTACAGTGCTTACTTTTTTAGAACGTGATCAAAGACTTCATTCGCAAGTTGTAATAGATGCTACTCGAAGGGAACAAGTGACAGAAATTGGTAAGTATTATTCAAAAGTTTAACCTACGCATTACAGTGCTTACTTTTTTAGAACGCGATCAAAGACTTCATTCGCAAGTTGTAATAGATGCTGCTCGAAGGGAACAAGAGACAGAAATTGGTAAGTATTATTCAAAAGTTTAACCTACGCATTACAGTGCTTACTTTTTTAGAACGCGATCAAAGACTTCATTCGCAAGTTGTAATAGATGCTACTCGAAGGGAACAAGTGACAGAAATTGGTAAGTATTATTCAAAAGTTTAACCTACGCATTACAGTGCTTACTTTTTTAGAACGCGATCAAAGACTTCATTCGCAAGTTGTAATAGATGCTACTCGAAGGGAACAAGTGACAGAAATTGGTAAGTATTATTCAAAAGTTTAACTTACGCATTACAATGCTTATACTTTTTTAGAACGCGATCAAAGACTTCATTCGCAAGTTGTAATAGATGCTACTCGAAGGGAACAAGTGACAGAAATTGGTAAGTATTATTCAAAAGTTTAACGTACGCATTACAGTGCTTACTTTTTTAGAACGCGATCAAAGACTTCATTCGCAAGTTGTAATAGATGCTACTCGAAGGGAACAAGTGACAGAAATTGGTAAGTATTATTCAAAAGTTTAACCTACGCATTACAGTGCTTACTTTTTTAGAACGCGATCAAAGACTTCATTCGCAAGTTGTAATAGATGCTACTCGAAGGGAACAAGTGACAGAAATTGGTAAGTATTATTCAAAAGTTTAACCTACGCATTACAGTGCTTACTTTTTTAGAACGCGATCAAAGACTTCATTCGCAAGTTGTAATAGATGCTACTCGAAGAGAACAAATGACAGAAATTGGTAAGTATTATTCAAAAGTTTAACATACGCATTACAGTGCTTACTTTTTTAGAACGTGATCAAAGACTTCATTCGCAAGTTGTAATAGATGCTACTCGAAGGGAACAAGTGACAGAAATTGGTAAGTATTATTCAAAAGTTTAACCTACGCATTACAGTGCTTACTTTTTTAGAACGCGATCAAAGACTTCATTCGCAAGTTGTAATAGATGCTACTCGAAGGGAACAAGTGACAGAAATTGGTAAGTATTATTCAAAAGTTTAACCTACGCATTACAGTGCTTACTTTTTTAGAACGTGATCAAAGACTTCATTCGCAAGTTGTAATAGATGCTACTCGAAGGGAACAAGTGACAGAAATTGGTAAGTATTATTCAAAAGTTTAACCTACGCATTACAGTGCTTACTTTTTTAGAACGCGATCAAAGACTTCATTCGCAAGTTGTAATAGATGCTACTCGAAGGGATCAAGTGACAGAAATTGGTAAGTATTATTCAAAAGTTTAACCTACGCATTACAGTGCTTAATTTTTTAGAACGCGATCAAAGACTTCTTTCGCAAGTTGTAATAGATGCTACTCGAAGGGAACAAGTGACAGAAATTGGTAAGTATTATTCAAAAGTTTAACCTACGCATTACAGTGCTTACTTTTTTAGAACGCGATCAAAGACTTCATTCGCAAGTTGTAATAGATGCTACTCGAAGGGAACAAGTGACAGAAATTGGTAAGTATTATTCAAAAGTTTAACTTACGCATTACAATGCTTATACTTTTTTAGAACGCGATCAAAGACTTCATTCGCAAGTTGTAATAGATGCTACTCGAAGGGAACAAGTGACAGAAATTGGTAAGTATTATTCAAAAGTTTAACGTACGCATTACAGTGCTTACTTTTTTAGAACGCGATCAAAGACTTCATTCGCAAGTTGTAATAGATGCTACTGGAAGGGAACAAGTGACAGAAATTGGTAAGTATTATTCAAAAGTTTAACCTACGCATTACAGTGCTTACTTTTTTAGAACGCGATCAAAGACTTCATTCGCAAGTTGTAATAGATGCTACTCGAAGGGAACAAGTGACAGAAATTGGTAAGTATTATTCAAAAGTTTAACCTACGCATTACAGTGCTTACTTTTTTAGAACGCGATCAAAGACTTCATTCGCAAGTTGTAATAGATGCTACTCGAAGAGAACAAATGACAGAAATTGGTAAGTATTATTCAAAAGTTTAACATACGCATTACAGTGCTTACTTTTTTAGAACGTGATGAAAGACTTCATTCGCAAGTTGTAATAGATGCTACTCGAAGGGAACAAGTGACAGAAATTGGTAAGTATTATTCAAAAGTTTAACCTACGCATTACAGTGCTTACTTTTTTAGAACGCGATCAAAGACTTCATTCGCAAGTTGTAATAGATGCTACTCGAAGGGAACAAGTGACAGAAATTGGTAAGTATTATTCAAAAGTTTAACCTACGCATTACAGTGCTTACTTTTTTAGAACGTGATCAAAGACTTCATTCGCAAGTTGTAATAGATGCTACTCGAAGGGAACAAGTGACAGAAATTGGTAAGTATTATTCAAAAGTTTAACCTACGCATTACAGTGCTTACTTTTTTAGAACGCGATCAAAGACTTCATTCGCAAGTTGTAATAGATGCTACTCGAAGGGATCAAGTGACAGAAATTGGTAAGTATTATTCAAAAGTTTAACCTACGCATTACAGTGCTTAATTTTTTAGAACGCGATCAAAGACTTCATTCGCAAGTTGTAATAGATGCTACTCGAAGGGAACAAGTG
The DNA here is from genome assembly GCA_932274525.1 of Podabrus alpinus. NCBI lineage: Eukaryota > Metazoa > Arthropoda > Insecta > Coleoptera > Cantharidae > Podabrus > Podabrus alpinus. The sequence continues at coordinate 45,333,240 of OW026455.1, read as the reverse complement.
ACAGAAATTGGTAAGTATTATTCAAAAGTTTAACCTACGCATTAAAGTGCTTACTTTTTTAGAACGCGATCAAAGACTTCATTCGCAAGTTGTAATAGATGCTACTCGAAGGGAACAAGTGACAGAAATTGGTAAGTATTATTCAAAAGTTTAACCTACGCATTACATTGCTTACTTTTTTAGAACGCGATCAAAGACTTCATTCGCAAGTTGTAATAGATGCTACTCGAAGGGAACAAGTGACAGAAATTGGTAAGTATTATTCAAAAGTTTAACCTACGCATTACAGTGCTTACTTTTTTAGAACGCGATCAAAGACTTCATTCGCAAGTTGTAATAGATGCTACTCGAAGAGAACAAATGACAGAAATTGGTAAGTATTATTCAAAAGTTTAACATACGCATTACAGTGCTTACTTTTTTAGAACGTGATGAAAGACTTCATTCGCAAGTTGTAATAGATGCTACTCGAAGGGAACAAGTGACAGAAATTGGTAAGTATTATTCAAAAGTTTAACCTACGCATTACAGTGCTTACTTTTTTAGAACGCGATCAAAGACTTCATTCGCAAGTTGTAATAGATGCTACTCGAAGGGAACAAGTGACAGAAATTGGTAAGTATTATTCAAAAGTTTAACCTACGCATTACAGTGCTTACTTTTTTAGAACGTGATCAAAGACTTCATTCGCAAGTTGTAATAGATGCTACTCGAAGGGAACAAGTGACAGAAATTGGTAAGTATTATTCAAAAGTTTAACCTACGCATTACAGTGCTTACTTTTTTAGAACGCGATCAAAGACTTCATTCGCAAGTTGTAATAGATGCTACTCGAAGGGAACAAGTGACAGAAATTGGTAAGTATTATTCAAATGTTTAACCTACGCATTACAGTGCTTACTTTTTTAGAACGCGATCAAAGACTTCATTCGCAAGTTGTAATAGATGCTACTCGAAGGGAACAAGAGACAGAAATTGGTAAGTATTATTCAAAAGTTTAACCTGCGCATTACAGTGCTTACTTTTTTAGAACGCGATCAAAGACTTCATTCGCAAGTTGTAATAGATGCTACTCGAAGGGAACAAGTGACAGAAATTGGTAAGTATAATTCAAAAGTTTAACCTACGCATTACAGTGCTTACTTTTTTAGAACGCGATCAAAGACTTCATTCGCAAGTTGTAATAGATGCTACTCGAAGGGAACAAGTGACAGAAATTGGTAAGTATTATTCAAAAGTTTAACCTACGCATTACAGTGCTTACTTTTTTAGAACGCGATCAAAGACATCATTCGCAAGTTGTAATAGATGCTACTCGAAGGGAACAAGTGACAGAAATTGGTAAGTATTATTCAAAAGTTTAACCTACGCATTACAGTGCTTACTTTTTTTGAACGCGATCAAAGACTTCATTCGCAAGTTGTAATAGATGCTACTCGAAGGGAACAAGTGACAGAAATTGGTAAGTATTATTCAAAAGTTTAACCTACGCATTACAGTGCTTACTTTTTTAGAACGCGATCAAAGACTTCATTCGCAAGTTGTAATAGATGCTACTCGAAGGGAACAAGAGACAGAAATTGGTAAGTATTATTCAAAAGTTTAACCTGCGCATTACAGTGCTTACTTTTTTAGAACGCGATCAAAGACTTCATTCGCAAGTTGTAATAGATGCTACTCGATGGGATCAAGTGACAGAAATTGGTAAGTATTATTCAAAAGTTTAACCTACGCATTACAGTGCTTACTTTTTTAGAACGCGATCAAAGACTTCATTCGCAAGTTGTAATAGATGCTACTCGAAGGGAACAAGTGACAGAAATTGGTAAGTATTATTCAAAAGTTTAACCTACGCATTACAGTGCTTACTTTTTTAGAACGCGATCAAAGACATCAATCGCAAGTTGTAATAGATGCTACTCGAAGGGAACAAGTGACAGAAATTGGTACGTATTATTCAAAAGTTTAACCTACGCATTACAGTGCTTACTATTTTTGAACGCGATCAAAGACTTCATTCGCAAGTTGTAATAGATGCTACTCGAAGGGAACAAGTGACAGAAATTGGTACGTATTATTCAAAAGTTTAACCTACGCATTACAGTGCTTACTTTTTTAGAACGCGATCAAAGACTTCATTCGCAAGTTGTAATAGATGCTACTCGAAGGGAACATGTGACAGAAATTGGTAAGTATTATTCAAAAGTTTAACCTACGCATTACAGTGCTTACTTTTTTAGAACGCGATCAAAGACTTCATTCGCAAGTTGTAATAGATGCTACTCGAAGGGAACAAGTGACAGAAATTGGTAAGTATTATTCAAAAGTTTAACCTACGCATTACAGTGCTTACTTTTTTAGAACGCGATCAAAGACTTCATTCGCAAGTTGTAATAGATGCTACTCGAAGAGAACAAGTGACAGAAATTGGTAAGTATTATTCAAAAGTTTAACATACGCATTACAGTGCTTACTTTTTTAGAACGTGATCAAAGACTTCATTCGCAAGTTGTAATAGATGCTACTCGAAGGGAACAAGTGACAGAAATTGGTAAGTATTATTCAAAAGTTTAACCTACGCATTACAGTGCTTACTTTTTTAGAACGCGATCAAAGACTTCATTCGCAAGTTGTAATAGATGCTACTCGAAGGGAACAAGTGACAGAAATTGGTAAGTATTATTCAAATGTTTAACCTACGCATTACAGTGTTTACTTTTTTAGAACGCGATCAAAGACTTCATTCGCAAGTTGTAATAGATGCTACTCGAAGGGAACAAGAGACAGAAATTGGTAAGTATTATTCAAAAGTTTAACCTGCGCATTACAGTGCTTACTTTTTTAGAACGCGATCAAAGACTTCATTCGCAAGTTGTAATAGATGCTACTCGAAGGGATCAAGTGACAGAAATTGGTAAGTATAATTCAAAAGTTTAACCTACGCATTACAGTGCTTACTTTTTTAGAACGCGATCAAAGACTTCATTCGCAAGTTGTAATAGATGCTACTCGAAGGGAACAAGTGACAGAAATTGGTAAGTATTATTCAAAAGTTTAACCTACGCATTACAGTGCTTACTTTTTTAGAACGCGATCAAAGACATCATTCGCAAGTTGTAATAGATGCTACTCGAAGGGAACAAGTGACAGAAATTGGTAAGTATTATTCAAAAGTTTAACCTACGCATTACAGTGCTTACTTTTTTAGAACGCGATCAAAGACATCAATCGCAAGTTGTAATAGATGCTACTCGAAGGGAACAAGTGACAGAAATTGGTACGTATTATTCAAAAGTTTAACCTACCCATTACAGTGCTTACTTTTTTAGAACGCGATCAAAGACTTCATTCGCAAGTTGTAATAGATGCTACTCGAAGGGAACAAGTGACAGAAATTGGTAAGTATTATTCAAAAGTTTAACCTACGCATTACAGTGCTTACTTTTTTAGAACGCGATCAAAGACTTCATTCGCTAGTTGTAATAGATGCTACTCGAAGGGAACAAGTGACAGAAATTGGTAAGTATTATTCAAAAGTTTAACCTACGCATTACAGTGCTTACTTTTTTAGAACGCGATCAAAGACTTCATTCGCAAGTTGTAACAGATGCTACTCGAAGGGAACAAGTGACAGAAATTGGTAAGTATTATTCAAAAGTTTAACCTACGCATTACAGTGCTTACTTTTTTAGAACGCGATCAAAGACTTCATTCGCAAGTTGTAATAGATGCTACTCGAAGGGAACAAGTGACAGAAATTGGTAAGTATTATTCAAAAGTTTAACCTACGCATTACAGTGCTTACTTTTTTAGAACGCGATCAAAGACTTCATTCGCAAATTGTAATAGATGCTACACGAAGGGAACAAGTGACAGAAATTGGTAAGTATTATTCAAAAGTTTAACCTACGCATTACAGTGCTTACTTTTTTAGAACGCGATCAAAGACTTCATTCGCAAGTTGTAATAGATGCTACTCGAAGGGAACAAGTGACAGAAATTGGTAAGTATTATTCAAAAGTTTAACCTACGCATTACAGTGCTTACTATTTTGGAACGCGATCAAAGACTTCATTCGCAAGTTGTAATAGATGCTACTCGAAGGGAACAAGTGACAGAAATTGGTAAGTATTATTCAAAAGTTTAACCTACGCATTACAGTGCTTACTTTTTTAGAACGCGATCAAAGACTTCATTCGCAAGTTGTAATAGATGCTACTCGAAGGGAACAAGTGACAGAATTTGGTAAGTATTATTCAAAAGTTTAACCTACGCATTACAGTACTTACTTTTTTAGAACGCGATCAAAGACTTCATTCGCAAGTTGTATTAGATGCTACTCGAAGGGAACAAGGGACAGAAATTGGTAAGTATTATTCAAAAGTTTAACCTACGCATTACAGTGTTTACTTTTTTAGAACGCGATCAAAGACTTCATTCGCAAGTTGTAATAGATGCTACTCGAAGGGAACAAGTGACAGAAATTGGTAAGTATTTTTCAAAAGTTTAACCTACGCATTACAGTGCTTACTTTTTTAGAACGCGATCAAAGACTTCATTCGCAAGTTGTATTAGATGCTACTCGAAGGGAACAAGAGACAGAAATTGCTAAGTATTATTCAAAAGTTTAACCTACGCATTACAGTGCTTACTTTTTTAGAACGCGATCAAAGACTTCATTCGCAAGTTGTAATAGATGCTACTCGAAGGGATCAAGTGACAGAAATTGGTAAGTATTATTCAAAAGTTTAACCTACGCATTACAGTGCTTACTTTTTTAGAACGCGATCAAAGACTTCATTCGCAGTTGTAATAGATGCTACTCGAAGGGAACAAGTGACAGAAATTGGTAAGTATTATTCAAAAGTTTAACTTACGCATTACAGTGCTTACTTTTTTAGAACGCGATCAAAGACTTCATTCGCAAGTTGTAATAGATGCTACTCGAAGGGAACAAGTGACAGAAATTGGTAAGTATTATTCAAAAGTTTAACCTACGCATTACAGTGCTTACTTTTTTAGAACGCGATCAAAGACTTCATTCGCAAGTTGTAATAGATGCTACTCGAAGGGAACATGTGACAGAAATTGGTAAGTATTATTCAAAAGTTTAACCTACGCATTACAGTGCTTACTTTTTTAGAACGCGATCAAAGACTTCATTCGCAAGTTGTAATAGATGCTACTCGAAGGCAACAAGTGACAGAAATTGGTAAGTATTATTCAAAAGTTTAACCTACGCATTACAGTGCTTACTTTTTTAGAACGCGATCAAAGACTTCATTCGCAAGTTGTAATAGATACTACTCGAAGAGAACAAGTGACAGAAATTGGTAAGTATTATTCAAAAGTTTAACATACGCATTACAGTGCTTACTTTTTTAGAACGCGATCAAAGACTTCATTCGCAAGTTGTAATAGATGCTGCTCGAAGGGAACAAGAGACAGAAATTGGTAAGTATTATTCAAAAGTTTAACCTACGCATTACAGTGCTTACTTTTTTAGAACGCGATCAAAGACTTCATTCGCAAGTTGTAATAGATGCTACTCGAAGGGAACAAGTGACAGAAATTGGTAAGTATTATTCAAAAGTTTATCCTACGCATTACAGTGCTTACTTTTTTAGAACGCGATCAAAGACTTCATTCGCAAGTTGTAATAGATGCTACTCGAAGGGAACAAGTGACAGAAATTGGTAAGTATTATTCAAAAGTTTAACTTACGCATTACAATGCTTATACTTTTTTAGAACGCGATCAAAGACTTCATTCGCAAGTTGTAATAGATGCTACTCGAAGGGAACAAGTGACAGAAATTGGTAAGTATTATTCAAAAGTTTAACGTACGCATTACAGTGCTTACTTTTTTAGAACGCGATCAAAGACTTCATTCGCAAGTTGTAATAGATGCTACTCGAAGGGAACAAGTGACAGAAATTGGTAAGTATTATTCAAAAGTTTAACCTACGCATTACAGTGCTTACTTTTTTAGAACGCGATCAAAGACTTCATTCGCAAGTTGTAATAGATGCTACTCGAAGGGAACAAGTGACAGAAATTGGTAAGTATTATTCAAAAGTTTAACCTACGCATTACAGTGCATACTTTTTTAGAACGCGATCAAAGACTTCATTCGCAAGTTGTAATAGATGCTACTCGAAGGGAACAAGTGACAGAAATTGGTAAGTATTATTCAAAAGTTTAACCTACGCATTACAGTGCTTACTTTTTTAGAACGCGATCAAAGACTTCATTCGCAAGTTGCAATAGTTGCTACTCGAAGGAAACAAGTGACAGAAATTGGTAAGTATTATTCAAAAGTTTAACCTACGCATTACAGTGCTTACTTTTTTAGAACGCGATCAAAGACTTCATTCGCAAGTTGTAATAGATGCTACTCGAAGGGAACAAGTGACAGAAATTGGTAAGTATTATTCAAAAGTTTAACCTACGCATTACAGTGCTTACTTTTTTAGAACGCGATCAAAGACTTCATTCGCAAGTTGTAATAGATGCTACTCGAAGGGAACAAGTGACAGAAATTGGTAAGTATTATTCAAAAGTTTAACCTACGCATTACAGTGCTTACTTTTTTAGAACGCGATCAAAGACTTCATTCGCAAGTTGTAATAGATGCTACTCGAAGGGAACAAGTGACAGAAATTGGTAAGTATTATTCAAAAGTTTAACCTACGCATTACAGTGCTTACTTTTTTAGAACGCGATCAAAGACTTCAGTCGCAAGTTGTAATAGATGCTACTCGAAGGGAACAAGTGACAGAAATTGGTAAGAATTATTCAAAAGTTTAACCTACGCATTACAGTGCTTACTTTTTTAGAACGCGATCAAAGACTTCATTCGCAAGTTGTAATAGATATTACTCGAAGGGAACAAGTGACAGAAATTGGTAAGTATTATTCAAAAGTTTAACCTACGCATTACAGTGCTTACTTTTTTAGAACGCGATCAAAGACTTCATTCGCAAGTTGTAATAGATGCTACTCGAAGGGAACAAGTGACAGAAATTGGTAAGTATTATTCAAAAGTTTAACCTACGCATTACAGTGCTTACTTTTGTAGAACGCGATCAAAGACATCATTCGCAAGTTGTAATAGATGCTACTCGAAGGGAACAAGTGACAGAAATTGGTAAGTATTATTCAAAAGTTTAACCTACGCATTACAGTGCTTACTTTTTTAGAACGCGATCAAAGACTTCATTCGCAAGTTGTAATAGATGCTACTCGAAGGGAACAAGTGACAGAAATTGGTAAGTATTATTCAAAAGTTTAACCTACGCATTACAGTGCTTACGTTTTTAGAACGCGATCAAAGACTTCATTCGCAAGTTGTAATAGATGCTACTCGAAGGGAACAAGTGACAGAAATTGGTAAGTATTATTCAAAAGTTTAACCTACGCATTACAGTGCTTACTTTTTTAGAACGCGATCAAAGACTTCATTCGCAAGTTGTAATAGATGCTACTCGAAGGGAACAAGTGACAGAAATTGGTAAGTATTATTCAAAAGTTTAACCTACGCATTACAGTGCTTACTTTTTTAGAACGCGATCAAAGACTTCATTCGCAAGTTGTAATAGATGCTACTCGAAGGGAACAAGTGACAGAAATTGGTAAGTATTATTCAAAAGTTTAACCTACGCATTACAGTGCTTACTTTTTTAGAACGCGATCAAAGACTTCATTCGCAAGTTGTAATAGATGCTACTCGAAGGGAACAAGTGACAGAAATTGGTAAGTATTATTCAAAAGTTTAACCTACGCATTACAGTGCTTACTTTTTTAGAACGCGATCAAAGACTTCATTCGCAAGTTGTAATAGATGCTACTCGAAGGGAACAAGTGACAGAAATTGGTAAGTATTATTCAAAAGTTTAACCTACGCATTACAGTGCTTACTTTTTTAGAACGCGATCAAAGACTTCATTCGCAAGTTGTAATAGATGCTACTCGAAGAGAACAAGTGACAGAAATTGGTAAGTATTATTCAAAAGTTTAACATACGCATTACAGTGCTTACTTTTTTAGAACGTGATCAAAGACTTCATTCGCAAGTTGTAATAGATGCTACTCGAAGGGAACAAGTGACAGAAATTGGTAAGTATTATTCAAAAGTTTAACTTACGCATTACAATGCTTATACTTTTTTAGAACGCGATCAAAGACTTAATTCGCAAGTTGTAATAGATGCTACTCGAAGGGAACAAGTGACAGAAATTGGTAAGTATTATTCAAAAGTTTAACGTACGCATTACAGTGCTTACTTTTTTAGAACGCGATCAAAGACTTCATTCGCGAGTTGTAATAGATGCTACTCGAAGGGAACAAGTGACAGAAATTGGTAAGTATTATTCAAAAGTTTAACCTACGCATTACAGTGCTTACTTTTTTAGAACGCGATCAAAGACTTCATTCGCAAGTTGTAATAGATGCTACTCGAAGGGAACAAATGACAGAAATTGGTAAGTATTATTCAAAAGTTTAACATACGCATTACAGTGCTTACTTTTTTAGAACGTGATCAAAGACTTCCTTCGCAAGTTGTAATAGATGCTACTCGAAGGGAACAAGTGACAGAAATTGGTAAGTATTATTCAAAAGTTTAACCTACGCATTACAGTGCTTACTTTTTTAGAACGCGATCAAAGACTTCATTCGCAAGTTGTAATAGATGCTACTCGAAGGGAACAAGTGACAGAAATTGGTAAGTATTATTCAAAAGTTTAACCTACGCATTACAGTGCTTACTTTTTTAGAACGCGATCAAAGACTTCATTCGCAAGTTGTAATAGATGCTACTCGAAGGGAACAAGTGACAGAAATTGGTAAGTATTATTCAAAAGTTTAACCTACGCATTACAGTGCTTAATTTTTTAGTACGCGATCAAAGACTTCATTCGCAAGTTGTAATAGATGCTACTCGAAGGGAACAAGTGACAGAAATTGGTAAGTATTATTCAAAAGTTTAACCTACGCATTACAGTGCTTACTTTTTTAGAACGCGATCAAAGACTTCATTCGCAAGTTGTAATAGATGCTACTCGAAGGGAACAAGTGACAGAAATTGGTAAGTATTATTCAAAAGTTTAACCTACGCATTACAGTGCTTACTTTTTTAGAACGCGATCAAAGACTTCATTCGCAAGTTGTAATAGATGCTACTCGAAGGGAACAAGTGACAGAAATTGGTAAGTATTATTCAAAAGTTTAACCTGCGCATTACAGTGCTTACTTTTTTAGAACGCGATCAAAGACTTCATTCGCAAGTTGTAATAGATGCTACTCGATGGGATCAAGTGACAGAAATTGGTAAGTATTATTCAAAAGTTTAACCTACGCATTACAGTGCTTACTTTTTTAGAACGCGATCAAAGACTTCATTCGCAAGTTGTAATAGATGCTACTCGAAGGGAACAAGTGACAGAAATTGGTAAGTATTATTCAAAAGTTTAACCTACGCATTACAGTGCTTACTTTTTTAGAACGCGATCAAAGACATCAATCGCAAGTTGTAATAGATGCTACTCGAAGGGAACAAGTGACAGAAATTGGTACGTATTATTCAAAAGTTTAACCTACGCATTACAGTGCTTACTATTTTTGAACGCGATCAAAGACTTCATTCGCAAGTTGTAATAGATGCTACTCGAAGGGAACAAGTGACAGAAATTGGTACGTATTATTCAAAAGTTTAACCTACGCATTACAGTGCTTACTTTTTTAGAACGCGATCAAAGACTTCATTCGCAAGTTGTAATAGATGCTACTCGAAGGGAACATGTGACAGAAATTGGTAAGTATTATTCAAAAGTTTAACCTACGCATTACAGTGCTTACTTTTTTAGAACGCGATCAAAGACTTCATTCGCAAGTTGTAATAGATGCTACTCGAAGGGAACAAGTGACAGAAATTGGTAAGTATTATTCAAAAGTTTAACCTACGCATTACAGTGCTTACTTTTTTAGAACGCGATCAAAGACTTCATTCGCAAGTTGTAATAGATGCTACTCGAAGAGAACAAGTGACAGAAATGGGTAAGTATTATTCAAAAGTTTAACATACGCATTACAGTGCTTACTTTTTTAGAACGTGATCAAAGACTTCATTCGCAAGTTGTAATAGATGCTACTCGAAGGGAACAAGTGACAGAAATTGGTAAGTATTATTCAAAAGTTTAACCTACGCATTACAGTGCTTACTTTTTTAGAACGCGATCAAAGACTTCATTCGCAAGTTGTAATAGATGCTACTCGAAGGGAACAAGTGACAGAAATTGGTAAGTATTATTCAAATGTTTAACCTACGCATTACAGTGCTTACTTTTTTAGAACGCGATCAAAGACTTCATTCGCAAGTTGTAATAGATGCTACTCGAAGGGAACAAGAGACAGAAATTGGTAAGTATTATTCAAAAGTTTAACCTGCGCATTACAGTGCTTACTTTTTTAGAACGCGATCAAAGACTTCATTCGCAAGTTGTAATAGATGCTACTCGAAGGGATCAAGTGACAGAAATTGGTAAGTATAATTCAAAAGTTTAACCTACGCATTACAGTGCTTACTTTTTTAGAACGCGATCAAAGACTTCATTCGCAAGTTGTAATAGATGCTACTCGAAGGGAACAAGTGACAGAAATTGGTAAGTATTATTCAAAAGTTTAACCTACGCATTACAGTGCTTACTTTTTTAGAACGCGATCAAAGACATCATTCGCAAGTTGTAATAGATGCTACTCGAAGGGAACAAGTGACAGAAATTGGTAAGTATTATTCAAAAGTTTAACCTACGCATTACAGTGCTTACTTTTTTTGAACGCGATCAAAGACTTCATTCGCAAGTTGTAATAGATGCTACTCGAAGGGAACAAGTGACAGAAATTGGTAAGTATTATTCAAAAGTTTAACCTACGCATTACAGTGCTTACTTTTTTAGAACGCGATCAAAGACTTCATTCGCAAGTTGTAATAGATGCTACTCGAAGGGAACAAGTGACAGAAATTGGTAAGTATTATTCAAAAGTTTAACCTACGCATTACAGTGCTTAGTTTTTTAGAACGCAATCAAAGACTTCATTCGCAAGTTGTAATAGATGCTACTCGAAGGGAACAATTGACAGAAATTGGTAAGTATTATTCAAAAGTTTAACCTACGCATTACAGTGCTTACTTTTTTAGAACGAGATCAAAGACTTCATTCGCAAGTTGTAATAGATGCTACTCGAAGGGAACAAGAGACAGAAATTGGTAAGTATTATTCAAAAGTTTAACCTGCGCATTACAGTGCTTACTTTTTTAGAACGCGATCAAAGACTTCATTCGCAAGTTGTAATAGATGCTACTCGATGGGATCAAGTGACAGAAATTGGTAAGTATTATTCAAAAGTTTAACCTGCGCATTACAGTGCTTACTTTTTTAGAACGCGATCAAAGACTTCATTCGCAAGTTGTAATAGATGCTACTCGAAGGGAACAAGTGACAGAAATTGGTAAGTATTATTCAAAAGTTTAACCTACGCATTACAGTGCTTACTTTTTTAGAACGCGATCAAAGACTTCATTCGCAAGTTGTAATAGATGCTACTCGAAGGGAACAAGTGACAGAAATTGGTAAGTATTATTCAAAAGTTTAACCTACGCATTACAGTGCTTACTTTTTTAGAACGCGATCAAAGACTTCATTCGCAAGTTGTAATAGATGCTACTCGAAGAGAACAAGTGACAGAAATTGGTAAGTATTATTCAAAAGTTTAACATACGCATTACAGTGCTTACTTTTTTAGAACGTGATCAAAGACTTCATTCGCAAGTTGTAATAGATGCTACTCGAAGGGAACAAGTGACAGAAATTGGTAAGTATTATTCAAAAGTTTAACTTACGCATTACAATGCTTATACTTTTTTAGAACGCGATCAAAGACTTAATTCGCAAGTTGTAATAGATGCTACTCGAAGGGAACAAGTGACAGAAATTGGTAAGTATTATTCAAAAGTTTAACGTACGCATTACAGTGCTTACTTTTTTAGAACGCGATCAAAGACTTCATTCGCGAGTTGTAATAGATGCTACTCGAAGGGAACAAGTGACAGAAATTGGTAAGTATTATTCAAAAGTTTAACCTACGCATTACAGTGCTTACTTTTTTAGAACGCGATCAAAGACTTCATTCGCAAGTTGTAATAGATGCTACTCGAAGAGAACAAATGACAGAAATTGGTAAGTATTATTCAAAAGTTTAACATACGCATTACAGTGCTTACTTTTTTAGAACGTGATCAAAGACTTCCTTCGCAAGTTGTAATAGATGCTACTCGAAGGGAACAAGTGACAGAAATTGGTAAGTATTATTCAAAAGTTTAACCTACGCATTACAGTGCTTACTTTTTTAGAACGCGATCAAAGACTTCATTCGCAAGTTGTAATAGATGCTACTCGAAGGGAACAAGTGACAGAAATTGGTAAGTATTATTCAAAAGTTTAACCTACGCATTACAGTGCTTACTTTTTTAGAACGCGATCAAAGACTTCATTCGCAAGTTGTAATAGATGCTACTCGAAGGGAACAAGTGACAGAAATTGGTAAGTATTATTCAAAAGTTTAACCTACGCATTACAGTGCTTAATTTTTTAGTACGCGATCAAAGACTTCATTCGCAAGTTGTAATAGATGCTACTCGAAGGGAACAAGTGACAGAAATTGGTAAGTATTATTCAAAAGTTTAACCTACGCATTACAGTGCTTACTTTTTTAGAACGCGATCAAAGACTTCATTCGCAAGTTGTAATAGATGCTACTCGAAGGGAACAAGTGACAGAAATTGGTAAGTATTATTCAAAAGTTTAACCTACGCATTACAGTGCTTACTTTTTTAGAACGCGATCAAAGACTTCATTCGCAAGTTGTAATAGATGCTACTCGAAGGGAACAAGTGACAGAAATTGGTAAGTATTATTCAAAAGTTTAACCTGCGCATTACAGTGCTTACTTTTTTAGAACGCGATCAAAGACTTCATTCGCAAGTTGTAATAGATGCTACTCGATGGGATCAAGTGACAGAAATTGGTAAGTATTATTCAAAAGTTTAACCTACGCATTACAGTGCTTACTTTTTTAGAACGCGATCAAAGACTTCATTCGCAAGTTGTAATAGATGCTACTCGAAGGGAACAAGTGACAGAAATTGGTAAGTATTATTCAAAAGTTTAACCTACGCATTACAGTGCTTACTTTTTTAGAACGCGATCAAAGACATCAATCGCAAGTTGTAATAGATGCTACTCGAAGGGAACAAGTGACAGAAATTGGTACGTATTATTCAAAAGTTTAACCTACGCATTACAGTGCTTACTATTTTTGAACGCGATCAAAGACTTCATTCGCAAGTTGTAATAGATGCTACTCGAAGGGAACAAGTGACAGAAATTGGTACGTATTATTCAAAAGTTTAACCTACGCATTACAGTGCTTACTTTTTTAGAACGCGATCAAAGACTTCATTCGCAAGTTGTAATAGATGCTACTCGAAGGGAACATGTGACAGAAATTGGTAAGTATTATTCAAAAGTTTAACCTACGCATTACAGTGCTTACTTTTTTAGAACGCGATCAAAGACTTCATTCGCAAGTTGTAATAGATGCTACGCGAAGGGAACAAGTGACAGAAATTGGTAAGTATTATTCAAAAGTTTAACCTACGCATTACAGTGCTTACTTTTTTAGAACGCGATCAAAGACTTCATTCGCAAGTTGTAATAGATGCTACTCGAAGAGAACAAGTGACAGAAATTGGTAAGTATTATTCAAAAGTTTAACATACGCATTACAGTGCTTACTTTTTTAGAACGTGATCAAAGACTTCATTCGCAAGTTGTAATAGATGCTACTCGAAGGGAACAAGTGACAGAAATTGGTAAGTATTATTCAAAAGTTTAACCTACGCATTACAGTGCTTACTTTTTTAGAACGCGATCAAAGACTTCATTCGCAAGTTGTAATAGATGCTACTCGAAGGGAACAAGTGACAGAAATTGGTAAGTATTATTCAAATGTTTAACCTACGCATTACAGTGCTTACTTTTTTAGAACGCGATCAAAGACTTCATTCGCAAGTTGTAATAGATGCTACTCGAAGGGAACAAGAGACAGAAATTGGTAAGTATTATTCAAAAGTTTAACCTGCGCATTACAGTGCTTACTTTTTTAGAACGCGATCAAAGACTTCATTCGCAAGTTGTAATAGATGCTACTCGAAGGGATCAAGTGACAGAAATTGGTAAGTATAATTCAAAAGTTTAACCTACGCATTACAGTGCTTACTTTTTTAGAACGCGATCAAAGAGTTCATTCGCAAGTTGTAATAGATGCTACTCGAAGGGAACAAGTGACAGAAATTGGTAAGTATTATTCAAAAGTTTAACCTACGCATTACAGTGCTTACTTTTTTAGAACGCGATCAAAGACATCATTCGCAAGTTGTAATAGATGCTACTCGAAGGGAACAAGTGACAGAAATTGGTAAGTATTATTCAAAAGTTTAACCTACGCATTACAGTGCTTACTTTTTTTGAACGCGATCAAAGACTTCATTCGCAAGTTGTAATAGATGCTACTCGAAGGGAACAAGTGACAGAAATTGGTAAGTATTATTCAAAAGTTTAACCTACGCATTACAGTGCTTACTTTTTTAGAACGCGATCAAAGACTTCATTCGCAAGTTGTAATAGATGCTACTCGAAGGGATCAAGTGACAGAAATTGGTAAGTATTATTCAAAAGTTTAACCTACGCATTACAGTGCTTAGTTTTTTAGAACGCAATCAAAGACTTCATTCGCAAGTTGTAATAGATGCTACTCGAAGGGAACAATTGACAGAAATTGGTAAGTATTATTCAAAAGTTTAACCTACGCATTACAGTGCTTACTTTTTTAGAACGAGATCAAAGACTTCATTCGCAAGTTGTAATAGATGCTACTCGAAGGGAACAAGAGACAGAAATTGGTAAGTATTATTCAAAAGTTTAACCTGCGCATTACAGTGCTTACTTTTTTAGAACGCGATCAAAGACTTCATTCGCAAGTTGTAATAGATGCTACTCGATGGGATCAAGTGACAGAAATTGGTAAGTATTATTCAAAAGTTTAACCTACGCATTACAGTGCTTACTTTTTTAGAACGCGATCAAAGACTTCATTCGCAAGTTGTAATAGATGCTACTCGAAGGGAACAAGTGACAGAAATTGGTAAGTATTATTCAAAAGTTTAACCTACGCATTACAGTGCTTACTTTTTTAGAACGCGATCAAAGACATCAATCGCAAGTTGTAATAGATGCTACTCGAAGGGAACAAGTGACAGAAATTGGTACGTATTATTCAAAAGTTTAACCTACCCATTACAGTGCTTACTTTTTTAGAACGCGATCAAAGACTTCATTCGCAAGTTGTAATAGATGCTACTCGAAGGGAACAAGTGACAGAAATTGGTAAGTATTATTCAAAAGTTTAACCTACGCATTACAGTGCTTACTTTTTTAGAACGCGATCAAAGACTTCATTCGCTAGTTGTAATAGATGCTACTCGAAGGGAACAAGTGACAGAAATTGGTAAGTATTATTCAAAAGTTTAACCTACGCATTACAGTGCTTACTTTTTTAGAACGCGATCAAAGACTTCATTCGCAAGTTGTAACAGATGCTACTCGAAGGGAACAAGTGACAGAAATTGGTAAGTATTATTCAAAAGTTTAACCTACGCATTACAGTGCTTACTTTTTTAGAACGCGATCAAAGACTTCATTCGCAAGTTGTAATAGATGCTACTCGAAGGGAACAAGTGACAGAAATTGGTAAGTATTATTCAAAAGTTTAACCTACGCATTACAGTGCTTACTTTTTTAGAACGCGATCAAAGACTTCATTCGCAAATTGTAATAGATGCTACACGAAGGGAACAAGTGACAGAAATTGGTAAGTATTATTCAAAAGTTTAACCTACGCATTACAGTGCTTACTTTTTTAGAACGCGATCAAAGACTTCATTCGCAAGTTGTAATAGATGCTACTCGAAGGGAACAAGTGACAGAAATTGGTAAGTATTATTCAAAAGTTTAACCTACGCATTACAGTGCTTACTATTTTGGAACGCGATCAAAGACTTCATTCGCAAGTTGTAATAGATGCTACTCGAAGGGAACAAGTGACAGAAATTGGTAAGTATTATTCAAAAGTTTAACCTACGCATTACAGTGCTTACTTTTTTAGAACGCGATCAAAGACTTCATTCGCAAGTTGTAATAGATGCTACTCGAAGGGAACAAGTGACAGAATTTGGTAAGTATTATTCAAAAGTTTAACCTACGCATTACAGTACTTACTTTTTTAGAACGCGATCAAAGACTTCATTCGCAAGTTGTATTAGATGCTACTCGAAGGGAACAAGGGACAGAAATTGGTAAGTATTATTCAAAAGTTTAACCTACGCATTACAGTGTTTACTTTTTTAGAACGCGATCAAAGACTTCATTCGCAAGTTGTAATAGATGCTACTCGAAGGGAACAAGTGACAGAAATTGGTAAGTATTTTTCAAAAGTTTAACCTACGCATTACAGTGCTTACTTTTTTAGAACGCGATCAAAGACTTCATTCGCAAGTTGTATTAGATGCTACTCGAAGGGAACAAGAGACAGAAATTGCTAAGTATTATTCAAAAGTTTAACCTACGCATTACAGTGCTTACTTTTTTAGAACGCGATCAAAGACTTCATTCGCAAGTTGTAATAGATGCTACTCGAAGGGATCAAGTGACAGAAATTGGTAAGTATTATTCAAAAGTTTAACCTACGCATTACAGTGCTTACTTTTTTAGAACGCGATCAAAGACTTCATTCGCAGTTGTAATAGATGCTACTCGAAGGGAACAAGTGACAGAAATTGGTAAGTATTATTCAAAAGTTTAACTTACGCATTACAGTGCTTACTTTTTTAGAACGCGATCAAAGACTTCATTCGCAAGTTGTAATAGATGCTACTCGAAGGGAACAAGTGACAGAAATTGGTAAGTATTATTCAAAAGTTTAACCTACGCATTACAGTGCTTACTTTTTTAGAACGCGATCAAAGACTTCATTCGCAAGTTGTAATAGATGCTACTCGAAGGGAACATGTGACAGAAATTGGTAAGTATTATTCAAAAGTTTAACCTACGCATTACAGTGCTTACTTTTTTAGAACGCGATCAAAGACTTCATTCGCAAGTTGTAATAGATGCTACTCGAAGGCAACAAGTGACAGAGATTGGTAAGTATTATTCAAAAGTTTAACCTACGCATTACAGTGCTTACTTTTTTAGAACGCGATCAAAGACTTCATTCGCAAGTTGTAATAGATACTACTCGAAGAGAACAAGTGACAGAAATTGGTAAGTATTATTCAAAAGTTTAACATACGCATTACAGTGCTTACTTTTTTAGAACGCGATCAAAGACTTCATTCGCAAGTTGTAATAGATGCTGCTCGAAGGGAACAAGAGACAGAAATTGGTAAGTATTATTCAAAAGTTTAACCTACGCATTACAGTGCTTACTTTTTTAGAACGCGATCAAAGACTTCATTCGCAAGTTGTAATAGATGCTACTCGAAGGGAACAAGTGACAGAAATTGGTAAGTATTATTCAAAAGTTTATCCTACGCATTACAGTGCTTACTTTTTTAGAACGCGATCAAAGACTTCATTCGCAAGTTGTAATAGATGCTACTCGAAGGGAACAAGTGACAGAAATTGGTAAGTATTATTCAAAAGTTTAACTTACGCATTACAATGCTTATACTTTTTTAGAACGCGATCAAAGACTTCATTCGCAAGTTGTAAT
Source organism: Podabrus alpinus (assembly GCA_932274525.1). Taxonomy (NCBI): domain Eukaryota; kingdom Metazoa; phylum Arthropoda; class Insecta; order Coleoptera; family Cantharidae; genus Podabrus; species Podabrus alpinus. The sequence continues at coordinate 45,315,351 of OW026455.1, read as the reverse complement.
AGATGCTACTCGAAGGGAACAAGTGACAGAAATTGGTAAGTATTATTCAAAAGTTTAACGTACGCATTACAGTGCTTACTTTTTTAGAACGCGATCAAAGACTTCATTCGCAAGTTGTAATAGATGCTACTCGAAGGAACAAGTGACAGAAATTGGTAAGTATTATTCAAAGTTTAACCTACGCATTACAGTGCTTACTTTTTTAGAACGCGATCAAAGACTTCATTCGCAAGTTGTAATAGATGCTACTCGAAGGGAACAAGTGACAGAAATTGGTAAGTATTATTCAAAAGTTTAACCTACGCATTACAGTGCATACTTTTTTAGAACGCGATCAAAGACTTCATTCGCAAGTTGTAATAGATGCTACTCGAAGGGAACAAGTGACAGAAATTGGTAAGTATTATTCAAAAGTTTAACCTACGCATTACAGTGCTTACTTTTTTAGAACGCGATCAAAGACTTCATTCGCAAGTTGCAATAGTTGCTACTCGAAGGAAACAAGTGACAGAAATTGGTAAGTATTATTCAAAAGTTTAACCTACGCATTACAGTGCTTACTTTTTTAGAACGCGATCAAAGACTTCATTCGCAAGTTGTAATAGATGCCACTCGAAGGGAACAAGTGACAGAAATTGGTAAGTATTATTCAAAAGTTTAACCTACGCATTACAGTGCTTACTTTTTAGAACGCGATCAAAGACTTCATTCGCAAGTTGTAATAGATGCTACTCGAAGGGAACAAGTGACAGAAATTGGTAAGTATTATTCAAAAGTTTAACCTACGCATTACAGTGCTTACTTTTTTAGAACGCGATCAAAGACTTCATTCGCAAGTTGTAATAGATGCTACTCGAAGGGAACAAGTGACAGAAATTGGTAAGTATTATTCAAAAGTTTAACCTACGCATTACAGTGCTTACTTTTTTAGAACGCGATCAAAGACTTCAGTCGCAAGTTGTAATAGATGCTACTCGAAGGGAACAAGTGACAGAAATTGGTAAGAATTATTCAAAGTTTAACCTACGCATTACAGTGCTTACTTTTTTAGAACGCGATCAAAGACTTCATTCGCAAGTTGTAATAGATATTACTCGAAGGGAACAAGTGACAGAAATTGGTAAGTATTATTCAAAAGTTTAACCTACGCATTACAGTGCTTACTTTTTTAGAACGCGATCAAAGACTTCATTCGCAAGTTGTAATAGATGCTACTCGAAGGGAACAAGTGACAGAAATTGGTAAGTATTATTCAAAAGTTTAACCTACGCATTACAGTGCTTACTTTTTAGAACGCGATCAAAGACTTCATTCGCAAGTTGTAATAGATGCTACTCGAAGGGAACAAGTGACAGAAATTGGTAAGTATTATTCAAAAGTTTAACCTACGCATTATAGTGCTTTCTTTTTTAGAACGCGATCAAAGACTTCATTCACAAGCTGTAATAGATGCTACTCGAAGGGAACAAGAGACAGAAATTGGTAAGTATTATTCAAAAAGTTGAACCTGCGCATTACAGTGCTTACTTTTTTAGAACGCGATCAAAGACTTCATTCGCAAGTTGTAATAGGTGCTACTCGAAGGGAACAAGTGACAGAAATTGGTAAGTATTATTCAAAAGTTTAACCTACGCATTACAGTGCTTACTTTTTTAGAACGCGATCAAAGACTTCATTCGCAAGTTGTATTAGATGCTACTCGAAGGGAACAAGGGACAGAAATTGGTAAGTATTATTCCAAAAGTTTAACCTACGCATTACAGTGCTTACTTTTTTAGAACGCGATCAAAGACTTCATTCGCAAGTTGTAATAGATGCTACTCGAAGGGAACAAGTGACAGAAATTGGTAAGTATTATTCAAAAGTTTAACCTACGCATTACAGTGCTTACTTTTTTAGAACGCGATCAAAGACTTCATTCGCAAGTTGTAATAGATGCTACTCGAAGGGAACAAGTGACAGAAATTGGTAAGTATTATTCAAAAGTTTAACCTACGCATTACAGTGCTTACTTTTTTAGAACGCGATCAAAGACTTCAGTCGCAAGTTGTAATAGATGCTACTCGAAGGGAACAAGTGACAGAAATTGGTAAGTATTATTCAAAAGTTTAACCTACGCATTACAGTGCTTACTTTTTTAGAACGCGATCAAAGACTTCATTCGCAAGTTGTAATAGATGCTACTCGAAGGGAACAAGAGACAGAAATTGGTAAGTATTATTCAAAAGTTTAACCTGCGCATTACAGTGCTTACTTTTTTAGAACGCGATCAAAGACTTCATTCGCAAGTTGTAATAGATGCTACTCGAAGGGATCAAGTGACAGAAATTGGTAAGTATTATTCAAAAGTTTAACCTACGCATTACAGTGCTTACTTTTTTAGAACGCGATCAAAGACTTCATTCGCAAGTTTTATTAGATGCTACTCGAAGGGAACAAGTGACAGAAATTGGTAAGTATTATTCAAAAGTTTAACCTACGCATTACAGTGCTTACTTTTTTAGAACGCGATCAAAGACTTCATTCGCAAGTTGTAATAGATGCTACTCGAAGGGAACAAGTGACAGAAATTGGTAAGTATTATTCAAAAGTTTAACCTACGCATTACAGTGCTTACTTTTTTAGAACGCGATCAAAGACTTCATTCGCAAGTTGTAATAGATGCTGCTAGAAGGGAACAAGTGACAGAAATTGCTAAGTATTATTCAAAAGTTTAACCTACGCATTACAGTGCTTACTTTTTTAGAACGCGATCAAAGACTTCATTCGCAAGTTGTAATAGATGCTACTCGAAGGGAACAAGTGACAGAAATTGGTAAGTATTATTCAAAAGTTTAACCTACGCATTTCAGTGCTTACTTTTTTAGAACGCGATCAAAGACTTCATTCGCAAGTTGTACTAGATGCTACTCGAAGGGAACAAGTGACAGAAATTGGTAAGTATTATTCAAAAGTTTAACCTACGCATTACAGTGCTTACTTTTTTAGAACGCGATCAAAGACTTCATTCGCAAGTTGTATTAGATGCTACTCGAAGGGAACAAGGGACAGAAATTGGTAAGTATTATTCAAAAGTTTAACCTACGCATTACAGTGCTTACTTTTTTAGAACGCGATCAAAGACTTCATTCGCAAGTTGTAATAGATGCTACTCGAAGGGAACAAGTGACAGAAATTGGTAAGTATTATTCAAAAGTTTAACCTACGCATTACAGTGCTTACTTTTTTAGAACGCGATCAAAGACTTCATTCGCAAGTTGTAATAGATGCTACTCGAAGGGAACAAGTGACAGAAATTGGTAAGTATTATTCAAAAGTTTAACCTACGCATTACAGTGCTTACTTTTTTAGAACGCGATCAAAGACTTCATACGCAAGTTGTAATAGATGCTACTCGAAGGGAACAAGTGACAGAAATTGGTAAGTATTATTCAAAAGTTTAACCTACGCATTACAGTGCTTACTTTTTTAGAACGCGATCAAAGACTTCATTCGCAAGTTGTAATAGATGCTACTCGAAGGGAACAAGAGACAGAAATTGGTAAGTATTATTCAAAAGTTTAACCTACGCATTACAGTGCTTACTTTTTTAGAACGCGATCAAAGACTTCATTCGCAAGTTGTAATAGATGCTACTCGAAGGGATCAAGTGACAGAAATTGGTAAGTATTATTCAAAAGTTTAACCTACACATTACAGTGCTTACTTTTTTAGAACGCGATCAAAGACTTCATTCGCAAGTTGTAATAGATGCTACTCGAAGGGAACAAGTGACAGAAATTGGTAAGTATTATTCAAAAGTTTAACCTACGCATTACAGTGCTTACTTTTGTAGAACGCGATCAAAGACATCATTCGCAAGTTGTAATAGATGCTACTCGAAGGGAACAAGTGACAGAAATTGGTAAGTATTATTCAAAAGTTTAACCTACGCATTACAGTGCTTACTTTTTTAGAACGCGATCAAAGACTTCATTCGCAAGTTGTAATAGATGCTACTCGAAGGGAACAAGTGACAGAAATTGGTAAGTATTATTCAAAAGTTTAACCTACGCATTACAGTGCTTACGTTTTTAGAACGCGATCAAAGACTTCATTCGCAAGTTGTAATAGATGCTACTCGAAGGGAACAAGTGACAGAAATTGGTAAGTATTATTCAAAAGTTTAACCTACGCATTACAGTGCTTACTTTTTTAGAACGCGATCAAAGACTTCATTCGCAAGTTGTAATAGATGCTACTCGAAGGGAACAAGTGACAGAAATTGGTAAGTATTATTCAAAAGTTTAACCTACGCATTACAGTGCTTACATTTTTAGAACGCGATCAAAGACTTCATTCGCAAGTTGTAATAGATGCTACTCGAAGGGAACAAGTGACAGAAATTGGTAAGTATTATTCAAAAGTTTAACCTACGCATTACAGTGCTTACTTTTTTAGAACGCGATCAAAGACTTCATTCGCAAGTTGTAATAGATGCTACTCGAAGGGAACAAGTGACAGAAATTGGTAAGTATTATTCAAATGTTTAACCTACGCATTACAGTGCTTACTTTTTTAGAACGCGATCAAAGACTTCATTCGCAAGTTGTAATAGATGCTACTCGAAGGGAACAAGAGACAGAAATTGGTAAATATTATTCAAAAGTTTAACCTGCGCATTACAGTGCTTACTTTTTTAGAACGCGATCAAAGACTTCATTCGCAAGTTGTAATAGATGCTACTCGAAGGGATCAAGTGACAGAAATTGGTAAGTATTATTCAAAAGTTTAACCTACGCATTACAGTGCTTACTTTTTTAGAACGCGATCAAAGACTTCATTCGCAAGTTGTAATAGATGCTACTCGAAGGGAACAAGTGACAGAAATTGGTAAGTATTATTCAAAAGTTTAACCTACGCATTACAGTGCTTACTTTTTTAGAACGCGATCAAAGACATCATTCGCAAGTTGTAATAGATGCTACTCGAAGGGAACAAGTGACAGAAATTGGTAAGTATTATTCAAAAGTTTAACCTACGCATTACAGTGCTTACTTTTTTAGAACGCGATCAAAGACCTCATTCGCAAGTTGTAATAGATGCTACTCGAAGGGAACAAGTGACAGAAATTGGTAAGTATTATTCAAAAGTTTAACCTACGCATTACAGTGCTTACTTTTTTAGAACGCGATCAAAGACTTCATTCGCAAGTTGTAATAGATGCTACTCGAAGGGAACAAGAGACAGAAATTGGTAAGTATTATTCAAATGTTTAACCTACGCATTACAGTGCTTACTTTTTTAGAACGCGATCAAAGACTTCATTCGCAAGTTGTAATAGATGCTACTCGAAGGGAACAAGAGACAGAAATTGGTAAGTATTATTCAAAAGTTTAACCTGCGCATTACAGTGCTTACTTTTTTAGAACGCGATCAAAGACTTCATTCGCAAGTTGTAATAGATGCTACTCGAAGGGAACAAGTGACAGAAATTGGTAAGTATTATTCAAAAGTTTAACCTACGCATTACAGTGCTTACTTTTTTAGAACGCGATCAAAGACTTCATTCGCAAGTTGTAATAGATGCTACTCGAAGGGAACAAGTGACAGAAATTGGTAAGTATTATTCAAAAGTTTAACCTACGCATTACAGTGCTTACTTTTTTAGAACGCGATCAAAGACTTCATTCGCAAGTTGTAATAGATACTACTCGAAGAGAACAAGTGACAGAAATTGGTAAGTATTATTCAAAAGTTTAACATACGCATTACAGTGCTTACTTTTTTAGAACGTGATCAAAGACTTCATTCGCAAGTTGTAATAGATGCTACTCGAAGGGAACAAGTGACAGAAATTGGTAAGTATTATTCAAAAGTTTAACCTACGCATTACAGTGCTTACTTTTTTAGAACGCGATCAAAGACTTCATTCGCAAGTTGTAATAGATGCTACTCGAAGGGAACAAGTGACAGAAATTGGTAAGTATTATTCAAAAGTTTAACCTACGCATTACAGTGCTTACTTTTTTAGAACGCGATCAAAGACTTCATTCGCAAGTTGTAATAGATGCTACTCGAAGGGAACAAGTGACAGAAATTGGTAAGTATTATTCAAAAGTTTAACCTACGCATTACAGTGCTTACTTTTTTAGAACGCGATCAAAGACTTCATTCGCAAGTTGTAATAGATGCTACTCGAAGGGAACAAGTGACAGAAATTGGTAAGTATTATTCAAAAGTTTAACCTACGCATTACAGCGCTTACTTTTTTAGAACGCGATCAAAGACTTCATTCGCAAGTTGTAATAGATGCTACTCGAAGGGAACAAGTGACAGAAATTGGTAAGTATTATTCAAAAGTTTAACCTACGCATTACAGTGCTTACTTTTTTAGAACGCGATCAAAGACTTCATTCGCAAGTTGTAATAGATGCTACTCGAAGGGAACAAGTGACAGAAATTGGTAAGTATTATTCAAAAGTTTAACCTACGCATTACAGTGCTTACTTTTTTAGAACGCGATCAAAGACTTCATTCGCAAGTTGTAATAGATGCTACTCGAAGGGAACAAGTGACAGAAATTGGTAAGTATTATTCAAATGTTTAACCTACGCATTACAGTGCTTACTTTTTTAGAACGCGATCAAAGACTTCATTCGCAAGTTGTAATAGATGCTACTCGAAGGGAACAAGAGACAGAAATTGGTAAGTATTATTCAAAAGTTTAACCTGCGCATTACAGTGCTTACTTTTTTAGAACGCGATCAAAGACTTCATTCGCAAGTTGTAATAGATGCTACTCGAAGGGATCAAGTGACAGAAATTGGTAAGTATAATTCAAAAGTTTAACCTACGCATTACAGTGCTTACTTTTTTAGAACGCGATCAAAGACTTCATTCGCAAGTTGTAATAGATGCTACTCGAAGGGAACAAGTGACAGAAATTGGTAAGTATTATTCAAAAGTTTAACCTACGCATTACAGTGCTTACTTTTTTAGAACGCGATCAAAGACATCATTCGCAAGTTGTAATAGATGCTACTCGAAGGGAACAAGTGACAGAAATTGGTAAGTATTATTCAAAAGTTTAACCTACGCATTACAGTGCTTACTTTTTTTGAACGCGATCAAAGACTTCATTCGCAAGTTGTAATAGATGCTACTCGAAGGGAACAAGTGACAGAAATTGGTAAGTATTATTCAAAAGTTTAACCTACGCATTACAGTGCTTACTTTTTTAGAACGCGATCAAAGACTTCATTCGCAAGTTGTAATAGATGCTACTCGAAGGGAACAAGTGACAGAAATTGGTAAGTATTATTCAAAAGTTTAACCTACGCATTACAGTGCTTACTTTTTTAGAACGCGATCAAAGACTTCATTCGCAAGTTGTAATAGATGCTACTCGAAGAGAACAAGTGACAGAAATTGGTAAGTATTATTCAAAAGTTTAACCTACGCATTACAGTGCTTACTTTTTTAGAACGCGATCAAAGACTTCATTCGCAAGTTGTAATAGATGCTACTCGAAGGGAACAAGTGACAGAAATTGGTAAGTATTATTCAAAAGTTTAACGTACGCATTACAGTGCTTACTTTTTTAGAACGCGATCAAAGACTTCATTCGCAAGTTGTAATAGATGCTACTCGAAGGGAACAAGTTACAGAAATTGGTAAGTATTATTCAAAAGTTTAACCTACGCATTACAGTGCTTACTTTTTTAGAACGCGATCAAAGACTTCATTCGCAAGTTGTAATAGATGCTACTCGAAGGGAACAAGAGACAGAAATTGGTAAGTATTATTCAAAAGTTTAACCTACGCATTACAGTGCTTACTTTTTTAGAACGCGATCAAAGACTTCATTCGCAAGTTGTAATAGATGCTACTCGAAGGGAACATGTGACAGAAATTGGTAAGTATTATTCAAAAGTTTAACCTACGCATTACAGTGCTTACTTTTTTAGAACGCGATCAAAGACTTCATTCGCAAGTTGTAATAGATGCTACTCGAAGGGAACAAGTGACAGAAATTGGTAAGTATTATTCAAAAGTTTAACCTACGCATTACAGTGCTTACTTTTTTAGAACGCGATCAAAGACTTCATTCGCAAGTTGTAATAGATGCTACTCGAAGGGAACAAGTGACAGAAATTGGTAAGTATTATTCAAAAGTTTAACGTACGCATTACAGTGCTTACTTTTTTAGAACGCGATCAAAGACTTCATTCGCAAGTTGTAATAGATGCTACTCGAAGGGAACAAGTTACAGAAATTGGTAAGTATTATTCAAAAGTTTAACCTACGCATTACAGTGCTTACTTTTTTAGAACGCGATCAAAGACTTCATTCGCAAGTTGTAATAGATGCTACTCGAAGGGAACAAGAGACAGAAATTGGTAAGTATTATTCAAAAGTTTAACCTACGCATTACAGTGCTTACTTTTTTAGAACGCGATCAAAGACTTCATTCGCAAGTTGTAATAGATGCTACTCGAAGGGAACATGTGACAGAAATTGGTAAGTATTATTCAAAAGTTTAACCTACGCATTACAGTGCTTACTTTTTTAGAACGCGATCAAAGACTTCATTCGCAAGTTGTAATAGATGCTACTCGAAGGGAACAAGTGACAGAAATTGGTAAGTATTATTCAAAAGTTTAACCTACGCATTACAGTGCTTACTTTTTTAGAACGCGATCAAAGACTTCATTCGCAAGTTGTAATAGATGCTACTCGAAGAGAACAAATGACAGAAATTGGTAAGTATTATTCAAAAGTTTAACATACGCATTACAGTGCTTACTTTTTTAGAACGTGATCAAAGACTTCATTCGCAAGTTGTAATAGATGCTACTCGAAGGGAACAAGTGACAGAAATTGGTAAGTATTATTCAAAAGTTTAACCTACGCATTACAGTGCTTACTTTTTTAGAACGCGATCAAAGACTTCATTCGCAAGTTGTAATAGATGCTACTCGAAGGGAACAAGTGACAGAAATTGGTAAGTATTATTCAAAAGTTTAACCTACGCATTACAGTGCTTACTTTTTTAGAACGTGATCAAAGACTTCATTCGCAAGTTGTAATAGATGCTACTCGAAGGGAACAAGTGACAGAAATTGGTAAGTATTATTCAAAAGTTTAACCTACGCATTACAGTGCTTACTTTTTTAGAACGCGATCAAAGACTTCATTCGCAAGTTGTAATAGATGCTACTCGAAGGGATCAAGTGACAGAAATTGGTAAGTATTATTCAAAAGTTTAACCTACGCATTACAGTGCTTAATTTTTTAGAACGCGATCAAAGACTTCATTCGCAAGTTGTAATAGATGCTACTCGAAGGGAACAAGTGACAGAAATTGGTAAGTATTATTCAAAAGTTTAACCTACGCATTAAAGTGCTTACTTTTTTAGAACGCGATCAAAGACTTCATTCGCAAGTTGTAATAGATGCTACTCGAAGGGAACAAGTGACAGAAATTGGTAAGTATTATTCAAAAGTTTAACCTACGCATTACAGTGCTTACTTTTTTAGAACGCGATCAAAGACTTCATTCGCAAGTTGTAATAGATGCTACTCGAAGGGAACATGTGACAGAAATTGGTAAGTATTATTCAAAAGTTTAACCTACGCATTACAGTGCTTACTTTTTTAGAACGCGATCAAAGACTTCATTCGCAAGTTGTAATAGATGCTACTCGAAGGGAACAAGTGACAGAAATTGGTAAGTATTATTCAAAAGTTTAACCTACGCATTACAGTGCTTACTTTTTTAGAACGCGATCAAAGACTTCATTCGCAAGTTGTAATAGATGCTACTCGAAGAGAACAAGTGACAGAAATTGGTAAGTATTATTCAAAAGTTTAACATACGCATTACAGTGCTTACTTTTTTAGAACGTGATCAAAGACTTCATTCGCAAGTTGTAATAGATGCTACTCGAAGGGAACAAGTGACAGAAATTGGTAAGTATTATTCAAAAGTTTAACTTACGCATTACAATGCTTATACTTTTTTAGAACGCGATCAAAGACTTCATTCGCAAGTTGTAATAGATGCTACTCGAAGGGAACAAGTGACAGAAATTGGTAAGTATTATTCAAAAGTTTAACGTACGCATTACAGTGCTTACTTTTTTTAGAACGCGATCAAAGACTTCATTCGCAAGTTGTAATAGATGCTACTCGAAGGGAACAAGTGACAGAAATTGGTAAGTATTATTCAAAAGTTTAACCTACGCATTACAGTGCTTACTTTTTTAGAACGCGATCAAAGACTTCATTCGCAAGTTGTAATAGATGCTACTCGAAGGGAACAAGTGACAGAAATTGGTAAGTATTATTCAAAAGTTTAACCTACGCATTACAGTGCTTACTTTTTTAGAACGCGATCAAAGCCTTCATTCGCAAGTTGTAATAGATGCTACTCGAAGGGAACATGTGACAGAAATTGGTAAGTATTATTCAAAAGTTTAACCTACGCATTACAGTGCTTACTTTTTTAGAACGCGATCAAAGACTTCATTCGCAAGTTGTAATAGATGCTACTCGAAGGGAACAAGTTACAGAAATTGGTAAGTATTATTCAAAAGTTTAACCTACGCATTACAGTGCTTACTTTTTTAGAACGCGATCAAAGACTTCATTCGCAAGTTGTAATAGATGCTACTCGAAGGGAACAAGTGACAGAAATTGGTAAGTATTATTCAAAAGTTTAACCTACGCATTACAGTGCTTACTTTTTTAGAACGCGATCAAAGACTTCATTCGCAAGTTGTAATAGATGCTACTCGAAGGGAACATGTGACAGAAATTGGTAAGTATTATTCAAAAGTTTAACCTACGCATTACAGTGCTTACTTTTTTAGAACGCGATCAAAGACTTCATTCGCAAGTTGTAATAGATGCTACTCGAAGGGAACAAGTTACAGAAATTGGTAAGTATTATTCAAAAGTTTAACCTACGCATTACAGTGCTTACTTTTTTAGAACGCGATCAAAGACTTCATTCGCAAGTTGTAATAGATGCTACTCGAAGGGAACAAGTTACAGAAATTGGTAAGTATTATTCAAAAGTTTAACCTACGCATTACAGTGCTTACTTTTTTAGAACGCGATCAAAGACTTCATTCGCAAGTTGTAATAGATGCTACTCGAAGGGAACAAGTTACAGAAATTGGTAAGTATTATTCAAAAGTTTAACCTACGCATTACAGTGCTTACTTTTTTAGAACGCGATCAAAGACTTCATTCGCAAGTTGTAATAGATGCTACTCGAAGGGAACAAGTTACAGAAATTGGTAAGTATTATTCAAAAGTTTAACCTACGCATTACAGTGCTTACTTTTTTAGAACGCGATCAAAGACTTCATTCGCAAGTTGTAATAGATGCTACTCGAAGGGAACAAGTTACAGAAATTGGTAAGTATTATTCAAAAGTTTAACCTACGCATTACAGTGCTTACTTTTTTAGAACGCGATCAAAGACTTCATTCGCAAGTTGTAATAGATGCTACTCGAAGGGAACAAGTTACAGAAATTGGTAAGTATTATTCAAAAGTTTAACCTACGCATTACAGTGCTTACTTTTTTAGAACGCGATCAAAGACTTCATTCGCAAGTTGTAATAGATGCTACTCGAAGAGAACAAGTGACAGAAATTGGTAAGTATTATTCAAAAGTTTAACATACGCATTACAGTGCTTACTTTTTTAGAACGTGATCAAAGACTTCATTCGCAAGTTGTAATAGATGCTACTCGAAGGGAACAAGTGACAGAAATTGGTAAGTATTATTCAAAAGTTTAACCTACGCATTACAGTGCTTACTTTTTTAGAACGCGATCAAAGACTTCATTCGCAAGTTGTAATAGATGCTACTCGAAGGGAACAAGTGACAGAAATTGGTAAGTATTATTCAAATGTTTAACCTACGCATTACAGTGCTTACTTTTTTAGAACGCGATCAAAGACTTCATTCGCAAGTTGTAATAGATGCTACTCGAAGGGAACAAGAGACAGAAATTGGTAAGTATTATTCAAAAGTTTAACCTGCGCATTACAGTGCTTACTTTTTTAGAACGCGATCAAAGACTTCATTCGCAAGTTGTAATAGATGCTACTCGAAGGGATCAAGTGACAGAAATTGGTAAGTATAATTCAAAAGTTTAACCTACGCATTACAGTGCTTACTTTTTTAGAACGCGATCAAAGACTTCATTCGCAAGTTGTAATAGATGCTACTCGAAGGGAACAAGTGACAGAAATTGGTAAGTATTATTCAAAAGTTTAACCTACGCATTACAGTGCTTACTTTTTTAGAACGCGATCAAAGACATCATTCGCAAGTTGTAATAGATGCTACTCGAAGGGAACAAGTGACAGAAATTGGTAAGTATTATTCAAAAGTTTAACCTACGCATTACAGTGCTTACTTTTTTTGAACGCGATCAAAGACTTCATTCGCAAGTTGTAATAGATGCTACTCGAAGGGAACAAGTGACAGAAATTGGTAAGTATTATTCAAAAGTTTAACCTACGCATTACAGTGCTTACTTTTTTAGAACGCGATCAAAGACTTCATTCGCAAGTTGTAATAGATGCTACTCGAAGGGATCAAGTGACAGAAATTGGTAAGTATTATTCAAAAGTTTAACCTACGCATTACAGTGCTTACTTTTTTAGAACGCAATCAAAGACTTCATTCGCAAGTTGTAATAGATGCTACTCGAAGGGAACAAGTGACAGAAATTGGTAAGTATTATTCAAAAGTTTAACCTACGCATTACAGTGCTTACTTTTTTAGAACGCGATCAAAGACTTCATTCGCAAGTTGTAATAGATGCTACTCGAAGGGAACAAGAGACAGAAATTGGTAAGTATTATTCAAAAGTTTAACCTGCGCATTACAGTGCTTACTTTTTTAGAACGCGATCAAAGACTTCATTCGCAAGTTGTAATAGATGCTACTCGAAGGGATCAAGTGACAGAAATTGGTAAGTATTATTCAAAAGTTTAACCTACGCATTACAGTGCTTACTTTTTTAGAACGCGATCAAAGACTTCATTCGCAAGTTGTAATAGATGCTACTCGAAGGGAACAAGTGACAGAAATTGGTAAGTATTATTCAAAAGTTTAACCTACGCATTACAGTGCTTACTTTTTTAGAACGCGATCAAAGACATCATTCGCAAGTTGTAATAGATGCTACTCGAAGGGAACAAGTGACAGAAATTGGTACGTATTATTCAAAAGTTTAACCTACGCATTACAGTGCTTACTTTTTTAGAACGCGATCAAAGACTTCATTCGCAAGTTGTAATAGATGCTACTCGAAGGGAACAAGTGACAGAAATTGGTAAGTATTATTCAAAAGTTTAACCTACGCATTACAGTGCTTACTTTTTTTAGAACGCGATCAAAGACTTCATTCGCTAGTTGTAATAGATGCTACTCGAAGGGAACAAGTGACAGAAATTGGTAAGTATTATTCAAAAGTTTAACCTACGCATTACAGTGCTTACTTTTTTAGAACGCGATCAAAGACTTCATTCGCAAGTTGTAACAGATGCTACTCGAAGGGAACAAGAGACAGAAATTGGTAAGTATTATTCAAAAGTTTAACCTACGCATTACAGTGCTTACTTTTTTAGAACGCGATCAAAGACTTCATTCGCAAGTTGTAATAGATGCTACTCGAAGGGAACAAGTGACAGAAATTGGTAAGTATTATTCAAAAGTTTAACCTACGCATTACAGTGCTTACTTTTTTAGAACGCGATCAAAGACTTCATTCGCAAGTTGTAATAGATGCTACTCGAAGGGAACAAGTGACAGAAATTGGTAAGTATTATTCAAAAGTTTAACCTACGCATTACAGTGCTTACTTTTTTAGAACGCGATCAAAGACTTCATTCGCAAATTGTAATAGATGCTACTCGAAGGGAACAAGTGACAGAAATTGGTAAGTATTATTCAAAAGTTTAACCTACGCATTACAGTGCTTACTTTTTTAGAACGCGATCAAAGACTTCATTCGCAAGTTGTAATAGATGCTACTCGAAGGGAACAAGTGACAGAAATTGGTAAGTATTATTCAAAAGTTTAACCTACGCATTACAGTGCTTACTATTTTGGAACGCGATCAAAGACTTCATTCGCAAGTTGTAATAGATGCTACTCGAAGGGAACAAGTGACAGAAATTGGTAAGTATTATTCAAAAGTTTAACCTACGCATTACAGTGCTTACTTTTTTAGAACGCGATCAAAGACTTCATTCGCAAGTTGTAATAGATGCTACTCGAAGGGAACAAGTGACAGAATTTGGTAAGTATTATTCAAAAGTTTAACCTACGCATTACAGTACTTACTTTTTTAGAACGCGATCAAAGACTTCATTCGCAAGTTGTATTAGATGCTACTCGAAGGGAACAAGGGACAGAAATTGGTAAGTATTATTCAAAAGTTTAACCTACGCATTACAGTGTTTACTTTTTTAGAACGCGATCAAAGACTTCATTCGCAAGTTGTAATAGATGCTACTCGAAGGGAACAAGTGACAGAAATTGGTAAGTATTTTTCAAAAGTTTAACCTACGCATTACAGTGCTTACTTTTTTAGAACGCGATCAAAGACTTCATTCGCAAGTTGTATTAGATGCTACTCGAAGGGAACAAGAGACAGAAATTGCTAAGTATTATTCAAAAGTTTAACCTACGCATTACAGTGCTTACTTTTTTAGAACGCGATCAAAGACTTCATTCGCAAGTTGTAATAGATGCTACTCGAAGGGATCAAGTGACAGAAATTGGTAAGTATTATTCAAAAGTTTAACCTACGCATTACAGTGCTTACTTTTTTAGAACGCGATCAAAGACTTCATTCGCAAGTTGTAATAGATGCTACTCGAAGGGAACAAGTGACAGAAATTGGTAAGTATTATTCAAAAGTTTAACCTACGCATTACAGTGCTTACTTTTTTAGAACGCGATCAAAGACTTCATTCGCAAGTTGTAATAGATGCTACTCGAAGGGAACAAGTGACAGAAATTGGTAAGTATTATTCAAAAGTTTAACCTACGCATTACAGTGCTTACTTTTTTAGAACGCGATCAAAGACTTCATTCGCAAGTTGTAATAGATGCTACTCGAAGGGAACATGTGACAGAAATTGGTAAGTATTATTCAAAAGTTTAACCTACGCATTACAGTGCTTACTTTTTTAGAACGCGATCAAAGACTTCATTCGCAAGTTGTAATAGATGCTACTCGAAGGGAACAAGTGACAGAAATTGGTAAGTATTATTCAAAAGTTTAACCTACGCATTACAGTGCTTACTTTTTTAGAACGCGATCAAAGACTTCATTCGCAAGTTGTAATAGATGCTACTCGAAGGGAACATGTGACAGAAATTGGTAAGTATTATTCAAAAGTTTAACCTACGCATTACAGTGCTTAC
This sequence comes from Podabrus alpinus, assembly GCA_932274525.1. Classification (NCBI taxonomy): domain Eukaryota; kingdom Metazoa; phylum Arthropoda; class Insecta; order Coleoptera; family Cantharidae; genus Podabrus; species Podabrus alpinus. The sequence goes on along the minus strand of OW026455.1, from coordinate 45,299,904 downwards.
TTTTTTAGAACGCGATCAAAGACTTCATTCGCAAGTTGTAATAGATGCTACTCGAAGGGAACAAGTGACAGAAATTGGTAAGTATTATTCAAAAGTTTAACCTACGCATTACAGTGCTTACTTTTTTAGAACGCGATCAAAGACTTCATTCGCAAGTTGTAATAGATGCTACTCGAAGGGAACAAGTGACAGAAATTGGTAAGTATTATTCAAAAGTTTAACCTACGCATTACAGTGCTTACTTTTTTAGAACGCGATCAAAGACTTCATTCGCAAGTTGTAATAGATGCTACTCGAAGGGAACAAGTGACAGAAATTGGTAAGTATTATTCAAAAGTTTAACTTACGCATTACAATGCTTATACTTTTTTAGAACGCGATCAAAGACTTCATTCGCAAGTTGTAATAGATGCTACTCGAAGGGAACAAGTGACAGAAATTGGTAAGTATTATTCAAAAGTTTAACGTACGCATTACAGTGCTTACTTTTTTAGAACGCGATCAAAGACTTCATTCGCAAGTTGTAATAGATGCTACTCGAAGGGAACAAGTGACAGAAATTGGTAAGTATTATTCAAAAGTTTAACCTACGCATTACAGTGCTTACTTTTTTAGAACGCGATCAAAGACTTCATTCGCAAGTTGTAATAGATGCTACTCGAAGGGAACAAGTGACAGAAATTGGTAAGTATTATTCAAAAGTTTAACCTACGCATTACAGTGCTTACTTTTTTAGAACGCGATCAAAGACTTCATTCGCAAGTTGTAATAGATGCTACTCGAAGGGAACAAGTGACAGAAATTGGTAAGTATTATTCAAAAGTTTAACCTACGCATTACAGTGCTTACTTTTTTAGAACGCGATCAAAGACTTCATTCGCAAGTTGTAATCGATGCTACTCGAAGGGAACAAGTGACAGAAATTGGTAAGTATTATTCAAAAGTTTAACCTACGCATTACAGTGCTTACTTTTTTAGAACGCGATCAAAGACTTCAGTCGCAAGTTGTAATAGATGCTACTCGAAGGGAACAAGTGACAGAAATTGGTAAGAATTATTCAAAAGTTTAACCTACGCATTACAGTGCTTACTTTTTTAGAACGCGATCAAAGACTTCATTCGCAAGTTGTAATAGATATTACTCGAAGGGAACAAGTGACAGAAATTGGTAAGTATTATTCAAAAGTTTAACCTACGCATTACAGTGCTTACTTTTTTAGAACGCGATCAAAGACTTCATTCGCAAGTTGTAATAGATGCTACTCGAAGGGAACAAGTGACAGAAATTGGTAAGTATTATTCAAAAGTTTAACCTACGCATTACAGTGCTTACTTTTTTAGAACGCGATCAAAGACATCATTCGCAAGTTGTAATAGATGCTACTCGAAGGGAACAAGTGACAGAAATTGGTAAGTATTATTCAAAAGTTTAACCTACGCATTATAGTGCTTTCTTTTTTAGAACGCGATCAAAGACTTCATTCACAAGCTGTAATAGATGCTACTCGAAGGGAACAAGAGACAGAAATTGGTAAGTATTATTCAAAAGTTGAACCTGCGCATTACAGTGCTTACTTTTTTAGAACGCGATCAAAGACTTCATTCGCAAGTTGTAATAGGTGCTACTCGAAGGGAACAAGTGACAGAAATTGGTAAGTATTATTCAAAAGTTTAACCTACGCATTACAGTGCTTACTTTTTTAGAACGCGATCAAAGACTTCATTCGCAAGTTGTATTAGATGCTACTCGAAGGGAACAAGGGACAGAAATTGGTAGGTATTATTCAAAAGTTTAACCTACGCATTACAGTGCTTACTTTTTTAGAACGCGATCAAAGACTTCATTCGCAAGTTGTAATAGATGCTACTCGAAGGGAACAAGTGACAGAAATTGGTAAGTATTATTCAAAAGTTTAACCTACGCATTACAGTGCTTACTTTTTTAGAACGCGATCAAAGACTTCATTCGCAAGTTGTAATAGATGCTACTCGAAGGGAACAAGTGACAGAAATTGGTAAGTATTATTCAAAAGTTTAACCTACGCATTACAGTGCTTACTTTTTTAGAACGCGATCAAAGACTTCAGTCGCAAGTTGTAATAGATGCTACTCGAAGGGAACAAGTGACAGAAATTGGTAAGTATTATTCAAAAGTTTAACCTACGCATTACAGTGCTTACTTTTTTAGAACGCGATCAAAGACTTCATTCGCAAGTTGTAATAGATGCTACTCGAAGGGAACAAGAGACAGAAATTGGTAAGTATTATTCAAAAGTTTAACCTGCGCATTACAGTGCTTACTTTTTTAGAACGCGATCAAAGACTTCATTCGCAAGTTGTAATAGATGCTACTCGAAGGGATCAAGTGACAGAAATTGGTAAGTATTATTCAAAAGTTTAACCTACGCATTACAGTGCTTACTTTTTTAGAACGCGATCAAAGACTTCATTCGCAAGTTTTATTAGATGCTACTCGAAGGGAACAAGTGACAGAAATTGGTAAGTATTATTCAAAAGTTTAACCTACGCATTACAGTGCTTACTTTTTTAGAACGCGATCAAAGACTTCATTCGCAAGTTGTAATAGATGCTACTCGAAGGGAACAAGTGACAGAAATTGGTAAGTATTATTCAAAAGTTTAACCTACGCATTACAGTGCTTACTTTTTTAGAACGCGATCAAAGACTTCATTCGCAAGTTGTAATAGATGCTGCTAGAAGGGAACAAGTGACAGAAATTGCTAAGTATTATTCAAAAGTTTAACCTACGCATTACAGTGCTTACTTTTTTAGAACGCGATCAAAGACTTCATTCGCAAGTTGTAATAGATGCTACTCGAAGGGAACAAGTGACAGAAATTGGTAAGTATTATTCAAAAGTTTAACCTACGCATTTCAGTGCTTACTTTTTTAGAACGCGATCAAAGACTTCATTCGCAAGTTGTAATAGATGCTACTCGAAGGGAACAAGTGACAGAAATTGGTAAGTATTATTCAAAAGTTTAACCTACGCATTTCAGTGCTTACTTTTTTAGAACGCGATCAAAGACTTCATTCGCAAGTTGTATTAGATGCTACTCGAAGGGAACAAGTGACAGAAATTGGTAAGTATTACTCAAAAGTTTAACCTACGCATTACAGTGCTTACTTTTTTAGAACGCGATCAAAGACTTCATTCGCAAGTTGTAATAGATGCTACTCGAAGGGAACAAGTGACAGAAATTGGTAAGTATTATTCAAAAGTTTAACCTACGCATTACAGTGCCTACTTTTTTAGAACGCGATCAAAGACTTCATTCGCAAGTTGTAATAGATGCTACTCGAAGGGAACAAGTGACAGAAATTGGTAAGTATTATTCAAAAGTTTAACCTACGCATTTCAGTGCTTACTTTTTTAGAACGCGATCAAAGACTTCATTCGCAAGTTGTATTAGATGCTACTCGAAGGGAACAAGTGACAGAAATTGGTAAGTATTACTCAAAAGTTTAACCTACGCATTACAGTGCTTACTTTTTTAGAACGCGATCAAAGACTTCATTCGCAAGTTGTAATAGATGCTACTCGAAGGGAACAAGTGACAGAAATTGGTAAGTATTATTCAAAAGTTTAACCTACGCATTACAGTGCCTACTTTTTTAGAACGCGATCAAAGACTTCATTCGCAAGTTGTAATAGATGCTACTCGAAGGGAACAAGTGACAGAAATTGGTAAGTATTATTCAAAAGTTTAACCTACGCATTACAGTGCTTACTTTTTTAGAACGCGATCAAAGACTTCATTCGCAAGTTGTAATAGATGCTACTAGAAGGGAACAAGTGACAGAAATTGGTAAGTATTATTCAAAAGTTTAACCTACGCATTACAGTGCTTACTTTTTTAGAACGCGATCAAAGACTTCATTCGCAAGTTGTAATAGATGCTACTCGAAGGGAACAAGTGACAGAAATTGGTAAGTATTATTCAAAAGTTTAACCTACGCATTACAGTGCTTACTTTTTTAGAACGCGATCAAAGACTTCATTCGCAAGTTGTAATAGATGCTACTCGAAGGGAACAAGTGACAGAAATTGGTAAGTATTATTCAAAAGTTTAACCTACGCATTACAGTGCTTACTTTTTTAGAACGCGATCAAAGACTTCATTCGCAAGTTGTAATAGTTGCTACTCGAAGGGAACAAGTGACAGAAATTGGTAAGTATTATTCAAAAGTTTAACCTACGCATTACAGTGCTTACTTTTTTAGAACGCGATCAAAGACTTCATTCGCAAGTTGTAATAGATGCTACTCGAAGGGAACAAGTGACAGAAATTGGTAAGTATTATTCAAAAGTTTAACCTACGCATTACAGTGCTTACTTTTTTAGAACGCGATCAAAGACTTCATTCGCAAGTTGTAATAGATGCTACTCGAAGGGAACAAGTGACAGAAATTGGTAAGTATTATTCAAAAGTTTAACCTACGCATTACAGTGCTTACTTTTTTAGAACGCGATCAAAGACTTCATTCGCAAGTTGTAATAGATGCTACTCGAAGCGAACAAGTGACAGAAATTGGTAAGTATTATTCAAAAGTTTAACCTACGCATTACAGTGCTTACTTTTTTAGAACGCGATCAAAGATTTCATTCGCAAGTTGTATTAGATGCTACTCGAAGGGAACAAGGGACAGAAATTGGTAAGTATTATTCAAAAGTTTAACCTACGCATTACAGTGCTTACTTTTTTAGAACGCGATCAAAGACTTCATTCGCAAGTTGTAATAGATGCTACTCGAAGGGAACAAGTGACAGAAATTGGTAAGTATTATTCAAAAGTTTAACCTACGCATTACAGTGCTTACTTTTTTAGAACGCGATCAAAGACTTCATTCGCAAGTTGTAATAGATGCTACTCGAAGGGAACAAGTGACAGAAATTGGTAAGTATTATTCAAAAGTTTAACCTACGCATTACAGTGCTTACTTTTTTAGAACGCGTTCAAAGACTTCATTCGCAAGTTGTAATAGATGCTACTCGAAGGGAACAAGTGACAGAAATTGGTAAGTATTATTCAAAAGTTTAACCTACGCATTACAGTGCTTACTTTTTTAGAACGCGATCAAAGACTTCATTCGCAAGTTGTAATAGATATTACTCGAAGGGAACAAGTGACAGAAATTGGTAAGTATTATTCAAAAGTTTAACCTACGCATTACAGTGCTTACTTTTTTAGAACGCGATCAAAGACTTCATTCGCAAGTTGTAATAGATGCTACTCGAAGGGAACAAGTGACAGAAATTGGTAAGTATTATTCAAAAGTTTAACCTACGCATTACAGTGCTTACTTTTTTAGAACGCGATCAAAGACTTCATTCGCAAGTTGTAATAGATGCTACTCGAAGGGATCAAGTGACAGAAATTGGTAAGTATTATTCAAAAGTTTAACCTACGCATTACAGTGCTTACTTTTTTAGAACGCGATCAAAGACTTCATTCGCAAGTTTTATTAGATGCTACTCGAAGGGAACAAGTGACAGAAATTGGTAAGTATTATTCAAAAGTTTAACCTACGCATTACAGTGCTTACTTTTTTAGAACGCGATCAAAGACTTCATTCGCAAGTTGTAATAGATGCTACTCGAAGGGAACAAGTGACAGAAATTGGTAAGTATTATTCAAAAGTTTAACCTACGCATTACAGTGCTTACTTTTTTAGAACGCGATCAAAGACTTCATTCGCAAGTTGTAATAGATGCTACTCGAAGGGAACAAGTGACAGAAATTGGTAAGTATTATTCAAAAGTTTAACCTACGCATTATAGTGGTTTCTTTTTTAGAACGCGATCAAAGACTTCATTCACAAGCTGTAATAGATGCTACTCGAAGGGAACAAGAGACAGAAATTGGTAAGTATTATTCAAAAGTTTAACCTGCGCATTACAGTGCTTACTTTTTTAGAACGCGATCAAAGACTTCATTCGCAAGTTGTACTAGATGCTACTCGAAGGGAACAAGTGACAGAAATTGGTAAGTATTATTCAAAAGTTTAACCTACGCATTACAGTGCTTACTTTTTTAGAACGCGATCAAAGACTTCATTCGCAAGTTGTATTAGATGCTACTCGAAGGGAACAAGGGACAGAAATTGGTAAGTATTATTCAAAAGTTTAACCTACGCATTACAGTGCTTACTTTTTTAGAACGCGATCAAAGACTTCATTCGCAAGTTGTAATAGATGCTACTCGAAGCGAACAAGTGACAGAAATTGGTAAGTATTATTCAAAAGTTTAACCTACGCATTACAGTGCTTACTTTTTTAGAACGCGATCAAAGACTTCATTCGCAAGTTGTAATAGATGCTACTCGAAGGGAACAAGTGACAGAAATTGGTAAGTATTATTCAAAAGTTTAACCTACGCATTACAGTGCTTACTTTTTTAGAACGCGATCAAAGACTTCATAAGCAAGTTGTAATAGATGCTACTCGAAGGGAACAAGTGACAGAAATTGGTAAGTATTATTCAAAAGTTTAACCTACGCATTACAGTGCTTACTTTTTTAGAACGCGATCAAAGACTTCATTCGCAAGTTGTAATAGATGCTACTCGAAGGGAACAAGAGACAGAAATTGGTAAGTATTATTCAAAAGTTTAACCTGCGCATTACAGTGCTTACTTTTTTAGAACGCGATCAAAGACTTCATTCGCAAGTTGTAATAGATGCTACTCGAAGGGATCAAGTGACAGAAATTGGTAAGTATTATTCAAAAGTTTAACCTACACATTACAGTGCTTACTTTTTTAGAACGCGATCAAAGACTTCATTCGCAAGTTGTAATAGATGCTACTCGAAGGGAACAAGTGACAGAAATTGATAAGTATTATTCAAAAGTTTAACCTACGCATTACAGTGCTTACTTTTGTAGAACGCGATCAAAGACATCATTCGCAAGTTGTAATAGATGCTACTCGAAGGGAACAAGTGACAGAAATTGGTAAGTATTATTCAAAAGTTTAACCTACGCATTACAGTGCTTACTTTTTTAGAACGCGATCAAAGACTTCATTCGCAAGTTGTAATAGATGCTACTCGAAGGGAACAAGTGACAGAAATTGGTAAGTATTATTCAAAAGTTTAACCTACGCATTACAGTGCTTACGTTTTTAGAACGCGATCAAAGACTTCATTCGCAAGTTGTAATAGATGCTACTCGAAGGGAACAAGTGACAGAAATTGGTAAGTATTATTCAAAAGTTTAACCTACGCATTACAGTGCTTACTTTTTTAGAACGCGATCAAAGACTTCATTCGCAAGTTTTATTAGATGCTACTCGAAGGGAACAAGTGACAGAAATTGGTAAGTATTATTCAAAAGTTTAACCTACGCATTACAGTGCTTACTTTTTTAGAACGCGATCAAAGACTTCATTCGCAAGTTGTAATAGATGCTACTCGAAGGGAACAAGTGACAGAAATTGGTAAGTATTATTCAAAAGTTTAACCTACGCATTACAGTGCTTACTATTTTAGAACGCGATCAAAGACTTCATTCGCAAGTTGTAATAGATGCTACTCGAAGGGAACAAGTGACAGAAATTGGTAAGTATTATTCAAAAGTTTAACCTACGCATTACAGTGCTTACTTTTTTAGAACGCGATCAAAGACTTCATTCGCAAGTTGTAATAGATGCTACTCGAAGGGATCAAGTGACAGAATTTGGTAAGTATTATTCAAAAGTTTAACCTACGCATTACAGTGCTTACTTTTTTAGAACGCGATCAAAGACTTCATTCGCAAGTTGTAATAGATGCTACTCGAAGGGAACAAGTGACAGAAATTGGTAAGTATTATTCAAAAGTTTAACCTACGCATTACAGTGCTTACTTTTTTAGAACGCGATCAAAGACTTCATTCGCAAGTTGTAATAGATGCTACTCGAAGGGAACAAGTGACAGAAATTGGTAAGTATTATTCAAAAGTTTAACCTACGCATTACAGTGCTTACTTTTTTAGAACGCGATCAAAGACTTCATTCGCAAGTTGTAATAGATGCTACTCGAAGGGAACATGTGACAGAAATTGGTAAGTATTATTCAAAAGTTTAACCTACGCATTACAGTGCTTACTTTTTTAGAACGCGATCAAAGACTTCATTCGCAAGTTGTAATAGATGCTACTCGAAGGGAACAAGTGACAGAAATTGGTAAGTATTATTCAAAAGTTTAACCTACGCATTACAGTGCTTACTTTTTTAGAACGCGATCAAAGACTTCATTCGCAAGTTGTAATAGATACTACTCGAAGAGAACAAGTGACAGAAATTGGTAAGTATTATTCAAAAGTTTAACCTACGCATTACAGTGCTTACTTTTTTAGAACGCGATCAAAGACTTCATTCGCAAGTTGTAATAGATGCTACTCGAAGGGAACAAGTGACAGAAATTGGTAAGTATTATTCAAAAGTTTAACCTACGCATTACAGTGCTTACTTTTTTAGAACGCGATCAAAGACTTCATTCGCAAGTTGTAATAGATGCTACTCGAAGGGAACAAGAGACAGAAATTGGTAAGTATTATTCAAAAGTTTAACCTGCGCATTACAGAGCTTACTTTTTTAGAACGCGATCAAAGACTTCATTCGCAAGTTGTAATAGATGCTACTCGAAGGGAACAAGTGACAGAAATTGGTAAGTATAATTCAAAAGTTTAACCTACGCATTACAGTGCTTACTTTTTTAGAACGCGATCAAAGACTTCATTCGCAAGTTGTAATAGATGCTACTCGAAGGGAACAAGTGACAGAAATTGGTAAGTATTATTCAAAAGTTTAACCTACGCATTACAGTGCTTACTTTTTTAGAACGCGATCAAAGACATCATTCGCAAGTTGTAATAGATGCTACTCGAAGGGAACAAGTGACAGAAATTGGTAAGTATTATTCAAAAGTTTAACCTACGCATTACAGTGCTTACTTTTTTTGAACGCGATCAAAGACTTCATTCGCAAGTTGTAATAGATGCTACTCGAAGGGAACAAGTGACAGAAATTGGTAAGTATTATTCAAAAGTTTAACCTACGCATTACAGTGCTTACTTTTTTAGAACGCGATCAAAGACTTCCTTCGCAAGTTGTAATAGATGCTACTCGAAGGGATCAAGTGACAGAAATTGGTAAGTATTATTCAAAAGTTTAACCTACGCATTACAGTGCTTAGTTTTTTAGAACGCAATCAAAGACTTCATTCGCAAGTTGTAATAGATGCTACTCGAAGGGAACAAGTGACAGAAATTGGTAAGTATTATTCAAAAGTTTAACCTACGCATTACAGTGCTTACTTTTTTAGAACGCGATCAAAGACTTCATTCGCAATTTGTAATAGATGCTACTCGAAGGGAACAAGAGACAGAAATTGGTAAGTATTATTCAAAAGTTTAACCTGCGCATTACAGTGCTTACTTTTTTAGAACGCGATCAAAGACTTCATTCGCAAGTTGTAATAGATGCTACTCGAAGGGATCAAGTGACAGAAATTGGTAAGTATTATTCAAAAGTTTAACCTACGCATTACAGTGCTTACTTTTTTAGAACGCGATCAAAGACTTCATTCGCAAGTTGTAATAGATGCTACTCGAAGGGAACAAGTGACAGAAATTGGTAAGTATTATTCAAAAGTTTAACCTACGCATTACAGTGCTTACTTTTTTAGAACGCGATCAAAGACATCATTCGCAAGTTGTAATAGATGCTACTCGAAGGGAACAAGTGACAGAAATTGGTACGTATTATTCAAAAGTTTAACCTACGCATTACAGTGCTTACTTTTTTAGAACGCGATCAAAGACTTCATTCGCAAGTTGTAATAGATGCTACTCGAAGGGAACAAATGACAGAAATTGGTAAGTATTATTCAAAAGTTTAACCTACGCATTACAGTGCTTACTTTTTTAGAACGCCATCAAAGACTTCATTCGCTAGTTGTAATAGATGCTACTCGAAGGGAACAAGTGACAGAAATTGGTAAGTATTATTCAAAAGTTTAACCTACGCATTACAGTGCTTACTTTTTTAGAACGCGATCAAAGACTTCATTCGCAAGTTGTAACAGATGCTACTCGAAGGGAACAAGAGACAGAAATTGGTAAGTATTATTCAAAAGTTTAACCTACGCATTACAGTGCTTACTTTTTTAGAACGCGATCAAAGACTTCATTCGCAAGTTGTAATAGATGCTACTCGAAGGGAACAAGTGACAGAAATTGGTAAGTATTATTCAAACGTTTAACCTACGCATTACAGTGCTTACTTTTTTAGAACGCGATCAAAGACTTCATTCGCAAGTTGTAATAGATGCTACTCGAAGGGAACAAGTGACAGAAATTGGTAAGTATTATTCAAAAGTTTAACCTACGCATTACAGTGCTTACTTTTTTAGAACGCGATCAAAGACTTCATTCGCAAGTTGTAATAGATGCTACTCGAAGGGAACAAGTGACAGAAATTGGTAAGTATTATTCAAAAGTTTAACCTACGCATTACAGTGCTTACTTTTTTAGAACGCGATCAAAGACTTCATTCGCAAGTTGTAATAGATGCTACTCGAAGGGAACAAGTGACAGAAATTGGTAAGTATTATTCAAAAGTTTAACCTACGCATTACAGTGCTTACTTTTTTAGAACGCGATCAAAGACTTCATTCGCAAGTTGTAATAGATATTACTCGAAGGGAACAAGTGACAGAAATTGGTAAGTATTATTCAAAAGTTTAACCTACGCATTACAGTGCTTACTTTTTTAGAACGCGATCAAAGACTTCATTCGCAAGTTGTAATAGATGCTACTCGAAGGGAACAAGTGACAGAAATTGGTAAGTATTATTCAAAAGTTTAACCTACGCATTACAGTGCTTACTTTTTTAGAACGCGATCAAAGACTTCATTCGCAAGTTGTAATAGATGCTACTCGAAGGGATCAAGTGACAGAAATTGGTAAGTATTATTCAAAAGTTTAACCTACGCATTACAGTGCTTACTTTTTTAGAACGCGATCAAAGACTTCATTCGCAAGTTTTATTAGATGCTACTCGAAGGGAACAAGTGACAGAAATTGGTAAGTATTATTCAAAAGTTTAACCTACGCATTACAGTGCTTACTTTTTTAGAACGCGATCAAAGACTTCATTCGCAAGTTGTAATAGATGCTACTCGAAGCGAACAAGTGACAGAAATTGGTAAGTATTATTCAAAAGTTTAACCTACGCATTACAGTGCTTACTTTTTTAGAACGCGATCAAAGACTTCATTCGCAAGTTGTAATAGATGCTACTCGAAGGGAACAAGTGACAGAAATTGGTAAGTATTATTCAAAAGTTTAACCTACGCATTATAGTGGTTTCTTTTTTAGAACGCGATCAAAGACTTCATTCACAAGCTGTAATAGATGCTACTCGAAGGGAACAAGAGACAGAAATTGGTAAGTATTATTCAAAAGTTTAACCTGCGCATTACAGTGCTTACTTTTTTAGAACGCGATCAAAGACTTCATTCGCAAGTTGTACTAGATGCTACTCGAAGGGAACAAGTGACAGAAATTGGTAAGTATTATTCAAAAGTTTAACCTACGCATTACAGTGCTTACTTTTTTAGAACGCGATCAAAGACTTCATTCGCAAGTTGTATTAGATGCTACTCGAAGGGAACAAGGGACAGAAATTGGTAAGTATTATTCAAAAGTTTAACCTACGCATTACAGTGCTTACTTTTTTAGAACGCGATCAAAGACTTCATTCGCAAGTTGTAATAGATGCTACTCGAAGCGAACAAGTGACAGAAATTGGTAAGTATTATTCAAAAGTTTAACCTACGCATTACAGTGCTTACTTTTTTAGAACGCGATCAAAGACTTCATTCGCAAGTTGTAATAGATGCTACTCGAAGGGAACAAGTGACAGAAATTGGTAAGTATTATTCAAAAGTTTAACCTACGCATTACAGTGCTTACTTTTTTAGAACGCGATCAAAGACTTCATACGCAAGTTGTAATAGATGCTACTCGAAGGGAACAAGTGACAGAAATTGGTAAGTATTATTCAAAAGTTTAACCTACGCATTACAGTGCTTACTTTTTTAGAACGCGATCAAAGACTTCATTCGCAAGTTGTAATAGATGCTACTCGAAGGGAACAAGAGACAGAAATTGGTAAGTATTATTCAAAAGTTTAACCTGCGCATTACAGTGCTTACTTTTTTAGAACGCGATCAAAGACTTCATTCGCAAGTTGTAATAGATGCTACTCGAAGGGATCAAGTGACAGAAATTGGTAAGTATTATTCAAAAGTTTAACCTACACATTACAGTGCTTACTTTTTTAGAACGCGATCAAAGACTTCATTCGCAAGTTGTAATAGATGCTACTCGAAGGGAACAAGTGACAGAAATTGATAAGTATTATTCAAAAGTTTAACCTACGCATTACAGTGCTTACTTTTGTAGAACGCGATCAAAGACATCATTCGCAAGTTGTAATAGATGCTACTCGAAGGGAACAAGTGACAGAAATTGGTAAGTATTATTCAAAAGTTTAACCTACGCATTACAGTGCTTACTTTTTTAGAACGCGATCAAAGACTTCATTCGCAAGTTGTAATAGATGCTACTCGAAGGGAACAAGTGACAGAAATTGGTAAGTATTATTCAAAAGTTTAACCTACGCATTACAGTGCTTACGTTTTTAGAACGCGATCAAAGACTTCATTCGCAAGTTGTAATAGATGCTACTCGAAGGGAACAAGTGACAGAAATTGGTAAGTATTATTCAAAAGTTTAACCTACGCATTACAGTGCTTACTTTTTTAGAACGCGATCAAAGACTTCATTCGCAAGTTTTATTAGATGCTACTCGAAGGGAACAAGTGACAGAAATTGGTAAGTATTATTCAAAAGTTTAACCTACGCATTACAGTGCTTACTTTTTTAGAACGCGATCAAAGACTTCATTCGCAAGTTGTAATAGATGCTACTCGAAGGGAACAAGTGACAGAAATTGGTAAGTATTATTCAAAAGTTTAACCTACGCATTACAGTGCTTACTATTTTAGAACGCGATCAAAGACTTCATTCGCAAGTTGTAATAGATGCTACTCGAAGGGAACAAGTGACAGAAATTGGTAAGTATTATTCAAAAGTTTAACCTACGCATTACAGTGCTTACTTTTTTAGAACGCGATCAAAGACTTCATTCGCAAGTTGTAATAGATGCTACTCGAAGGGATCAAGTGACAGAATTTGGTAAGTATTATTCAAAAGTTTAACCTACGCATTACAGTGCTTACTTTTTTAGAACGCGATCAAAGACTTCATTCGCAAGTTGTAATAGATGCTACTCGAAGGGAACAAGTGACAGAAATTGGTAAGTATTATTCAAAAGTTTAACCTACGCATTACAGTGCTTACTTTTTTAGAACGCGATCAAAGACTTCATTCGCAAGTTGTAATAGATGCTACTCGAAGGGAACAAGTGACAGAAATTGGTAAGTATTATTCAAAAGTTTAACCTACGCATTACAGTGCTTACTTTTTTAGAACGCGATCAAAGACTTCATTCGCAAGTTGTAATAGATGCTACTCGAAGGGAACATGTGACAGAAATTGGTAAGTATTATTCAAAAGTTTAACCTACGCATTACAGTGCTTACTTTTTTAGAACGCGATCAAAGACTTCATTCGCAAGTTGTAATAGATGCTACTCGAAGGGAACAAGTGACAGAAATTGGTAAGTATTATTCAAAAGTTTAACCTACGCATTACAGTGCTTACTTTTTTAGAACGCGATCAAAGACTTCATTCGCAAGTTGTAATAGATACTACTCGAAGAGAACAAGTGACAGAAATTGGTAAGTATTATTCAAAAGTTTAACATACGCATTACAGTGCTTACTTTTTTAGAACGCGATCAAAGACTTCATTCGCAAGTTGTAATAGATGCTACTCGAAGGGAACAAGTGACAGAAATTGGTAAGTATTATTCAAAAGTTTAACCTACGCATTACAGTGCTTACTTTTTTAGAACGCGATCAAAGACTTCATTCGCAAGTTGTAATAGATGCTACTCGAAGGGAACAAGAGACAGAAATTGGTAAGTATTATTCAAAAGTTTAACCTGCGCATTACAGAGCTTACTTTTTTAGAACGCGATCAAAGACTTCATTCGCAAGTTGTAATAGATGCTACTCGAAGGGATCAAGTGACAGAAATTGGTAAGTATAATTCAAAAGTTTAACCTACGCATTACAGTGCTTACTTTTTTAGAACGCGATCAAAGACTTCATTCGCAAGTTGTAATAGATGCTACTCGAAGGGAACAAGTGACAGAAATTGGTAAGTATTATTCAAAAGTTTAACCTACGCATTACAGTGCTTACTTTTTTAGAACGCGATCAAAGACATCATTCGCAAGTTGTAATAGATGCTACTCGAAGGGAACAAGTGACAGAAATTGGTAAGTATTATTCAAAAGTTTAACCTACGCATTACAGTGCTTACTTTTTTTGAACGCGATCAAAGACTTCATTCGCAAGTTGTAATAGATGCTACTCGAAGGGAACAAGTGACAGAAATTGGTAAGTATTATTCAAAAGTTTAACCTACGCATTACAGTGCTTACTTTTTTAGAACGCGATCAAAGACTTCCTTCGCAAGTTGTAATAGATGCTACTCGAAGGGATCAAGTGACAGAAATTGGTAAGTATTATTCAAAAGTTTAACCTACGCATTACAGTGCTTAGTTTTTTAGAACGCAATCAAAGACTTCATTCGCAAGTTGTAATAGATGCTACTCGAAGGGAACAAGTGACAGAAATTGGTAAGTATTATTCAAAAGTTTAACCTACGCATTACAGTGCTTACTTTTTTAGAACGCGATCAAAGACTTCATTCGCAATTTGTAATAGATGCTACTCGAAGGGAACAAGAGACAGAAATTGGTAAGTATTATTCAAAAGTTTAACCTGCGCATTACAGTGCTTACTTTTTTAGAACGCGATCAAAGACTTCATTCGCAAGTTGTAATAGATGCTACTCGAAGGGATCAAGTGACAGAAATTGGTAAGTATTATTCAAAAGTTTAACCTACGCATTACAGTGCTTACTTTTTTAGAACGCGATCAAAGACTTCATTCGCAAGTTGTAATAGATGCTACTCGAAGGGAACAAGTGACAGAAATTGGTAAGTATTATTCAAAAGTTTAACCTACGCATTACAGTGCTTACTTTTTTAGAACGCGATCAAAGACATCATTCGCAAGTTGTAATAGATGCTACTCGAAGGGAACAAGTGACAGAAATTGGTACGTATTATTCAAAAGTTTAACCTACGCATTACAGTGCTTACTTTTTTAGAACGCGATCAAAGACTTCATTCGCAAGTTGTAATAGATGCTACTCGAAGGGAACAAATGACAGAAATTGGTAAGTATTATTCAAAAGTTTAACCTACGCATTACAGTGCTTACTTTTTTAGAACGCCATCAAAGACTTCATTCGCTAGTTGTAATAGATGCTACTCGAAGGGAACAAGTGACAGAAATTGGTAAGTATTATTCAAAAGTTTAACCTACGCATTACAGTGCTTACTTTTTTAGAACGCGATCAAAGACTTCATTCGCAAGTTGTAATAGATGCTACTCGAAGGGAACAAGAGACAGAAATTGGTAAGTATTATTCAAAAGTTTAACCTACGCATTACAGTGCTTACTTTTTTAGAACGCGATCAAAGACTTCATTCGCAAGTTGTAATAGATGCTACTCGAAGGGAACAAGTGACAGAAATTGGTAAGTATTATTCAAAAGTTTAACCTACGCATTACAGTGCTTACTTTTTTAGAACGCGATCAAAGACTTCATTCGCAAGTTGTAATAGATGCTACTCGAAGGGAACAAGTGACAGAAATTGGTAAGTATTATTCAAAAGTTTAACCTACGCATTACAGTGCTTACTTTTTTAGAACGCGATCAAAGACTTCATTCGCAAGTTGTAATAGATGCTACTCGAAGGGAACAAGTGACAGAAATTGGTAAGTATTATTCAAAAGTTTAACCTACGCATTACAGTGCTTACTTTTTTAGAACGCGATCAAAGACTTCATTCGCAAGTTGTAATAGATGCTACTCGAAGGGAACAAGTGACAGAAATTGGTAAGTATTATTCAAAAGTTTAACCTACGCATTACAGTGCTTACTATTTTAGAACGCGATCAAAGACTTCATTCGCAAGTTGTAATAGATGCTACTCGAAGGGAACAAGTGACAGAAATTGGTAAGTATTATTCAAAAGTTTAACCTACGCATTACAGTGCTTACTTTTTTAGAACGCGATCAAAGACTTCATTCGCAAGTTGTAATAGATGCTACTCGAAGGGAACAAGTGACAGAATTTGGTAAGTATTATTCAAAAGTTTAACCTACGCATTACAGTACTTACTTTTTTAGAACGCGATCAAAGACTTCATTCGCAAGTTGTATTAGATGCTACTCGAAGGGAACAAGGGACAGAAATTGGTAAGTATTATTCAAAAGTTTAACCTACGCATTACAGTGTTTACTTTTTTAGAACGCGATCAAAGACTTCATTCTCAAGTTGTAATAGATGCTACTCGAAGGGAACAAGTGACAGAAATTGGTAAGTATTTTTCAAAAGTTTAACCTACGCATTACAGTGCTTACTTTTTTAGAACGCGATCAAAGACTTCATTCGCAAGTTGTATTAGATGCTACTCGAAGGGAACAAGAGACAGAAATTGGTAAGTATTATTCAAAAGTTTAACCTACGCATTACAGTGCTTACTTTTTTAGAACGCGATCAAAGACTTCATTCGCAAGTTGTAATAGATGCTACTCGAAGGGATCAAGTGACAGAAATTGGTAAGTATTATTCAAAAGTTTAACCTACGCATTACAGTGCTTACTTTTTTAGAACGCGATCAAAGACTTCATTCGCAAGTTGTAATAGATGCTACTCGAAGGGAACAAGTGACAGAAATTGGTAAGTATTATTCAAAAGTTTAACCTACGCATTACAGTGCTTACTTTTTTAGAACGCGATCAAAGACTTCATTCGCAAGTTGTAATAGATGCTACTCGAAGGGAACAAGTGACAGAAATTGGTAAGTATTATTCAAAAGTTTAACCTACGCATTACAGTGCTTACTTTTTTAGAACGCGATCAAAGACTTCATTCGCAAGTTGTAATAGATGCTACTCGAAGGGAACATGTGACAGAAATTGGTAAGTATTATTCAAAAGTTTAACCTACGCATTACAGTGCTTACTTTTTCAGAACGCGATCAAAGACTTCATTCGCAAGTTGTAATAGATGCTACTCGAAGGGAACAAGTGACAGAAATTGGTAAGTATTATTCAAAAGTTTAACCTACGCATTACAGTGCTTACTTTTTTAGAACGCGATCAAAGACTTCATTCGCAAGTTGTAATAGATACTACTCGAAGAGAACAAGTGACAGAAATTGGTAAGTATTATTCAAAAGTTTAACATACGCATTACAGTGCTTACTTTTTTAGAACGTGATCAAAGACTTCATTCGCAAGTTGTAATAGATGCTACTCGAAGGGAACAAGTGACAGAAATTGGTAAGTATTATTCAAAAGTTTAACCTACGCATTACAGTGCTTACTTTTTTAGAACGCGATCAAAGACTTCATTCGCAAGTTGTAATAGATGCTGCTCGAAGGGAACAAGAGACAGAAATTGGTAAGTATTATTCAAAAGTTTAACCTACGCATTACAGTGCTTACTTTTTTAGAAAGCGATCAAAGACTTCATTCGCAAGTTGTAATAGATGCTACTCGAAGGGAACAAGTGACAGAAATTGGTAAGTATTATTCAAAAGTTTAACCTACGCATTACAGTGCTTACTTTTTTAGAACGCGATCAAAGACTTCATTCGCAAGTTGTAATAGATGCTACTCGAAGGGAACAAGTGACAGAAATTGGTAAGTATTATTCAAAAGTTTAACTTACGCATTACAATGCTTATACTTTTTTAGAACGCGATCAAAGACTTCATTCGCAAGTTGTAATAGATGCTACTCGAAGGGAACAAGTGACAGAAATTGGTAAGTATTATTCAAAAGTTTAACGTACGCATTACAGTGCTTACTTTTTTAGAACGCGATCAAAGACTTCATTCGCAAGTTGTAATAGATGCTACTCGAAGGAACAAGTGACAGAAATTGGTAAGTATTATTCAAAAGTTTAACCTACGCATTACAGTGCTTACTTTTTTAGAACGCGATCAAAGACTTCATTCGCAAGTTGTAATAGATGCTACTCGAAGGGAACAAGTGACAGAAATTGGTAAGTATTATTCAAAAGTTTAACCTACGCATTACAGTGCTTACTTTTTTAGAACGCGATCAAAGACTTCATTCGCAAGTTGTAATAGATGCTACTCGAAGGGAACATGTGACAGAAATTGGTAAGTATTATTCAAAAGTTTAACCTACGCATTACAGTGCTTACTTTTTTAGAACGCGATCAAAGACTTCATTCGCAAGTTGTAATAGATGCTACTCGAAGGGAACAAGTGACAGAAATTGGTAAGTATTATTCAAAAGTTTAACCTACGCATTACAGTGCTTACTTTTTTAGAACGCGATCAAAGACTTCATTCGCAAGTTGTAATAGATGCTACTCGAAGAGAACAAATGACAGAAATTGGTAAGTATTATTCAAAAGTTTAACATACGCATTACAGTGCTTACTTTTTTAGAACGTGATCAAAGACTTCATTCGCAAGTTGTAATAGATGCTACTCGAAGGGAACAAGTGACAGAAATTGGTAAGTATTATTCAAAAGTTTAACCTACGCATTACAGTGCTTACTTTTTTAGAACGCGATCAAAGACTTCATTCGCAAGTTGTAATAGATGCTACTCGAAGGGAACAAGTGACAGAAATTGGTAAGTATTATTCAAAAGTTTAACCTACGCATTACAGTGCTTACTTTTTTAGAACGTGATCAAAGACTTCATTCGCAAGTTGTAATAGATGCTACTCGAAGGGAACAAGTGACAGAAATTGGTAAGTATTATTCAAAAGTTTAACCTACGCATTACAGTGCTTACTTTTTTAGAACGCGATCAAAGACTTCATTCGCAAGTTGTAATAGATGCTACTCGAAGGGATCAAGTGACAGAAATTGGTAAGTATTATTCAAAAGTTTAACCTACGCATTACAGTGCTTACTTTTTTAGAACGCGATCAAAGACTTCATTCGCAAGTTGTAATAGATGCTACTCGAAGGGAACAAGTGACAGAAATTGGTAAGTATTATTCAAAAGTTTAACCTACGCATTAAAGTGCTTACTTTTTTAGAACGCGATCAAAGACTTCATTCGCAAGTTGTAATAGATGCTACTCGAAGGGAACAAGTGACAGAAATTGGTAAGTATTATTCAAAAGTTTAACCTACGCATTACAGTGCTTACTTTTTTAGAACGCGATCAAAGACTTCATTCGCAAGTTGTAATAGATGCTACTCGAAGGGAACATGTGACAGAAATTGGTAAGTATTATTCAAAAGTTTAACCTACGCATTACAGTGCTTACTTTTTTAGAACGCGATCAAAGACTTCATTCGCAAGTTGTAATAGATGCTACTCGAAGGGAACAAGTGACAGAAATTGGTAAGTATTATTCAAAAGTTTAACCTACGCATTACAGTGCTTACTTTTTTAGAACGCGATCAAAGACTTCATTCGCAAGTTGTAATAGATGCTACTCGAAGAGAACAAATGACAGAAATTGGTAAGTATTATTCAAAAGTTTAACATACGCATTACAGTGCTTACTTTTTTAGAACGTGATCAAAGACTTCCTTCGCAAGTTGTAATAGATGCTACTCGAAGGGAACAAGTGACAGAAATTGGTAAGTATTATTCAAAAGTTTAACCTACGCATTACAGTGCTTACTTTTTTAGAACGCGATCAAAGACTTCATTCGCAAGTTGTAATAGATGCTACTCGAAGGGAACATGTGACAGAAATTGGTAAGTATTATTCAAAAGTTTAACCTACGCATTACAGTGCTTACTTTTTTAGAACGCGATCAAAGACTTCATTCGCAAGTTGTAATGGATGCTACTCGAAGGGAACAAGTGACAGAAATTGGTAAGTATTATTCAAAAGTTTAACCTACGCATTACAGTGCTTACTTTTTTAGAACGCGATCAAAGACTTCATTCGCAAGTTGTAATAGATGCTACTCGAAGAGAACAAGTGACAGAAATTGGTAAGTATTATTCAAAAGTTTAACATACGCATTACAGTGCTTACTTTTTTAGAACGTGATCAAAGACTTCATTCGCAAGTTGTAATAGATGCTACTCGAAGGGAACAAGTGACAGAAATTGGTAAGTATTATTCAAAAGTTTAACCTACGCATTACAGTGCTTACTTTTTTAGAACGCGATCAAAGACTTCATTCGCAAGTTGTAATAGATGCTACTCGAAGGGAACATGTGACAGAAATTGGTAAGTATTATTCAAAAGTTTAACCTACGCATTACAGTGCTTACTTTTTTAGAACGCGATCAAAGACTTCATTCGCAAGTTGTAATAGATGCTACTCGAAGGGAACAAGTGACAGAAATTGGTAAGTATTATTCAAAAGTTTAACCTACGCATTACAGTGCTTACTTTTTTAGAACGCGATCAAAGACTTCATTCGCAAGTTGTAATAGATGCTACTCGAAGAGAACAAATGACAGAAATTGGTAAGTATTATTCAAAAGTTTAACATACGCATTACAGTGCTTACTTTTTTAGAACGTGATCAAAGACTTCCTTCGCAAGTTGTAATA
Organism: Podabrus alpinus; assembly: GCA_932274525.1. Lineage (NCBI taxonomy): Eukaryota > Metazoa > Arthropoda > Insecta > Coleoptera > Cantharidae > Podabrus > Podabrus alpinus. The sequence goes on along the minus strand of OW026455.1, from coordinate 45,279,046 downwards.
GATGCTACTCGAAGGGAACAAGTGACAGAAATTGGTAAGTATTATTCAAAAGTTTAACCTACGCATTACAGTGCTTACTTTTTTAGAACGCGATCAAAGACTTCATTCGCAAGTTGTAATAGATGCTACTCGAAGGGAACATGTGACAGAAATTGGTAAGTATTATTCAAAAGTTTAACCTACGCATTACAGTGCTTACTTTTTTAGAACGCGATCAAAGACTTCATTCGCAAGTTGTAATAGATGCTACTCGAAGGGAACAAGTGACAGAAATTGGTAAGTATTATTCAAAAGTTTAACCTACGCATTACAGTGCTTACTTTTTTAGAACGCGATCAAAGACTTCATTCGCAAGTTGTAATAGATGCTACTCGAAGAGAACAAGTGACAGAAATTGGTAAGTATTATTCAAAAGTTTAACCTACGCATTACAGTGCTTACTTTTTTAGAACGCGATCAAAGACTTCATTCGCAAGTTGTAATAGATGCTACTCGAAGCGAACAAGTGACAGAAATTGGTAAGTATTATTCAAAAGTTTAACCTACGCATTACAGTGCTTACTTTTTTAGAACGCGATCAAAGATTTCATTCGCAAGTTGTATTAGATGCTACTCGAAGGGAACAAGGGACAGAAATTGGTAAGTATTATTCAAAAGTTTAACCTACGCATTACAGTGCTTACTTTTTTAGAACGCGATCAAAGACTTCATTCGCAAGTTGTAATAGATGCTACTCGAAGGGATCAAGTGACAGAAATTGGTAAGTATTATTCAAAAGTTTAACCTACGCATTACAGTGCTTAGTTTTTTAGAACGCAATCAAAGACTTCATTCGCAAGTTGTAATAGATGCTACTCGAAGGGAACAAGTGACAGAAATTGGTAAGTATTATTCAAAAGTTTAACCTACGCATTACAGTGCTTACTTTTTTAGAACGCGATCAAAGACTTCATTCGCAAGTTGTAATAGATGCTACTCGAAGGGAACAAGAGACAGAAATTGGTAAGTATTATTCAAAAGTTTAACCTGCGCATTACAGTGCTTACTTTTTTAGAACGCGATCAAAGACTTCATTCGCAAGTTGTAATAGATGCTACTCGAAGGGATCAAGTGACAGAAATTGGTAAGTATTATTCAAAAGTTTAACCTACGCATTACAGTGCTTACTTTTTTAGAACGCGATCAAAGACTTCATTCGCAAGTTGTAATAGATGCTACTCGAAGGGAACAAGTGACAGAAATTGGTAAGTATTATTCAAAAGTTTAACCTACGCATTACAGTGCTTACTTTTTTAGAACGCGATCAAAGACATCATTCGCAAGTTGTAATAGATGCTACTCGAAGGGAACAAGTGACAGAAATTGGTAAGTATTATTCAAAAGTTTAACCTACGCATTACAGTGCTTACTTTTTTAGAACGCGATCAAAGACTTCATTCGCAAGTTGTAATAGATGCTACTCGAAGGGAACATGTGACAGAAATTGGTAAGTATTATTCAAAAGTTTAACCTACGCATTACAGTGCTTACTTTTTTAGAACGCGATCAAAGACTTCATTCGCAAGTTGTAATAGATGCTACTCGAAGGGAACAAGTGACAGAAATTGGTAAGTATTATTCAAAAGTTTAACCTACGCATTACAGTGCTTACTTTTTTAGAACGCGATCAAAGACTTCATTCGCAAGTTGTAATAGATGCTACTCGAAGAGAACAAGTGACAGAAATTGGTAAGTATTATTCAAAAGTTTAACCTACGCATTACAGTGCTTACTTTTTTAGAACGCGATCAAAGACTTCATTCGCAAGTTGTAATAGATGCTACTCGAAGCGAACAAGTGACAGAAATTGGTAAGTATTATTCAAAAGTTTAACCTACGCATTACAGTGCTTACTTTTTTAGAACGCGATCAAAGATTTCATTCGCAAGTTGTATTAGATGCTACTCGAAGGGAACAAGGGACAGAAATTGGTAAGTATTATTCAAAAGTTTAACCTACGCATTACAGTGCTTACTTTTTTAGAACGCGATCAAAGACTTCATTCGCAAGTTGTAATAGATGCTACTCGAAGGGATCAAGTGACAGAAATTGGTAAGTATTATTCAAAAGTTTAACCTACGCATTACAGTGCTTAGTTTTTTAGAACGCAATCAAAGACTTCATTCGCAAGTTGTAATAGATGCTACTCGAAGGGAACAAGTGACAGAAATTGGTAAGTATTATTCAAAAGTTTAACCTACGCATTACAGTGCTTACTTTTTTAGAACGCGATCAAAGACTTCATTCGCAAGTTGTAATAGATGCTACTCGAAGGGAACAAGAGACAGAAATTGGTAAGTATTATTCAAAAGTTTAACCTGCGCATTACAGTGCTTACTTTTTTAGAACGCGATCAAAGACTTCATTCGCAAGTTGTAATAGATGCTACTCGAAGGGATCAAGTGACAGAAATTGGTAAGTATTATTCAAAAGTTTAACCTACGCATTACAGTGCTTACTTTTTTAGAACGCGATCAAAGACTTCATTCGCAAGTTGTAATAGATGCTACTCGAAGGGAACAAGTGACAGAAATTGGTAAGTATTATTCAAAAGTTTAACCTACGCATTACAGTGCTTACTTTTTTAGAACGCGATCAAAGACATCATTCGCAAGTTGTAATAGATGCTACTCGAAGGGAACAAGTGACAGAAATTGGTACGTATTATTCAAAAGTTTAACCTACGCATTACAGTGCTTACTTTTTTAGAACGCGATCAAAGACTTCATTCGCAAGTTGTAATAGATGCTACTCGAAGGGAACAAATGACAGAAATTGGTAAGTATTATTCAAAAGTTTAACCTACGCATTACAGTGCTTACTTTTTTAGAACGCCATCAAAGACTTCATTCGCTAGTTGTAATAGATGCTACTCGAAGGGAACAAGTGACAGAAATTGGTAAGTATTATTCAAAAGTTTAACCTACGCATTACAGTGCTTACTTTTTTAGAACGCGATCAAAGACTTCATTCGCAAGTTGTAACAGATGCTACTCGAAGGGAACAAGAGACAGAAATTGGTAAGTATTATTCAAAAGTTTAACCTACGCATTACAGTGCTTACTTTTTTAGAACGCGATCAAAGACTTCATTCGCAAGTTGTAATAGATGCTACTCGAAGGGAACAAGTGACAGAAATTGGTAAGTATTATTCAAAAGTTTAACCTACGCATTACAGTGCTTACTTTTTTAGAACGCGATCAAAGACTTCATTCGCAAGTTGTAATAGATGCTACTCGAAGGGAACAAGTGACAGAAATTGGTAAGTATTATTCAAAAGTTTAACCTACGCATTACAGTGCTTACTTTTTTAGAACGCGATCAAAGACTTCATTCGCAAGTTGTAATAGATGCTACTCGAAGGGAACAAGTGACAGAAATTGGTAAGTATTATTCAAAAGTTTAACCTACGCATTACAGTGCTTACTTTTTTAGAACGCGATCAAAGACTTCATTCGCAAGTTGTAATAGATGCTACTCGAAGGGAACAAGTGACAGAAATTGGTAAGTATTATTCAAAAGTTTAACCTACGCATTACAGTGCTTACTATTTTAGAACGCGATCAAAGACTTCATTCGCAAGTTGTAATAGATGCTACTCGAAGGGAACAAGTGACAGAAATTGGTAAGTATTATTCAAAAGTTTAACCTACGCATTACAGTGCTTACTTTTTTAGAACGCGATCAAAGACTTCATTCGCAAGTTGTAATAGATGCTACTCGAAGGGAACAAGTGACAGAATTTGGTAAGTATTATTCAAAAGTTTAACCTACGCATTACAGTACTTACTTTTTTAGAACGCGATCAAAGACTTCATTCGCAAGTTGTATTAGATGCTACTCGAAGGGAACAAGGGACAGAAATTGGTAAGTATTATTCAAAAGTTTAACCTACGCATTACAGTGTTTACTTTTTTAGAACGCGATCAAAGACTTCATTCTCAAGTTGTAATAGATGCTACTCGAAGGGAACAAGTGACAGAAATTGGTAAGTATTTTTCAAAAGTTTAACCTACGCATTACAGTGCTTACTTTTTTAGAACGCGATCAAAGACTTCATTCGCAAGTTGTATTAGATGCTACTCGAAGGGAACAAGAGACAGAAATTGGTAAGTATTATTCAAAAGTTTAACCTACGCATTACAGTGCTTACTTTTTTAGAACGCGATCAAAGACTTCATTCGCAAGTTGTAATAGATGCTACTCGAAGGGATCAAGTGACAGAAATTGGTAAGTATTATTCAAAAGTTTAACCTACGCATTACAGTGCTTACTTTTTTAGAACGCGATCAAAGACTTCATTCGCAAGTTGTAATAGATGCTACTCGAAGGGAACAAGTGACAGAAATTGGTAAGTATTATTCAAAAGTTTAACCTACGCATTACAGTGCTTACTTTTTTAGAACGCGATCAAAGACTTCATTCGCAAGTTGTAATAGATACTACTCGAAGAGAACAAGTGACAGAAATTGGTAAGTATTATTCAAAAGTTTAACATACGCATTACAGTGCTTACTTTTTTAGAACGTGATCAAAGACTTCATTCGCAAGTTGTAATAGATGCTACTCGAAGGGAACAAGTGACAGAAATTGGTAAGTATTATTCAAAAGTTTAACCTACGCATTACAGTGCTTACTTTTTTAGAACGCGATCAAAGACTTCATTCGCAAGTTGTAATAGATGCTGCTCGAAGGGAACAAGAGACAGAAATTGGTAAGTATTATTCAAAAGTTTAACCTACGCATTACAGTGCTTACTTTTTTAGAACGCGATCAAAGACTTCATTCGCAAGTTGTAATAGATGCTACTCGAAGGGAACAAGTGACAGAAATTGGTAAGTATTATTCAAAAGTTTAACCTACGCATTACAGTGCTTACTTTTTTAGAACGCGATCAAAGACTTCATTCGCAAGTTGTAATAGATGCTACTCGAAGGGAACATGTGACAGAAATTGGTAAGTATTATTCAAAAGTTTAACCTACGCATTACAGTGCTTACTTTTTTAGAACGCGATCAAAGACTTCATTCGCAAGTTGTAATAGATGCTACTCGAAGGGAACAAGTGACAGAAATTGGTAAGTATTATTCAAAAGTTTAACCTACGCATTACAGTGCTTACTTTTTTAGAACGCGATCAAAGACTTCATTCGCAAGTTGTAATAGATGCTACTCGAAGAGAACAAATGACAGAAATTGGTAAGTATTATTCAAAAGTTTAACATACGCATTACAGTGCTTACTTTTTTAGAACGTGATCAAAGACTTCATTCGCAAGTTGTAATAGATGCTACTCGAAGGGAACAAGTGACAGAAATTGGTAAGTATTATTCAAAAGTTTAACCTACGCATTACAGTGCTTACTTTTTTAGAACGCGATCAAAGACTTCATTCGCAAGTTGTAATAGATGCTACTCGAAGGGAACAAGTGACAGAAATTGGTAAGTATTATTCAAAAGTTTAACCTACGCATTACAGTGCTTACTTTTTTAGAACGTGATCAAAGACTTCATTCGCAAGTTGTAATAGATGCTACTCGAAGGGAACAAGTGACAGAAATTGGTAAGTATTATTCAAAAGTTTAACCTACGCATTACAGTGCTTACTTTTTTAGAACGCGATCAAAGACTTCATTCGCAAGTTGTAATAGATGCTACTCGAAGGGATCAAGTGACAGAAATTGGTAAGTATTATTCAAAAGTTTAACCTACGCATTACAGTGCTTACTTTTTTAGAACGCGATCAAAGACTTCATTCGCAAGTTGTAATAGATGCTACTCGAAGGGAACAAGTGACAGAAATTGGTAAGTATTATTCAAAAGTTTAACCTACGCATTAAAGTGCTTACTTTTTTAGAACGCGATCAAAGACTTCATTCGCAAGTTGTAATAGATGCTACTCGAAGGGAACAAGTGACAGAAATTGGTAAGTATTATTCAAAAGTTTAACCTACGCATTACAGTGCTTACTTTTTTAGAACGCGATCAAAGACTTCATTCGCAAGTTGTAATAGATGCTACTCGAAGGGAACATGTGACAGAAATTGGTAAGTATTATTCAAAAGTTTAACCTACGCATTACAGTGCTTACTTTTTTAGAACGCGATCAAAGACTTCATTCGCAAGTTGTAATAGATGCTACTCGAAGGGAACAAGTGACAGAAATTGGTAAGTATTATTCAAAAGTTTAACCTACGCATTACAGTGCTTACTTTTTTAGAACGCGATCAAAGACTTCATTCGCAAGTTGTAATAGATGCTACTCGAAGAGAACAAATGACAGAAATTGGTAAGTATTATTCAAAAGTTTAACATACGCATTACAGTGCTTACTTTTTTAGAACGTGATCAAAGACTTCCTTCGCAAGTTGTAATAGATGCTACTCGAAGGGAACAAGTGACAGAAATTGGTAAGTATTATTCAAAAGTTTAACCTACGCATTACAGTGCTTACTTTTTTAGAACGCGATCAAAGACTTCATTCGCAAGTTGTAATAGATGCTACTCGAAGGGAACATGTGACAGAAATTGGTAAGTATTATTCAAAAGTTTAACCTACGCATTACAGTGCTTACTTTTTTAGAACGCGATCAAAGACTTCATTCGCAAGTTGTAATAGATGCTACTCGAAGGGAACAAGTGACAGAAATTGGTAAGTATTATTCAAAAGTTTAACCTACGCATTACAGTGCTTACTTTTTTAGAACGCGATCAAAGACTTCATTCGCAAGTTGTAATAGATGCTACTCGAAGAGAACAAGTGACAGAAATTGGTAAGTATTATTCAAAAGTTTAACATACGCATTACAGTGCTTACTTTTTTAGAACGTGATCAAAGACTTCATTCGCAAGTTGTAATAGATGCTACTCGAAGGGAACAAGTGACAGAAATTGGTAAGTATTATTCAAAAGTTTAACCTACGCATTACAGTGCTTACTTTTTTAGAACGCGATCAAAGACTTCATTCGCAAGTTGTAATAGATGCTACTCGAAGGGAACATGTGACAGAAATTGGTAAGTATTATTCAAAAGTTTAACCTACGCATTACAGTGCTTACTTTTTTAGAACGCGATCAAAGACTTCATTCGCAAGTTGTAATAGATGCTACTCGAAGGGAACAAGTGACAGAAATTGGTAAGTATTATTCAAAAGTTTAACCTACGCATTACAGTGCTTACTTTTTTAGAACGCGATCAAAGACTTCATTCGCAAGTTGTAATAGATGCTACTCGAAGAGAACAAATGACAGAAATTGGTAAGTATTATTCAAAAGTTTAACATACGCATTACAGTGCTTACTTTTTTAGAACGTGATCAAAGACTTCCTTCGCAAGTTGTAATAGATGCTACTCGAAGGGAACAAGTGACAGAAATTGGTAAGTATTATTCAAAAGTTTAACCTACGCATTACAGTGCTTACTTTTTTAGAACGCGATCAAAGACTTCATTCGCAAGTTGTAATAGATGCTACTCGAAGGGAACATGTGACAGAAATTGGTAAGTATTATTCAAAAGTTTAACCTACGCATTACAGTGCTTACTTTTTTAGAACGCGATCAAAGACTTCATTCGCAAGTTGTAATAGATGCTACTCGAAGGGAACAAGTGACAGAAATTGGTAAGTATTATTCAAAAGTTTAACCTACGCATTACAGTGCTTACTTTTTTAGAACGCGATCAAAGACTTCATTCGCAAGTTGTAATAGATGCTACTCGAAGAGAACAAGTGACAGAAATTGGTAAGTATTATTCAAAAGTTTAACCTACGCATTACAGTGCTTACTTTTTTAGAACGCGATCAAAGACTTCATTCGCAAGTTGTAATAGATGCTACTCGAAGCGAACAAGTGACAGAAATTGGTAAGTATTATTCAAAAGTTTAACCTACGCATTACAGTGCTTACTTTTTTAGAACGCGATCAAAGATTTCATTCGCAAGTTGTATTAGATGCTACTCGAAGGGAACAAGGGACAGAAATTGGTAAGTATTATTCAAAAGTTTAACCTACGCATTACAGTGCTTACTTTTTTAGAACGCGATCAAAGACTTCATTCGCAAGTTGTAATAGATGCTACTCGAAGGGAACAAGTGACAGAAATTGGTAAGTATTATTCAAAAGTTTAACCTACGCATTACAGTGCTTACTTTTTTAGAACGCGATCAAAGACTTCATTCGCAAGTTGTAATAGATGCTACTCGAAGGGAACAAGTGACAGAAATTGGTAAGTATTATTCAAAAGTTTAACCTACGCATTACAGTGCTTACTTTTTTAGAACGCGATCAAAGACTTCATTCGCAAGTTGTAATAGATGCTACTCGAAGGGAACAAGTGACAGAAATTGGTAAGTATTATTCAAAAGTTTAACCTACGCATTACAGTGCTTACTTTTTTAGAACGCGATCAAAGACTTCATTCGCAAGTTGTAATAGATATTACTCGAAGGGAACAAGTGACAGAAATTGGTAAGTATTATTCAAAAGTTTAACCTACGCATTACAGTGCTTACTTTTTTAGAACGCGATCAAAGACTTCATTCGCAAGTTGTAATAGATGCTACTCGAAGGGAACAAGTGACAGAAATTGGTAAGTATTATTCAAAAGTTTAACCTACGCATTACAGTGCTTACTTTTTTAGAACGCGATCAAAGACTTCATTCGCAAGTTGTAATAGATGCTACTCGAAGGGATCAAGTGACAGAAATTGGTAAGTATTATTCAAAAGTTTAACCTACGCATTACAGTGCTTACTTTTTTAGAACGCGATCAAAGACTTCATTCGCAAGTTTTATTAGATGCTACTCGAAGGGAACAAGTGACAGAAATTGGTAAGTATTATTCAAAAGTTTAACCTACGCATTACAGTGCTTACTTTTTTAGAACGCGATCAAAGACTTCATTCGCAAGTTGTAATAGATGCTACTCGAAGGGAACAAGTGACAGAAATTGGTAAGTATTATTCAAAAGTTTAACCTACGCATTACAGTGCTTACTTTTTTAGAACGCGATCAAAGACTTCATTCGCAAGTTGTAATAGATGCTACTCGAAGGGAACAAGTGACAGAAATTGGTAAGTATTATTCAAAAGTTTAACCTACGCATTATAGTGGTTTCTTTTTTAGAACGCGATCAAAGACTTCATTCACAAGCTGTAATAGATGCTACTCGAAGGGAACAAGAGACAGAAATTGGTAAGTATTATTCAAAAGTTTAACCTGCGCATTACAGTGCTTACTTTTTTAGAACGCGATCAAAGACTTCATTCGCAAGTTGTACTAGATGCTACTCGAAGGGAACAAGTGACAGAAATTGGTAAGTATTATTCAAAAGTTTAACCTACGCATTACAGTGCTTACTTTTTTAGAACGCGATCAAAGACTTCATTCGCAAGTTGTATTAGATGCTACTCGAAGGGAACAAGGGACAGAAATTGGTAAGTATTATTCAAAAGTTTAACCTACGCATTACAGTGCTTACTTTTTTAGAACGCGATCAAAGACTTCATTCGCAAGTTGTAATAGATGCTACTCGAAGCGAACATGTGACAGAAATTGGTAAGTATTATTCAAAAGTTTAACCTACGCATTACAGTGCTTACTTTTTTAGAACGCGATCAAAGACTTCATTCGCAAGTTGTAATAGATGCTACTCGAAGGGAACAAGTGACAGAAATTGGTAAGTATTATTCAAAAGTTTAACCTACGCATTACAGTGCTTACTTTTTTAGAACGCGATCAAAGACTTCATACGCAAGTTGTAATAGATGCTACTCGAAGGGAACAAGTGACAGAAATTGGTAAGTATTATTCAAAAGTTTAACCTACGCATTACAGTGCTTACTTTTTTAGAACGCGATCAAAGACTTCATTCGCAAGTTGTAATAGATGCTACTCGAAGGGAACAAGAGACAGAAATTGGTAAGTATTATTCAAAAGTTTAACCTGCGCATTACAGTGCTTACTTTTTTAGAACGCGATCAAAGACTTCATTCGCAAGTTGTAATAGATGCTACTCGAAGGGATCAAGTGACAGAAATTGGTAAGTATTATTCAAAAGTTTAACCTACACATTACAGTGCTTACTTTTTTAGAACGCGATCAAAGACTTCATTCGCAAGTTGTAATAGATGCTACTCGAAGGGAACAAGTGACAGAAATTGATAAGTATTATTCAAAAGTTTAACCTACGCATTACAGTGCTTACTTTTGTAGAACGCGATCAAAGACATCATTCGCAAGTTGTAATAGATGCTACTCGAAGGGAACAAGTGACAGAAATTGGTAAGTATTATTCAAAAGTTTAACCTACGCATTACAGTGCTTACTTTTTTAGAACGCGATCAAAGACTTCATTCGCAAGTTGTAATAGATGCTACTCGAAGGGAACAAGTGACAGAAATTGGTAAGTATTATTCAAAAGTTTAACCTACGCATTACAGTGCTTACGTTTTTAGAACGCGATCAAAGACTTCATTCGCAAGTTGTAATAGATGCTACTCGAAGGGAACAAGTGACAGAAATTGGTAAGTATTATTCAAAAGTTTAACCTACGCATTACAGTGCTTACTTTTTTAGAACGCGATCAAAGACTTCATTCGCAAGTTGTAATAGATGCTACTCGAAGGGAACAAGTGACAGAAATTGGTAAGTATTATTCAAAAGTTTAACCTACGCATTACAGTGCTTACTATTTTAGAACGCGATCAAAGACTTCATTCGCAAGTTGTAATAGATGCTACTCGAAGGGAACAAGTGACAGAAATTGGTAAGTATTATTCAAAAGTTTAACCTACGCATTACAGTGCTTACTTTTTTAGAACGCGATCAAAGACTTCATTCGCAAGTTGTAATAGATGCTACTCGAAGGGATCAAGTGACAGAATTTGGTAAGTATTATTCAAAAGTTTAACCTACGCATTACCGTGCTTACTTTTTTAGAACGCGATCAAAGACTTCATTCGCAAGTTGTAATAGATGCTACTCGAAGGGAACAAGTGACAGAAATTGGTAAGTATTATTCAAAAGTTTAACCTACGCATTACAGTGCTTACTTTTTTAGAACGCGATCAAAGACTTCATTCGCAAGTTGTAATAGATGCTACTCGAAGGGAACAAGTGACAGAAATTGGTAAGTATTATTCAAAAGTTTAACCTACGCATTACAGTGCTTACTTTTTTAGAACGCGATCAAAGACTTCATTCGCAAGTTGTAATAGATGCTACTCGAAGGGAACATGTGAGAGAAATTGGTAAGTATTATTCAAAAGTTTAACCTACGCATTACAGTGCTTACTTTTTTAGAACGCGATCAAAGACTTCATTCGCAAGTTGTAATAGATGCTACTCGAAGGGAACAAGTGACAGAAATTGGTAAGTATTATTCAAAAGTTTAACCTACGCATTACAGTGCTTACTTTTTTAGAACGCGATCAAAGACTTCATTCGCAAGTTGTAATAGATACTACTCGAAGAGAACAAGTGACAGAAATTGGTAAGTATTATTCAAAAGTTTAACATACGCATTACAGTGCTTACTTTTTTAGAACGCGATCAAAGACTTCATTCGCAAGTTGTAATAGATGCTACTCGAAGGGAACAAGTGACAGAAATTGGTAAGTATTATTCAAAAGTTTAACCTACGCATTACAGTGCTTACTTTTTTAGAACGCGATCAAAGACTTCATTCGCAAGTTGTAATAGATGCTACTCGAAGGGAACAAGAGACAGAAATTGGTAAGTATTATTCAAAAGTTTAACCTGCGCATTACAGAGCTTACTTTTTTAGAACGCGATCAAAGACTTCATTCGCAAGTTGTAATAGATGCTACTCGAAGGGATCAAGTGACAGAAATTGGTAAGTATAATTCAAAAGTTTAACCTACGCATTACAGTGCTTACTTTTTTAGAACGCGATCAAAGACTTCATTCGCAAGTTGTAATAGATGCTACTCGAAGGGAACAAGTGACAGAAATTGGTAAGTATTATTCAAAAGTTTAACCTACGCATTACAGTGCTTACTTTTTTAGAACGCGATCAAAGACTTCATTCGCAAGTTGTAATAGATGCTACTCGAAGGGAACAAGAGACAGAAATTGGTAAGTATTATTCAAAAGTTTAACCTGCGCATTACAGAGCTTACTTTTTTAGAACGCGATCAAAGACTTCATTCGCAAGTTGTAATAGATGCTACTCGAAGGGATCAAGTGACAGAAATTGGTAAGTATAATTCAAAAGTTTAACCTACGCATTACAGTGCTTACTTTTTTAGAACGCGATCAAAGACTTCATTCGCAAGTTGTAATAGATGCTACTCGAAGGGAACAAGTGACAGAAATTGGTAAGTATTATTCAAAAGTTTAACCTACGCATTACAGTGCTTACTTTTTTAGAACGCGATCAAAGACTTCATTCGCAAGTTGTAATAGATGCTACTCGAAGGGAACAAGTGACAGAAATTGGTAAGTATTATTCAAAAGTTTAACCTACGCATTACAGTGCTTACTTTTTTAGAACGCGATCAAAGACTTCATTCGCAAGTTGTAATAGATGCTACTCGAAGGGATCAAGTGACAGAAATTGGTAAGTATTATTCAAAAGTTTAACCTACGCATTACAGTGCTTACTTTTTTAGAACGCGATCAAAGACTTCATTCGCAAGTTGTAATAGATGCTACTCGAAGGGAACAAGTGACAGAAATTGGTAAGTATTATTCAAAAGTTTAACCTGCGCATTACAGTGCTTACTTTTTTAGAACGCGATCAAAGACTTCATTCGCAAGTTGTAATAGATGCTACTCGAAGGGATCAAGTGACAGAAATTGGTAAGTATTATTCAAAAGTTTAACCTACACATTACAGTGCTTACTTTTTTAGAACGCGATCAAAGACTTCATTCGCAAGTTGTAATAGATGCTACTCGAAGGGAACAAGTGACAGAAATTGATAAGTATTATTCAAAAGTTTAACCTACGCATTACAGTGCTTACTTTTGTAGAACGCGATCAAAGACATCATTCGCAAGTTGTAATAGATGCTACTCGAAGGGAACAAGTGACAGAAATTGGTAAGTATTATTCAAAAGTTTAACCTACGCATTACAGTGCTTACTTTTTTAGAACGCGATCAAAGACTTCATTCGCAAGTTGTAATAGATGCTACTCGAAGGGAACAAGTGACAGAAATTGGTAAGTATTATTCAAAAGTTTAACCTACGCATTACAGTGCTTACTTTTTTAGAACGCGATCAAAGACTTCATTCGCAAGTTGTAATAGATGCTACTCGAAGGGAACAAGTGACAGAAATTGGTAAGTATTATTCAAAAGTTTAACCTACGCATTACAGTGCTTACTTTTTTAGAACGCGATCAAAGACTTCATTCGCAAGTTGTAATAGATGCTACTCGAAGGGATCAAGTGACAGAAATTGGTAAGTATTATTCAAAAGTTTAACCTACACATTACAGTGCTTACTTTTTTAGAACGCGATCAAAGACTTCATTCGCAAGTTGTAATAGATGCTACTCGAAGGGAACAAGTGACAGAAATTGGTAAGTATTATTCAAAAGTTTAACCTGCGCATTACAGTGCTTACTTTTTTAGAACGCGATCAAAGACTTCATTCGCAAGTTGTAATAGATGCTACTGGAAGGGATCAAGTGACAGAAATTGGTAAGTATTATTCAAAAGTTTAACCTACACATTACAGTGCTTACTTTTTTAGAACGCGATCAAAGACTTCATTCGCAAGTTGTAATAGATGCTACTCGAAGGGAACAAGTGACAGAAATTGATAAGTATTATTCAAAAGTTTAACCTACGCATTACAGTGCTTACTTTTGTAGAACGCGATCAAAGACATCATTCGCAAGTTGTAATAGATGCTACTCGAAGGGAACAAGTGACAGAAATTGGTAAGTATTATTCAAAAGTTTAACCTACGCATTACAGTGCTTACTTTTTTAGAACGCGATCAAAGACTTCATTCGCAAGTTGTAATAGATGCTACTCGAAGGGAACAAGTGACAGAAATTGGTAAGTATTATTCAAAAGTTTAACCTACGCATTACAGTGCTTACGTTTTTAGAACGCGATCAAAGACTTCATTCGCAAGTTGTAATAGATGCTACTCGAAGGGAACAAGTGACAGAAATTGGTAAGTATTATTCAAAAGTTTAACCTACGCATTACAGTGCTTACTTTTTTAGAACGCGATCAAAGACTTCATTCGCAAGTTGTAATAGATGCTACTCGAAGGGAACAAGTGACAGAAATTGGTAAGTATTATTCAAAAGTTTAACCTACGCATTACAGTGCTTACTATTTTAGAACGCGATCAAAGACTTCATTCGCAAGTTGTAATAGATGCTACTCGAAGGGAACAAGTGACAGAAATTGGTAAGTATTATTCAAAAGTTTAACCTACGCATTACAGTGCTTACTTTTTTAGAACGCGATCAAAGACTTCATTCGCAAGTTGTAATAGATGCTACTTGAAGGGATCAAGTGACAGAATTTGGTAAGTATTATTCAAAAGTTTAACCTACGCATTACAGTGCTTACTTTTTTAGAACGCGATCAAAGACTTCATTCGCAAGTTGTAATAGATGCTACTCGAAGGGAACAAGTGACAGAAATTGGTAAGTATTATTCAAAAGTTTAACCTACGCATTACAGTGCTTACTTTTTTAGAACGCGATCAAAGACTTCATTCGCAAGTTGTAATAGATGCTACTCGAAGGGAACAAGTGACAGAAATTGGTAAGTATTATTCAAAAGTTTAACCTACGCATTACAGTGCTTACTTTTTTAGAACGCGATCAAAGACTTCATTCGCAAGTTGTAATAGATGCTACTCGAAGGGAACATGTGACAGAAATTGGTAAGTATTACTCAAAAGTTTAACCTACGCATTACAGTGCTTACTTTTTTAGAACGCGATCAAAGACTTCATTCGCAAGTTGTAATAGATGCTACTCGAAGGGAACAAGTGACAGAAATTGGTAAGTATTATTCAAAAGTTTAACCTACGCATTACAGTGCTTACTTTTTTAGAACGCGATCAAAGACTTCATTCGCAAGTTGTAATAGATACTACTCGAAGAGAACAAGTGACAGAAATTGGTAAGTATTATTCAAAAGTTTAACATACGCATTACAGTGCTTACTTTTTTAGAACGCGATCAAAGACTTCATTCGCAAGTTGTAATAGATGCTACTCGAAGGGAACAAGTGACAGAAATTGGTAAGTATTATTCAAAAGTTTAACCTACGCATTACAGTGCTTACTTTTTTAGAACGCGATCAAAGACTTCATTCGCAAGTTGTAATAGATGCTACTCGAAGGGAACAAGAGACAGAAATTGGTAAGTATTATTCAAAAGTTTAACCTGCGCATTACAGAGCTTACTTTTTTAGAACGCGATCAAAGACTTCATTCGCAAGTTGTAATAGATGCTACTCGAAGGGATCAAGTGACAGAAATTGGTAAGTATAATTCAAAAGTTTAACCTACGCATTACAGTGCTTACTTTTTTAGAACGCGATCAAAGACTTCATTCGCAAGTTGTAATAGATGCTACTCGAAGGGAACAAGTGACAGAAATTGGTAAGTATTATTCAAAAGTTTACCCTACGCATTACAGTGCTTACTTTTTTAGAACGCGATCAAAGACTTCATTCGCAAGTTGTAATAGATGCTACTCGAAGGGAACAAGAGACAGAAATTGGTAAGTATTATTCAAAAGTTTAACCTGCGCATTACAGAGCTTACTTTTTTAGAACGCGATCAAAGACTTCATTCGCAAGTTGTAATAGATGCTACTCGAAGGGATCAAGTGACAGAAATTGGTAAGTATAATTCAAAAGTTTAACCTACGCATTACAGTGCTTACTTTTTTAGAACGCGATCAAAGACTTCATTCGCAAGTTGTAATAGATGCTACTCGAAGGGAACAAGTGACAGAAATTGGTAAGTATTATTCAAAAGTTTAACCTACGCATTACAGTGCTTACTTTTTTAGAACGCGATCAAAGACTTCATTCGCAAGTTGTAATAGATGCTACTCGAAGGGAACAAGTGACAGAAATTGGTAAGTATTATTCAAAAGTTTAACCTACGCATTACAGTGCTTACTTTTTTAGAACGCGATCAAAGACTTCATTCGCAAGTTGTAATAGATGCTACTCGAAGGGATCAAGTGACAGAAATTGGTAAGTATTATTCAAAAGTTTAACCTACGCATTACAGTGCTTACTTTTTTAGAACGCGATCAAAGACTTCATTCGCAAGTTGTAATAGATGCTACTCGAAGGGAACAAGTGACAGAAATTGGTAAGTATTATTCAAAAGTTTAACCTACGCATTACAGTGCTTACTTTTTTAGAACGCGATCAAAGACTTCATTCGCAAGTTGTAATAGATGCTACTCGAAGGGAACAAGTGACAGAAATTGGTAAGTATTATTCAAAAGTTTAACCTACGCATTACAGTGCTTACTTTTTTAGAACGCGATCAAAGACTTCATTCGCAAGTTGTAATAGATACTACTCGAAGAGAACAAGTGACAGAAATTGGTAAGTATAATTCAAAAGTTTAACCTACGCATTACAGTGCTTACTTTTTTAGAACGCGATCAAAGACTTCATTCGCAAGTTGTAATAGATGCTACTCGAAGGGAACAAGTGACAGAAATTGGTAAGTATTATTCAAAAGTTTAACCTACGCATTACAGTGCTTACTTTTTTAGAACGCGATCAAAGACTTCATTCGCAAGTTGTAATAGATGCTACTCGAAGGGAACAAGAGACAGAAATTGGTAAGTATTATTCAAAAGTTTAACCTGCGCATTACAGAGCTTACTTTTTTAGAACGCGATCAAAGACTTCATTCGCAAGTTGTAATAGATGCTACTCGTAGGGATCAAGTGACAGAAATTGGTAAGTATAATTCAAAAGTTTAACCTACGCATTACAGTGCTTACATTTTTAGAACGCGATCAAAGACTTCATTCGCAAGTTGTAATAGATGCTACTCGAAGGGAACAAGTGACAGAAATTGGTAAGTATTATTCAAAAGTTTAACCTGCGCATTACAGAGCTTACTTTTTTAGAACGCGATCAAAGACTTCATTCGCAAGTTGTAATAGATGCTACTCGTAGGGATCAAGTGACAGAAATTGGTAAGTATAATTCAAAAGTTTAACCTACGCATTACAGTGCTTACTTTTTTAGAACGCGATCAAAGACTTCATTCGCAAGTTGTAATAGATGCTACTCGAAGGGAACAAGTGACAGAAATTGGTAAGTATTATTCAAAAGTTTAACATACGCATTACAGTGCTTACTTTTTTAGAACGCGATCAAAGACTTCATTCGCAAGTTGTAATAGATGCTACTCGAAGGGATCAAGTGACAGAAATTGGTAAGTATAATTCAAAAGTTTAACCTACGCATTACAGTGCTTACTTTTTTAGAACGCGATCAAAGACTTCATTCGCAAGTTGTAATAGATGCTACTCGAAGGGAACAAGTGACAGAAATTGGTAAGTATTATTCAAAAGTTTAACCTACGCATTACAGTGCTTACTTTTTTAGAACGCGATCAAAGACTTCATTCGCAAGTTGTAATAGATGCTACTCGAAGGGAACAAGAGACAGAAATTGGTAAGTATTATTCAAAAGTTTAACCTGCGCATTACAGAGCTTACTTTTTTAGAACGCGATCAAAGACTTCATTCGCAAGTTGTAATAGATGCTACTCGAAGGGATCAAGTGACAGAAATTGGTAAGTATAATTCAAAAGTTTAACCTACGCATTACAGTGCTTACTTTTTTAGAACGCGATCAAAGACTTCATTCGCAAGTTGTAATAGATGCTACTCGAAGGGAACAAGTGACAGAAATTGGTAAGTATTATTCAAAAGTTTAACCTACGCATTACAGTGCTTACTTTTTTAGAACGCGATCAAAGACTTCATTCGCAAGTTGTAATAGATGCTACTCGAAGGGAACAAGTGACAGAAATTGGTAAGTATTATTCAAAAGTTTAACCTACGCATTACAGTGCTTACTTTTTTAGAACGCGATCAAAGACTTCATTCGCAAGTTGTAATAGATGCTACTCGAAGGGATCAAGTGACAGAAATTGGTAAGTATTATTCAAAAGTTTAACCTACGCATTACAGTGCTTACTTTTTTAGAACGCGATCAAAGACTTCATTCGCAAGTTGTAATAGATGCTACTCGAAGGGAACAAGTGACAGAAATTGGTAAGTATTATTCAAAAGTTTAACATACGCATTACAGTGCTTACTTTTTTAGAACGCGATCAAAGACTTCATTCGCAAGTTGTAATAGATGCTACTCGAAGGGATCAAGTGACAGAAATTGGTAAGTATAATTCAAAAGTTTAACCTACGCATTACAGTGCTTACTTTTTTAGAACGCGATCAAAGACTTCATTCGCAAGTTGTAATAGATGCTACTCGAAGGGAACAAGTGACAGAAATTGGTAAGTATTATTCAAAAGTTTAACCTACGCATTACAGTGCTTACTTTTTTAGAACGCGATCAAAGACTTCATTCGCAAGTTGTAATAGATGCTACTCGAAGGGAACAAGTGACAGAAATTGGTAAGTATTATTCAAAAGTTTAACCTACGCATTACAGTGCTTACTTTTTTAGAACGCGATCAAAGACTTCATTCGCAAGTTGTAATAGATGCTACTCGAAGGGAACAAGTGACAGAAATTGGTAAGTATTATTCAAAAGTTTAACCTACGCATTACAGTGCTTACTTTTTTAGAACGCGATCAAAGACTTCATTCGCAAGTTGTAATAGATGCTACTCGAAGGGATCAAGTGACAGAAATTGGTAAGTATTATTCAAAAGTTTAACCTACGCATTACAGTGCTTACTTTTTTAGAACGCGATCAAAGACTTCATTCGCAAGTTGTAATAGATGCTACTCGAAGGGAACAAGTGACAGAAATTGGTAAGTATTATTCAAAAGTTTAACATACGCATTACAGTGCTTACTTTTTTAGAACGCGATCAAAGACTTCATTCGCAAGTTGTAATAGATGCTACTCGAAGGGATCAAGTGACAGAAATTGGTAAGTATAATTCAAAAGTTTAACCTACGCATTACAGTGCTTACTTTTTTAGAACGCGATCAAAGACTTCATTCGCAAGTTGTAATAGATGCTACTCGAAGGGAACAAGTGACAGAAATTGGTAAGTATTATTCAAAAGTTTAACCTACGCATTACAGTGCTTACTTTTTTAGAACGCGATCAAAGACTTCATTCGCAAGTTGTAATAGATGCTACTCGAAGGGATCAAGTGACAGAAATTGGTAAGTATTATTCAAAAGTTTAACCTGCGCATTACAGAGCTTACTTTTTTAGAACGCGATCAAAGACTTCATTCGCAAGTTGTAATAGATGCTACTCGAAGGGATCAAGTGACAGAAATTGGTAAGTATAATTCAAAAGTTTAACCTACGCATTACAGTGCTTACTTTTTTAGAACGCGATCAAAGACTTCATTCGCAAGTTGTAATAGATGCTACTCGAAGGGAACAAGTGACAGAAATTGGTAAGTATTATTCAAAAGTTTAACCTACGCATTACAGTGCTTACTTTTTTAGAACGCGATCAAAGACTTCATTCGCAAGTTGTAATAGATGCTACTCGAAGGGAACAAGTGACAGAAATTGGTAAGTATTATTCAAAAGTTTAACCTACGCATTACAGTGCTTACTTTTTTAGAACGCGATCAAAGACTTCATTCGCAAGTTGTAATAGATGCTACTCGAAGGGATCAAGTGACAGAAATTGGTAAGTATTATTCAAAAGTTTAACCTACGCATTACAGTGCTTACTTTTTTAGAACGCGATCAAAGACTTCATTCGCAAGTTGTAATAGATGCTACTCGAAGGGAACAAGTGACAGAAATTGGTAAGTATTATTCAAAAGTTTAACCTGCGCATTACAGTGCTTACTTTTTTAGAACGCGATCAAAGACTTCATTCGCAAGTTGTAATAGATGCTACTTGAAGGGATCAAGTGACAGAAATTGGTAAGTATTATTCAAAAGTTTAACCTACACATTACAGTGCTTACTTTTTTAGAACGCGATCAAAGACTTCATTCGCAAGTTGTAATAGATGCTACTCGAAGGGAACAAGTGACAGAAATTGATAAGTATTATTCAAAAGTTTAACCTACGCATTACAGTGCTTACTTTTGTAGAACGCGATCAAAGACATCATTCGCAAGTTGTAATAGATGCTACTCGAAGGGAACAAGTGACAGAAATTGGTAAGTATTATTCAAAAGTTTAACCTACGCATTACAGTGCTTACTTTTTTAGAACGCGATCAAAGACTTCATTCGCAAGTTGTAATAGATGCTACTCGAAGGGAACAAGTGACAGAAATTGGTAAGTATTATTCAAAAGTTTAACCTACGCATTACAGTGCTTACTTTTTTAGAACGCGATCAAAGACTTCATTCGCAAGTTGTAATAGATGCTACTCGAAGGGAACAAGTGACAGAAATTGGTAAGTATTATTCAAAAGTTTAACCTACGCATTACAGTGCTTACTTTTTTAGAACGCGATCAAAGACTTCATTCGCAAGTTGTAATAGATGCTACTCGAAGGGATCAAGTGACAGAAATTGGTAAGTATTATTCAAAAGTTTAACCTACGCATTACAGTGCTTACTTTTTTAGAACGCGATCAAAGACTTCATTCGCAAGTTGTAATAGATGCTACTCGAAGGGAACAAGTGACAGAAATTGGTAAGTATTATTCAAAAGTTTAACCTGCGCATTACAGTGCTTACTTTTTTAGAACGCGATCAAAGACTTCATTCGCAAGTTGTAATAGATGCTACTGGAAGGGATCAAGTGACAGAAATTGGTAAGTATTATTCAAAAGTTTAACCTACACATTACAGTGCTTACTTTTTTAGAACGCGATCAAAGACTTCATTCGCAAGTTGTAATAGATGCTACTCGAAGGGAACAAGTGACAGAAATTGATAAGTATTATTCAAAAGTTTAACCTACGCATTACAGTGCTTACTTTTGTAGAACGCGATCAAAGACATCATTCGCAAGTTGTAATAGATGCTACTCGAAGGGAACAAGTGACAGAAATTGGTAAGTATTATTCAAAAGTTTAACCTACGCATTACAGTGCTTACTTTTTTAGAACGCGATCAAAGACTTCATTCGCAAGTTGTAATAGATGCTACTCGAAGGGAACAAGTGACAGAAATTGGTAAGTATTATTCAAAAGTTTAACCTACGCATTACAGTGCTTACGTTTTTAGAACGCGATCAAAGACTTCATTCGCAAGTTGTAATAGATGCTACTCGAAGGGAACAAGTGACAGAAATTGGTAAGTATTATTCAAAAGTTTAACCTACGCATTACAGTGCTTACTTTTTTAGAACGCGATCAAAGACTTCATTCGCAAGTTGTAATAGATGCTACTCGAAGGGAACAAGTGACAGAAATTGGTAAGTATTATTCAAAAGTTTAACCTACGCATTACAGTGCTTACTATTTTAGAACGCGATCAAAGACTTCATTCGCAAGTTGTAATAGATGCTACTCGAAGGGAACAAGTGACAGAAATTGGTAAGTATTATTCAAAAGTTTAACCTACGCATTACAGTGCTTACTTTTTTAGAACGCGATCAAAGACTTCATTCGCAAGTTGTAATAGATGCTACTCGAAGGGATCAAGTGACAGAATTTGGTAAGTATTATTCAAAAGTTTAACCTACGCATTACAGTGCTTACTTTTTTAGAACGCGATCAAAGACTTCATTCGCAAGTTGTAATAGATGCTACTCGAAGGGAACAAGTGACAGAAATTGGTAAGTATTATTCAAAAGTTTAACCTACGCATTACAGTGCTTACTTTTTTAGAACGCGATCAAAGACTTCATTCGCAAGTTGTAATAGATGCTACTCGAAGGGAACAAGTGACAGAAATTGGTAAGTATTATTCAAAAGTTTAACCTACGCATTACAGTGCTTACTTTTTTAGAACGCGATCAAAGACTTCATTCGCAAGTTGTAATAGATGCTACTCGAAGGGAACATGTGACAGAAATTGGTAAGTATTACTCAAAAGTTTAACCTACGCATTACAGTGCTTACTTTTTTAGAACGCGATCAAAGACTTCATTCGCAAGTTGTAATAGATGCTACTCGAAGGGAACAAGTGACAGAAATTGGTAAGTATTATTCAAAAGTTTAACCTACGCATTACAGTGCTTACTTTTTTAGAACGCGATCAAAGACTTCATTCGCAAGTTGTAATAGATACTACTCGAAGAGAACAAGTGACAGAAATTGGTAAGTATTATTCAAAAGTTTAACATACGCATTACAGTGCTTACTTTTTTAGAACGCGATCAAAGACTTCATTCGCAAGTTGTAATAGATGCTACTCGAAGGGAACAAGTGACAGAAATTGGTAAGTATTATTCAAAAGTTTAACCTACGCATTACAGTGCTTACTTTTTTAGAACGCGATCAAAGACTTCATTCGCAAGTTGTAATAGATGCTACTCGAAGGGAACAAGAGACAGAAATTGGTAAGTATTATTCAAAAGTTTAACCTGCGCATTACAGAGCTTACTTTTTTAGAACGCGATCAAAGACTTCATTCGCAAGTTGTAATAGATGCTACTCGAAGGGATCAAGTGACAGAAATTGGTAAGTATAATTCAAAAGTTTAACCTACGCATTACAGTGCTTACTTTTTTAGAACGCGATCAAAGACTTCATTCGCAAGTTGTAATAGATGCTACTCGAAGGGAACAAGTGACAGAAATTGGTAAGTATTATTCAAAAGTTTAACCTACGCATTACAGTGCTTACTTTTTTAGAACGCGATCAAAGACTTCATTCGCAAGTTGTAATAGATGCTACTCGAAGGGAACAAGAGACAGAAATTGGTAAGTATTATTCAAAAGTTTAACCTGCGCATTACAGAGCTTACTTTTTTAGAACGCGATCAAAGACTTCATTCGCAAGTTGTAATAGATGCTACTCGAAGGGATCAAGTGACAGAAATTGGTAAGTATAATTCAAAAGTTTAACCTACGCATTACAGTGCTTACTTTTTTAGAACGCGATCAAAGACTTCATTCGCAAGTTGTAATAGATGCTACTCGAAGGGAACAAGTGACAGAAATTGGTAAGTATTATTCAAAAGTTTAACCTACGCATTACAGTGCTTACTTTTTTAGAACGCGATCAAAGACTTCATTCGCAAGTTGTAATAGATGCTACTCGAAGGGAACAAGTGACAGAAATTGGTAAGTATTATTCAAAAGTTTAACCTACGCATTACAGTGCTTACTTTTTTAGAACGCGATCAAAGACTTCATTCGCAAGTTGTAATAGATGCTACTCGAAGGGATCAAGTGACAGAAATTGGTAAGTATTATTCAAAAGTTTAACCTACGCATTACAGTGCTTACTTTTTTAGAACGCGATCAAAGACTTCATTCGCAAGTTGTAATAGATGCTACTCGAAGGGAACAAGTGACAGAAATTGGTAAGTATTATTCAAAAGTTTAACCTACGCATTACAGTGCTTACTTTTTTAGAACGCGATCAAAGACTTCATTCGCAAGTTGTAATAGATACTACTCGAAGAGAACAAGTGACAGAAATTGGTAAGTATTATTCAAAAGTTTAACATACGCATTACAGTGCTTACTTTTTTAGAACGCGATCAAAGACTTCATTCGCAAGTTGTAATAGATGCTACTCGAAGGGAACAAGTGACAGAAATTGGTAAGTATTATTCAAAAGTTTAACCTACGCATTACAGTGCTTACTTTTTTAGAACGCGATCAAAGACTTCATTCGCAAGTTGTAATAGATGCTACTCGAAGGGAACAAGAGACAGAAATTGGTAAGTATTATTCAAAAGTTTAACCTGCGCATTACAGAGCTTACTTTTTTAGAACGCGATCAAAGACTTCATTCGCAAGTTGTAATAGATGCTACTCGAAGGGATCAAGTGACAGAAATTGGTAAGTATAATTCAAAAGTTTAACCTACGCATTACAGTGCTTACTTTTTTAGAACGCGATCAAAGACTTCATTCGCAAGTTGTAATAGATGCTACTCGAAGGGAACAAGTGACAGAAATTGGTAAGTATTATTCAAAAGTTTAACCTACGCATTACAGTGCTTACTTTTTTAGAACGCGATCAAAGACTTCATTCGCAAGTTGTAATAGATGCTACTCGAAGGGAACAAGAGACAGAAATTGGTAAGTATTATTCAAAAGTTTAACCTGCGCATTACAGAGCTTACTTTTTTAGAACGCGATCAAAGACTTCATTCGCAAGTTGTAATAGATGCTACTCGTAGGGATCAAGTGACAGAAATTGGTAAGTATAATTCAAAAGTTTAACCTACGCATTACAGTGCTTACTTTTTTAGAACGCGATCAAAGACTTCATTCGCAAGTTGTAATAGATGCTACTCGAAGGGAACAAGTGACAGAAATTGGTAAGTATTATTCAAAAGTTTAACCTGCGCATTACAGAGCTTACTTTTTTAGAACGCGATCAAAGACTTCATTCGCAAGTTGTAATAGATGCTACTCGTAGGGATCAAGTGACAGAAATTGGTAAGTATAATTCAAAAGTTTAACCTACGCATTACAGTGCTTACTTTTTTAGAACGCGATCAAAGACTTCATTCGCAAGTTGTAATAGATGCTACTCGAAGGGAACAAGTGACAGAAATTGGTAAGTATTATTCAAAAGTTTAACCTGCGCATTACAGAGCTTACTTTTTTAGAACGCGATCAAAGACTTCATTCGCAAGTTGTAATAGATGCTACTCGTAGGGATCAAGTGACAGAAATTGGTAAGTATAATTCAAAAGTTTAACCTACGCATTACAGTGCTTACTTTTTTAGAACGCGATCAAAGACTTCATTCGCAAGTTGTAATAGATGCTACTCGAAGGGAACAAGTGACAGAAATTGGTAAGTATTATTCAAAAGTTTAACCTGCGCATTACAGAGCTTACTTTTTTAGAACGCGATCAAAGACTTCATTCGCAAGTTGTAATAGATGCTACTCGTAGGGATCAAGTGACAGAAATTGGTAAGTATAATTCAAAAGTTTAACCTACGCATTACAGTGCTTACTTTTTTAGAACGCGATCAAAGACTTCATTCGCAAGTTGTAATAGATGCTACTCGAAGGGATCAAGTGACAGAAATTGGTAAGTATAATTCAAAAGTTTAACCTACGCATTACAGTGCTTACTTTTTTAGAACGCGATCAAAGACTTCATTCGCAAGTTGTAATAGATGCTACTCGAAGGGAACAAGTGACAGAAATTGGTAAGTATTATTCAAAAGTTTAACCTACGCATTACAGTGCTTACTTTTTTAGAACGCGATCAAAGACTTCATTCGCAAGTTGTAATAGATGCTACTCGAAGGGAACAAGTGACAGAAATTGGTAAGTATTATTCAAAAGTTTAACCTACGCATTACAGTGCTTACTTTTTTAGAACGCGATCAAAGACTTCATTCGCAAGTTGTAATAGATGCTACTCGAAGGGAACAAGAGACAGAAATTGGTAAGTATTATTCAAAAGTTTAACCTACGCATTACAGTGCTTACTTTTTTAGAACGCGATCAAAGACTTCATTCGCAAGTTGTAATAGATGCTACTCGAAGGGAACATGTGACAGAAATTGGTAAGTATTATTCAAAAGTTTAACCTACGCATTACAGTGCTTACTTTTTTAGAACGCGATCAAAGACTTCATTCGCAAGTTGTAATAGATGCTACTCGAAGGGAACAAGTGACAGAAATTGGTAAGTATTATTCAAAAGTTTAACCTACGCATTACAGTGCTTACTTTTTTAGAACGCGATCAAAGACTTCATTCGCAAGTTGTAATAGATGCTACTCGAAGAGAACAAGTGACAGAAATTGGTAAGTATTATTCAAAAGTTTAACATACGCATTACAGTGCTTACTTTTTTAGAACGTGATCAAAGACTTCATTCGCAAGTTGTAATAGATGCTACTCGAAGGGAACAAGTGACAGAAATTGGTAAGTATTATTCAAAAGTTTAACCTACGCATTACAGTGCTTACTTTTTTAGAACGCGATCAAAGACTTCATTCGCAAGTTGTAATAGATGCTACTCGAAGGGAACATGTGACAGAAATTGGTAAGTATTATTCAAAAGTTTAACCTACGCATTACAGTGCTTACTTTTTTAGAACGCGATCAAAGACTTCATTCGCAAGTTGTAATAGATGCTACTCGAAGGGAACAAGTGACAGAAATTGGTAAGTATTATTCAAAAGTTTAACCTACGCATTACAGTGCTTACTTTTTTAGAACGCGATCAAAGACTTCATTCGCAAGTTGTAATAGATGCTACTCGAAGAGAACAAATGACAGAAATTGGTAAGTATTATTCAAAAGTTTAACATACGCATTACAGTGCTTACTTTTTTAGAACGTGATCAAAGACTTCCTTCGCAAGTTGTAATAGATGCTACTCGAAGGGAACAAGTGACAGAAATTGGTAAGTATTATTCAAAAGTTTAACCTACGCATTACAGTGCTTACTTTTTTAGAACGCGATCAAAGACTTCATTCGCAAGTTGTAATAGATGCTACTCGAAGGGAACATGTGACAGAAATTGGTAAGTATTATTCAAAAGTTTAACCTACGCATTACAGTGCTTACTTTTTTAGAACGCGATCAAAGACTTCATTCGCAAGTTGTAATAGATGCTACTCGAAGGGAACAAGTGACAGAAATTGGTAAGTATTATTCAAAAGTTTAACCTACGCATTACAGTGCTTACTTTTTTAGAACGCGATCAAAGACTTCATTCGCAAGTTGTAATAGATGCTACTCGAAGAGAACAAGTGACAGAAATTGGTAAGTATTATTCAAAAGTTTAACCTACGCATTACAGTGCTTACTTTTTTAGAACGCGATCAAAGACTTCATTCGCAAGTTGTAATAGATGCTACTCGAAGCGAACAAGTGACAGAAATTGGTAAGTATTATTCAAAAGTTTAACCTACGCATTACAGTGCTTACTTTTTTAGAACGCGATCAAAGATTTCATTCGCAAGTTGTATTAGATGCTACTCGAAGGGAACAAGGGACAGAAATTGGTAAGTATTATTCAAAAGTTTAACCTACGCATTACAGTGCTTACTTTTTTAGAACGCGATCAAAGACTTCATTCGCAAGTTGTAATAGATGCTACTCGAAGGGAACAAGTGACAGAAATTGGTAAGTATTATTCAAAAGTTTAACCTACGCATTACAGTGCTTACTTTTTTAGAACGCGATCAAAGACTTCATTCGCAAGTTGTAATAGATGCTACTCGAAGGGAACAAGTGACAGAAATTGGTAAGTATTATTCAAAAGTTTAACCTACGCATTACAGTGCTTACTTTTTTAGAACGCGATCAAAGACTTCATTCGCAAGTTGTAATAGATGCTACTCGAAGGGAACAAGTGACAGAAATTGGTAAGTATTATTCAAAAGTTTAACCTACGCATTACAGTGCTTACTTTTTTAGAACGCGATCAAAGACTTCATTCGCAAGTTGTAATAGATATTACTCGAAGGGAACAAGTGACAGAAATTGGTAAGTATTATTCAAAAGTTTAACCTACGCATTACAGTGCTTACTTTTTTAGAACGCGATCAAAGACTTCATTCGCAAGTTGTAATAGATGCTACTCGAAGGGAACAAGTGACAGAAATTGGTAAGTATTATTCAAAAGTTTAACCTACGCATTACAGTGCTTACTTTTTTAGAACGCGATCAAAGACTTCATTCGCAAGTTGTAATAGATGCTACTCGAAGGGATCAAGTGACAGAAATTGGTAAGTATTATTCAAAAGTTTAACCTACGCATTACAGTGCTTACTTTTTTAGAACGCGATCAAAGACTTCATTCGCAAGTTTTATTAGATGCTACTCGAAGGGAACAAGTGACAGAAATTGGTAAGTATTATTCAAAAGTTTAACCTACGCATTACAGTGCTTACTTTTTTAGAACGCGATCAAAGACTTCATTCGCAAGTTGTAATAGATGCTACTCGAAGGGAACAAGTGACAGAAATTGGTAAGTATTATTCAAAAGTTTAACCTACGCATTACAGTGCTTACTTTTTTAGAACGCGATCAAAGACTTCATTCGCAAGTTGTAATAGATGCTACTCGAAGGGAACAAGTGACAGAAATTGGTAAGTATTATTCAAAAGTTTAACCTACGCATTATAGTGGTTTCTTTTTTAGAACGCGATCAAAGACTTCATTCACAAGCTGTAATAGATGCTACTCGAAGGGAACAAGAGACAGAAATTGGTAAGTATTATTCTAAAGTTTAACCTGCGCATTACAGTGCTTACTTTTTTAGAACGCGATCAAAGACTTCATTCGCAAGTTGTACTAGATGCTACTCGAAGGGAACAAGTGACAGAAATTGGTAAGTATTATTCAAAAGTTTAACCTACGCATTACCGTGCTTACTTTTTTAGAACGCGATCAAAGACTTCATTCGCAAGTTGTATTAGATGCTACTCGAAGGGAACAAGGGACAGAAATTGGTAAGTATTATTCAAAAGTTTAACCTACGCATTACAGTGCTTACTTTTTTAGAACGCGATCAAAGACTTCATTCGCAAGTTGTAATAGATGCTACTCGAAGCGAACATGTGACAGAAATTGGTAAGTATTATTCAAAAGTTTAACCTACGCATTACAGTGCTTACTTTTTTAGAACGCGATCAAAGACTTCATTCGCAAGTTGTAATAGATGCTACTCGAAGGGAACAAGTGACAGAAATTGGTAAGTATTATTCAAAAGTTTAACCTACGCATTACAGTGCTTACTTTTTTAGAACGCGATCAAAGACTTCATACGCAAGTTGTAATAGATGCTACTCGAAGGGAACAAGTGACAGAAATTGGTAAGTATTATTCAAAAGTTTAACCTACGCATTACAGTGCTTACTTTTTTAGAACGCGATCAAAGACTTCATTCGCAAGTTGTAATAGATGCTACTCGAAGGGAACAAGAGACAGAAATTGGTAAGTATTATTCAAAAGTTTAACCTGCGCATTACAGTGCTTACTTTTTTAGAACGCGATCAAAGACTTCATTCGCAAGTTGTAATAGATGCTACTCGAAGGGATCAAGTGACAGAAATTGGTAAGTATTATTCAAAAGTTTAACCTACACATTACAGTGCTTACTTTTTTAGAACGCGATCAAAGACTTCATTCGCAAGTTGTAATAGATGCTACTCGAAGGGAACAAGTGACAGAAATTGATAAGTATTATTCAAAAGTTTAACCTACGCATTACAGTGCTTACTTTTGTAGAACGCGATCAAAGACATCATTCGCAAGTTGTAATAGATGCTACTCGAAGGGAACAAGTGACAGAAATTGGTAAGTATTATTCAAAAGTTTAACCTACGCATTACAGTGCTTACTTTTTTAGAACGCGATCAAAGACTTCATTCGCAAGTTGTAATAGATGCTACTCGAAGGGAACAAGTGACAGAAATTGGTAAGTATTATTCAAAAGTTTAACCTACGCATTACAGTGCTTACGTTTTTAGAACGCGATCAAAGACTTCATTCGCAAGTTGTAATAGATGCTACTCGAAGGGAACAAGTGACAGAAATTGGTAAGTATTATTCAAAAGTTTAACCTACGCATTACAGTGCTTACTTTTTTAGAACGCGATCAAAGACTTCATTCGCAAGTTGTAATAGATGCTACTCGAAGGGAACAAGTGACAGAAATTGGTAAGTATTATTCAAAAGTTTAACCTACGCATTACAGTGCTTACTATTTTAGAACGCGATCAAAGACTTCATTCGCAAGTTGTAATAGATGCTACTCGAAGGGAACAAGTGACAGAAATTGGTAAGTATTATTCAAAAGTTTAACCTACGCATTACAGTGCTTACTTTTTTAGAACGCGATCAAAGACTTCATTCGCAAGTTGTAATAGATGCTACTCGAAGGGATCAAGTGACAGAATTTGGTAAGTATTATTCAAAAGTTTAACCTACGCATTACAGTGCTTACTTTTTTAGAACGCGATCAAAGACTTCATTCGCAAGTTGTAATAGATGCTACTCGAAGGGAACAAGTGACAGAAATTGGTAAGTATTATTCAAAAGTTTAACCTACGCATTACAGTGCTTACTTTTTTAGAACGCGATCAAAGACTTCATTCGCAAGTTGTAATAGATGCTACTCGAAGGGAACAAGTGACAGAAATTGGTAAGTATTATTCAAAAGTTTAACCTACGCATTACAGTGCTTACTTTTTTAGAACGCGATCAAAGACTTCATTCGCAAGTTGTAATAGATGCTACTCGAAGGGAACATGTGAGAGAAATTGGTAAGTATTATTCAAAAGTTTAACCTACGCATTACAGTGCTTACTTTTTTAGAACGCGATCAAAGACTTCATTCGCAAGTTGTAATAGATGCTACTCGAAGGGAACAAGTGACAGAAATTGGTAAGTATTATTCAAAAGTTTAACCTACGCATTACAGTGCTTACTTTTTTAGAACGCGATCAAAGACTTCATTCGCAAGTTGTAATAGATACTACTCGAAGAGAACAAGTGACAGAAATTGGTAAGTATTATTCAAAAGTTTAACATACGCATTACAGTGCTTACTTTTTTAGAACGCGATCAAAGACTTCATTCGCAAGTTGTAATAGATGCTACTCGAAGGGAACAAGTGACAGAAATTGGTAAGTATTATTCAAAAGTTTAACCTACGCATTACAGTGCTTACTTTTTTAGAACGCGATCAAAGACTTCATTCGCAAGTTGTAATAGATGCTACTCGAAGGGAACAAGAGACAGAAATTGGTAAGTATTATTCAAAAGTTTAACCTGCGCATTACAGAGCTTACTTTTTTAGAACGCGATCAAAGACTTCATTCGCAAGTTGTAATAGATGCTACTCGAAGGGATCAAGTGACAGAAATTGGTAAGTATAATTCAAAAGTTTAACCTACGCATTACAGTGCTTACTTTTTTAGAACGCGATCAAAGACTTCATTCGCAAGTTGTAATAGATGCTACTCGAAGGGAACAAGTGACAGAAATTGGTAAGTATTATTCAAAAGTTTAACCTACGCATTACAGTGCTTACTTTTTTAGAACGCGATCAAAGACTTCATTCGCAAGTTGTAATAGATGCTACTCGAAGGGAACAAGAGACAGAAATTGGTAAGTATTATTCAAAAGTTTAACCTGCGCATTACAGAGCTTACTTTTTTAGAACGCGATCAAAGACTTCATTCGCAAGTTGTAATAGATGCTACTCGAAGGGATCAAGTGACAGAAATTGGTAAGTATAATTCAAAAGTTTAACCTACGCATTACAGTGCTTACTTTTTTAGAACGCGATCAAAGACTTCATTCGCAAGTTGTAATAGATGCTACTCGAAGGGAACAAGTGACAGAAATTGGTAAGTATTATTCAAAAGTTTAACCTACGCATTACAGTGCTTACTTTTTTAGAACGCGATCAAAGACTTCATTCGCAAGTTGTAATAGATGCTACTCGAAGGGAACAAGTGACAGAAATTGGTAAGTATTATTCAAAAGTTTAACCTACGCATTACAGTGCTTACTTTTTTAGAACGCGATCAAAGACTTCATTCGCAAGTTGTAATAGATGCTACTCGAAGGGATCAAGTGACAGAAATTGGTAAGTATTATTCAAAAGTTTAACCTACGCATTACAGTGCTTACTTTTTTAGAACGCGATCAAAGACTTCATTCGCAAGTTGTAATAGATGCTACTCGAAGGGAACAAGTGACAGAAATTGGTAAGTATTATTCAAAAGTTTAACCTGCGCATTACAGTGCTTACTTTTTTAGAACGCGATCAAAGACTTCATTCGCAAGTTGTAATAGATGCTACTCGAAGGGATCAAGTGACAGAAATTGGTAAGTATTATTCAAAAGTTTAACCTACACATTACAGTGCTTACTTTTTTAGAACGCGATCAAAGACTTCATTCGCAAGTTGTAATAGATGCTACTCGAAGGGAACAAGTGACAGAAATTGATAAGTATTATTCAAAAGTTTAACCTACGCATTACAGTGCTTACTTTTGTAGAACGCGATCAAAGACATCATTCGCAAGTTGTAATAGATGCTACTCGAAGGGAACAAGTGACAGAAATTGGTAAGTATTATTCAAAAGTTTAACCTACGCATTACAGTGCTTACTTTTTTAGAACGCGATCAAAGACTTCATTCGCAATTTGTAATAGATGCTACTCGAAGGGAACAAGTGACAGAAATTGGTAAGTATTATTCAAAAGTTTAACCTACGCATTACAGTGCTTACTTTTTTAGAACGCGATCAAAGACTTCATTCGCAAGTTGTAATAGATGCTACTCGAAGGGAACAAGTGACAGAAATTGGTAAGTATTATTCAAAAGTTTAACCTACGCATTACAGTGCTTACTTTTTTAGAACGCGATCAAAGACTTCATTCGCAAGTTGTAATAGATGCTACTCGAAGGGATCAAGTGACAGAAATTGGTAAGTATTATTCAAAAGTTTAACCTACGCATTACAGTGCTTACTTTTTTAGAACGCGATCAAAGACTTCATTCGCAAGTTGTAATAGATGCTACTCGAAGGGAACAAGTGACAGAAATTGGTAAGTATTATTCAAAAGTTTAACCTGCGCATTACAGTGCTTACTTTTTTAGAACGCGATCAAAGACTTCATTCGCAAGTTGTAATAGATGCTACTGGAAGGGATCAAGTGACAGAAATTGGTAAGTATTATTCAAAAGTTTAACCTACACATTACAGTGCTTACTTTTTTAGAACGCGATCAAAGACTTCATTCGCAAGTTGTAATAGATGCTACTCGAAGGGAACAAGTGACAGAAATTGATAAGTATTATTCAAAAGTTTAACCTACGCATTACAGTGCTTACTTTTGTAGAACGCGATCAAAGACATCATTCGCAAGTTGTAATAGATGCTACTCGAAGGGAACAAGTGACAGAAATTGGTAAGTATTATTCAAAAGTTTAACCTACGCATTACAGTGCTTACTTTTTTAGAACGCGATCAAAGACTTCATTCGCAAGTTGTAATAGATGCTACTCGAAGGGAACAAGTGACAGAAATTGGTAAGTATTATTCAAAAGTTTAACCTACGCATTACAGTGCTTACGTTTTTAGAACGCGATCAAAGACTTCATTCGCAAGTTGTAATAGATGCTACTCGAAGGGAACAAGTGACAGAAATTGGTAAGTATTATTCAAAAGTTTAACCTACGCATTACAGTGCTTACTTTTTTAGAACGCGATCAAAGACTTCATTCGCAAGTTGTAATAGATGCTACTCGAAGGGAACAAGTGACAGAAATTGGTAAGTATTATTCAAAAGTTTAACCTACGCATTACAGTGCTTACTATTTTAGAACGCGATCAAAGACTTCATTCGCAAGTTGTAATAGATGCTACTCGAAGGGAACAAGTGACAGAAATTGGTAAGTATTATTCAAAAGTTTAACCTACGCATTACAGTGCTTACTTTTTTAGAACGCGATCAAAGACTTCATTCGCAAGTTGTAATAGATGCTACTCGAAGGGATCAAGTGACAGAATTTGGTAAGTATTATTCAAAAGTTTAACCTACGCATTACAGTGCTTACTTTTTTAGAACGCGATCAAAGACTTCATTCGCAAGTTGTAATAGATGCTACTCGAAGGGAACAAGTGACAGAAATTGGTAAGTATTATTCAAAAGTTTAACCTACGCATTACAGTGCTTACTTTTTTAGAACGCGATCAAAGACTTCATTCGCAAGTTGTAATAGATGCTACTCGAAGGGAACAAGTGACAGAAATTGGTAAGTATTATTCAAAAGTTTAACCTACGCATTACAGTGCTTACTTTTTTAGAACGCGATCAAAGACTTCATTCGCAAGTTGTAATAGATGCTACTCGAAGGGAACATGTGACAGAAATTGGTAAGTATTACTCAAAAGTTTAACCTACGCATTACAGTGCTTACTTTTTTAGAACGCGATCAAAGACTTCATTCGCAAGTTGTAATAGATGCTACTCGAAGGGAACAAGTGACAGAAATTGGTAAGTATTATTCAAAAGTTTAACCTACGCATTACAGTGCTTACTTTTTTAGAACGCGATCAAAGACTTCATTCGCAAGTTGTA
The DNA here is from genome assembly GCA_932274525.1 of Podabrus alpinus. NCBI lineage: Eukaryota > Metazoa > Arthropoda > Insecta > Coleoptera > Cantharidae > Podabrus > Podabrus alpinus. The sequence goes on along the minus strand of OW026455.1, from coordinate 45,244,685 downwards.
ATAGATACTACTCGAAGAGAACAAGTGACAGAAATTGGTAAGTATTATTCAAAAGTTTAACATACGCATTACAGTGCTTACTTTTTTAGAACGCGATCAAAGACTTCATTCGCAAGTTGTAATAGATGCTACTCGAAGGGAACAAGTGACAGAAATTGGTAAGTATTATTCAAAAGTTTAACCTACGCATTACAGTGCTTACTTTTTTAGAACGCGATCAAAGACTTCATTCGCAAGTTGTAATAGATGCTACTCGAAGGGAACAAGAGACAGAAATTGGTAAGTATTATTCAAAAGTTTAACCTGCGCATTACAGAGCTTACTTTTTTAGAACGCGATCAAAGACTTCATTCGCAAGTTGTAATAGATGCTACTCGAAGGGATCAAGTGACAGAAATTGGTAAGTATAATTCAAAAGTTTAACCTACGCATTACAGTGCTTACTTTTTTAGAACGCGATCAAAGACTTCATTCGCAAGTTGTAATAGATGCTACTCGAAGGGAACAAGTGACAGAAATTGGTAAGTATTATTCAAAAGTTTAACCTACGCATTACAGTGCTTACTTTTTTAGAACGCGATCAAAGACTTCATTCGCAAGTTGTAATAGATGCTACTCGAAGGGAACAAGAGACAGAAATTGGTAAGTATTATTCAAAAGTTTAACCTGCGCATTACAGAGCTTACTTTTTTAGAACGCGATCAAAGACTTCATTCGCAAGTTGTAATAGATGCTACTCGAAGGGATCAAGTGACAGAAATTGGTAAGTATAATTCAAAAGTTTAACCTACGCATTACAGTGCTTACTTTTTTAGAACGCGATCAAAGACTTCATTCGCAAGTTGTAATAGATGCTACTCGAAGGGAACAAGTGACAGAAATTGGTAAGTATTATTCAAAAGTTTAACCTACGCATTACAGTGCTTACTTTTTTAGAACGCGATCAAAGACTTCATTCGCAAGTTGTAATAGATGCTACTCGAAGGGAACAAGTGACAGAAATTGGTAAGTATTATTCAAAAGTTTAACCTACGCATTACAGTGCTTACTTTTTTAGAACGCGATCAAAGACTTCATTCGCAAGTTGTAATAGATGCTACTCGAAGGGATCAAGTGACAGAAATTGGTAAGTATTATTCAAAAGTTTAACCTACGCATTACAGTGCTTACTTTTTTAGAACGCGATCAAAGACTTCATTCGCAAGTTGTAATAGATGCTACTCGAAGGGAACAAGTGACAGAAATTGGTAAGTATTATTCAAAAGTTTAACCTACGCATTACAGTGCTTACTTTTTTAGAACGCGATCAAAGACTTCATTCGCAAGTTGTAATAGATACTACTCGAAGAGAACAAGTGACAGAAATTGGTAAGTATTATTCAAAAGTTTAACATACGCATTACAGTGCTTACTTTTTTAGAACGCGATCAAAGACTTCATTCGCAAGTTGTAATAGATGCTACTCGAAGGGAACAAGTGACAGAAATTGGTAAGTATTATTCAAAAGTTTAACCTACGCATTACAGTGCTTACTTTTTTAGAACGCGATCAAAGACTTCATTCGCAAGTTGTAATAGATGCTACTCGAAGGGAACAAGAGACAGAAATTGGTAAGTATTATTCAAAAGTTTAACCTGCGCATTACAGAGCTTACTTTTTTAGAACGCGATCAAAGACTTCATTCGCAAGTTGTAATAGATGCTACTCGAAGGGATCAAGTGACAGAAATTGGTAAGTATAATTCAAAAGTTTAACCTACGCATTACAGTGCTTACTTTTTTAGAACGCGATCAAAGACTTCATTCGCAAGTTGTAATAGATGCTACTCGAAGGGAACAAGTGACAGAAATTGGTAAGTATTATTCAAAAGTTTAACCTACGCATTACAGTGCTTACTTTTTTAGAACGCGATCAAAGACTTCATTCGCAAGTTGTAATAGATGCTACTCGAAGGGAACAAGAGACAGAAATTGGTAAGTATTATTCAAAAGTTTAACCTGCGCATTACAGAGCTTACTTTTTTAGAACGCGATCAAAGACTTCATTCGCAAGTTGTAATAGATGCTACTCGTAGGGATCAAGTGACAGAAATTGGTAAGTATAATTCAAAAGTTTAACCTACGCATTACAGTGCTTACTTTTTTAGAACGCGATCAAAGACTTCATTCGCAAGTTGTAATAGATGCTACTCGAAGGGAACAAGTGACAGAAATTGGTAAGTATTATTCAAAAGTTTAACCTACGCATTACAGTGCTTACTTTTTTAGAACGCGATCAAAGACTTCATTCGCAAGTTGTAATAGATGCTACTCGAAGGGATCAAGTGACAGAAATTGGTAAGTATAATTCAAAAGTTTAACCTACGCATTACAGTGCTTACTTTTTTAGAACGCGATCAAAGACTTCATTCGCAAGTTGTAATAGATGCTACTCGAAGGGAACAAGTGACAGAAATTGGTAAGTATTATTCAAAAGTTTAACCTACGCATTACAGTGCTTACTTTTTTAGAACGCGATCAAAGACTTCATTCGCAAGTTGTAATAGATGCTACTCGAAGGGAACAAGTGACAGAAATTGGTAAGTATTATTCAAAAGTTTAACCTACGCATTACAGTGCTTACTTTTTTAGAACGCGATCAAAGACTTCATTCGCAAGTTGTAATAGATGCTACTCGAAGGGATCAAGTGACAGAAATTGGTAAGTATTATTCAAAAGTTTAACCTACGCATTACAGTGCTTAGTTTTTTAGAACGCAATCAAAGACTTCATTCGCAAGTTGTAATAGATGCTACTCGAAGGGAACAAGTGACAGAAATTGGTAAGTATTATTCAAAAGTTTAACCTACGCATTACAGTGCTTACTTTTTTAGAACGCGATCAAAGACTTCATTCGCAAGTTGTAATAGATGCTACTCGAAGGGAACAAGAGACAGAAATTGGTAAGTATTATTCAAAAGTTTAACCTGCGCATTACAGTGCTTACTTTTTTAGAACGCGATCAAAGACTTCATTCGCAAGTTGTAATAGATGCTACTCGAAGGGATCAAGTGACAGAAATTGGTAAGTATTATTCAAAAGTTTAACCTACGCATTACAGTGCTTACTTTTTTAGAACGCGATCAAAGACTTCATTCGCAAGTTGTAATAGATGCTACTCGAAGGGAACAAGTGACAGAAATTGGTAAGTATTATTCAAAAGTTTAACCTACGCATTACAGTGCTTACTTTTTTAGAACGCGATCAAAGACATCATTCGCAAGTTGTAATAGATGCTACTCGAAGGGAACAAGTGACAGAAATTGGTACGTATTATTCAAAAGTTTAACCTACGCATTACAGTGCTTACTTTTTTAGAACGCGATCAAAGACTTCATTCGCAAGTTGTAATAGATGCTACTCGAAGGGAACAAATGACAGAAATTGGTAAGTATTATTCAAAAGTTTAACCTACGCATTACAGTGCTTACTTTTTTAGAACGCCATCAAAGACTTCATTCGCTAGTTGTAATAGATGCTACTCGAAGGGAACAAGTGACAGAAATTGGTAAGTATTATTCAAAAGTTTAACCTACGCATTACAGTGCTTACTTTTTTAGAACGCGATCAAAGACTTCATTCGCAAGTTGTAACAGATGCTACTCGAAGGGAACAAGAGACAGAAATTGGTAAGTATTATTCAAAAGTTTAACCTACGCATTACAGTGCTTACTTTTTTAGAACGCGATCAAAGACTTCATTCGCAAGTTGTAATAGATGCTACTCGAAGGGAACAAGTGACAGAAATTGGTAAGTATTATTCAAAAGTTTAACCTACGCATTACAGTGCTTACTTTTTTAGAACGCGATCAAAGACTTCATTCGCAAGTTGTAATAGATGCTACTCGAAGGGAACAAGTGACAGAAATTGGTAAGTATTATTCAAAAGTTTAACCTACGCATTACAGTGCTTACTTTTTTAGAACGCGATCAAAGACTTCATTCGCAAGTTGTAATAGATGCTACTCGAAGGGAACAAGTGACAGAAATTGGTAAGTATTATTCAAAAGTTTAACCTACGCATTACAGTGCTTACTTTTTTAGAACGCGATCAAAGACTTCATTCGCAAGTTGTAATAGATGCTACTCGAAGGGAACAAGTGACAGAAATTGGTAAGTATTATTCAAAAGTTTAACCTACGCATTACAGTGCTTACTATTTTAGAACGCGATCAAAGACTTCATTCGCAAGTTGTAATAGATGCTACTCGAAGGGAACAAGTGACAGAAATTGGTAAGTATTATTCAAAAGTTTAACCTACGCATTACAGTGCTTACTTTTTTAGAACGCGATCAAAGACTTCATTCGCAAGTTGTAATAGATGCTACTCGAAGGGAACAAGTGACAGAATTTGGTAAGTATTATTCAAAAGTTTAACCTACGCATTACAGTACTTACTTTTTTAGAACGCGATCAAAGACTTCATTCGCAAGTTGTATTAGATGCTACTCGAAGGGAACAAGGGACAGAAATTGGTAAGTATTATTCAAAAGTTTAACCTACGCATTACAGTGTTTACTTTTTTAGAACGCGATCAAAGACTTCATTCTCAAGTTGTAATAGATGCTACTCGAAGGGAACAAGTGACAGAAATTGGTAAGTATTTTTCAAAAGTTTAACCTACGCATTACAGTGCTTACTTTTTTAGAACGCGATCAAAGACTTCATTCGCAAGTTGTATTAGATGCTACTCGAAGGGAACAAGAGACAGAAATTGGTAAGTATTATTCAAAAGTTTAACCTACGCATTACAGTGCTTACTTTTTTAGAACGCGATCAAAGACTTCATTCGCAAGTTGTAATAGATGCTACTCGAAGGGATCAAGTGACAGAAATTGGTAAGTATTATTCAAAAGTTTAACCTACGCATTACAGTGCTTACTTTTTTAGAACGCGATCAAAGACTTCATTCGCAAGTTGTAATAGATGCTACTCGAAGGGAACAAGTGACAGAAATTGGTAAGTATTATTCAAAAGTTTAACCTACGCATTACAGTGCTTACTTTTTTAGAACGCGATCAAAGACTTCATTCGCAAGTTGTAATAGATGCTACTCGAAGGGAACAAGTGACAGAAATTGGTAAGTATTATTCAAAAGTTTAACCTACGCATTACAGTGCTTACTTTTTTAGAACGCGATCAAAGACTTCATTCGCAAGTTGTAATAGATGCTACTCGAAGGGAACATGTGACAGAAATTGGTAAGTATTATTCAAAAGTTTAACCTACGCATTACAGTGCTTACTTTTTCAGAACGCGATCAAAGACTTCATTCGCAAGTTGTAATAGATGCTACTCGAAGGGAACAAGTGACAGAAATTGGTAAGTATTATTCAAAAGTTTAACCTACGCATTACAGTGCTTACTTTTTTAGAACGCGATCAAAGACTTCATTCGCAAGTTGTAATAGATACTACTCGAAGAGAACAAGTGACAGAAATTGGTAAGTATTATTCAAAAGTTTAACATACGCATTACAGTGCTTACTTTTTTAGAACGTGATCAAAGACTTCATTCGCAAGTTGTAATAGATGCTACTCGAAGGGAACAAGTGACAGAAATTGGTAAGTATTATTCAAAAGTTTAACCTACGCATTACAGTGCTTACTTTTTTAGAACGCGATCAAAGACTTCATTCGCAAGTTGTAATAGATGCTGCTCGAAGGGAACAAGAGACAGAAATTGGTAAGTATTATTCAAAAGTTTAACCTACGCATTACAGTGCTTACTTTTTTAGAAAGCGATCAAAGACTTCATTCGCAAGTTGTAATAGATGCTACTCGAAGGGAACAAGTGACAGAAATTGGTAAGTATTATTCAAAAGTTTAACCTACGCATTACAGTGCTTACTTTTTTAGAACGCGATCAAAGACTTCATTCGCAAGTTGTAATAGATGCTACTCGAAGGGAACAAGTGACAGAAATTGGTAAGTATTATTCAAAAGTTTAACTTACGCATTACAATGCTTATACTTTTTTAGAACGCGATCAAAGACTTCATTCGCAAGTTGTAATAGATGCTACTCGAAGGGAACAAGTGACAGAAATTGGTAAGTATTATTCAAAAGTTTAACGTACGCATTACAGTGCTTACTTTTTTAGAACGCGATCAAAGACTTCATTCGCAAGTTGTAATAGATGCTACTCGAAGGAACAAGTGACAGAAATTGGTAAGTATTATTCAAAAGTTTAACCTACGCATTACAGTGCTTACTTTTTTAGAACGCGATCAAAGACTTCATTCGCAAGTTGTAATAGATGCTACTCGAAGGGAACAAGTGACAGAAATTGGTAAGTATTATTCAAAAGTTTAACCTACGCATTACAGTGCTTACTTTTTTAGAACGCGATCAAAGACTTCATTCGCAAGTTGTAATAGATGCTACTCGAAGGGAACATGTGACAGAAATTGGTAAGTATTATTCAAAAGTTTAACCTACGCATTACAGTGCTTACTTTTTTAGAACGGGATCAAAGACTTCATTCGCAAGTTGTAATAGATGCTACTCGAAGGGAACAAGTGACAGAAATTGGTAAGTATTATTCAAAAGTTTAACCTACGCATTACAGTGCTTACTTTTTTAGAACGCGATCAAAGACTTCATTCGCAAGTTGTAATAGATGCTACTCGAAGAGAACAAATGACAGAAATTGGTAAGTATTATTCAAAAGTTTAACATACGCATTACAGTGCTTACTTTTTTATAACGTGATCAAAGACTTCATTCGCAAGTTGTAATAGATGCTACTCGAAGGGAACAAGTGACAGAAATTGGTAAGTATTATTCAAAAGTTTAACCTACGCATTACAGTGCTTACTTTTTTAGAACGCGATCAAAGACTTCATTCGCAAGTTGTAATAGATGCTACTCGAAGGGAACAAGTGACAGAAATTGGTAAGTATTATTCAAAAGTTTAACCTACGCATTACAGTGCTTACTTTTTTAGAACGTGATCAAAGACTTCATTCGCAAGTTGTAATAGATGCTACTCGAAGGGAACAAGTGACAGAAATTGGTAAGTATTATTCAAAAGTTTAACCTACGCATTACAGTGCTTACTTTTTTAGAACGCGATCAAAGACTTCATTCGCAAGTTGTAATAGATGCTACTCGAAGGGATCAAGTGACAGAAATTGGTAAGTATTATTCAAAAGTTTAACCTACGCATTACAGTGCTTACTTTTTTAGAACGCGATCAAAGACTTCATTCGCAAGTTGTAATAGATGCTACTCGAAGGGAACAAGTGACAGAAATTGGTAAGTATTATTCAAAAGTTTAACCTACGCATTAAAGTGCTTACTTTTTTAGAACGCGATCAAAGACTTCATTCGCAAGTTGTAATAGATGCTACTCGAAGGGAACAAGTGACAGAAATTGGTAAGTATTATTCAAAAGTTTAACCTACGCATTACAGTGCTTACTTTTTTAGAACGCGATCAAAGACTTCATTCACAAGTTGTAATAGATGCTACTCGAAGGGAACATGTGACAGAAATTGGTAAGTATTATTCAAAAGTTTAACCTACGCATTACAGTGCTTACTTTTTTAGAACGCGATCAAAGACTTCATTCGCAAGTTGTAATAGATGCTACTCGAAGGGAACAAGTGACAGAAATTGGTAAGTATTATTCAAAAGTTTAACCTACGCATTACAGTGCTTACTTTTTTAGAACGCGATCAAAGACTTCATTCGCAAGTTGTAATAGATGCTACTCGAAGAGAACAAATGACAGAAATTGGTAAGTATTATTCAAAAGTTTAACATACGCATTACAGTGCTTACTTTTTTAGAACGTGATCAAAGACTTCCTTCGCAAGTTGTAATAGATGCTACTCGAAGGGAACAAGTGACAGAAATTGGTAAGTATTATTCAAAAGTTTAACCTACGCATTACAGTGCTTACTTTTTTAGAACGCGATCAAAGACTTCATTCGCAAGTTGTAATAGATGCTACTCGAAGGGAACATGTGACAGAAATTGGTAAGTATTATTCAAAAGTTTAACCTACGCATTACAGTGCTTACTTTTTTAGAACGCGATCAAAGACTTCATTCACAAGTTGTAATAGATGCTACTCGAAGGGAACAAGTGACAGAAATTGGTAAGTATTATTCAAAAGTTTAACCTACGCATTACAGTGCTTACTTTTTTAGAACGCGATCAAAGACTTCATTCGCAAGTTGTAATAGATGCTACTCGAAGAGAACAAGTGACAGAAATTGGTAAGTATTATTCAAAAGTTTAACATACGCATTACAGTGCTTACTTTTTTAGAACGTGATCAAAGACTTCATTCGCAAGTTGTAATAGATGCTACTCGAAGGGAACAAGTGACAGAAATTGGTAAGTATTATTCAAAAGTTTAACCTACGCATTACAGTGCTTACTTTTTTAGAACGTGATCAAAGACTTCATTCGCAAGTTGTAATAGATGCTACTCGAAGGGAACAAGTGACAGAAATTGGTAAGTATTATTCAAAAGTTTAACCTACGCATTACAGTGCTTACTTTTTTAGAACGCGATCAAAGACTTCATTCGCAAGTTGTAATAGATGCTACTCGAAGGGAACATGTGACAGAAATTGGTAAGTATTATTCAAAAGTTTAACCTACGCATTACAGTGCTTACTTTTTTAGAACGCGATCAAAGACTTCATTCGCAAGTTGTAATAGATGCTACTCGAAGGGAACAAGTGACAGAAATTGGTAAGTATTATTCAAAAGTTTAACCTACGCATTACAGTGCTTACTTTTTTAGAACGCGATCAAAGACTTCATTCGCAAGTTGTAATAGATGCTACTCGAAGAGAACAAATGACAGAAATTGGTAAGTATTATTCAAAAGTTTAACATACGCATTACAGTGCTTACTTTTTTAGAACGTGATCAAAGACTTCCTTCGCAAGTTGTAATAGATGCTACTCGAAGGGAACAAGTGACAGAAATTGGTAAGTATTATTCAAAAGTTTAACCTACGCATTACAGTGCTTACTTTTTTAGAACGCGATCAAAGACTTCATTCGCAAGTTGTAATAGATGCTACTCGAAGGGAACATGTGACAGAAATTGGTAAGTATTATTCAAAAGTTTAACCTACGCATTACAGTGCTTACTTTTTTAGAACGCGATCAAAGACTTCATTCGCAAGTTGTAATAGATGCTACTCGAAGGGAACAAGTGACAGAAATTGGTAAGTATTATTCAAAAGTTTAACCTACGCATTACAGTGCTTACTTTTTTAGAACGCGATCAAAGACTTCATTCGCAAGTTGTAATAGATGCTACTCGAAGAGAACAAGTGACAGAAATTGGTAAGTATTATTCAAAAGTTTAACATACGCATTACAGTGCTTACTTTTTTAGAACGTGATCAAAGACTTCATTCGCAAGTTGTAATAGATGCTACTCGAAGGGAACAAGTGACAGAAATTGGTAAGTATTATTCAAAAGTTTAACCTACGCATTACAGTGCTTACTTTTTTAGAACGCGATCAAAGACTTCATTCGCAAGTTGTAATAGATGCTACTCGAAGGGAACAAGTGACAGAAATTGGTAAGTATTATTCAAATGTTTAACCTACGCATTACAGTGCTTACTTTTTTAGAACGCGATCAAAGACTTCATTCGCAAGTTGTAATAGATGCTACTCGAAGGGAACAAGAGACAGAAATTGGTAAGTATTATTCAAAAGTTTAACCTGCGCATTACAGTGCTTACTTTTTTAGAACGCGATCAAAGACTTCATTCGCAAGTTGTAATAGATGCTACTCGAAGGGATCAAGTGACAGAAATTGGTAAGTATAATTCAAAAGTTTAACCTACGCATTACAGTGCTTACTTTTTTAGAACGCGATCAAAGACTTCATTCGCAAGTTGTAATAGATGCTACTCGAAGGGAACAAGTGACAGAAATTGGTAAGTATTATTCAAAAGTTTAACCTACGCATTACAGTGCTTACTTTTTTAGAACGCGATCAAAGACATCATTCGCAAGTTGTAATAGATGCTACTCGAAGGGAACAAGTGACAGAAATTGGTAAGTATTATTCAAAAGTTTAACCTACGCATTACAGTGCTTACTTTTTTTGAACGCGATCAAAGACTTCATTCGCAAGTTGTAATAGATGCTACTCGAAGGGAACAAGTGACAGAAATTGGTAAGTATTATTCAAAAGTTTAACCTACGCATTACAGTGCTTACTTTTTTAGAACGCGATCAAAGACATCATTCGCAAGTTGTAATAGATGCTACTCGAAGGGAACAAGTGACAGAAATTGGTAAGTATTATTCAAAAGTTTAACCTACGCATTACAGTGCTTACTTTTTTTGAACGCGATCAAAGACTTCATTCGCAAGTTGTAATAGATGCTACTCGAAGGGAACAAGTGACAGAAATTGGTAAGTATTATTCAAAAGTTTAACCTACGCATTACAGTGCTTACTTTTTTAGAACGCGATCAAAGACTTCATTTGCAAGTTGTAATAGATGCTACTCGAAGGGAACAAGAGACAGAAATTGGTAAATATTATTCAAAAGTTTAACCTGCGCATTACAGTGCTTACTTTTTTAGAACGCGATCAAAGACTTCATTCGCAAGTTGTAATAGATGCTACTCGAAGGGATCAAGTGACAGAAATTGGTAAGTATTATTCAAAAGTTTAACCTACGCATTACAGTGCTTACTTTTTTAGAACGCGATCAAAGACTTCATTCGCAAGTTGTAATAGATGCTACTCGAAGGGATCAAGTGACAGAAATTGGTAAGTATTATTCAAAAGTTTAACCTACGCATTACAGTGCTTACTTTTTTAGAACGCGATCAAAGACTTCATTCGCAAGTTGTAAAAGATGCTACTCGAAGGGAACAAGAGACAGAAATTGGTAAGTATTATTCAAAAGTTTAACCTACGCATTACAGTGCTTACTTTTTTAGAACGCGATCAAAGACTTCATTCGCAAGTTGTAATAGATGCTACTCGAAGGGAACAAGTGACAGAAATTGGTAAGTATTATTCAAAAGTTTAACCTACGCATTACAGTGCTTACTTTTTTAGAACGCGATCAAAGACTTCATTCGCTAGTTGTAATAGATGCTACTCGAAGGGAACAAGTGACAGAAATTGGTAAGTATTATTCAAAAGTTTAACCTACGCATTACAGTGCTTACTTTTTTAGAACGCGATCAAAGACTTCATTCGCAAGTTGTAATAGATGCTACTCGAAGGGAACAAGTGACAGAATTTGGTAAGTATTATTCAAAAGTTTAACCTACGCATTACAGTACTTACTTTTTTAGAACGCGATCAAAGACTTCATTCGCAAGTTGTAATAGATGCTACTCGAAGGGAACAAGTGACAGAATTTGGTAAGTATTATTCAAAAGTTTAACCTACGCATTACAGTGCTTACTTTTTTAGAACGCGATCAAAGACTTCATTCGCAAGTTGTAATAGATGCTACTCGAAGGGAACAAGTGACAGAATTTGGTAAGTATTATTCAAAAGTTTAACCTACGCATTACAGTACTTACTTTTTTAGAACGCGATCAAAGACTTCATTCGCAAGTTGTAATAGATGCTACTCGAAGGGAACAAGTGACAGAATTTGGTAAGTATTATTCAAAAGTTTAACCTACGCATTACAGTACTTACTTTTTTAGAACGCGATCAAAGACTTCATTCGCAAGTTGTATTAGATGCTACTCGAAGGGAACAAGGGACAGAAATTGGTAAGTATTATTCAAAAGTTTAACCTACGCATTACAGTGTTTACTTTTTTAGAACGCGATCAAAGACTTCATTCGCAAGTTGTAATAGATGCTACTCGAAGGGAACAAGTGACAGAAATTGGTAAGTATTTTTCAAAAGTTTAACCTACGCATTACAGTGCTTACTTTTTTAGAACGCGATCAAAGACTTCATTCGCAAGTTGTATTAGATGCTACTCGAAGGGAACAAGAGACAGAAATTGGTAAGTATTATTCAAAAGTTTAACCTACGCATTACAGTGCTTACTTTTTTAGAACGCGATCAAAGACTTCATTCGCAAGTTGTAATAGATGCTACTCGAAGGGATCAAGTGACAGAAATTGGTAAGTATTATTCAAAAGTTTAACCTACGCATTACAGTGCTTACTTTTTTAGAACGCGATCAAAGACTTCATTCGCAAGTTGTAATAGATGCTACTCGAAGGGAACAAGTGACAGAAATTGGTAAGTATTATTCAAAAGTTTAACCTACGCATTACAGTGCTTACTTTTTTAGAACGCGATCAAAGACTTCATTCGCAAGTTGTAATAGATGCTACTCGAAGGGAACAAGTGACAGAAATTGGTAAGTATTATTCAAAAGTTTAACCTACGCATTACAGTGCTTACTTTTTTAGAACGCGATCAAAGACTTCATTCGCAAGTTGTAATAGATGCTACTCGAAGGGAACATGTGACAGAAATTGGTAAGTATTATTCAAAAGTTTAACCTACGCATTACAGTGCTTACTTTTTTAGAACGCGATCAAAGACTTCATTCGCAAGTTGTAATAGATGCTACTCGAAGGGAACAAGTGACAGAAATTGGTAAGTATTATTCAAAAGTTTAACCTACGCATTACAGTGCTTACTTTTTTAGAACGCGATCAAAGACTTCATTCGCAAGTTGTAATAGATACTACTCGAAGAGAACAAGTGACAGAAATTGGTAAGTATTATTCAAAAGTTTAACATACGCATTACAGTGCTTACTTTTTTAGAACGTGATCAAAGACTTCATTCGCAAGTTGTAATAGTTGCTACTCGAAGGGAACAAGTGACAGAAATTGGTAAGTATTATTCAAAAGTTTAACCTACGCATTACAGTGCTTACTTTTTTAGAACGCGATCAAAGACTTCATTCGCAAGTTGTAATAGATGCTGCTCGAAGGGAACAAGAGACAGAAATTGGTAAGTATTATTCAAAAGTTTAACCTACGCATTACAGTGCTTACTTTTTTAGAACGCGATCAAAGACTTCATTCGCAAGTTGTAATAGATGCTACTCGAAGGGAACAAGTGACAGAAATTGGTAAGTATTATTCAAAAGTTTAACCTACGCATTACAGTGCTTACTTTTTTAGAACGCGATCAAAGACTTCATTCGCAAGTTGTAATAGATGCTACTCGAAGGGAACAAGTGACAGAAATTGGTAAGTATTATTCAAAAGTTTAACTTACGCATTACAATGCTTATACTTTTTTAGAACGCGATCAAAGACTTCATTCGCAAGTTGTAATAGATGCTACTCGAAGGGAACAAGTGACAGAAATTGGTAAGTATTATTCAAAAGTTTAACGTACGCATTACAGTGCTTACTTTTTTAGAACGCGATCAAAGACTTCATTCGCAAGTTGTAATAGATGCTACTCGAAGGGAACAAGTGACAGAAATTGGTAAGTATTATTCAAAAGTTTAACCTACGCATTACAGTGCTTACTTTTTTAGAACGCGATCAAAGACTTCATTCGCAAGTTGTAATAGATGCTACTCGAAGGGAACAAGTGACAGAAATTGGTAAGTATTATTCAAAAGTTTAACCTACGCATTACAGTGCTTACTTTTTTAGAACGCGATCAAAGACTTCATTCGCAAGTTGTAATAGATGCTACTCGAAGGGAACAAGTGACAGAAATTGGTAAGTATTATTCAAAAGTTTAACCTACGCATTACAGTGCTTACTTTTTTAGAACGCGATCAAAGACTTCATTCGCAAGTTGTAATAGATGCTACTCGAAGGGAACAAGTGACAGAAATTGGTAAGTATTATTCAAAAGTTTAACTTACGCATTACAATGCTTTTACTTTTTTAGAACGCGATCAAAGACTTCATTCGCAAGTTGTAATAGATGCTACTCGAAGGGAACAAGTGACAGAAATTGGTAAGTATTATTCAAAAGTTTAACCTACGCATTACAGTGCTTACTTTTTTAGAACGCGATCAAAGACTTCATTCGCAAGTTGTAATAGATGCTACTCGAAGGGAACAAGTGACAGAAATTGGTAAGTATTATTCAAAAGTTTAACCTACGCATTACAGTGCTTACTTTTTTAGAACGCGATCAAAGACTTCATTCGCAAGTTGTAATAGATGCTACTCGAAGGGAACAAGTGACAGAAATTGGTAAGTATTATTCAAAAGTTTAACCTACGCATTACAGTGCTTACTTTTTTAGAACGCGATCAAAGACTTCATTCGCAAGTTGTAATAGATGCTATTCGAAGGGAACAAGTGACAGAAATTGGTAAGTATTATTCAAAAGTTTAACCTACGCATTACAGTGCTTACTTTTTTAGAACGCGATCAAAGACTTCATTCGCAAGTTGTAATAGATGCTACTCGAAGGGAACAAGTGACAGAAATTGGTAAGTATTATTCAAAAGTTTAACCTACGCATTACAGTGCTTACTTTTTTAGAACGCGATCAAAGACTTCATTCGCAAGTTGTAATAGATGCTACTCGAAGGGAACAAGTGACAGAAATTGGTAAGTATTATTCAAAAGTTTAACTTACGCATTACAATGCTTATACTTTTTTAGAACGCGATCAAAGACTTCATTCGCAAGTTGTAATAGATGCTACTCGAAGGGAACACGTGACAGAAATTGGTAAGTATTATTCAAAAGTTTAACGTACGCATTACAGTGCTTACTTTTTTAGAACGCGATCAAAGACTTCATTCGCAAGTTGTAATAGATGCTACTCGAAGGGAACAAGTGACAGAAATTGGTAAGTATTATTCAAAAGTTTAACCTACGCATTACAGTGCTTACTTTTTTAGAACGCGATCAAAGACTTCATTCGCAAGTTGTAATAGATGCTACTCGAAGGGAACAAGTGACAGAAATTGGTAAGTATTATTCAAAAGTTTAACCTACGCATTACAGTGCTTACTTTTTTAGAACGCGATCAAAGACTTCATTCGCAAGTTGTAATAGATGCTACTCGAAGGGAACAAGTGACAGAAATTGGTAAGTATTATTCAAAAGTTTAACCTACGCATTACAGTGCTTACTTTTTTAGAACGCGATCAAAGACTTCATTCGCAAGTTGTAATAGATGCTACTCGAAGGGAACAAGTGACAGAAATTGGTAAGTATTATTCAATAGTTTAACCTACGCATTACAGTGCTTACTTTTTTAGAACGCGATCAAAGACTTCATTCGCAAGTTGTAATAGATGCTACTCGAAGGGAACAAGTGACAGAAATTGGTAAGTATTATTCAAAAGTTTAACCTACGCATTACAGTGCTTACTTTTTTAGAACGCGATCAAAGACTTCATTCGCAAGTTGTAATAGATGCTACTCGAAGGGAACAAGTGACAGAAATTGGTAAGTATTATTCAAAAGTTTAACCTACGCATTACAGTGCTTACTTTTTTAGAACGCGATCAAAGACTTCATTCGCAAGTTGTAATAGATGCTACTCGAAGGGAACAAGTGACAGAAATTGGTAAGTATTATTCAAAAGTTTAACCTACGCATTACAGTGCTTACTTTTTTAGAACGCAATCAAAGACTTCATTCGCAAGTTGTAATAGATGCTACTCGAAGGGAACAAGTGACAGAAATTGGTAAGTATTATTCAAAAGTTTAACCTACGCATTACAGTGCTTACTTTTTTAGAACGCGATCAAAGACTTCATTCGCAAGTTGTAATAGATGCTACTCGAAGAGAACAAATGACAGAAATTGGTAAGTATTATTCAAAAGTTTAACATACGCATTACAGTGCTTACTTTTTTAGAACGTGATCAAAGACTTCATTCGCAAGTTGTAATAGATGCTACTCGAAGGGAACAAGTGACAGAAATTGGTAAGTATTATTCAAAAGTTTAACCTACGCATTACAGTGCTTACTATTTTAGAACGCGATCAAAGACTTCATTCGCAAGTTGTAATAGATGCTACTCGAAGGGAACAAGTGACAGAAATTGGTAAGTATTATTCAAAAGTTTAACCTACGCATTACAGTGCTTACTTTTTTAGAACGCGATCAAAGACTTCATTCGCAAGTTGTAATAGATACTACTCGAAGAGAACAAGTGACAGAAATTGGTAAGTATTATTCAAAAGTTTAACATACGCATTACAGTGCTTACTTTTTTAGAACGTGATCAAAGACTTCATTCGCAAGTTGTAATAGATGCTACTCGAAGGGAACAAGTGACAGAAATTGGTAAGTATTATTCAAAAGTTTAACCTACGCATTACAGTGCTTACTTTTTTAGAACGCGATCAAAGACTTCATTCGCAAGTTGTAATAGATGCTGCTCGAAGGGAACAAGAGACAGAAATTGGTAAGTATTATTCAAAAGTTTAACCTACGCATTACAGTGCTTACTTTTTTAGAACGCGATCAAAGACTTCATTCGCAAGTTGTAATAGATGCTACTCGAAGGGAACAAGTGACAGAAATTGGTAAGTATTATTCAAAAGTTTAACCTACGCATTACAGTGCTTACTTTTTTAGAACGCGATCAAAGACTTCATTCGCAAGTTGTAATAGATGCTACTCGAAGGGAACAAGTGACAGAAATTGGTAAGTATTATTCAAAAGTTTAACTTACGCATTACAATGCTTATACTTTTTTAGAACGCGATCAAAGACTTCATTCGCAAGTTGTAATAGATGCTACTCGAAGGGAACAAGTGACAGAAATTGGTAAGTATTATTCAAAAGTTTAACGTACGCATTACAGTGCTTACTTTTTTAGAACGCGATCAAAGACTTCATTCGCAAGTTGTAATAGATGCTACTCGAAGGAACAAGTGACAGAAATTGGTAAGTATTATTCAAAAGTTTAACCTACGCATTACAGTGCTTACTTTTTTAGAACGCGATCAAAGACTTCATTCGCAAGTTGTAATAGATGCTACTCGAAGGGAACATGTGACAGAAATTGGTAAGTATTATTCAAAAGTTTAACCTACGCATTACAGTGCTTACTTTTTTAGAACGCGATCAAAGACTTCATTCGCAAGTTGTAATAGATGCTACTCGAAGGGAACAAGTGACAGAAATTGGTAAGTATTATTCAAAAGTTTAACCTACGCATTACAGTGCTTACTTTTTTAGAACGCGATCAAAGACTTCATTCGCAAGTTGTAATAGATGCTACTCGAAGGGAACAAGTGACAGAAATTGGTAAGTATTATTCAAAAGTTTAACTTACGCATTACAATGCTTATACTTTTTTAGAACGCGATCAAAGACTTCATTCGCAAGTTGTAATAGATGCTACTCGAAGGGAACAAGTGACAGAAATTGGTAAGTATTATTCAAAAGTTTAACGTACGCATTACAGTGCTTACTTTTTTAGAACGCGATCAAAGACTTCATTCGCAAGTTGTAATAGATGCTACTCGAAGGAACAAGTGACAGAAATTGGTAAGTATTATTCAAAAGTTTAACCTACGCATTACAGTGCTTACTTTTTTAGAACGCGATCAAAGACTTCATTCGCAAGTTGTAATAGATGCTACTCGAAGGGAACATGTGACAGAAATTGGTAAGTATTATTCAAAAGTTTAACCTACGCATTACAGTGCTTACTTTTTTAGAACGCGATCAAAGACTTCATTCGCAAGTTGTAATAGATGCTACTCGAAGGGAACAAGTGACAGAAATTGGTAAGTATTATTCAAAAGTTTAACCTACGCATTACAGTGCTTACTTTTTTAGAACGCGATCAAAGACTTCATTCGCAAGTTGTAATAGATGCTACTCGAAGGGAACAAGTGACAGAAATTGGTAAGTATTATTCAAAAGTTTAACTTACGCATTACAATGCTTATACTTTTTTAGAACGCGATCAAAGACTTCATTCGCAAGTTGTAATAGATGCTACTCGAAGGGAACAAGTGACAGAAATTGGTAAGTATTATTCAAAAGTTTAACGTACGCATTACAGTGCTTACTTTTTTAGAACGCGATCAAAGACTTCATTCGCAAGTTGTAATAGATGCTACTCGAAGGAACAAGTGACAGAAATTGGTAAGTATTATTCAAAAGTTTAACCTACGCATTACAGTGCTTACTTTTTTAGAACGCGATCAAAGACTTCATTCGCAAGTTGTAATAGATGCTACTCGAAGGGAACATGTGACAGAAATTGGTAAGTATTATTCAAAAGTTTAACCTACGCATTACAGTGCTTACTTTTTTAGAACGCGATCAAAGACTTCATTCGCAAGTTGTAATAGATGCTACTCGAAGGGAACAAGTGACAGAAATTGGTAAGTATTATTCAAAAGTTTAACCTACGCATTACAGTGCTTACTTTTTTAGAACGCGATCAAAGACTTCATTCGCAAGTTGTAATAGATGCTACTCGAAGAGAACAAATGACAGAAATTGGTAAGTATTATTCAAAAGTTTAACATACGCATTACAGTGCTTACTTTTTTAGAACGTGATCAAAGACTTCATTCGCAAGTTGTAATAGATGCTACTCGAAGGGATCAAGTGACAGAAATTGGTAAGTATTATTCAAAAGTTTAACCTACGCATTACAGTGCTTACTTTTTTAGAACGTGATCAAAGACTTCATTCGCAAGTTGTAATAGATGCTACTCGAAGGGAACAAGTGACAGAAATTGGTAAGTATTATTCAAAAGTTTAACCTACGCATTACAGTGCTTACTTTTTTAGAACGCGATCAAAGACTTCATTCGCAAGTTGTAATAGATGCTACTCGAAGGGATCAAGTGACAGAAATTGGTAAGTATTATTCAAAAGTTTAACCTACGCATTACAGTGCTTACTTTTTTAGAACGCGATCAAAGACTTCATTCGCAAGTTGTAATAGATGCTACTCGAAGGGATCAAGTGACAGAAATTGGTAAGTATTATTCAAAAGTTTAACCTACGCATTACAGTGCTTACTTTTTTAGAACGTGATCAAAGACTTCATTCGCAAGTTGTAATAGATGCTACTCGAAGGGAACAAGTGACAGAAATTGGTAAGTATTATTCAAAAGTTTAACCTACGCATTACAGTGCTTACTTTTTTAGAACGCGATCAAAGACTTCATTCGCAAGTTGTAATAGATGCTACTCGAAGGGATCAAGTGACAGAAATTGGTAAGTATTATTCAAAAGTTTAACATACGCATTACAGTGCTTACTTTTTTAGAACGTGATCAAAGACTTCATTCGCAAGTTGTAATAGATGCTACTCGAAGGGATCAAGTGACAGAAATTGGTAAGTATTATTCAAAAGTTTAACCTACGCATTACAGTGCTTACTTTTTTAGAACGCGATCAAAGACTTCATTCGCAAGTTGTAATAGATGCTACTCGAAGAGAACAAATGACAGAAATTGGTAAGTATTATTCAAAAGTTTAACATACGCATTACAGTGCTTACTTTTTTAGAACGTGATCAAAGACTTCATTCGCAAGTTGTAATAGATGCTACTCGAAGGGAACAAGTGACAGAAATTGGTAAGTATTATTCAAAAGTTTAACCTACGCATTACAGTGCTTACTTTTTTAGAACGTGATCAAAGACTTCATTCGCAAGTTGTAATAGATGCTACTCGAAGGGAACAAGTGACAGAAATTGGTAAGTATTATTCAAAAGTTTAACCTACGCATTACAGTGCTTACTTTTTTAGAACGCGATCAAAGACTTCATTCGCAAGTTGTAATAGATGCTACTCGAAGGGATCAAGTGACAGAAATTGGTAAGTATTATTCAAAAGTTTAACCTACGCATTACAGTGCTTACTTTTTTAGAACGCGATCAAAGACTTCATTCGCAAGTTGTAATAGATGCTACTCGAAGGGAACAAGTGACAGAAATTGGTAAGTATTATTCAAAAGTTTAACCTACGCATTAAAGTGCTTACTTTTTTAGAACGCGATCAAAGACTTCATTCGCAAGTTGTAATAGATGCTACTCGAAGGGAACAAGTGACAGAAATTGGTAAGTATTATTCAAAAGTTTAACCTACGCATTACAGTGCTTACTTTTTTAGAACGCGATCAAAGACTTCATTCGCAAGTTGTAATAGATGCTACTCGAAGGGAACATGTGACAGAAATTGGTAAGTATTATTCAAAAGTTTAACCTACGCATTACAGTGCTTACTTTTTTAGAACGCGATCAAAGACTTCATTCGCAAGTTGTAATAGATGCTACTCGAAGGGAACAAGTGACAGAAATTGGTAAGTATTATTCAAAAGTTTAACCTACGCATTACAGTGCTTACTTTTTTAGAACGCGATCAAAGACTTCATTCGCAAGTTGTAATAGATGCTACTCGAAGAGAACAAGTGACAGAAATTGGTAAGTATTATTCAAAAGTTTAACATACGCATTACAGTGCTTACTTTTTTAGAACGTGATTAAAGACTTCATTCGCAAGTTGTAATAGATGCTACTCGAAGGGAACAAGTGACAGAAATTGGTAAGTATTATTCAAAAGTTTAACTTACGCATTACAATGCTTATACTTTTTTAGAACGCGATCAAAGACTTCATTCGCAAGTTGTAATAGATGCTACTCGAAGGGAACAAGTGACAGAAATTGGTAAGTATTATTCAAAAGTTTAACGTACGCATTACAGTGCTTACTTTTTTAGAACGCGATCAAAGACTTCATTCGCAAGTTGTAATAGATGCTACTCGAAGGGAACAAGTGACAGAAATTGGTAAGTATTATTCAAAAGTTTAACCTACGCATTACAGTGCTTACTTTTTTAGAACGCGATCAAAGACTTCATTCGCAAGTTGTAATAGATGCTACTCGAAGGGAACAAGTGACAGAAATTGGTAAGTATTATTCAAAAGTTTAACCTACGCATTACAGTGCTTACTTTTTTAGAACGCGATCAAAGACTTCATTCGCAAGTTGTAATAGATGCTACTCGAAGGGAACATGTGACAGAAATTGGTAAGTATTATTCAAAAGTTTAACCTACGCATTACAGTGCTTACTTGTTTAGAACGCGATCAAAGACTTCATTCGCAAGTTGTAATAGATGCTACTCGAAGGGAACAAGTGACAGAAATTGGTAAGTATTATTCAAAAGTTTAACCTACGCATTACAGTGCTTACTTTTTTAGAACGCGATCAAAGACTTCATTCGCAAGTTGTAATAGATGCTACTCGAAGAGAACAAGTGACAGAAATTGGTAAGTATTATTCAAAAGTTTAACCTACGCATTACAGTGCTTACTTTTTTAGAACGCGATCAAAGACTTCATTCGCAAGTTGTAATAGATGCTACTCGAAGGGAACAAGTGACAGAAATTGGTAAGTATTATTCAAAAGTTTAACCTACGCATTACAGTGCTTACTTTTTTAGAACGCGATCAAAGACTTCATTCGCAAGTTGTAATAGATGCTACTCGAAGGGAACAAGTGACAGAAATTGGTAAGTATTATTCAAAAGTTTAACCTACGCATTACAGTGCTTACTTTTTTAGAACGCAATCAAAGACTTCATTCGCAAGTTGTAATAGATGCTACTCGAAGGGAACAAGTGACAGAAATTGGTAAGTATTATTCAAAAGTTTAACCTACGCATTACAGTGCTTACTTTTTTAGAACGCGATCAAAGACTTCATTCGCAAGTTGTAATAGATGCTACTCGAAGAGAACAAATGACAGAAATTGGTAAGTATTATTCAAAAGTTTAACATACGCATTACAGTGCTTACTTTTTTAGAACGTGATCAAAGACTTCATTCGCAAGTTGTAATAGATGCTACTCGAAGGGAACAAGTGACAGAAATTGGTAAGTATTATTCAAAAGTTTAACCTACGCATTACAGTGCTTACTATTTTAGAACGCGATCAAAGACTTCATTCGCAAGTTGTAATAGATGCTACTCGAAGGGAACAAGTGACAGAAATTGGTAAGTATTATTCAAAAGTTTAACCTACGCATTACAGTGCTTACTTTTTTAGAACGCGATCAAAGACTTCATTCGCAAGTTGTAATAGATACTACTCGAAGAGAACAAGTGACAGAAATTGGTAAGTATTATTCAAAAGTTTAACATACGCATTACAGTGCTTACTTTTTTAGAACGTGATCAAAGACTTCATTCGCAAGTTGTAATAGATGCTACTCGAAGGGAACAAGTGACAGAAATTGGTAAGTATTATTCAAAAGTTTAACCTACGCATTACAGTGCTTACTTTTTTAGAACGCGATCAAAGACTTCATTCGCAAGTTGTAATAGATGCTGCTCGAAGGGAACAAGAGACAGAAATTGGTAAGTATTATTCAAAAGTTTAACCTACGCATTACAGTGCTTACTTTTTTAGAACGCGATCAAAGACTTCATTCGCAAGTTGTAATAGATGCTACTCGAAGGGAACAAGTGACAGAAATTGGTAAGTATTATTCAAAAGTTTAACCTACGCATTACAGTGCTTACTTTTTTAGAACGCGATCAAAGACTTCATTCGCAAGTTGTAATAGATGCTACTCGAAGGGAACAAGTGACAGAAATTGGTAAGTATTATTCAAAAGTTTAACTTACGCATTACAATGCTTATACTTTTTTAGAACGCGATCAAAGACTTCATTCGCAAGTTGTAATAGATGCTACTCGAAGGGAACAAGTGACAGAAATTGGTAAGTATTATTCAAAAGTTTAACGTACGCATTACAGTGCTTACTTTTTTAGAACGCGATCAAAGACTTCATTCGCAAGTTGTAATAGATGCTACTCGAAGGAACAAGTGACAGAAATTGGTAAGTATTATTCAAAAGTTTAACCTACGCATTACAGTGCTTACTTTTTTAGAACGCGATCAAAGACTTCATTCGCAAGTTGTAATAGATGCTACTCGAAGGGAACATGTGACAGAAATTGGTAAGTATTATTCAAAAGTTTAACCTACGCATTACAGTGCTTACTTTTTTAGAACGCGATCAAAGACTTCATTCGCAAGTTGTAATAGATGCTACTCGAAGGGAACAAGTGACAGAAATTGGTAAGTATTATTCAAAAGTTTAACCTACGCATTACAGTGCTTACTTTTTTAGAACGCGATCAAAGACTTCATTCGCAAGTTGTAATAGATGCTACTCGAAGGGAACAAGTGACAGAAATTGGTAAGTATTATTCAAAAGTTTAACTTACGCATTACAATGCTTATACTTTTTTAGAACGCGATCAAAGACTTCATTCGCAAGTTGTAATAGATGCTACTCGAAGGGAACAAGTGACAGAAATTGGTAAGTATTATTCAAAAGTTTAACCTACGCATTACAGTGCTTACTTTTTTAGAACGCGATCAAAGACTTCATTCGCAAGTTGTAATAGATGCTACTCGAAGGAACAAGTGACAGAAATTGGTAAGTATTATTCAAAAGTTTAACCTACGCATTACAGTGCTTACTTTTTTAGAACGCGATCAAAGACTTCATTCGCAAGTTGTAATAGATGCTACTCGAAGGGAACATGTGACAGAAATTGGTAAGTATTATTCAAAAGTTTAACCTACGCATTACAGTGCTTACTTTTTTAGAACGCGATCAAAGACTTCATTCGCAAGTTGTAATAGATGCTACTCGAAGGGAACAAGTGACAGAAATTGGTAAGTATTATTCAAAAGTTTAACCTACGCATTACAGTGCTTACTTTTTTAGAACGCGATCAAAGACTTCATTCGCAAGTTGTAATAGATGCTACTCGAAGGGAACAAGTGACAGAAATTGGTAAGTATTATTCAAAAGTTTAACTTACGCATTACAATGCTTATACTTTTTTAGAACGCGATCAAAGACTTCATTCGCAAGTTGTAATAGATGCTACTCGAAGGGAACAAGTGACAGAAATTGGTAAGTATTATTCAAAAGTTTAACGTACGCATTACAGTGCTTACTTTTTTAGAACGCGATCAAAGACTTCATTCGCAAGTTGTAATAGATGCTACTCGAAGGAACAAGTGACAGAAATTGGTAAGTATTATTCAAA
Source organism: Podabrus alpinus (assembly GCA_932274525.1). Classification (NCBI taxonomy): domain Eukaryota; kingdom Metazoa; phylum Arthropoda; class Insecta; order Coleoptera; family Cantharidae; genus Podabrus; species Podabrus alpinus. Next base: position 45,220,659 of record OW026455.1, on the reverse strand, counting down.
AGTTTAACCTACGCATTACAGTGCTTACTTTTTTAGAACGCGATCAAAGACTTCATTCGCAAGTTGTAATAGATGCTACTCGAAGGGAACATGTGACAGAAATTGGTAAGTATTATTCAAAAGTTTAACCTACGCATTACAGTGCTTACTTTTTTAGAACGCGATCAAAGACTTCATTCGCAAGTTGTAATAGATGCTACTCGAAGGGAACAAGTGACAGAAATTGGTAAGTATTATTCAAAAGTTTAACCTACGCATTACAGTGCTTACTTTTTTAGAACGCGATCAAAGACTTCATTCGCAAGTTGTAATAGATGCTACTCGAAGAGAACAAATGACAGAAATTGGTAAGTATTATTCAAAAGTTTAACATACGCATTACAGTGCTTACTTTTTTAGAACGTGATCAAAGACTTCATTCGCAAGTTGTAATAGATGCTACTCGAAGGGAACAAGTGACAGAAATTGGTAAGTATTATTCAAAAGTTTAACCTACGCATTACAGTGCTTACTTTTTTAGAACGTGATCAAAGACTTCATTCGCAAGTTGTAATAGATGCTACTCGAAGGGAACAAGTGACAGAAATTGGTAAGTATTATTCAAAAGTTTAACCTACGCATTACAGTGCTTACTTTTTTAGAACGCGATCAAAGACTTCATTCGCAAGTTGTAATAGATGCTACTCGAAGGGATCAAGTGACAGAAATTGGTAAGTATTATTCAAAAGTTTAACCTACGCATTACAGTGCTTACTTTTTTAGAACGCGATCAAAGACTTCATTCGCAAGTTGTAATAGATGCTACTCGAAGGGATCAAGTGACAGAAATTGGTAAGTATTATTCAAAAGTTTAACCTACGCATTACAGTGCTTACTTTTTTAGAACGTGATCAAAGACTTCATTCGCAAGTTGTAATAGATGCTACTCGAAGGGAACAAGTGACAGAAATTGGTAAGTATTATTCAAAAGTTTAACCTACGCATTACAGTGCTTACTTTTTTAGAACGCGATCAAAGACTTCATTCGCAAGTTGTAATAGATGCTACTCGAAGGGATCAAGTGACAGAAATTGGTAAGTATTATTCAAAAGTTTAACATACGCATTACAGTGCTTACTTTTTTAGAACGTGATCAAAGACTTCATTCGCAAGTTGTAATAGATGCTACTCGAAGGGATCAAGTGACAGAAATTGGTAAGTATTATTCAAAAGTTTAACCTACGCATTACAGTGCTTACTTTTTTAGAACGCGATCAAAGACTTCATTCGCAAGTTGTAATAGATGCTACTCGAAGAGAACAAATGACAGAAATTGGTAAGTATTATTCAAAAGTTTAACATACGCATTACAGTGCTTACTTTTTTAGAACGTGATCAAAGACTTCATTCGCAAGTTGTAATAGATGCTACTCGAAGGGAACAAGTGACAGAAATTGGTAAGTATTATTCAAAAGTTTAACCTACGCATTACAGTGCTTACTTTTTTAGAACGTGATCAAAGACTTCATTCGCAAGTTGTAATAGATGCTACTCGAAGGGAACAAGTGACAGAAATTGGTAAGTATTATTCAAAAGTTTAACCTACGCATTACAGTGCTTACTTTTTTAGAACGCGATCAAAGACTTCATTCGCAAGTTGTAATAGATGCTACTCGAAGGGATCAAGTGACAGAAATTGGTAAGTATTATTCAAAAGTTTAACCTACGCATTACAGTGCTTACTTTTTTAGAACGCGATCAAAGACTTCATTCGCAAGTTGTAATAGATGCTACTCGAAGGGAACAAGTGACAGAAATTGGTAAGTATTATTCAAAAGTTTAACCTACGCATTAAAGTGCTTACTTTTTTAGAACGCGATCAAAGACTTCATTCGCAAGTTGTAATAGATGCTACTCGAAGGGAACAAGTGACAGAAATTGGTAAGTATTATTCAAAAGTTTAACCTACGCATTACAGTGCTTACTTTTTTAGAACGCGATCAAAGACTTCATTCGCAAGTTGTAATAGATGCTACTCGAAGGGAACATGTGACAGAAATTGGTAAGTATTATTCAAAAGTTTAACCTACGCATTACAGTGCTTACTTTTTTAGAACGCGATCAAAGACTTCATTCGCAAGTTGTAATAGATGCTACTCGAAGGGAACAAGTGACAGAAATTGGTAAGTATTATTCAAAAGTTTAACCTACGCATTACAGTGCTTACTTTTTTAGAACGCGATCAAAGACTTCATTCGCAAGTTGTAATAGATGCTACTCGAAGAGAACAAGTGACAGAAATTGGTAAGTATTATTCAAAAGTTTAACATACGCATTACAGTGCTTACTTTTTTAGAACGTGATTAAAGACTTCATTCGCAAGTTGTAATAGATGCTACTCGAAGGGAACAAGTGACAGAAATTGGTAAGTATTATTCAAAAGTTTAACTTACGCATTACAATGCTTATACTTTTTTAGAACGCGATCAAAGACTTCATTCGCAAGTTGTAATAGATGCTACTCGAAGGGAACAAGTGACAGAAATTGGTAAGTATTATTCAAAAGTTTAACGTACGCATTACAGTGCTTACTTTTTTAGAACGCGATCAAAGACTTCATTCGCAAGTTGTAATAGATGCTACTCGAAGGGAACAAGTGACAGAAATTGGTAAGTATTATTCAAAAGTTTAACCTACGCATTACAGTGCTTACTTTTTTAGAACGCGATCAAAGACTTCATTCGCAAGTTGTAATAGATGCTACTCGAAGGGAACAAGTGACAGAAATTGGTAAGTATTATTCAAAAGTTTAACCTACGCATTACAGTGCTTACTTTTTTAGAACGCGATCAAAGACTTCATTCGCAAGTTGTAATAGATGCTACTCGAAGGGAACATGTGACAGAAATTGGTAAGTATTATTCAAAAGTTTAACCTACGCATTACAGTGCTTACTTGTTTAGAACGCGATCAAAGACTTCATTCGCAAGTTGTAATAGATGCTACTCGAAGGGAACAAGTGACAGAAATTGGTAAGTATTATTCAAAAGTTTAACCTACGCATTACAGTGCTTACTTTTTTAGAACGCGATCAAAGACTTCATTCGCAAGTTGTAATAGATGCTACTCGAAGAGAACAAGTGACAGAAATTGGTAAGTATTATTCAAAAGTTTAACATACGCATTACAGTGCTTACTTTTTTAGAACGTGATCAAAGACTTCATTCGCAAGTTGTAATAGATGCTACTCGAAGGGAACAAGTGACAGAAATTGGTAAGTATTATTCAAAAGTTTAACCTACGCATTACAGTGCTTACTTTTTTAGAACGCGATCAAAGACTTCATTCGCAAGTTGTAATAGATGCTACTCGAAGGGAACAAGTGACAGAAATTGGTAAGTATTATTCAAATGTTTAACCTACGCATTACAGTGCTTACTTTTTTAGAACGCGATCAAAGACTTCATTCGCAAGTTGTAATTGATGCTACTCGAAGGGAACAAGAGACAGAAATTGGTAAGTATTATTCAAAAGTTTAACCTGCGCTTTACAGTGCTTACTTTTTTAGAACGCGATCAAAGACTTCATTCGCAAGTTGTAATAGATGCTACTCGAAGGGATCAAGTGACAGAAATTGGTAAGTATAATTCAAAAGTTTAACCTACGCATTACAGTGCTTACTTTTTTAGAACGCGATCAAAGACTTCATTCGCAAGTTGTAATAGATGCTACTCGAAGGGAACAAGTGACAGAAATTGGTAAGTATTATTCAAAAGTTTAACCTACGCATTACAGTGCTTACTTTTTTAGAACGCGATCAAAGACATCATTCGCAAGTTGTAATAGATGCTACTCGAAGGGAACAAGTGACAGAAATTGGTAAGTATTATTCAAAAGTTTAACCTACGCATTACAGTGCTTACTTTTTTAGAACGCGATCAAAGACATCATTCGCAAGTTGTAATAGATGCTACTCGAAGGGAACAAGTGACAGAAATTGGTAAGTATTATTCAAAAGTTTAACCTACGCATTACAGTGCTTACTTTTTTAGAACGCGATCAAAGACATCATTCGCAAGTTGTAATAGATGCTACTCGAAGGGAACAAGTGACAGAAATTGGTACGTATTATTCAAAAGTTTAACCTACGCATTACAGTGCTTACTTTTTTAGAACGCAATCAAAGACTTCATTCGCAAGTTGTAATAGATGCTACTCGAAGGGAACAAGTGACAGAAATTGGTAAGTATTATTCAAAAGTTTAACCTACGCATTACAGTGCTTACTTTTTTAGAACGCGATCAAAGACTTCATTCGCTAGTTGTAATAGATGCTACTCGAAGGGAACAAGTGACAGAAATTGGTAAGTATTATTCAAAAGTTTAACCTACGCATTACAGTGCTTACTTTTTTAGAACGCGATCAAAGACTTCATTCGCAAGTTGTAACAGATGCTACTCGAAGGGAACAAGAGACAGAAATTGGTAAGTATTATTCAAAAGTTTAACCTACGCATTACAGTGCTTACTTTTTTAGAACGCGATCAAAAACTTCATTCGCAAGTTGTAATAGATGCTACTCGAAGGGAACAAGTGACAGAAATTGGTAAGTATTATTCAAAAGTTTAACCTACGCATTACAGTGCTTACTTTTTTAGAACGCGATCAAAGACTTCATTCGCAAGTTGTAATAGATGCTACTCGAAGGGAACAAGTGACAGAAATTGGTAAGTATTATTCAAAAGTTTAACCTACGCATTACAGTGCTTACTTTTTTAGAACGCGATCAAAGACTTCATTCGCAAGTTGTAATAGATGCTACTCGAAGGGAACAAGTGACAGAAATTGGTAAGTATTATTCAAAAGTTTAACCTACGCATTACAGTGCTTACTTTTTTAGAACGCGATCAAAGACTTCATTCGCAAGTTGTAATAGATGCTACTCGAAGGGAACAAGTGACAGAAATTGGTAAGTATTATTCAAAAGTTTAACCTACGCATTACAGTGCTTACTTTTTTAGAACGCGATCAAAGACTTCATTCGCAAGTTGTAATAGATGCTACTCGAAGGGAACAAGTGACAGAAATTGGTAAGTATTATTCAAAAGTTTAACCTACGCATTACAGTGCTTACTTTTTTAGAACGCGATCAAAGACATCATTCGCAAGTTGTAATAGATGCTACTCGAAGGGAACAAGTGACAGAAATTGGTAAGTATTATTCAAAAGTTTAACCTACGCATTACAGTGCTTACTTTTTTAGAACGCGATCAAAGACATCATTCGCAAGTTGTAATAGATGCTACTCGAAGGGAACAAGTGACAGAAATTGGTACGTATTATTCAAAAGTTTAACCTACGCATTACAGTGCTTACTTTTTTAGAACGCAATCAAAGACTTCATTCGCAAGTTGTAATAGATGCTACTCGAAGGGAACAAGTGACAGAAATTGGTAAGTATTATTCAAAAGTTTAACCTACGCATTACAGTGCTTACTTTTTTAGAACGCGATCAAAGACTTCATTCGCTAGTTGTAATAGATGCTACTCGAAGGGAACAAGTGACAGAAATTGGTAAGTATTATTCAAAAGTTTAACCTACGCATTACAGTGCTTACTTTTTTAGAACGCGATCAAAGACTTCATTCGCAAGTTGTAACAGATGCTACTCGAAGGGAACAAGAGACAGAAATTGGTAAGTATTATTCAAAAGTTTAACCTACGCATTACAGTGCTTACTTTTTTAGAACGCGATCAAAAACTTCATTCGCAAGTTGTAATAGATGCTACTCGAAGGGAACAAGTGACAGAAATTGGTAAGTATTATTCAAAAGTTTAACCTACGCATTACAGTGCTTACTTTTTTAGAACGCGATCAAAGACTTCATTCGCAAGTTGTAATAGATGCTACTCGAAGGGAACAAGTGACAGAAATTGGTAAGTATTATTCAAAAGTTTAACCTACGCATTACAGTGCTTACTTTTTTAGAACGCGATCAAAGACTTCATTCGCAAGTTGTAATAGATGCTACTCGAAGGGAACAAGTGACAGAAATTGGTAAGTATTATTCAAAAGTTTAACCTACGCATTACAGTGCTTACTTTTTTAGAACGCGATCAAAGACTTCATTCGCAAGTTGTAATAGATGCTACTCGAAGGGAACAAGTGACAGAAATTGGTAAGTATTATTCAAAAGTTTAACCTACGCATTACAGTGCTTACTTTTTTAGAACGCGATCAAAGACTTCATTCGCAAGTTGTAATAGATGCTACTCGAAGGGAACAAGTGACAGAAATTGGTAAGTATTATTCAAAAGTTTAACCTACGCATTACAGTGCTTACTTTTTTAGAACGCGATCAAAGACTTCATTCGCAAGTTGTAATAGATGCTACTCGAAGGGAACAAGTGACAGAAATTGGTAAGTATTATTCAAAAGTTTAACCTACGCATTACAGTGCTTACTTTTTTAGAACGCGATCAAAGACTTCATTCGCAAGTTGTAATAGATGCTACTCGAAGGGAACAAGTGACAGAAATTGGTAAGTATTATTCAAAAGTTTAACCTACGCATTACAGTGCTTACTTTTTTAGAACGCGATCAAAGACTTCATTCGCAAGTTGTAATAGATGCTACTCGAAGGGAACAAGTGACAGAAATTGGTAAGTATTATTCAAAAGTTTAACCTACGCATTACAGTGCTTACTTTTTTAGAACGCAATCAAAGACTTCATTCGCAAGTTGTAATAGATGCTACTCGAAGGGAACAAGTGACAGAAATTGGTAAGTATTATTCAAAAGTTTAACCTACGCATTACAGTGCTTACTTTTTTAGAACGCGATCAAAGACTTCATTCGCAAGTTGTAATAGATGCTACTCGAAGAGAACAAATGACAGAAATTGGTAAGTATTATTCAAAAGTTTAACATACGCATTACAGTGCTTACTTTTTTAGAACGTGATCAAAGACTTCATTCGCAAGTTGTAATAGATGCTACTCGAAGGGAACAAGTGACAGAAATTGGTAAGTATTATTCAAAAGTTTAACCTACGCATTACAGTGCTTACTATTTTAGAACGCGATCAAAGACTTCATTCGCAAGTTGTAATAGATGCTACTCGAAGGGAACAAGTGACAGAAATTGGTAAGTATTATTCAAAAGTTTAACCTACGCATTACAGTGCTTACTTTTTTAGAACGCGATCAAAGACTTCATTCGCAAGTTGTAATAGATACTACTCGAAGAGAACAAGTGACAGAAATTGGTAAGTATTATTCAAAAGTTTAACATACGCATTACAGTGCTTACTTTTTTAGAACGTGATCAAAGACTTCATTCGCAAGTTGTAATAGATGCTACTCGAAGGGAACAAGTGACAGAAATTGGTAAGTATTATTCAAAAGTTTAACCTACGCATTACAGTGCTTACTTTTTTAGAACGCGATCAAAGACTTCATTCGCAAGTTGTAATAGATGCTGCTCGAAGGGAACAAGAGACAGAAATTGGTAAGTATTATTCAAAAGTTTAACCTACGCATTACAGTGCTTACTTTTTTAGAACGCGATCAAAGACTTCATTCGCAAGTTGTAATAGATGCTAGTCGAAGGGAACAAGTGACAGAAATTGGTAAGTATTATTCAAAAGTTTAACCTACGCATTACAGTGCTTACTTTTTTAGAACGCGATCAAAGACTTCATTCGCAAGTTGTAATAGATGCTACTCGAAGGGAACAAGTGACAGAAATTGGTAAGTATTATTCAAAAGTTTAACTTACGCATTACAATGCTTATACTTTTTTAGAACGCGATCAAAGACTTCATTCGCAAGTTGTAATAGATGCTACTCGAAGGGAACAAGTGACAGAAATTGGTAAGTATTATTCAAAAGTTTAACCTACGCATTACAGTGCCTACATTTTTAGAACGCGATCAAAGACTTCATTCGCAAGTTGTAATAGATGCTACTCGAAGGGAACAAGTGACAGAAATTGGTAAGTATTATTCAAAAGTTTAACCTACGCATTACAGTGCTTACTTTTTTAGAACGCGATCAAAGACTTCATTCGCAAGTTGTAATAGATGCTACTCGAAGGGAACAAGTGACAGAAATTGGTAAGTATTATTCAAAAGTTTAACCTACGCATTACAGTGCTTACTTTTTTAGAACGCGATCAAAGACTTCATTCGCAAGTTGTAATAGATGCTACTCGAAGGGAACAAGTGACAGAAATTGGTAAGTATTATTCAAAAGTTTAACCTACGCATTACAGTGCTTACTTTTTTAGAACGCGATCAAAGACTTCATTCGCAAGTTGTAATAGATGCTACTCGAAGGGATCAAGTGACAGAAATTGGTAAGTATTATTCAAAAGTTTAACCTACGCATTACAGTGCTTACTTTTTTAGAACGCGATCAAAGACTTCATTCGCAAGTTGTAATAGATATTACTCGAAGGGAACAAGTGACAGAAATTGGTAAGTATTATTCAAAAGTTTAACCTACGCATTACAGTGCTTACTTTTTTAGAACGCGATCAAAGACTTCATTCGCAAGTTGTAATAGATGCTACTCGAAGGGAACAAGTGACAGAAATTGGTAAGTATTATTCAAAAGTTTAACCTACGCATTACAGTGCTTACTTTTTTAGAACGCGATCAAAGACTTCATTCGCAAGTTGTAATAGATGCTACTCGAAGGGATCAAGTGACAGAAATTGGTAAGTATTATTCAAAAGTTTAACCTACGCATTACAGTGCTTACTTTTTTAGAACGCGATCAAAGACTTCATTCGCAAGTTGTAATAGATGCTACTCGAAGGGATCAAGTGACAGAAATTGGTAAGTATTATTCAAAAGTTTAACCTACGCATTACAGTGCTTACGTTTTTAGAACGCGATCAAAGACTTCATTCGCAAGTTGTAATAGATGCTACTCGAAGGGAACAAGTGACAGAAATTGGTAAGTATTATTCAAAAGTTTAACCTACGCATTACAGTGCTTACTTTTTTAGAACGCGATCAAAGACATCATTCGCAAGTTGCAATAGATGCTACTCGAAGGGAACAAGTGACAGAAATTGGTACGTATTATTCAAAAGTTTAACCTACGCATTACAGTGCTTACTTTTTTAGAACGCGATCAAAGACTTCATTCGCAAGTTGTAATAGATGCTACTCGAAGGGAACAAGTGACAGAAATTGGTAAGTATTATTCAAAAGTTTAACCTACGCATTACAGTGCTTACTTTTTTAGAACGCGATCAAAGACTTCATTCGCTAGTTGTAATAGATGCTACTCGAAGGGAACAAGTGACAGAAATTGGTAAGTATTATTCAAAAGTTTAACCTACGCATTACAGTGCTTACTTTTTTAGAACGCGATCAAAGACTTCATTCGCAAGTTGTAACAGATGCTACTCGAAGGGAACAAGAGACAGAAATTGGTAAGTATTATTCAAAAGTTTAACCTACGCATTACAGTGCTTACTTTTTTAGAACGCGATCAAAGACTTCATTCGCAAGTTGTAATAGATGCTACTCGAAGGGAACAAGTGACAGAAATTGGTAAGTATTATTCAAAAGTTTAACCTACGCATTACAGTGCTTACTTTTTTAGAACGCGATCAAAGACTTCATTCGCAAGTTGTAATAGATGCTACTCGAAGGGAACAAGTGACAGAAATTGGTAAGTATTATTCAAAAGTTTAACCTACGCATTACAGTGCTTACTTTTTTAGAACGCGATCAAAGACTTCATTCGCAAGTTGTAATAGATGCTACTCGAAGGGAACAAGTGACAGAAATTGGTAAGTATTATTCAAAAGTTTAACCTACGCATTACAGTGCTTACTTTTTTAGAACGCGATCAAAGACTTCATTCGCAAGTTGTAATAGATGCTACTCGAAGGGAACAAGTGACAGAAATTGGTAAGTATTATTCAAAAGTTTAACCTACGCATTACAGTGCTTACTTTTTTAGAACGCGATCAAAGACTTCATTCGCAAGTTGTAATAGATGCTACTCGAAGGGAACAAGTGACAGAAATTGGTAAGTATTATTCAAAAGTTTAACCTACGCATTACAGTGCTTACTTTTTTAGAACGCGATCAAAGACTTCATTCGCAAGTTGTAATAGATGCTACTCGAAGGGAACAAGTGACAGAAATTGGTAAGTATTATTCAAAAGTTTAACCTACGCATTACAGTGCTTACTTTTTTAGAACGCGATCAAAGACTTCATTCGCAAGTTGTAATAGATGCTACTCGAAGGGAACAAGTGACAGAAATTGGTAAGTATTATTCAAAAGTTTAACCTACGCATTACAGTGCTTACTTTTTTAGAACGCGATCAAAGACTTCATTCGCAAGTTGTAATAGATGCTACTCGAAGGGAACAAGTGACAGAAATTGGTAAGTATTATTCAAAAGTTTAACCTACGCATTACAGTGCTTACTTTTTTAGAACGCGATCAAAGACTTCATTCGCAAGTTGTAATAGATGCTACTCGAAGGGAACAAGTGACAGAAATTGGTAAGTATTATTCAAAAGTTTAACCTACGCATTACAGTGCTTACTTTTTTAGAACGCGATCAAAGACTTCATTCGCAAGTTGTAATAGATGCTACTCGAAGGGAACAAGAGACAGAAATTGGTAAGTATTATTCAAAAGTTTAACCTGCGCATTACAGTGCTTACTTTTTTAGAACGCGATCAAAGACTTCATTCGCAAGTTGTAATAGATATTACTCGAAGGGAACAAGTGACAGAAATTGGTAAGTATTATTCAAAAGTTTAACCTACGCATTACAGTGCTTACTTTTTTAGAACGCGATCAAAGACTTCATTCGCAAGTTGTAATAGATGCTACTCGAAGGGAACAAGTGACAGAAATTGGTAAGTATTATTCAAAAGTTTAACCTACGCATTACAGTGCTTACTTTTTTAGAACGCGATCAAAGACTTCATTCGCAAGTTGTAATAGATGCTACTCGAAGGGATCAAGTGACAGAAATTGGTAAGTATTATTCAAAAGTTTAACCTACGCATTACAGTGCTTACTTTTTTAGAACGCGATCAAAGACTTCATTCGCAAGTTGTAATAGATGCTACTCGAAGGGATCAAGTGACAGAAATTGGTAAGTATTATTCAAAAGTTTAACCTACGCATTACAGTGCTTACGTTTTTAGAACGCGATCAAAGACTTCATTCGCAAGTTGTAATAGATGCTACTCGAAGGGAACAAGTGACAGAAATTGGTAAGTATTATTCAAAAGTTTAACCTACGCATTACAGTGCTTACTTTTTTAGAACGCGATCAAAGACTTCATTCGCAAGTTGTAATAGATGCTACTCGAAGGGAACAAGTGACAGAAATTGGTAAGTATTATTCAAAGGTTTAACCTACGCATTACAGTGCTTACTTTTTTAGAACGCGATCAAAGACTTCATTCGCAAGTTGTAATAGATGCTACTCGAAGGGAACAAGTGCCAGAAATTGGTAAGTATTATTCAAAAGTTTAACCTACGCATTACAGTGCTTACTTTTTTAGAACGCGATCAAAGACTTCATTCGCAAGTTCTAATAGATGCTACTCGAAGGGAACAAGTGACAGAAATTGGTAAGTATTATTCAAAAGTTTAACCTACGCATTACAGTGCTTACTTTTTTAGAACGCGATCAAAGACTTCATTCGCAAGTTGTAATAGATGCTACTCGAAGAGAACAAGTGACAGAAATTGGTAAGTATTATTCAAAAGTTTAACCTACGCATTACAGTGCTTACTTTTTTAGAACGCGATCAAAGACTTCATTCGCAAGTTGTAATAGATGCTACTCGAAGGGAACAAGTGACAGAAATTGGTAAGTATTATTCAAAAGTTTAACCTACGCATTACAGTGCTTACTTTTTTAGAACGCGATCATAGACTTCATTCGCAAGTTGTAATAGATGCTACTCGAAGGGAACAAGTGACAGAAATTGGTAAGTATTATTCAAAAGTTTAACCTACGCATTACAGTGCTTACTTTTTTAGAACGCGATCAAAGACTTCATTCGCAAGTTGTAATAGATGCTACTCGAAGGGATCAAGTGACAGAAATTGGTAAGTATTATTCAAAAGTTTAACCTACGCATTACAGTGCTTACTTTTTTAGAACGCGATCAAAGACTTCATTCGCAAGTTGTAATAGATGCTACTCGAAGGGAACAAGTGACAGAAATTGGTAAGTATTATTCAAAAGTTTAACCTACGCATTACAGTGCTTACTTTTTTAGAACGCGATCAAAGACTTCATTCGCAAGTTGTAATAGATGCTACTCGAAGGGAACAAGAGACAGAAATTGGTAAGTATTATTCAAAAGTTTAACCTGCGCATTACAGTGCTTACTTTTTTAGAACGCGATCAAAGACTTCATTCGCAAGTTGTAGTAGATGCTACTCGAAGGGATCAAGTGACAGAAATTGGTAAGTATTATTCAAAAGTTTAACCTACGCATTACAGTGCTTACTTTTTTAGAACGCGATCAAAGACTTCATTCGCAAGTTGTAATAGATGCTACTCGAAGGGAACAAGTGACAGAAATTGGTAAGTATTATTCAAAAGTTTAACCTACGCATTACAGTGCTTACTTTTTTAGAACGCGATCAAAGACATCATTCGCAAGTTGTAATAGATGCTACTCGAGGGAACAAGTGACAGAAATTGGTAAGTATTATTCAAAAGTTTAACCTACGCATTACAGTGCTTACTTTTTTTGAACGCGATCAAAGACTTCATTCGCAAGTTGTAATAGATGCTACTCGAAGGGAACAAGTGACAGAAATTGGTAAGTATTATTCAAAAGTTTAACCTACGCATTACAGTGCTTACTTTTTTAGAACGCGATCAAAGACTTCATTCGCAAGTTGTAATAGATGCTACTCGAAGGGAACAAGAGACAGAAATTGGTAAGTATTATTCAAAAGTTTAACCTGCGCATTACAGTGCTTACTTTTTTAGAACGCGATCAAAGACTTCATTCGCAAGTTGTAATAGATGCTACTCGAAGGGATCAAGTGACAGAAATTGGTAAGTATTATTCAAAAGTTTAACCTACGCATTACAGTGCTTACTTTTTTAGAACGCGATCAAAGACTTCATTCGCAAGTTGTAATAGATGCTACTCGAAGGGAACAAGTGACAGAAATTGGTAAGTATTATTCAAAAGTTTAACCTACGCATTACAGTGCTTACTTTTTTAGAACGCGATCAAAGACTTCATTCGCAAGTTGTAATAGATGCTACTCGAAGGGATCAAGTGACAGAAATTGGTAAGTATTATTCAAAAGTTTAACCTACGCATTACAGTGCTTACTTTTTTAGAACGCGATCAAAGACTTCATTCGCAAGTTGTAATAGATGCTACTCGAAGGGAACAAGTGACAGAAATTGGTAAGTATTATTCAAAAGTTTAACCTACGCATTACAGTGCTTACTTTTTTAGAACGCGATCAAAGACTTCATTCGCAAGTTGTAATAGATGCTACTCGAAGGGAACAAGAGACAGAAATTGGTAAGTATTATTCAAAAGTTTAACCTGCGCATTACAGTGCTTACTTTTTTAGAACGCGATCAAAGACTTCATTCGCAAGTTGTAATAGATGCTACTCGAAGGGATCAAGTGACAGAAATTGGTAAGTATTATTCAAAAGTTTAACCTACGCATTACAGTGCTTACTTTTTTAGAACGCGATCAAAGACTTCATTCGCAAGTTGTAATAGATGCTACTCGAAGGGAACAAGTGACAGAAATTGGTAAGTATTATTCAAAAGTTTAACCTACGCATTACAGTGCTTACTTTTTTAGAACGCGATCAAAGACATCATTCGCAAGTTGTAATAGATGCTACTCGAGGGAACAAGTGACAGAAATTGGTAAGTATTATTCAAAAGTTTAACCTACGCATTACAGTGCTTACTTTTTTTGAACGCGATCAAAGACTTCATTCGCAAGTTGTAATAGATGCTACTCGAAGGGAACAAGTGACAGAAACTGGTAAGTATTATTCAAAAGTTTAACCTACGCATTACAGTGCTTACTTTTTTAGAACGCGATCAAAGACTTCATTCGCAAGTTGTAATAGATGCTACTCGAAGGGATCAAGTGACAGAAATTGGTAAGTATTATTCAAAAGTTTAACCTACGCATTACAGTGCTTAGTTTTTTAGAACGCAATCAAAGACTTCATTCGCAAGTTGTAATAGATGCTACTCGAAGGGAACAAGTGACAGAAATTGGTAAGTATTATTCAAAAGTTTAACCTACGCATTACAGTGCTTACTTTTTTAGAACGCGATCAAAGACTTCATTCGCAAGTTGTAATAGATGCTACTCGAAGGGAACAAGAGACAGAAATTGGTAAGTATTATTCAAAAGTTTAACCTGCGCATTACAGTGCTTACTTTTTTAGAACGCGATCAAAGACTTCATTCGCAAGTTGAAATAGATATTACTCGAAGGGAACAAGTGACAGAAATTGGTAAGTATTATTCAAAAGTTTAACCTACGCATTACAGTGCTTACTTTTTTAGAACGCGATCAAAGACTTCATTCGCAAGTTGTAATAGATGCTACTCGAAGGGAACAAGTGACAGAAATTGGTAAGTATTATTCAAAAGTTTAACCTACGCATTACAGTGCTTACTTTTTTAGAACGCGATCAAAGACTTCATTCGCAAGTTGTAATAGATGCTACTCGAAGGGATCAAGTGACAGAAATTGGTAAGTATTATTCAAAAGTTTAACCTACGCATTACAGTGCTTACTTTTTTAGAACGCGATCAAAGACTTCATTCGCAAGTTGTAATAGATGCTACTCGAAGGGATCAAGTGACAGAAATTGGTAAGTATTATTCAAAAGTTTAACCTACGCATTACAGTGCTTACGTTTTTAGAACGCGATCAAAGACTTCATTCGCAAGTTGTAATAGATGCTACTCGAAGGGAACAAGTGACAGAAATTGGTAAGTATTATTCAAAAGTTTAACCTACGCATTACAGTGCTTACTTTTTTAGAACGCGATCAAAGACATCATTCGCAAGTTGCAATAGATGCTACTCGAAGGGAACAAGTGACAGAAATTGGTACGTATTATTCAAAAGTTTAACCTACGCATTACAGTGCTTACTTTTTTAGAACGCGATCAAAGACTTCATTCGCAAGTTGTAATAGATGCTACTCGAAGGGAACAAGTGACAGAAATTGGTAAGTATTATTCAAAAGTTTAACCTACGCATTACAGTGCTTACTTTTTTAGAACGCGATCAAAGACTTCATTCGCTAGTTGTAATAGATGCTACTCGAAGGGAACAAGTGACAGAAATTGGTAAGTATTATTCAAAAGTTTAACCTACGCATTACAGTGCTTACTTTTTTAGAACGCGATCAAAGACTTCATTCGCAAGTTGTAACAGATGCTACTCGAAGGGAACAAGAGACAGAAATTGGTAAGTATTATTCAAAAGTTTAACCTACGCATTACAGTGCTTACTTTTTTAGAACGCGATCAAAGACTTCATTCGCAAGTTGTAATAGATGCTACTCGAAGGGAACAAGTGACAGAAATTGGTAAGTATTATTCAAAAGTTTAACCTACGCATTACAGTGCTTACTTTTTTAGAACGCGATCAAAGACTTCATTCGCAAGTTGTAATAGATGCTACTCGAAGGGAACAAGTGACAGAAATTGGTAAGTATTATTCAAAAGTTTAACCTACGCATTACAGTGCTTACTTTTTTAGAACGCGATCAAAGACTTCATTCGCAAGTTGTAATAGATGCTACTCGAAGGGAACAAGTGACAGAAATTGGTAAGTATTATTCAAAAGTTTAACCTACGCATTACAGTGCTTACTTTTTTAGAACGCGATCAAAGACTTAATTCGCAAGTTGTAATAGATGCTACTCGAAGGGAACAAGTGACAGAAATTGGTAAGTATTATTCAAAAGTTTAACCTACGCATTACAGTGCTTACTTTTTTAGAACGCGATCAAAGACTTCATTCGCAAGTTGTAATAGATGCTACTCGAAGGGAACAAGTGACAGAATTTGGTAAGTATTATTCAAAAGTTTAACCTACGCATTACAGTGCTTACTTTTTTAGAACGCGATCAAAGACTTCATTCGCAAGTTGTAATAGATGCTACTCGAAGGGATCAAGTGACAGAAATTGGTAAGTATTATTCAAAAGTTTAACCTACGCATTACAGTGCTTACTTTTTTAGAACGCGATCAAAGACTTCATTCGCAAGTTTTATTAGATGCTACTCGAAGGGAACAAGGGACAGAAATTGGTAAGTATTATTCAAAAGTTTAACCTACGCATTACAGTGCTTACTTTTTTAGAAGGCGATCACAGACTTCATTCGCAAGTTGTATTAGATGCTACTCGAAGGGAACAAGAGACAGTTTTTGGTAAGTATTATTCAAACGTTTAACCTACGCATAACAGTGCTTGCTTTTTTAGAACGCGATCAAAGACTTCATTCGCAAGTTGTAATAGATGCTACTCGAAGGGAACAAGTGACAGAAATTGGTAAGTATTATTCAAAAGTTTAACCTACGCATTACAGTGCTTACTTTTTTAGAACGCGATCAAAGACCTCATTCGCAAGTTGTAATAGATGCTACTCGAAGGGAACAAGTGACAGAAATTGGTAAGTATTATTCAAAAGTTTAACCTACGCATTACAGTGCTTACTTTTTTAGAACGCGATCAAAGACTTCATTCGCAAGTTGTAATAGATGCTACTCGAAGGGAACAAGTGACAGAAATTGGTAAGTATTATTCAAAAGTTTAACCTACGCATTACAGTGCTTACTTTTTTAGAACGCGATCAAAGACTTCATTCGCAAGTTGTAATAGATGCTACTCGAAGGGAACAAGTGACAGATATTGGTAAGTATTATTCAAAAGTTTAACCTACGCATTACAGTGCTTACATTTTTAGAACGCGATCAAAGACTTCATTCGCAAGTTGTAATAGATGCTACTCGAAGGGAACAAGTGACAGAAATTGGTAAGTATTATTCAAAAGTTTAACCTACGCATTACAGTGCTTACTTTTTTAGAACGCGATCAAAGACTTCATTCGCAAGTTGTATTAGATGCTACTCGAAGGGAACAAGAGACAGAAATTGGTAAGTATTATTCTAAAGTTTCACCTACGCATTACAGTGCTTACTTTTTTAGAACGCGATCAAAGACTTCAGTCGCAAGTTGTAATAGATGCTACTCGAAGGGAACAAGTGACAGAAATTGGTAAGTATTATTCAAAAGTTTAACCTACGCATTACAGTGCTTACTTTTTTAGAACGCGATCAAAGACTTCATTCGCAAGTTGTAATAGATGCTACTCGAAGGGAACAAGTGACAGAAATTGGTAAGTATTATTCAAAAGTTTAACCTACGCATTACAGTGCTTACTTTTTTAGAACGCGATCAAAGACTTCATTCGCAAGTTGTAATAGATGCTACTCGAAGGGAACAAGTGACAGAATTTGGTAAGTATTATTCAAAAGTTTAACCTACGCATTACAGTGCTTACTTTTTTAGAACGCGATCAAAGACTTCATTCGCAAGTTGTAATAGATGCTACTCGAAGGGAACAAGTGACAGAAATTGGTAAGTATTATTCAAAAGTTTAACCTACGCATTACAGTGCTTACTTTTTTAGAACGCGATCAAAGACTTCATTCGCAAGTTTTATTAGATGCTACTCGAAGGGAACAAGGGACAGAAATTGGTAAGTATTATTCAAAAGTTTAACCTACGCATTACAGTGCTTACTTTTTTAGAAGGCGATCACAGACTTCATTCGCAAGTTGTATTAGATGCTACTCGAAGGGAACAAGAGACAGTTTTTGGTAAGTATTATTCAAACGTTTAACCTACGCATAACAGTGCTTGCTTTTTTAGAACGCGATCAAAGACTTCATTCGCAAGTTGTAATAGATGCTACTCGAAGGGAACAAGTGACAGAAATTGGTAAGTATTATTCAAAAGTTTAACCTACGCATTACAGTGCTTACTTTTTTAGAACGCGATCAAAGACCTCATTCGCAAGTTGTAATAGATGCTACTCGAAGGGAACAAGTGACAGAAATTGGTAAGTATTATTCAAAAGTTTAACCTACGCATTACAGTGCTTACTTTTTTAGAACGCGATCAAAGACTTCATTCGCAAGTTGTAATAGATGCTACTCGAAGGGAACAAGTGACAGAAATTGGTAAGTATTATTCAAAAGTTTAACCTACGCATTACAGTGCTTACTTTTTTAGAACGCGATCAAAGACTTCATTCGCAAGTTGTAATAGATGCTACTCGAAGGGAACAAGTGACAGAAATTGGTAAGTATTATTCAAAAGTTTAACCCACGCATTACAGTGCTTACTTTTTTAGAACGCGATCAAAGACTTCATTCGCAAGTTGTAATAGATGCTACTCGAAGGGAACAAGTGACAGAAATTGGTAAGTATTATTCAAAAGTTTAACCTACGCATTACAGTGCTTACTTTTTTAGAACGCGATCAAAGACTTCATTCGCAAGTTGTAATAGATGCTACTCGAAGGGAACAAGTGACAGAAATTGGTAAGTATTATTCAAAAGTTTAACCTACGCATTACAGTGCTTACTTTTTTAGAACGCGATCAAAGACTTCATTCGCAAGTTGTAATAGATGCTACTCGAAGGGAACAAGTGACAGAAATTGGTAAGTATTATTCAAAAGTTTAACCCACGCATTACAGTGCTTACTTTTTTAGAACGCGATCAAAGACTTCATTCGCAAGTTGTAATAGATGCTACTCGAAGGGAACAAGTGACAGAAATTGGTAAGTATTATTCAAAAGTTTAACCTACGCATTACAGTGCTTACTTTTTTAGAACGCGATCAAAGACTTCATTCGCAAGTTGTAATAGATGCTACTCGAAGGGAACAAGTGACAGAAATTGGTAAGTATTATTCAAAAGTTTAACCTAAGCATTACAGTGCTTACTTTTTTAGAACGCGAACAAAGACTTCATTCGCAAGTTGTAATAGATGCTACTCGAAGGGAACAAGTGACAGAATTTGGTAAGTATTATTCAAAAGTTTAACCTACGCATTACAGTGCTTACTTTTTTAGAACGCGATCAAAGACTTCATTCGCAAGTTTTATTAGATGCTACTCGAAGGGAACAAGGGACAGAAATTGGTAAGTATAATTCAAAAGTTTAACCTACGCATTACAGTGCTTACTTTTTTAGAACGCGATCAAAGACTTCATTCGCAAGTTGTAATAGATGCTACTCGAAGGGAACAAGTGACAGAAATTGGTAAGTATTATTCAAAAGTTTAACCTACGCATTACAGTGCTTACTTTTTTAGAACGCGATCAAAGACTTCATTCGCAAGTTGTAATAGATGCTACTCGAAGGGAACAAGTGACAGAAATTGGTAAGTATTACTCAAAAGTTTAACCTACGCATTTCAGTGCTTACTTTTTTAGAACGCGATCAAAGACTTCATTCGCAAGTTGTATTAGATGCTACTCGAAGGGAACAAGAGACAGAAATTGGTAAGTATTACTCAAAAGTTTAACCTACGCATTACAGTGCTTACTTTTTTAGAACGCGATCAAAGACTTCATTCGCAAGTTGTAATAGATGCTACTCGAAGGGAACAAGTGACAGAAATTGGTAAGTCTTATTCAAAAGTTTAACCTACGCATTACAGTGCTTACTTTTTTAAAACGCGATCAAAGACTTCATTCGCAAGTTGTAATAGATGCTACTCGAAGGGAACAAGTGACAGAAATTGGTAAGTATTATTCAAAAGTTTAACCTACGCATTACAGTGCTTACTTTTTTAGAACGCGATCAAAGACTTCATTCGCAAGTTGTAATAAATGCTACTCGAAGGGAACAAGTGACAGAAATTGGTAAGTATTATTCAAAAGTTTAACCTACGCATTACAGTGCTTACTTTTTTAGAACGCGATCAAAGACTTCATTCGCAAGTTGTAATAGATGCTACTCGAAGGGAACAAGTGACAGAAATTGGTATTATTCAAAAGTTTAACCTACGCATTACAGTGCTTACTTTTTTAGAACGCGATCAAAGACTTCCTTCGCAAGTTGTAATAGATGCTACTCGAAGGGAACAAGTGACAGAAATTGGTAAGTATTACTCAAAAGTTTAACCTACGCATTTCAGTGCTTACTTTTTTAGAACGCGATCAAAGACTTCATTCGCAAGTTGTATTAGATGCTACTCGAAGGGAACAAGAGACAGAAATTGGTAAGTATTACTCAAAAGTTTAACCTACGCATTACAGTGCTTACTTTTTTAGAACGCGATCAAAGACTTCATTCGCAAGTTGTAATAGATGCTACTCGAAGGGAACAAGTGACAGAAATTGGTAAGTCTTATTCAAAAGTTTAACCTACGCATTACAGTGCTTACTTTTTTAGAACGCGATCAAAGACTTCATTCGCAAGTTGTAATAGATGCTACTCGAAGGGAACAAGTGACAGAAATTGGTAAGTATTATTCAGAAGTTTAACCTACGCATTACAGTGCTTACTTTTTTAGAACGCGATCAAAGACTTCATTCGCAAGTTGTAATAGATGCTACTCGAAGGGAACAAGTGACAGAAATTGGTAAGTATTATTCAAAAGTTTAACCTACGCATTACAGTGCTTACTTTTTTAGAACGCGATCAAAGACTTCATTCGCAAGTTGTAATAGATGCTACTCGAAGGGAACAAGTGACAGAAATTGGTAAGTATTATTCAAAAGTTTAACCCACGCATTACAGTGCTTACTTTTTTAGAACGCGATCAAAGACTTCATTCGCAAGTTGTAATAGATGCTACTCGAAGGGAACAAGTGACAGAAATTGGTAAGTATTATTCAAAAGTTTAACCTACGCATTACAGTGCTTACTTTTTTAGAACGCGATCAAAGACTTCATTCGCAAGTTGTAATAGATGCTACTCGAAGGGAACAAGTGACAGAAATTGGTAAGTATTATTCAAAAGTTTAACCTAAGCATTACAGTGCTTACTTTTTTAGAACGCGAACAAAGACTTCATTCGCAAGTTGTAATAGATGCTACTCGAAGGGAACAAGTGACAGAATTTGGTAAGTATTATTCAAAAGTTTAACCTACGCATTACAGTGCTTACTTTTTTAGAACGCGATCAAAGACTTCATTCGCAAGTTTTATTAGATGCTACTCGAAGGGAACAAGGGACAGAAATTGGTAAGTATAATTCAAAAGTTTAACCTACGCATTACAGTGCTTACTTTTTTAGAACGCGATCAAAGACTTCATTCGCAAGTTGTAATAGATGCTACTCGAAGGGAACAAGTGACAGAAATTGGTAAGTATTATTCAAAAGTTTAACCTACGCATTACAGTGCTTACTTTTTTAGAACGCGATCAAAGACTTCATTCGCAAGTTGTAATAGATGCTACTCGAAGGGAACAAGTGACAGAAATTGGTAAGTATTACTCAAAAGTTTAACCTACGCATTTCAGTGCTTACTTTTTTAGAACGCGATCAAAGACTTCATTCGCAAGTTGTATTAGATGCTACTCGAAGGGAACAAGAGACAGAAATTGGTAAGTATTACTCAAAAGTTTAACCTACGCATTACAGTGCTTACTTTTTTAGAACGCGATCAAAGACTTCATTCGCAAGTTGTAATAGATGCTACTCGAAGGGAACAAGTGACAGAAATTGGTAAGTCTTATTCAAAAGTTTAACCTACGCATTACAGTGCTTACTTTTTTAAAACGCGATCAAAGACTTCATTCGCAAGTTGTAATAGATGCTACTCGAAGGGAACAAGTGACAGAAATTGGTAAGTATTATTCAAAAGTTTAACCTACGCATTACAGTGCTTACTTTTTTAGAACGCGATCAAAGACTTCATTCGCAAGTTGTAATAAATGCTACTCGAAGGGAACAAGTGACAGAAATTGGTAAGTATTATTCAAAAGTTTAACCTACGCATTACAGTGCTTACTTTTTTAGAACGCGATCAAAGACTTCATTCGCAAGTTGTAATAGATGCTACTCGAAGGGAACAAGTGACAGAAATTGGTATTATTCAAAAGTTTAACCTACGCATTACAGTGCTTACTTTTTTAGAACGCGATCAAAGACTTCCTTCGCAAGTTGTAATAGATGCTACTCGAAGGGAACAAGTGACAGAAATTGGTAAGTATTACTCAAAAGTTTAACCTACGCATTTCAGTGCTTACTTTTTTAGAACGCGATCAAAGACTTCATTCGCAAGTTGTATTAGATGCTACTCGAAGGGAACAAGAGACAGAAATTGGTAAGTATTACTCAAAAGTTTAACCTACGCATTACAGTGCTTACTTTTTTAGAACGCGATCAAAGACTTCATTCGCAAGTTGTAATAGATGCTACTCGAAGGGAACAAGTGACAGAAATTGGTAAGTCTTATTCAAAAGTTTAACCTACGCATTACAGTGCTTACTTTTTTAGAACGCGATCAAAGACTTCATTCGCAAGTTGTAATAGATGCTACTCGAAGGGAACAAGTGACAGAAATTGGTAAGTATTATTCAAAAGTTTAACCTACGCATTACAGTGCTTACTTTTTTAGAACGCGATCAAAGACTTCATTCGCAAGTTGTAATAGATGCTACTCGAAGGGAACAAGTGACAGAAATTGGTAAGTATTATTCAAAAGTTTAACCTACGCATTACGGTGCTTACTTTTTTAGAACGCGATCAAAGACTTCATTCGCAAGTTGTAATAGATGCTACTCGAAGGGAACAAGTGTCAGAAATTGGTAAGTATTATTCAAAAGTTTAACCTACGCATTACAGTGCTTACTTTTTTAGAACGCGATCAAAGACTTCATTCGCAAGTTGTAATAGATGCTACTCGAAGGGAACAAGTGACAGAAATTGGTAAGTATTATTCAGAAGTTTAACCTACGCATTACAGTGCTTACTTTTTTAGAACGCGATCAAAGACTTCATTCGCAAGTTGTAATAGATGCTACTCGAAGGGAACAAGTGACAGAAATTGGTAAGTATTATTCAAAAGTTTAACCTACGCATTACAGTGCTTACTTTTTTAGAACGCGATCAAAGACTTCATTCGCAAGTTGTAATAGATGCTACTCGAAGGGAACAAGTGACAGAAATTGGTAAGTATTATTCAAAAGTTTAACCTACGCATTACAGTGCTTACTTTTTTAGAACGCGATCAAAGACTTCATTCGCAAGTTGTAATAGATGCTACTCGAAGGGAACAAGTGACAGAAATTGGTAAGTATTATTCAAAAGTTTAACCTACGCATTACAGTGCTTACTTTTTTAGAACGCGATCAAAGACTTCATTCGCAAGTTGTAATAGATGCTACTCAAAGGGAACAAGTGACAGAAATTGGTAAGTATTATTCAAAAGTTCAACCTACGCATTACAGTGCTTACTTTTTTAGAACGCGATCAAAGACTTCATTCGCAAGTTGTAATAGATGCTACTCGAAGGGAACAAGTGACAGAAATTGGTAAGTCTTATTCAAATGTTTAACCTACGCATTACAGTGCTTACTTTTTTAGAACGCGATCAAAGACCTCATTCGCAAGTTGTAATAGATGCTACTCGAAGGGAACAAGTGACAGAAATTGGTAAGTATTATTCAAAAGTTTAACCTACGCATTACAGTGCTTACTTTTTTAGAACGCGATCAAAGACTTCATTCGCAAGTTGTAATAGATGCTACTCGAAGGGAACAAGTGACAGAAATTGGTAAGTATTATTCAAAAGTTTAACCTACGCATTACAGTGCTTACTTTTTTAGAACGCGATCAAAGACTTCATTCGCAAGTTGTAATAGATGCTACTCGAAGGGAACAAGTGACAGAAATTGGTAAGTATTATTCAAAAGTTTAACCTACGCATTACAGTGCTTACTTTTTTAGAACGCGATCAAAGACTTCATTCGCAAGTTGTAATAGATGCTACTCGAAGGGAACAAGTGACAGAAATTGGTAAGTATTATTCAAAAGTTTAACCTACGCATTACAGTGCTTACTTTTTTAGAACGCGATCAAAGACTTCATTCGCAAGTTGTAATAGATGCTACTCGAAGGGAACAAGTGACAGAAATTGGTAAGTATTATTCAAAAGTTTAACCTACGCATTACAGTGCTTACTTTTTTAGAACGCGATCAAAGACTTCATTCGCAAGTTGTAATAGATGCTACTCGAAGGGAACAAGTGACAGAAATTGGTAAGTATTATTCAAAAGTTTAACCTACGCATTACAGTGCTTACTTTTTTAGAACGCGATCAAAGACTTCATTCGCAAGTTGTAATAGATGCTACTCGAAGGGAACAAGTGACAGAAATTGGTAAGTATTATTCAAAAGTTTAACCTACGCATTACAGTGCTTACTTTTTTAGAACGCGATCAAAGACTTCATTCGCAAGTTGTAATAGATGCTACTCGAAGGGAACAAGTGACAGAAATTGGTAAGTATTATTCAAAAGTTTAACCTACGCATTACAGTGCTTACTTTTTTAGAACGCGATCAAAGACTTCATTCGCAAGTTGTAATAGATGCTACTCGAAGGGAACAAGTGACAGAAATTGGTAAGTATTATTCAAAAGTTTAACCTACGCATTACAGTGCTTACTTTTTTAGAACGCGATCAAAGACTTCATTCGCAAGTTGTAATAGATGCTACTCGAAGGGAACAAGTGACAGAAATTGGTAAATATTATTCAAAAGTTTAACCTACGCATTACAGTGCTTACTTTTTTAGAACGCGATCAAAGACTTCATTCGCAAGTTGTAATAGATGCTACTCGAAGGGAACAAGTGACAGAAATTGGTAAGTATTATTCAAAGGTTTAACCTACGCATTACAGTGCTTACTTTTTTAGAACGCGATCAAAGACTTCATTCGCAAGTTGTAATAGATGCTACTCGAAGGGAACAAGTGCCAGAAATTGGTAAGTATTATTCAAAAGTTTAACCTACGCATTACAGTGCTTACTTTTTTAGAACGCGATCAAAGACTTCATTCGCAAGTTGTAATAGATGCTACTCGAAGGGAACAAGTGACAGAAATTGGTAAGTATTATTCAAAAGTTTAACCTACGCATTACAGTGCTTACTTTTTTAGAACGCGATCAAAGACTTCATTCGCAAGTTGTAATAGATGCTACTCGAAGAGAACAAGTGACAGAAATTGGTAAGTATTATTCAAAAGTTTAACCTACGCATTACAGTGCTTACTTTTTTAGAACGCGATCAAAGACTTCATTCGCAAGTTGTAATAGATGCTACTCGAAGGGAACAAGTGACAGAAATTGGTAAGTATTATTCAAAAGTTTAACCTACGCATTACAGTGCTTACTTTTTTAGAACGCGATCATAGACTTCATTCGCAAGTTGTAATAGATGCTACTCGAAGGGAACAAGTGACAGAAATTGGTAAGTATTATTCAAAAGTTTAACCTACGCATTACAGTGCTTACTTTTTTAGAACGCGATCAAAGACTTCATTCGCAAGTTGTAATAGATGCTACTCGAAGGGATCAAGTGACAGAAATTGGTAAGTATTATTCAAAAGTTTAACCTACGCATTACAGTGCTTACTTTTTTAGAACGCGATCAAAGACTTCATTCGCAAGTTGTAATAGATGCTACTCGAAGGGAACAAGTGACAGAAATTGGTAAGTATTATTCAAAAGTTTAACCTACGCATTACAGTGCTTACTTTTTTAGAACGCGATCAAAGACTTCATTCGCAAGTTGTAATAGATGCTACTCGAAGGGAACAAGAGACAGAAATTGGTAAGTATTATTCAAAAGTTTAACCTGCGCATTACAGTGCTTACTTTTTTAGAACGCGATCAAAGACTTCATTCGCAAGTTGTAATAGATGCTACTCGAAGGGATCAAGTGACAGAAATTGGTAAGTATTATTCAAAAGTTTAACCTACGCATTACAGTGCTTACTTTTTTAGAACGCGATCAAAGACTTCATTCGCAAGTTGTAATAGATGCTACTCGAAGGGAACAAGTGACAGAAATTGGTAAGTATTATTCAAAAGTTTAACCTACGCATTACAGTGCTTACTTTTTTAGAACGCGATCAAAGACATCATTCGCAAGTTGTAATAGATGCTACTCGAGGGAACAAGTGACAGAAATTGGTAAGTATTATTCAAAAGTTTAACCTACGCATTACAGTGCTTACTTTTTTTGAACGCGATCAAAGACTTCATTCGCAAGTTGTAATAGATGCTACTCGAAGGGAACAAGTGACAGAAATTGGTAAGTATTATTCAAAAGTTTAACCTACGCATTACAGTGCTTACTTTTTTAGAACGCGATCAAAGACTTCATTCGCAAGTTGTAATAGATGCTACTCGAAGGGATCAAGTGACAGAAATTGGTAAGTATTATTCAAAAGTTTAACCTACGCATTACAGTGCTTAGTTTTTTAGAACGCAATCAAAGACTTCATTCGCAAGTTGTAATAGATGCTACTCGAAGGGAACAAGTGACAGAAATTGGTAAGTATTATTCAAAAGTTTAACCTACGCATTACAGTGCTTACTTTTTTAGAACGCGATCAAAGACTTCATTCGCAAGTTGTAATAGATGCTACTCGAAGGGAACAAGAGACAGAAATTGGTAAGTATTATTCAAAAGTTTAACCTGCGCATTACAGTGCTTACTTTTTTAGAACGCGATCAAAGACTTCATTCGCAAGTTGTAATAGATATTACTCGAAGGGAACAAGTGACAGAAATTGGTAAGTATTATTCAAAAGTTTAACCTACGCATTACAGTGCTTACTTTTTTAGAACGCGATCAAAGACTTCATTCGCAAGTTGTAATAGATGCTACTCGAAGGGAACAAGTGACAGAAATTGGTAAGTATTATTCAAAAGTTTAACCTACGCATTACAGTGCTTACTTTTTTAGAACGCGATCAAAGACTTCATTCGCAAGTTGTAAAAATGCTACTCGAAGGGATCAAGTGACAGAAATTGGTAAGTATTATTCAAAAGTTTAACCTACGCATTACAGTGCTTACTTTTTTAGAACGCGATCAAAGACTTCATTCGCAAGTTGTAATAGATGCTACTCGAAGGGATCAAGTGACAGAAATTGGTAAGTATTATTCAAAAGTTTAACCTACGCATTACAGTGCTTACGTTTTTAGAACGCGATCAAAGACTTCATTCGCAAGTTGTAATAGATGCTACTCGAAGGGAACAAGTGACAGAAATTGGTAAGTATTATTCAAAAGTTTAACCTACGCATTACAGTGCTTACTTTTTTAGAACGCGATCAAAGACTTCATTCGCAAGTTGTAATAGATGCTACTCGAAGGGAACAAGTGACAGAAATTGGTAAGTATTATTCAAAGGTTTAACCTACGCATTACAGTGCTTACTTTTTTAGAACGCGATCAAAGACTTCATTCGCAAGTTGGAATAGATGCTACTCGAAGGGAACAAGTGCCAGAAATTGGTAAGTATTATTCAAAAGTTTAACCTACGCATTACAGTGCTTACTTTTTTAGAACGCGATCAAAGACTTCATTCGCAAGTTGTAATAGATGCTACTCGAAGGGAACAAGTGACAGAAATTGGTAAGTATTATTCAAAAGTTTAACCTACGCATTACAGTGCTTACTTTTTTAGAACGCGATCAAAGACTTAATTCGCAAGTTGTAATAGATGCTACTCGAAGAGAACAAGTGACAGAAATTGGTAAGTATTATTCAAAAGTTTAACCTACGCAGTACAGTGCTTACTTTTTTAGAACGCGATCAAAGACTTCATTCGCAAGTTGTAATAGATGCTACTCGAAGGGAACAAGTGACAGAAATTGGTAAGTATTATTCAAAAGTTTAACCTACGCATTACAGTGCTTACTTTTTTAGAACGCGATCATAGACTTCATTCGCAAGTTGTAATAGATGCTACTCGAAGGGAACAAGTGACAGAAATTGGTAAGTATTATTCAAAAGTTTAACCTACGCATTACAGTGCTTACTTTTTTAGAACGCGATCAAAGACTTCATTCGCAAGTTGTAATAGATGCTACTCGAAGGGATCAAGTGAGAGAAATTGGTAAGTATTATTCAAAAGTTTAACCTACGCATTACAGTGCTTACTTTTTTAGAACGCGATCAAAGACTTCATTCGCAAGTTGTAATAGATGCTACTCGAAGGGAACAAGTGACAGAAATTGGTAAGTATTATTCAAAAGTTTAACCTACGCATTACAGTGCTTACTTTTTTAGAACGCGATCAAAGACTTCATTCGCAAGTTGTAATAGATGCTACTCGAAGGGAACAAGAGACAGAAATTGGTAAGTATTATTCAAAAGTTTAACCTGCGCATTACAGTGCTTACTTTTTTAGAACGCGATCAAAGACTTCATTCGCAAGTTGTAATAGATGCTACTCGAAGGGATCAAGTGACAGAAATTGGTAAGTATTATTCAAAAGTTTAACCTACGCATTACAGTGCTTACTTTTTTAGAACGCGATCAAAGACTTCATTCGCAAGTTGTAATAGATGCTACTCGAAGGGAACAAGTGACAGAAATTGGTAAGTATTATTCAAAAGTTTAACCTACGCATTACAGTGCTTACTTTTTTAGAACGCGATCAAAGACATCATTCGCAAGTTGTAATAGATGCTACTCGAGGGAACAAGTGACAGAAATTGGTAAGTATTATTCAAAAGTTTAACCTACGCATTACAGTGCTTACTTTTTTTGAACGCGATCAAAGACTTCATTCGCAAGTTGTAATAGATGCTACTCGATGGGAACAAGTGACAGAAATTGGTAAGTATTATTCAAAAGTTTAACCTACGCATTACAGTGCTTACTTTTTTAGAACGCGATCAAAGACTTCATTCGCAAGTTGTAATAGATGCTACTCGAAGGGATCAAGTGACAGAAATTGGTAAGTATTATTCAAAAGTTTAACCTACGCATTACAGTGCTTAGTTTTTTAGAACGCAATCAAAGACTTCATTCGCAAGTTGTAATAGATGCTACTCGAAGGGAACAAGTGACAGAAATTGGTAAGTATTATTCAAAAGTTTAACCTACGCATTACAGTGCTTACTTTTTTAGAACGCGATCAAAGACTTCATTCGCAAGTTTTAATAGATGCTACTCGAAGGGAACAAGAGACAGAAATTGGTAAGTATTATTCAAAAGTTTAACCTGCGCATTACAGTGCTTACTTTTTTAGAACGCGATCAAAGACTTCATTCGCAAGTTGTAATAGATATTACTCGAAGGGAACAAGTGACAGAAATTGGTAAGTATTATTCAAAAGTTTAACCTACGCATTACAGTGCTTACTTTTTTAGAACGCGATCAAAGACTTCATTCGCAAGTTGTAATAGATGCTACTCGAAGGGAACAAGTGACAGAAATTGGTAAGTATTATTCAAAAGTTTAACCTACGCATTACAGTGCTTACTTTTTTAGAACGCGATCAAAGACTTCATTCGCAAGTTGTAATAGATGCTACTCGAAGGGATCAAGTGACAGAAATTGGTAAGTATTATTCAAAAGTTTAACCTACGCATTACAGTGCTTACTTTTTTAGAACGCGATCAAAGACTTCATTCGCAAGTTGTAATAGATGCTACTCGAAGGGATCAAGTGACAGAAATTGGTAAGTATTATTCAAAAGTTTAACCTACGCATTACAGTGCTTACGTTTTTAGAACGCGATCAAAGACTTCATTCGCAAGTTGTAATAGATGCTACTAGAAGGGAACAAGTGACAGAAATTGGTAAGTATTATTCAAAAGTTTAACCTACGCATTACAGTGCTTACTTTTTTAGAACGCGATCAAAGACATCATTCGCAAGTTGCAATAGATGCTACTCGAAGGGAACAAGTGACAGAAATTGGTACGTATTATTCAAAAGTTTAACCTACGCATTACAGTGCTTACTTTTTTAGAACGCGATCAAAGACTTCATTCGCAAGTTGTAATAGATGCTACTCGAAGGGAACAAGTGACAGAAATTGGTAAGTATTATTCAAAAGTTTAACCTACGCATTACAGTGCTTACTTTTTTAGAACGCGATCAAAGACTTCATTCGCTAGTTGTAATAGATGCTACTCGAAGGGAACAAGTGACAGAAATTGGTAAGTATTATTCAAAAGTTTAACCTACGCATTACAGTGCTTACTTTTTTAGAACGCGATCAAAGACTTCATTCGCAAGTTGTAACAGATGCTACTCGAAGGGAACAAGAGACAGAAATTGGTAAGTATTATTCAAAAGTTTAACCTACGCATTACAGTGCTTACTTTTTTAGAACGCGATCAAAGACTTCATTCGCAAGTTGTAATAGATGCTACTCGAAGGGAACAAGTGACAGAAATTGGTAAGTATTATTCAAAAGTTTAACCTACGCATTACAGTGCTTACTTTTTTAGAACGCGATCAAAGACTTCATTCGCAAGTTGTAATAGATGCTACTCGAAGGGAACAAGTGACAGAAATTGGTAAGTATTATTCAAAAGTTTAACCTACGCATTACAGTGCTTACTTTTTTAGAACGCGATCAAAGACTTCATTCGCAAGTTGTAATAGATGCTACTCGAAGGGAACAAGTGACAGAAATTGGTAAGTATTATTCAAAAGTTTAACCTACGCATTACAGTGCTTACTTTTTTAGAACGCGATCAAAGACTTAATTCGCAAGTTGTAATAGATGCTACTCGAAGGGAACAAGTGACAGAAATTGGTAAGTATTATTCAAAAGTTTAACCTACGCATTACAGTGCTTACTATTTTAGAACGCGATCAAAGACTTCATTCGCAAGTTGTAATAGATGCTACTCGAAGGGATCAAGTGACAGAAATTGGTAAGTATTATTCAAAAGTTTAACCTACGCATTACAGTGCTTACTTTTTTAGAACGCGATCAAAGACTTCATTCGCAAGTTGTAATAGATGCTACTCGAAGGGATCAAGTGACAGAAATTGGTAAGTATTATTCAAAAGTTTAACCTACGCATTACAGTGCTTACTTTTTTAGAACGCGATCAAAGACTTCATTCGCAAGTTGTAATAGATGCTACTCGAAGGGAACAAGTGACAGAAATTGGTAAGTATTATTCAAAAGTTTAACCTACGCATTACAGTGCTTACTTTTTTAGAACGCGATCAAAGACTTCATTCGCAAGTTGTAATAGATGCTACTCGAAGGGAACAAGAGACAGAAATTGGTAAGTATTATTCAAAAGTTTAACCTGCGCATTACAGTGCTTACTTTTTTAGAACGCGATCAAAGACTTCATTCGCAAGTTGTAATAGATGCTACTCGAAGGGATCAAGTGACAGAAATTGGTAAGTATTATTCAAAAGTTTAACCTACGCATTACAGTGCTTACTTTTTTAGAACGCGATCAAAGACTTCATTCGCAAGTTGTAATAGATGCTACTCGAAGGGAACAAGTGACAGAAATTGGTAAGTATTATTCAAAAGTTTAACCTACGCATTACAGTGCTTACTTTTTTAGAACGCGATCAAAGACATCATTCGCAAGTTGTAATAGATGCTACTCGAGGGAACAAGTGACAGAAATTGGTAAGTATTATTCAAAAGTTTAACCTACGCATTACAGTGCTTACTTTTTTTGAACGCGATCAAAGACTTCATTCGCAAGTTGTAATAGATGCTACTCGAAGGGAACAAGTGACAGAAATTGGTAAGTATTATTCAAAAGTTTAACCTACGCATTACAGTGCTTACTTTTTTAGAACGCGATCAAAGACTTCATTCGCAAGTTGTAATAGATGCTACTCGAAGGGATCAAGTGACAGAAATTGGTAAGTATTATTCAAAAGTTTAACCTACGCATTACAGTGCTTAGTTTTTTAGAACGCAATCAAAGACTTCATTCGCAAGTTGTAATAGATGCTACTCGAAGGGAACAAGTGACAGAAATTGGTAAGTATTATTCAAAAGTTTAACCTACGCATTACAGTGCTTACTTTTTTAGAACGCGATCAAAGACTTCATTCGCAAGTTGTAATAGATGCTACTCGAAGGGAACAAGAGACAGAAATTGGTAAGTATTATTCAAAAGTTTAACCTGCGCATTACAGTGCTTACTTTTTTAGAACGCGATCAAAGACTTCATTCGCAAGTTGGAATAGATATTACTCGAAGGGAACAAGTGACAGAAATTGGTAAGTATTATTCAAAAGTTTAACCTACGCATTACAGTGCTTACTTTTTTAGAACGCGATCAAAGACTTCATTCGCAAGTTGTAATAGATGCTACTCGAAGGGAACAAGTGACAGAAATTGGTAAGTATTATTCAAAAGTTTAACCTACGCATTACAGTGCTTACTTTTTTAGAACGCGATCAAAGACTTCATTCGCAAGTTGTAATAGATGCTACTCGAAGGGATCAAGTGACAGAAATTGGTAAGTATTATTCAAAAGTTTAACCTACGCATTACAGTGCTTACTTTTTTAGAACGCGATCAAAGACTTCATTCGCAAGTTGTAATAGATGCTACTCGAAGGGATCAAGTGACAGAAATTGGTAAGTATTATTCAAAAGTTTAACCTACGCATTACAGTGCTTACGTTTTTAGAACGCGATCAAAGACTTCATTCGCAAGTTGTAATAGATGCTACTCGAAGGGAACAAGTGACAGAAATTGGTAAGTATTATTCAAAAGTTTAACCTACGCATTACAGTGCTTACTTTTTTAGAACGCGATCAAAGACATCATTCGCAAGTTGCAATAGATGCTACTCGAAGGGAACAAGTGACAGAAATTGGTACGTATTATTCAAAAGTTTAACCTACGCATTACAGTGCTTACTTTTTTAGAACGCGATCAAAGACTTCATTCGCAAGTTGTAATAGATGCTACTCGAAGGGAACAAGTGACAGAAATTGGTAAGTATTATTCAAAAGTTTAACCTACGCATTACAGTGCTTACTTTTTTAGAACGCGATCAAAGACTTCATTCGCTAGTTGTAATAGATGCTACTCGAAGGGAACAAGTGACAGAAATTGGTAAGTATTATTCAAAAGTTTAACCTACGCATTACAGTGCTTACTTTTTTAGAACGCGATCAAAGACTTCATTCGCAAGTTGTAATAGATGCTACTCGAAGGGAACAAGAGACAGAAATTGGTAAGTATTATTCAAAAGTTTAACCTACGCATTACAGTGCTTACTTTTTTAGAACGCGATCAAAGACTTCATTCGCAAGTTGTAATAGATGCTACTCGAAGGGAACAAGTGACAGAAATTGGTAAGTATTATTCAAAAGTTTAACCTACGCATTACAGTGCTTACTTTTTTAGAACGCGATCAAAGACTTCATTCGCAAGTTGTAATAGATGCTACTCGAAGGGAACAAGTGACAGAAATTGGTAAGTATTATTCAAAAGTTTAACCTACGCATTACAGTGCTTACTTTTTTAGAACGCGATCAAAGACTTCATTCGCAAGTTGTAATAGATGCTACTCGAAGGGAACAAGTGACAGAAATTGGTAAGTATTATTCAAAAGTTTAACCTACGCATTACAGTGCTTACTTTTTTAGAACGCGATCAAAGACTTAATTCGCAAGTTGTAATAGATGCTACTCGAAGGGAACAAGTGACAGAAATTGGTAAGTATTATTCAAAAGTTTAACCTACGCATTACAGTGCTTACTATTTTAGAACGCGATCAAAGACTTCATTCGCAAGTTGTAATAGATGCTACTCGAAGGGAACAAGTGACAGAAATTGGTAAGTATTATTCAAAAGTTTAACCTACGCATTACAGTGCTTACTTTTTTAGAACGCGATCAAAGACATCATTCGCAAGTTGTAATAGATGCTACTCGAGGGAACAAGTGACAGAAATTGGTAAGTATTATTCAAAAGTTTAACCTACGCATTACAGTGCTTACTTTTTTTGAACGCGATCAAAGACTTCATTCGCAAGTTGTAATAGATGCTACTCGAAGGGAACAAGTGACAGAAATTGGTAAGTATTATTCAAAAGTTTAACCTACGCATTACAGTGCTTACTTTTTTAGAACGCGATCAAAGACTTCATTCGCAAGTTGTAATAGATGCTACTCGAAGGGATCAAGTGACAGAAATTGGTAAGTATTATTCAAAAGTTTAACCTACGCATTACAGTGCTTAGTTTTTTAGAACGCAATCAAAGACTTCATTCGCAAGTTGTAATAGATGCTACTCGAAGGGAACAAGTGACAGAAATTGGTAAGTATTATTCAAAAGTTTAACCTACGCATTACAGTGCTTACTTTTTTAGAACGCGATCAAAGACTTCATTCGCAAGTTGTAATAGATGCTACTCGAAGGGAACAAGAGACAGAAATTGGTAAGTATTATTCAAAAGTTTAACCTGCGCATTACAGTGCTTACTTTTTTAGAACGCGATCAAAGACTTCATTCGCAAGTTGTAATAGATATTACTCGAAGGGAACAAGTGACAGAAATTGGTAAGTATTATTCAAAAGTTTAACCTACGCATTACAGTGCTTACTTTTTTAGAACGCGATCAAAGACTTCATTCGCAAGTTGTAATAGATGCTACTCGAAGGGAACAAGTGACAGAAATTGGTAAGTATTATTCAAAAGTTTAACCTACGCATTACAGTGCTTACTTTTTTAGAACGCGATCAAAGACTTCATTCGCAAGTTGTAATAGATGCTACTCGAAGGGATCAAGTGACAGAAATTGGTAAGTATTATTCAAAAGTTTAACCTACGCATTACAGTGCTTACTTTTTTAGAACGCGATCAAAGACTTCATTCGCAAGTTGTAATAGATGCTACTCGAAGGGATCAAGTGACAGAAATTGGTAAGTATTATTCAAAAGTTTAACCTACGCATTACAGTGCTTACGTTTTTAGAACGCGATCAAAGACTTCATTCGCAAGTTGTAATAGATGCTACTCGAAGGGAACAAGTGACAGAAATTGGTAAGTATTATTCAAAAGTTTAACCTACGCATTACAGTGCTTACTTTTTTAGAACGCGATCAAAGACATCATTCGCAAGTTGCAATAGATGCTACTCGAAGGGAACAAGTGACAGAAATTGGTACGTATTATTCAAAAGTTTAACCTACGCATTACAGTGCTTACTTTTTTAGAACGCGATCAAAGACTTCATTCGCAAGTTGTAATAGATGCTACTCGAAGGGAACAAGTGACAGAAATTGGTAAGTATTATTCAAAAGTTTAACCTACGCATTACAGTGCTTACTTTTTTAGAACGCGATCAAAGACTTCATTCGCTAGTTGTAATAGATGCTACTCGAAGGGAACAAGTGACAGAAATTGGTAAGTATTATTCAAAAGTTTAACCTACGCATTACAGTGCTTACTTTTTTAGAACGCGATCAAAGACTTCATTCGCAAGTTGTAACAGATGCTACTCGAAGGGAACAAGAGACAGAAATTGGTAAGTATTATTCAAAAGTTTAACCTACGCATTACAGTGCTTACTTTTTTAGAACGCGATCAAAGACTTCATTCGCAAGTTGTAATAGATGCTACTCGAAGGGAACAAGTGACAGAAATTGGTAAGTATTATTCAAAAGTTTAACCTACGCATTACAGTGCTTACTTTTTTAGAACGCGATCAAAGACTTCATTCGCAAGTTGTAATAGATGCTACTCGAAGGGAACAAGTGACAGAAATTGGTAAGTATTATTCAAAAGTTTAACCTACGCATTACAGTGCTTACTTTTTTAGAACGCGATCAAAGACTTCATTCGCAAGTTGTAATAGATGCTACTCGAAGGGAACAAGTGACAGAAATTGGTAAGTATTATTCAAAAGTTTAACCTACGCATTACAGTGCTTACTTTTTTAGAACGCGATCAAAGACTTAATTCGCAAGTTGTAATAGATGCTACTCGAAGGGAACAAGTGACAGAAATTGGTAAGTATTATTCAAAAGTTTAACCTACGCATTACAGTGCTTACTATTTTAGAACGCGATCAAAGACTTCATTCGCAAGTTGTAATAGATGCTACTCGAAGGGAACAAGTGACAGAAATTGGTAAGTATTATTCAAAAGTTTAACCTACGCATTACAGTGCTTACTTTTTTAGAACGCGATCAAAGACTTCATTCGCAAGTTGTAATAGATGCTACTCGAAGGGAACAAGTGACAGAAATTGGTAAGTATTATTCAAAAGTTTAACCAACGCATTACAGTGCTTACTTTTTTAGAACGCGATCAAAGACTTCATTCGCAAGTTGTAATAGATGCTACTCGAAGGGAACAAGTGACAGAAATTGGTAAGTATTATTCAAAAGTTTAACCTACGCATTACAGTGCTTACTTTTTTAGAACGCGATCAAAGACTTCATTCGCAAGTTGTAATAGATGCTACTCGAAGGGAACAAGTGACAGAAATTGGTAAGTATTATTCAAAAGTTTAACCTACGCATTACAGTGCTTACTTTTTTAGAACGCGATCAAAGACTTCATTCGCAAGTTGTAATAGATGCTACTCGAAGGGAACAAGTGACAGAAATTGGTAAGTATTATTCAAAAGTTTAACCTACGCATTACAGTGCTTACTTTTTTAGAACGCGATCAAAGACTTAATTCGCAAGTTGTAATAGATGCTACTCGAAGGG
Organism: Podabrus alpinus; assembly: GCA_932274525.1. Lineage (NCBI taxonomy): Eukaryota > Metazoa > Arthropoda > Insecta > Coleoptera > Cantharidae > Podabrus > Podabrus alpinus. Next base: position 45,183,920 of record OW026455.1, on the reverse strand, counting down.
AACAAGTGACAGAAATTGGTAAGTATTATTCAAAAGTTTAACCTACGCATTACAGTGCTTACTATTTTAGAACGCGATCAAAGACTTCATTCGCAAGTTGTAATAGATGCTACTCGAAGGGAACAAGTGACAGAAATTGGTAAGTATTATTCAAAAGTTTAACCTACGCATTACAGTGCTTACTTTTTTAGAACGCGATCAAAGACTTCATTCGCAAGTTGTAATAGATGCTACTCGAAGGGAACAAGTGACAGAAATTGGTAAGTATTATTCAAAAGTTTAACCTACGCATTACAGTGCTTACTTTTTTAGAACGCGATCAAAGACTTCATTCGCAAGTTGTAATAGATGCTACTCGAAGGGAACAAGTGACAGAAATTGGTAAGTATTATTCAAAAGTTTAACCTACGCATTACAGTGCTTACTTTTTTAGAACGCGATCAAAGACTTCATTCGCAAGTTGTAATAGATGCTACTCGAAGGGAACAAGTGACAGAAATTGGTAAGTATTATTCAAAAGTTTAACCTACGCATTACAGTGCTTACTTTTTTAGAACGCGATCAAAGACTTCATTCGCAAGTTGTAATAGATGCTACTCGAAGGGAACAAGAGACAGAAATTGGTAAGTATTATTCAAAAGTTTAACCTACGCATTACAGTGCTTACTTTTTTAGAACGCGATCAAAGACTTCATTCGCAAGTTGTAATAGATGCTACTCGAAGGGATCAAGTGACAGAATTTGGTAAGTATTATTCAAAAGTTTAACCTACGCATTACAGTGCTTAGTTTTTTAGAACGCAATCAAAGACTTCATTCGCAAGTTGTAATAGATGCTACTCGAAGGGAACAAGTGACAGAAATTGGTAAGTATTATTCAAAAGTTTAACCTACGCATTACAGTGCTTACTTTTTTAGAACGCGATCAAAGACTTCATTCGCAAGTTGTAATAGATGCTACTCGAAGGGAACAAGAGACAGAAATTGGTAAGTATTATTCAAAAGTTTAACCTGCGCATTACAGTGCTTACTTTTTTAGAACGCGATCAAAGACTTCATTCGCAAGTTGTAATAGATATTACTCGAAGGGAACAAGTGACAGAAATTGGTAAGTATTATTCAAAAGTTTAACCTACGCATTACAGTGCTTACTTTTTTAGAACGCGATCAAAGACTTCATTCGCAAGTTGTAATAGATGCTACTCGAAGGGAACAAGTGACAGAAATTGGTAAGTATTATTCAAAAGTTTAACCTACGCATTACAGTGCTTACTTTTTTAGAACGCGATCAAAGACTTCATTCGCAAGTTGTAATAGATGCTACTCGAAGGGATCAAGTGACAGAAATTGGTAAGTATTATTCAAAAGTTTAACCTACGCATTACAGTGCTTACTTTTTTAGAACGCGATCAAAGACTTCATTCGCAAGTTGTAATAGATGCTACTCGAAGGGATCAAGTGACAGAAATTGGTAAGTATTATTCAAAAGTTTAACCTACGCATTACAGTGCTTACTTTTTTAGAACGCGATCAAAGACTTCATTCGCAAGTTGTAATAGATGCTACTCGAAGGGAACAAGTGACAGAAATTGGTAAGTATTATTCAAAAGTTTAACCTACGCATTACAGTGCTTACTTTTTTAGAACGCGATCAAAGACTTCATTCGCAAGTTGTAATAGATGCTACTCGAAGGGAACAAGTGACAGAAATTGGTAAGTATTATTCAAAAGTTTAACCTACGCATTACAGTGCTTACTTTTTTAGAACGCGATCAAAGACTTCATTCGCAAGTTGTAATAGATGCTACTCGAAGGGAACAAGTGACAGAAATTGGTAAGTATTATTCAAAAGTTTAACCTACGCATTACAGTGCTTACTTTTTTAGAACGCGATCAAAGACTTAATTCGCAAGTTGTAATAGATGCTACTCGAAGGGAACAAGTGACAGAAATTGGTAAGTATTATTCAAAAGTTTAACCTACGCATTACAGTGCTTACTATTTTAGAACGCGATCAAAGACTTCATTCGCAAGTTGTAATAGATGCTACTCGAAGGGATCAAGTGACAGAAATTGGTAAGTATTATTCAAAAGTTTAACCTACGCATTACAGTGCTTACTTTTTTAGAACGCGATCAAAGACTTCATTCGCAAGTTGTAATAGATGCTACTCGAAGGGATCAAGTGACAGAAATTGGTAAGTATTATTCAAAAGTTTAACCTACGCATTACAGTGCTTACTTTTTTAGAACGCGATCAAAGACTTCATTCGCAAGTTGTAATAGATGCTACTCGAAGGGAACAAGTGACAGAAATTGGTAAGTATTATTCAAAAGTTTAACCTACGCATTACAGTGCTTACTTTTTTAGAACGCGATCAAAGACTTCATTCGCAAGTTGTAATAGATGCTACTCGAAGGGAACAAGAGACAGAAATTGGTAAGTATTATTCAAAAGTTTAACCTGCGCATTACAGTGCTTACTTTTTTAGAACGCGATCAAAGACTTCATTCGCAAGTTGTAATAGATGCTACTCGAAGGGATCAAGTGACAGAAATTGGTAAGTATTATTCAAAAGTTTAACCTACGCATTACAGTGCTTACTTTTTTAGAACGCGATCAAAGACTTCATTCGCAAGTTGTAATAGATGCTACTCGAAGGGAACAAGTGACAGAAATTGGTAAGTATTATTCAAAAGTTTAACCTACGCATTACAGTGCTTACTTTTTTAGAACGCGATCAAAGACATCATTCGCAAGTTGTAATAGATGCTACTCGAGGGAACAAGTGACAGAAATTGGTAAGTATTATTCAAAAGTTTAACCTACGCATTACAGTGCTTACTTTTTTTGAACGCGATCAAAGACTTCATTCGCAAGTTGTAATAGATGCTACTCGAAGGGAACAAGTGACAGAAATTGGTAAGTATTATTCAAAAGTTTAACCTACGCATTACAGTGCTTACTTTTTTAGAACGCGATCAAAGACTTCATTCGCAAGTTGTAATAGATGCTACTCGAAGGGATCAAGTGACAGAAATTGGTAAGTATTATTCAAAAGTTTAACCTACGCATTACAGTGCTTAGTTTTTTAGAACGCAATCAAAGACTTCATTCGCAAGTTGTAATAGATGCTACTCGAAGGGAACAAGTGACAGAAATTGGTAAGTATTATTCAAAAGTTTAACCTACGCATTACAGTGCTTACTTTTTTAGAACGCGATCAAAGACTTCATTCGCAAGTTGTAATAGATGCTACTCGAAGGGAACAAGAGACAGAAATTGGTAAGTATTATTCAAAAGTTTAACCTGCGCATTACAGTGCTTACTTTTTTAGAACGCGATCAAAGACTTCATTCGCAAGTTGTAATAGATATTACTCGAAGGGAACAAGTGACAGAAATTGGTAAGTATTATTCAAAAGTTTAACCTACGCATTACAGTGCTTACTTTTTTAGAACGCGATCAAAGACTTCATTCGCAAGTTGTAATAGATGCTACTCGAAGGGAACAAGTGACAGAAATTGGTAAGTATTATTCAAAAGTTTAACCTACGCATTACAGTGCTTACTTTTTTAGAACGCGATCAAAGACTTCATTCGCAAGTTGTAATAGATGCTACTCGAAGGGATCAAGTGACAGAAATTGGTAAGTATTATTCAAAAGTTTAACCTACGCATTACAGTGCTTACTTTTTTAGAACGCGATCAAAGACTTCATTCGCAAGTTGTAATAGATGCTACTCGAAGGGATCAAGTGACAGAAATTGGTAAGTATTATTCAAAAGTTTAACCTACGCATTACAGTGCTTACGTTTTTAGAACGCGATCAAAGACTTCATTCGCAAGTTGTAATAGATGCTACTCGAAGGGAACAAGTGACAGAAATTGGTAAGTATTATTCAAAAGTTTAACCTACGCATTACAGTGCTTACTTTTTTAGAACGCGATCAAAGACATCATTCGCAAGTTGCAATAGATGCTACTCGAAGGGAACAAGTGACAGAAATTGGTACGTATTATTCAAAAGTTTAACCTACGCATTACAGTGCTTACTTTTTTAGAACGCGATCAAAGACTTCATTCGCAAGTTGTAATAGATGCTACTCGAAGGGAACAAGTGACAGAAATTGGTAAGTATTATTCAAAAGTTTAACCTACGCATTACAGTGCTTACTTTTTTAGAACGCGATCAAAGACTTCATTCGCTAGTTGTAATAGATGCTACTCGAAGGGAACAAGTGACAGAAATTGGTAAGTATTATTCAAAAGTTTAACCTACGCATTACAGTGCTTACTTTTTTAGAACGCGATCAAAGACTTCATTCGCAAGTTGTAACAGATGCTACTCGAAGGGAACAAGAGACAGAAATTGGTAAGTATTATTCAAAAGTTTAACCTACGCATTACAGTGCTTACTTTTTTAGAACGCGATCAAAGACTTCATTCGCAAGTTGTAATAGATGCTACTCGAAGGGAACAAGTGACAGAAATTGGTAAGTATTATTCAAAAGTTTAACCTACGCATTACAGTGCTTACTTTTTTAGAACGCGATCAAAGACTTCATTCGCAAGTTGTAATAGATGCTACTCGAAGGGAACAAGTGACAGAAATTGGTAAGTATTATTCAAAAGTTTAACCTACGCATTACAGTGCTTACTTTTTTAGAACGCGATCAAAGACTTCATTCGCAAGTTGTAATAGATGCTACTCGAAGGGAACAAGTGACAGAAATTGGTAAGTATTATTCAAAAGTTTAACCTACGCATTACAGTGCTTACTTTTTTAGAACGCGATCAAAGACTTAATTCGCAAGTTGTAATAGATGCTACTCGAAGGGAACAAGTGACAGAAATTGGTAAGTATTATTCAAAAGTTTAACCTACGCATTACAGTGCTTACTATTTTAGAACGCGATCAAAGACTTCATTCGCAAGTTGTAATAGATGCTACTCGAAGGGAACAAGTGACAGAAATTGGTAAGTATTATTCAAAAGTTTAACCTACGCATTACAGTGCTTACTTTTTTAGAACGCGATCAAAGACTTCATTCGCAAGTTGTAATAGATGCTACTCGAAGGGAACAAGTGACAGAAATTGGTAAGTATTATTCAAAAGTTTAACCAACGCATTACAGTGCTTACTTTTTTAGAACGCGATCAAAGACTTCATTCGCAAGTTGTAATAGATGCTACTCGAAGGGAACAAGTGACAGAAATTGGTAAGTATTATTCAAAAGTTTAACCTACGCATTACAGTGCTTACTTTTTTAGAACGCGATCAAAGACTTCATTCGCAAGTTGTAATAGATGCTACTCGAAGGGAACAAGTGACAGAAATTGGTAAGTATTATTCAAAAGTTTAACCTACGCATTACAGTGCTTACTTTTTTAGAACGCGATCAAAGACTTCATTCGCAAGTTGTAATAGATGCTACTCGAAGGGAACAAGTGACAGAAATTGGTAAGTATTATTCAAAAGTTTAACCTACGCATTACAGTGCTTACTTTTTTAGAACGCGATCAAAGACTTAATTCGCAAGTTGTAATAGATGCTACTCGAAGGGAACAAGTGACAGAAATTGGTAAGTATTATTCAAAAGTTTAACCTACGCATTACAGTGCTTACTATTTTAGAACGCGATCAAAGACTTCATTCGCAAGTTGTAATAGATGCTACTCGAAGGGAACAAGTGACAGAAATTGGTAAGTATTATTCAAAAGTTTAACCTACGCATTACAGTGCTTACTTTTTTAGAACGCGATCAAAGACTTCATTCGCAAGTTGTAATAGATGCTACTCGAAGGGAACAAGTGACGGAAATTGGTAAGTATTATTCAAAAGTTTAACCTACGCATTACAGTGCTTACTTTTTTAGAACGCGATCAAAGACTTCATTCGCAAGTTGTAATAGATGCTACTCGAAGGGAACAAGTGACAGAAATTGGTAAGTATTATTCAAAAGTTTAACCTACGCATTACAGTGCTTACTTTTTTAGAACGCGATCAAAGACTTCATTCGCAAGTTGTAATAGATGCTACTCGAAGGGAACAAGTGACAGAAATTGGTAAGTATTATTCAAAAGTTTAACCTACGCATTACAGTGCTTACTTTTTTAGAACGCGATCAAAGACTTCATTCGCAAGTTGTAATAGATGCTACTCGAAGGGAACAAGAGACAGAAATTGGTAAGTATTATTCAAAAGTTTAACCTACGCATTACAGTGCTTACTTTTTTAGAACGCGATCAAAGACTTCATTCGCAAGTTGTAATAGATGCTACTCGAAGGGATCAAGTGACAGAAATTGGTAAGTATTATTCAAAAGTTTAACCTACGCATTACAGTGCTTAGTTTTTTAGAACGCAATCAAAGACTTCATTCGCAAGTTGTAATAGATGCTACTCGAAGGGAACAAGTGACAGAAATTGGTAAGTATTATTCAAAAGTTTAACCTACGCATTACAGTGCTTACTTTTTTAGAACGCGATCAAAGACTTCATTCGCAAGTTGTAATAGATGCTACTCGAAGGGAACAAGAGACAGAAATTGGTAAGTATTATTCAAAAGTTTAACCTGCGCATTACAGTGCTTACTTTTTTAGAACGCGATCAAAGACTTCATTCGCAAGTTGTAATAGATATTACTCGAAGGGAACAAGTGACAGAAATTGGTAAGTATTATTCAAAAGTTTAACCTACGCATTACAGTGCTTACTTTTTTAGAACGCGATCAAAGACTTCATTCGCAAGTTGTAATAGATGCTACTCGAAGGGAACAAGTGACAGAAATTGGTAAGTATTATTCAAAAGTTTAACCTACGCATTACAGTGCTTACTTTTTTAGAACGCGATCAAAGACTTCATTCGCAAGTTGTAATAGATGCTACTCGAAGGGATCAAGTGACAGAAATTGGTAAGTATTATTCAAAAGTTTAACCTACGCATTACAGTGCTTACTTTTTTAGAACGCGATCAAAGACTTCATTCGCAAGTTGTAATAGATGCTACTCGAAGGGATCAAGTGACAGAAATTGGTAAGTATTATTCAAAAGTTTAACCTACGCATTACAGTGCTTACGTTTTTAGAACGCGATCAAAGACTTCATTCGCAAGTTGTAATAGATGCTACTCGAAGGGAACAAGTGACAGAAATTGGTAAGTATTATTCAAAAGTTTAACCTACGCATTACAGTGCTTACTTTTTTAGAACGCGATCAAAGACATCATTCGCAAGTTGCAATAGATGCTACTCGAAGGGAACAAGTGACAGAAATTGGTACGTATTATTCAAAAGTTTAACCTACGCATTACAGTGCTTACTTTTTTAGAACGCGATCAAAGACTTCATTCGCAAGTTGTAATAGATGCTACTCGAAGGGAACAAGTGACAGAAATTGGTAAGTATTATTCAAAAGTTTAACCTACGCATTACAGTGCTTACTTTTTTAGAACGCGATCAAAGACTTCATTCGCTAGTTGTAATAGATGCTACTCGAAGGGAACAAGTGACAGAAATTGGTAAGTATTATTCAAAAGTTTAACCTACGCATTACAGTGCTTACTTTTTTAGAACGCGATCAAAGACTTCATTTGCAAGTTGTAACAGATGCTACTCGAAGGGAACAAGAGACAGAAATTGGTAAGTATTATTCAAAAGTTTAACCTACGCATTACAGTGCTTACTTTTTTAGAACGCGATCAAAGACTTCATTCGCAAGTTGTAATAGATGCTACTCGAAGGGAACAAGTGACAGAAATTGGTAAGTATTATTCAAAAGTTTAACCTACGCATTACAGTGCTTACTTTTTTAGAACGCGATCAAAGACTTCATTCGCAAGTTGTAATAGATGCTACTCGAAGGGAACAAGTGACAGAAATTGGTAAGTATTATTCAAAAGTTTAACCTACGCATTACAGTGCTTACTTTTTTAGAACGCGATCAAAGACTTCATTCGCAAGTTGTAATAGATGCTACTCGAAGGGAACAAGTGACAGAAATTGGTAAGTATTATTCAAAAGTTTAACCTACGCATTACAGTGCTTACTTTTTTAGAACGCGATCAAAGACTTAATTCGCAAGTTGTAATAGATGCTACTCGAAGGGAACAAGTGACAGAAATTGGTAAGTATTATTCAAAAGTTTAACCTACGCATTACAGTGCTTACTATTTTAGAACGCGATCAAAGACTTCATTCGCAAGTTGTAATAGATGCTACTCGAAGGGAACAAGTGACAGAAATTGGTAAGTATTATTCAAAAGTTTAACCTACGCATTACAGTGCTTACTTTTTTAGAACGCGATCAAAGACTTCATTCGCAAGTTGTAATAGATGCTACTCGAAGGGAACAAGTGACAGAAATTGGTAAGTATTATTCAAAAGTTTAACCAACGCATTACAGTGCTTACTTTTTTAGAACGCGATCAAAGACTTCATTCGCAAGTTGTAATAGATGCTACTCGAAGGGAACAAGTGACAGAAATTGGTAAGTATTATTCAAAAGTTTAACCTACGCATTACAGTGCTTACTTTTTTAGAACGCGATCAAAGACTTCATTCGCAAGTTGTAATAGATGCTACTCGAAGGGAACAAGTGACAGAAATTGGTAAGTATTATTCAAAAGTTTAACCTACGCATTACAGTGCTTACTTTTTTAGAACGCGATCAAAGACTTCATTCGCAAGTTGTAATAGATGCTACTCGAAGGGAACAAGTGACAGAAATTGGTCAGTATTATTCAAAAGTTTAACCTACGCATTACAGTGCTTACTTTTTTAGAACGCGATCAAAGACTTAATTCGCAAGTTGTAATAGATGCTACTCGAAGGGAACAAGTGACAGAAATTGGTAAGTATTATTCAAAAGTTTAACCTACGCATTACAGTGCTTACTATTTTAGAACGCGATCAAAGACTTCATTCGCAAGTTGTAATAGATGCTACTCGAAGGGAACAAGTGACAGAAATTGGTAAGTATTATTCAAAAGTTTAACCTACGCATTACAGTGCTTACTTTTTTAGAACGCGATCAAAGACTTCATTCGCAAGTTGTAATAGATGCTACTCGAAGGGAACAAGTGACAGAAATTGGTAAGTATTATTCAAAAGTTTAACCTACGCATTACAGTGCTTACTTTTTTAGAACGCGATCAAAGACTTCATTCGCAAGTTGTAATAGATGCTACTCGAAGGGAACAAGTGACAGAAATTGGTAAGTATTATTCAAAAGTTTAACCTACGCATTACAGTGCTTACTTTTTTAGAACGCGATCAAAGACTTCATTCGCAAGTTGTAATAGATGCTACTCGAAGGGAACAAGTGACAGAAATTGGTAAGTATTATTCAAAAGTTTAACCTACGCATTACAGTGCTTACTTTTTTAGAACGCGATCAAAGACTTCATTCGCAAGTTGTAATAGATGCTACTCGAAGGGAACAAGTGACAGAAATTGGTAAGTATTATTCAAAAGTTTAACCTACGCATTACAGTGCTTACTTTTTTAGAACGCGATCAAAGACTTCATTCGCAAGTTGTAATAGATGCTACTCGAAGGGAACAAGTGACAGAAATTGGTAAGTATTATTGAAAGGTTTAACCTACGCATTACAGTGCTTACTTTTTTAGAACGCGATCAAAGACTTCATTCGCAAGTTGTAATAGATGCTACTCGAAGGGAACAAGTGCCAGAAATTGGTAAGTATTATTCAAAAGTTTAACCTACGCATTACAGTGCTTACTTTTTTAGAACGCGATCAAAGACTTCATTCGCAAGTTGTAATAGATGCTACTCGAAGGGAACAAGTGACAGAAATTGGTAAGTATTATTCAAAAGTTTAACCTACGCATTACAGTGCTTACTTTTTTAGAACGCGATCAAAGACTTCATTCGCAAGTTGTAATAGATGCTACTCGAAGAGAACAAGTGACAGAAATTGGTAAGTATTATTCAAAAGTTTAACCTACGCATTACAGTGCTTACTTTTTTAGAACGCGATCAAAGACTTCATTCGCAAGTTGTAATAGATGCTACTCGAAGGGAACAAGTGACAGAAATTGGTAAGTATTATTCAAAAGTTTAACCTACGCATTACAGTGCTTACTTTTTTAGAACGCGATCATAGACTTCATTCGCAAGTTGTAATAGATGCTACTCGAAGGGAACAAGTGACAGAAATTGGTAAGTATTATTCAAAAGTTTAACCTACGCATTACAGTGCTTACTTTTTTAGAACGCGATCAAAGACTTCATTCGCAAGTTGTAATAGATGCTACTCGAAGGGATCAAGTGACAGAAATTGGTAAGTATTATTCAAAAGTTTAACCTACGCATTACAGTGCTTACTTTTTTAGAACGCGATCAAAGACTTCATTCGCAAGTTGTAATAGATGCTACTCGAAGGGAACAAGTGACAGAAATTGGTAAGTATTATTCAAAAGTTTAACCTACGCATTACAGTGCTTACTTTTTTAGAACGCGATCAAAGACTTCATTCGCAAGTTGTAATAGATGCTACTCGAAGGGAACAAGAGACAGAAATTGGTAAGTATTATTCAAAAGTTTAACCTGCGCATTACAGTGCTTACTTTTTTAGAACGCGATCAAAGACTTCATTCGCAAGTTGTAATAGATGCTACTCGAAGGGATCAAGTGACAGAAATTGGTAAGTATTATTCAAAAGTTTAACCTACGCATTACAGTGCTTACTTTTTTAGAACGCGATCAAAGACTTCATTCGCAAGTTGTAATAGATGCTACTCGAAGGGAACAAGTGACAGAAATTGGTAAGTATTATTCAAAAGTTTAACCTACGCATTACAGTGCTTACTTTTTTAGAACGCGATCAAAGACTTCATTCGCAAGTTGTAATAGATGCTACTCGAAGGGATCAAGTGACAGAAATTGGTAAGTATTATTCAAAAGTTTAACCTACGCATTACAGTGCTTACTTTTTTAGAACGCGATCAAAGACTTCATTCGCAAGTTGTAATAGATGCTACTCGAAGGGAACAAGTGACAGAAATTGGTAAGTATTATTCAAAAGTTTAACCTACGCATTACAGTGCTTACTTTTTTAGAACGCGATCAAAGACTTCATTCGCAAGTTGTAATAGATGCTACTCGAAGGGAACAAGAGACAGAAATTGGTAAGTATTATTCAAAAGTTTAACCTGCGCATTACAGTGCTTACTTTTTTAGAACGCGATCAAAGACTTCATTCGCAAGTTGTAATAGATGCTACTCGAAGGGATCAAGTGACAGAAATTGGTAAGTATTATTCAAAAGTTTAACCTACGCATTACAGTGCTTACTTTTTTAGAACGCGATCAAAGACTTCATTCGCAAGTTGTAATAGATGCTACTCGAAGGGATCAAGTGACAGAAATTGGTAAGTATTATTCAAAAGTTTAACCTACGCATTACAGTGCTTACTTTTTTAGAACGCGATCAAAGACTTCATTCGCAAGTTGTAATAGATGCTACTCGAAGGGATCAAGTGACAGAAATTGGTAAGTATTATTCAAAAGTTTAACCTACGCATTACAGTGCTTACGTTTTTAGAACGCGATCAAAGACTTCATTCGCAAGTTGTAATAGATGCTACTCGAAGGGAACAAGTGACAGAAATTGGTAAGTATTATTCAAAAGTTTAACCTACGCATTACAGTGCTTACTTTTTTAGAACGCGATCAAAGACATCATTCGCAAGTTGCAATAGATGCTACTCGAAGGGAACAAGTGACAGAAATTGGTACGTATTATTCAAAAGTTTAACCTACGCATTACAGTGCTTACTTTTTTAGAACGCGATCAAAGACTTCATTCGCAAGTTGTAATAGATGCTACTCGAAGGGAACAAGTGACAGAAATTGGTAAGTATTATTCAAAAGTTTAACCTACGCATTACAGTGCTTACTTTTTTAGAACGCGATCAAAGACTTCATTCGCTAGTTGTAATAGATGCTACTCGAAGGGAACAAGTGACAGAAATTGGTAAGTATTATTCAAAAGTTTAACCTACGCATTACAGTGCTTACTTTTTTAGAACGCGATCAAAGACTTCATTCGCAAGTTGTAACAGATGCTACTCGAAGGGAACAAGAGACAGAAATTGGTAAGTATTATTCAAAAGTTTAACCTACGCATTACAGTGCTTACTTTTTTAGAACGCGATCAAAGACTTCATTCGCAAGTTGTAATAGATGCTACTCGAAGGGAACAAGTGACAGAAATTGGTAAGTATTATTCAAAAGTTTAACCTACGCATTACAGTGCTTACTTTTTTAGAACGCGATCAAAGACTTCATTCGCAAGTTGTAATAGATGCTACTCGAAGGGAACAAGTGACAGAAATTGGTAAGTATTATTCAAAAGTTTAACCTACGCATTACAGTGCTTACTTTTTTAGAACGCGATCAAAGACTTCATTCGCAAGTTGTAATAGATGCTACTCGAAGGGAACAAGTGACAGAAATTGGTAAGTATTATTCAAAAGTTTAACCTACGCATTACAGTGCTTACTTTTTTAGAACGCGATCAAAGACTTCATTCGCAAGTTGTAATAGATGCTACTCGAAGGGAACAAGTGACAGAAATTGGTCAGTATTATTCAAAAGTTTAACCTACGCATTACAGTGCTTACTTTTTTAGAACGCGATCAAAGACTTCATTCGCAAGTTGTAATAGATGCTACTCGAAGGGAACAAGTGACAGAAATTGGTAAGTATTATTCAAAAGTTTAACCTACGCATTACAGTGCTTACTTTTTTAGAACGCGATCAAAGACTTCATTCGCAAGCTGTAAGAGAACCTACTTGAAGGGAACAAGAGACAGAAATTGGTAAGTATTATTCAAAAGTTTAACCTACGCATTACAGTGCTTACTTTTTTAGAACGCGATCAAAGACTTCATTCGCAAGTTGTATTAGATGCTACTCGAAGGGAACAAGAGACAGAAATTGGTAAGTATTATTCAAAAGTTTAACCTACGCATTACAGTGCTTACTTTTTTAGAACGCGATCAAAGACTTTATTCGCAAGTTGTATTAGATGCTACTCGAGGGGAACAAGAGACAGAAATTGGTAAGTATTATTCAAAAGTTTAACCTACGCATTACAGTGCTTACTTTTTTAGACGCGATCAAAGACTTCATTCGCAAGTTGTATTAGTTGCTACTCGAAGGGAACAAGAGACAGCAATTGGTAAGTATTATTCAAAAGTTTAACCTACGCATTACAGTGCTTACTTTTTTAGAACGCGATCAAAGACTTCATTCGCAAGTTGTAATAGATGCTACTCGAAGGGAACAAGTGACAGAAATTGGTAAGTATTATTCAAAAGTTTAACCTACGCATTACAGTGCTTACTTTTTTAGAACGCGATCAAAGACTTCATTCGCAAGTTGTAATAGATGCTACTCGAAGGGAACAAGTGACAGAAATTGGTAAGTATTATTCAAAAGTTTAACCTACGCATTACAGTGCTTACTTTTTTAGAACGCGATCAAAGACTTCATTCGCAAGTTGTAATAGATGCTACTCGAAGGGAACAAGTGACAGAAATTGGTAAGTATTATTCAAAAGTTTAACCTACGCATTACAGTGCTTACTTTTTTAGAACGCGATCAAAGACTTCATTCGCAAGTTGTAATAGATGCTACTCGAAGGGAACAAGTGACAGAAATTGGTAAGTATTATTCAAAAGTTTAACCTACGCATTACAGTGCTTACTTTTTTAGAACGCGATCAAAGACTTCATTCGCAAGTTGTAATAGATGCTACTCGAAGGGAACAAGTGACAGAAATTGGTAAGTATTATTCAAAAGTTTAACCTACGCATTACAGTGCTTACTTTTTTAGAACGCGATCAAAGACTTCATTCGCAAGTTGTAATAGATGCTACTCGAAGGGAACAAGAGACAGAAATTGGTAAGTATTATTCAAAAGTTTAACCTGCGCATTACAGTGCTTACTTTTTTAGAACGCGATCAAAGACTTCATTCGCAAGTTGTAATAGATATTACTCGAAGGGAACAAGTGACAGAAATTGGTAAGTATTATTCAAAAGTTTAACCTACGCATTACAGTGCTTACTTTTTTAGAACGCGATCAAAGACTTCATTCGCAAGTTGTAATAGATGCTACTCGAAGGGAACAAGTGACAGAAATTGGTAAGTATTATTCAAAAGTTTAACCTACGCATTACAGTGCTTACTTTTTTAGAACGCGATCAAAGACTTCATTCGCAAGTTGTAATAGATGCTACTCGAAGGGATCAAGTGACAGAAATTGGTAAGTATTATTCAAAAGTTTAACCTACGCATTACAGTGCTTACTTTTTTAGAACGCGATCAAAGACTTCATTCGCAAGTTGTAATAGATGCTACTCGAAGGGATCAAGTGACAGAAATTGGTAAGTATTATTCAAAAGTTTAACCTACGCATTACAGTGCTTACGTTTTTAGAACGCGATCAAAGACTTCATTCGCAAGTTGTAATAGATGCTACTCGAAGGGAACAAGTGACAGAAATTGGTAAGTATTATTCAAAAGTTTAACCTACGCATTACAGTGCTTACTTTTTTAGAACGCGATCAAAGACTTCATTCGCAAGTTGTAATAGATGCTACTCGAAGGGAACAAGTGACAGAAATTGGTAAGTATTATTCAAAGGTTTAACCTACGCATTACAGTGCTTACTTTTTTTGAACGCGATCAAAGACTTCATTCGCAAGTTGTAATAGATGCTACTCGAAGGGAACAAGTGCCAGAAATTGGTAAGTATTATTCAAAAGTTTAACCTACGCATTACAGTGCTTACTTTTTTAGAACGCGATCAAAGACTTCATTCGCAAGTTGTAATAGATGCTACTCGAAGGGATCAAGTGACAGAAATTGGTAAGTATTATTCAAAAGTTTAACCTACGCATTACAGTGCTTACTTTTTTAGAACGCGATCAAAGACTTCATTCGCAAGTTGTAATAGATGCTACTCGAAGGGAACAAGTGCCAGAAATTGGTAAGTATTATTCAAAAGTTTAACCTACGCATTACAGTGCTTACTTTTTTAGAACGCGATCAAAGACTTCATTCGCAAGTTGTAATAGATGCTACTCGAAGGGAACAAGTGACAGAAATTGGTAAGTATTATTCAAAAGTTTAACCTACGCATTACAGTGCTTACTTTTTTAGAACGCGATCAAAGACTTCATTCGCAAGTTGTAATAGATGCTACTCGAAGAGAACAAGTGACAGAAATTGGTAAGTATTATTCAAAAGTTTAACCTACGCATTACAGTGCTTACTTTTTTAGAACGCGATCAAAGACTTCATTCGCAAGTTGTAATAGATGCTACTCGAAGGGAACAAGTGACAGAAATTGGTAAGTATTATTCAAAAGTTTAACCTACGCATTACAGTGCTTACTTTTTTAGAACGCGATCATAGACTTCATTCGCAAGTTGTAATAGATGCTACTCGAAGGGAACAAGTGACAGAAATTGGTAAGTATTATTCAAAAGTTTAACCTACGCATTACAGTGCTTACTTTTTTAGAACGCGATCAAAGACTTCATTCGCAAGTTGTAATAGATGCTACTCGAAGGGATCAAGTGACAGAAATTGGTAAGTATTATTCAAAAGTTTAACCTACGCATTACAGTGCTTACTTTTTTAGAACGCGATCAAAGACTTCATTCGCAAGTTGTAATAGATGCTACTCGAAGGGAACAAGTGACAGAAATTGGTAAGTATTATTCAAAAGTTTAACCTACGCATTACAGTGCTTACTTTTTTAGAACGCGATCAAAGACTTCATTCGCAAGTTGTAATAGATGCTACTCGAAGGGAACAAGAGACAGAAATTGGTAAGTATTATTCAAAAGTTTAACCTGCGCATTACAGTGCTTACTTTTTTAGAACGCGATCAAAGACTTCATTCGCAAGTTGTAATAGATGCTACTCGAAGGGATCAAGTGACAGAAATTGGTAAGTATTATTCAAAAGTTTAACCTACGCATTACAGTGCTTACTTTTTTAGAACGCGATCAAAGACTTCATTCGCAAGTTGTAATAGATGCTACTCGAAGGGAACAAGAGACAGAAATTGGTAAGTATTATTCAAAAGTTTAACCTGCGCATTACAGTGCTTACTTTTTTAGAACGCGATCAAAGACTTCATTCGCAAGTTGTAATAGATATTACTCGAAGGGAACAAGTGACAGAAATTGGTAAGTATTATTCAAAAGTTTAACCTACGCATTACAGTGCTTACTTTTTTAGAACGCGATCAAAGACTTCATTCGCAAGTTGTAATAGATGCTACTCGAAGGGAACAAGTGACAGAAATTGGTAAGTATTATTCAAAAGTTTAACCTACGCATTACAGTGCTTACTTTTTTAGAACGCGATCAAAGACTTCATTCGCAAGTTGTAATAGATGCTACTCGAAGGGATCAAGTGACAGAAATTGGTAAGTATTATTCAAAAGTTTAACCTACGCATTACAGTGCTTACTTTTTTAGAACGCGATCAAAGACTTCATTCGCAAGTTGTAATAGATGCTACTCGAAGGGATCAAGTGACAGAAATTGGTAAGTATTATTCAAAAGTTTAACCTACGCATTACAGTGCTTACGTTTTTAGAACGCGATCAAAGACTTCATTCGCAAGTTGTAATAGATGCTACTCGAAGGGAACAAGTGACAGAAATTGGTAAGTATTATTCAAAAGTTTAACCTACGCATTACAGTGCTTACTTTTTTAGAACGCGATCAAAGACATCATTCGCAAGTTGCAATAGATGCTACTCGAAGGGAACAAGTGACAGAAATTGGTACGTATTATTCAAAAGTTTAACCTACGCATTACAGTGCTTACTTTTTTAGAACGCGATCAAAGACTTCATTCGCAAGTTGTAATAGATGCTACTCGAAGGGAACAAGTGACAGAAATTGGTAAGTATTATTCAAAAGTTTAACCTACGCATTACAGTGCTTACTTTTTTAGAACGCGATCAAAGACTTCATTCGCTAGTTGTAATAGATGCTACTCGAAGGGAACAAGTGACAGAAATTGGTAAGTATTATTCAAAAGTTTAACCTACGCATTACAGTGCTTACTTTTTTAGAACGCGATCAAAGACTTCATTCGCAAGTTGTAACAGATGCTACTCGAAGGGAACAAGAGACAGAAATTGGTAAGTATTATTCAAAAGTTTAACCTACGCATTACAGTGCTTACTTTTTTAGAACGCGATCAAAGACTTCATTCGCAAGTTGTAATAGATGCTACTCGAAGGGAACAAGTGACAGAAATTGGTAAGTATTATTCAAAAGTTTAACCTACGCATTACATAGGAAATGTCTCAGATAATTTTGATTTATATTTACATAATTAATATTTACAAGTTCGCTGACTTGCAGTAATTTTTAATTAGCTGAAGTGTTTTATGTACGCTTCTTTACAGGTTTGCTGCAAGCAACCAATGTAATTGGTATACTTGTGGCAATAAATTAGATGAAATTAAATATCTGCGATTATTTACATAGGAAATGTCTCAGATAATTTTGATTTATATTTACAAAGAAAACTTACAACTAATTATTGATGTTATATGTGGATACACAGAGCACCCCCCCCCCCCCCCGTAGGGAAAATTATGTCAATAGTTTTAAATAATTCATATTAAGAGACATAAAAGTGTCTGTATATAATTAATATTTACAAGTTCGCTGACTTGCAGTAATTTTTAATTAGCTGAAGTGTTTTATGTACGCTTCTTTACAGGTTTGCTGCAAGCAACCAATGTAATTGGTATACTTGCGGCAATAAATTAGATGAAATTAAATATCTGCGATTATTTACATAGGAAATGTCTCAGATAATTTTGATTTATATTTACAAAGAAAACTTACAACTAATTATTGATGTTATATGTGGATACACAGAGCACCCCCCCCCCCCCCCCGTAGGGAAAATTATGTCAATAGTTTTAAATAATTCATATTAAGAGACATAAAAGTGTCTGTATATAATTAATATTTACAAGTTCGCTGACTTGCAGTAATTTTTAATTAGATGAAGTGTTTTATGTACGCTTCTTTACAGGTTTGCTGCAAGCAACCAATGTAATTGGTATACTTGCGGCAATAAATTAGATGAAATTAAATATCTGCGATTATTTACATAGGAAATGTCTCAGATAATTTTGATTTATATTTACATAATTAATATTTACAAGTTCGCTGACTTGCAGTAATTTTTAATTAGCTGAAGTGTTTTATGTACGCTTCTTTACAGGTTTGCTGCAAGCAACCAATGTAATTGGTATACTTGCGGCAATAAATTAGATGAAATTGAATATCTGCGATTATTTACATAGGAAATGTCTCAGATAATTTTGATTTATATTTACAAAGAAAACTTACAACTAATTATTGATGTTATATGTGGATACACAGAGCACCCCCCCCCCCCCGTAGGGAAAATTATGTCAATAGTTTTAAATAATTCATATTAAGAGACATAAAAGTGTCTGTATATAATTAATATTTACAAGTTCGCTGACTTGCAGTAATTTTTAATTAGATGAAGTGTTTTATGTACGCTTATTTACAGGTTTGCTGCAAGCAACCAATGTAATTGGTATACTTGCGGCAATAAATTAGATGAAATTAAATATCTGCGATTATTTACATAGGAAATGTCTCAGATAATTTTGATTTATATTTACAAAGAAAACTTACAACTAATTATTGATGTCATATGTGGATACACAGAGCACCCCCCCCCCCGTAGGGAAAATTATGTCAATAGTTTTAAATAATTCATATTAAGAGACATAAAAGTGTCTGTATATAATTAATATTTACAAGTTCGCTGACTTGCAGTAATTTTTAATTAGATGAAGTGTTTTATGTACGCTTATTTACAGGTTTGCTGCAAGCAACCAATGTAATTGGTATACTTGCGGCAATAAATTAGATGAAATTGAATATCTGCGATTATTTACATAGGAAATGTCTCAGATAATTTTGATTTATATTTACAAAGAAAACTTACAACTAATTATTGATGTTATATGTGGATACACAGAGCACCCCCCCCCCCGTAGGGAAAATTATGTCAATAGTTTTAAATAATTCATATTAAGAGACATAAAAGTGTCTGTATATAATTAATATTTACAAGTTCGCTGACTTGCAGTAATTTTTAATTAGCTGAAGTGTTTTATGTACGCTTCTTTACAGGTTTGCTGCAAGCAACCAATGTAATTGGTATACTTGCGGCAATAAATTAGATGAAATTGAATATCTGCGATTATTTACATAGGAAATGTCTCAGATAATTTTGATTTATATTTACAAAGAAAACTTACAACTAATTATTGATGTTATATGTGGATACACAGAGCACCCCCCCCCCCGTAGGGAAAATTATGTCAATAGTTTTAAATAATTCATATTAAGAGACATAAAAGTGTCTGTATATAATTAATATTTACAAGTTCGCTGACTTGCAGTAATTTTTAATTAGATGAAGTGTTTTATGTACGCTTATTAACAGGTTTGCTGCAAGCAACCAATGTAATTGGTATACTTGCGGCAATAAATTAGATGAAATTAAATATCTGCGATTATTTACATAGGAAATGTCTCAGATAATTTTGATTTATATTTACAAAGAAAACTTACAACTAATTATTGATGTTATATGTGGATACACAGAGCACCCCCCCCCCCCCGTAGGGAAAATTATGTCAATAGTTTTAAATAATTCATATTAAGAGACATAAAAGTGTCTGTATATAATTAATATTTACAAGTTCGCTGACTTGCAGTAATTTTTAATTAGATGAAGTGTTTTATGTACGCTTATTAACAGGTTTGCTGCAAGCAACCAATGTAATTGGTATACTTGCGGCAATAAATTAGATGAAATTGAATATCTGCGATTATTTACATAGGAAATGTCTCAGATAATTTTGATTTATATTTACAAAGAAAACTTACAACTAATTATTGATGTTATATGTGGATACACAGAGCACCCCCCCCCC